>CM061142.1:36879027-37624562 GCA_030789695.1 Scilla litardierei
TCTCCTGGAGAAATACGCACAATAGCCGCTCCAAAAGTCCCAAAATACGCCAGAATACCCCCAAAACCCCTAGAAATACGCCTATATATTAACATTGCGGGTTTGGGGGGTTAACGGGTCTAAACCAGCTTCTTTTTCGTGCCCGCACCCATCATCACCGAGCGGCGTAAATGTCGACCGTCGGATCATGCGGGATCGCCCCACAGATCGACACGTGGCAGAGCTTATCGGATCTTCGCCGCCGCGCGCCCAAACCCGCTTCCTCGTCGCTTCGGGGTGGATGTTGACCGTTCGATCGACTCCACTTTGCATCTCGACCGCTCGTTGCTGCGTAAACCTGATATCGATTCGGAATTGATTCTACCGTTGGATCGTAATCCAACGGTCACGATCGCGCTCTTCGATTCGCCTGCAGCTTGATGCGTAGCCGTTCGATTATCATCGTGCGGTCGATATGCAACCACGTCGCCCCGCCTTCGCTTTCGATCCCGGCCATTGGATGAGCATCCAACGGCGCTCAACACGCCACGTCGCCCGCTGTATTCGTTGCGATCAGCTCGTTGCTGCGGTCCGTCGGATGAAGATCGGGCGGATTATAAAATGACATGTGGCCCGCCTTTTGGGTTAAATACGAAATCGTATTTCAGCGTGTATTTGCGTATTTTCGACCGTATTTCTCCATTTAAATGGTATTCTGCATTCAAAAATTCATAGTAATTAGCACAGATCTCAGAAAAATACAAATAAATAGTCGTTGGAATCGTGAGATTGAGACGGTGCTAGGAAAAATATAAAAATGCAGAAATACTCAATATAATTCATGTTGTGTGCACAAAAAAAGGTGATTTCTCTAATAATTAATGGTGTACAAAATACGCACATATTAGAGAGCAATTAAGCATTATATAGGCACATCATAGGACTAATTAGGGGGTCAAATACGTAATATTCAACCCGAATCAAGCGGCGATGGAAGAAGAACTTCAATCCATGAAAACAAACCAAGTCTGGGACTTGGTTGATTTACCTAAGGGACGTAGAGCCATTGGGAACAAGTGGGTTCTCAAAATCAAGCATAAGGCTGATGGCTCCATCGAGAAATATAAAGCTCGTCTTTTTGCGAAAGGTTTCACACAACAGGAAGGAAGAGACTACGAAGAGACTTTCTCTCCTGTCGTGCGTTTTACCTCCATTCGCTTAATTCTGGCAATGGTGGCTTGTTTGGACCTCGAGTTACATCAGATGGATGTAAAGACTGCTTTTCTTAACGGAGAACTAGATGAGGAGATCTACATGGAACAACCAAACGGGTTCGTACAAGAAGAAAACAAACATAAGGTTTGTAAACTTCGTAAATCCATATATGGTCTTAAACAATCCTCAAGGCAGTGGTATATGCGCTTTCAAGAAGTCGTTTTGTCGTATGGTTTCTCCATGCTCGACGAAGACAACTGCGTATACATTAAGAGGATTAAGAACAAGTATGTAATTATGTCTCTTTATGTAGATGACATACTTATAGCCGGAAATGATAAGCGTCTTATCATGGATATCAAAGCTTGGCTTTCATCCGTCTTTGAGATGAAAGACATGGGTGAAGCTGCATATATCCTTGGGGTTAAGATCTCAAGGAATCGTTTCAAGAAACTTCTTTCTCTCTCTCAAGAAACATATATAAAGAAAGTTTTAGAACGGTGTAATATGCAAGACTGCAAGCCAATTGATACTCCAATAAGCAAAGGCGAGGGTCTATGTTAGGAAATGTGTCCCAAAGATCCAAAAGAAAAGAAAGCTATGGAAAAGGTTCCATACTCCAGTGCTATCGGGAGTCTGATGTACGCCATGATGTGTACCAGACCGGACATTTGCTATGCTGTTGGTATGGTAAGCCGTTACCAATCCAACCCAGGATAGGCACACTGGAAAGCGGTGAAGAGGATATTAAGGTACCTCAAAGGGACTGCGGACTATGCGTTGTGCTATCAAGGCAATACCTTGAGACTCGAAGGCTATACCGATGCTGATTGGGCAGGTGATCTCGACGAGCGAAGATCTACCTCAGGCTTTGTTTTCTTGCTCGGGAATGGTGCAATATCCTGAAGCAGTAAGAAGCAAACCTGCATCGCCCTATCAACCATGGAAGCCGAATTTATAGCATTCAGCATGGCGGTCCAAGAAGCTGTTTGGCTTAGGAAATTCTTAGACATGCTGACGGATGCCACTGACTCGAGCACTGTTCCTATATACAGTGATAGTCAAGCTTCGATTGCCTATATCAAAGATCCTAAATTTTATTGTAAGACCAAACACATTGATATACGATTCAAGTTTGCGAAGGACTATGACAAACAGAAGGAAGTAGACATAGGATACATATCCACGCATAAGATGATAGCGGATCCCCTTACTAAGGCGATCCCCAGAGATGTGTTCTTCAAACACTTATCATCTATGGGAATGCGTAGGTGCTGAGCTGTATCATGTAATATTTCCCATGTCTATAGAAGATCAAATTTTAATAAAAAGAAGAAGTTTTTTTTATATTGCATACAAGTTTCTTACAAATGATTTTATATACATTTGTGTTTAAATCTCAGCTATTTTATTGTGTGTATGTCGGACAGATTAAGGTTGGATCTCTCACATGAGCAACCGCCTTATCTTATCAGATGGATAAGATAGAGATGAGACTAGTTTAAAGTCAAAATCATTAGACAAATGATTTAGAGTCGTGACTTAAACAAGATAGTCGAATGAAAGATCTGCATCATATGGATGCTTACAAAAGATCTGAGATCTGTATCACAAGGATATTTAAAAGAGATCTCATAGGATTTTTTAAATCCTATCTGTCTTATGCAGGATGAGAGTCCGGGAATATTTCATGGGTAGTAAGGGGACTCAAAAGATAGGCACTGTGGTGTCTGATCTTTCATCCGTACAACATCATTAAGACATACTCTCCCTGGGAAAGGAGTGATGTTGTAATACGTGTCCATACCACGTATGCATTTCGACCACTAAGTTAGTAGTAATAGTGTTTGCTATTATGTGAGACTCAAAGGCCATATGGGTCTTAACTCTTACCCTCAAGGACTCCAATTGGTTCCTTTAGATTTGACGAGATGATCGCTATCTTAGCGTGTTACTAATGGGCTATGATAATTCGGCTCGGTGGGGCACGTTAGAAAAGCGAATCAAGTCAAGATCAGAAGGTTCGCAAGAAGAGGAAGATTGATTTCATATTCGCATTTGGACTTTAATGATTCAAAGCTGGCCAGCCAACTGTGATCCAGATGGGATTCAATTGTTGAATATAAAGTATAAGAAATGTGAAGAAATAATCTAGGGTAAAGCATGCGTTGAACTACTCAACTTTGCACCTTCGAGGTCGTTGTGTATCTCTAACAAGTGCACAACAACAGACTCTACGCGCATGACGGTCGCACGGTCTATTTCTCGGTATGATAGATGAAAGAACTAAGAGAAAGACGTTCTCTTACAATCCCCTCAAGTGTGAGTGGGAGATGTTGGATATGGATGACGTTTGTACACCCTTGTAGGGGATGTACGAGGGAATACGGACCTCGAACGTCGCGTACACGAAGTTGTGTGCAAAGGGAATCTGTTCCCTTACGGAGAGGATCTCTAGATTAGTGGGAAAGTCGCATTATATGTGCATAAGTGCATGCGACATATGGCTAATAAAGGGGGAATATCTTAAGCTTATGTTGTACCATGCATATGGTACAACTTAAGCTTATAATGTGCCATGTATGATGGTACACTTTAGTTAAATTGTTCTAAAGGAACAATTACTCCTAAAATAACTACCTTGGGGGCTATAAATAAGACCCAAGGCTTAGCCATTTTCTTACACTTTTGCATGGTATTCTTGCCTTGCATTTCATTCTAGCGAAGCTCTGCCGAAATCCTTCCTCTCTCTTTATCCAAGTTCTTAATCTAAAAGTAGAGATTTAGATTGTGGATTTAGTAGCCTTACTCCGTTCGTGAGAAGACTCAATCCGTCGTGGCGAATCCGAAGGCGAAGTTCCGAGACTACCGTGCCACATACGCAAGCGTAAGTCTCAACTTCATTTATCGATCCTAACGCTGTTCTGACAGGTTCCTACATATATAATATGGAAAAAAAGACTATAAAATATAATAATCTCTCGGACCACAGGGAGACGTCATACACCGTTAGGTTAGTTGACTAACGGTAGAGCGGTCGCAGGATCCTTAAGATAATTATATTTTGAAAAATCCTAGTATTCCATAAATAATTAACAATGTAAGAGTGATATTGAACATAATTTTAGCAGTTTGACAAACTGGGCGTCAGGTCCTAAAACAAGAAATTAAAATAAATTAATATTTTGATTGGGGCTGCAGGCCCATAAGTAAAATATTAATCATTTTACTAAGCAATTTTATTAACTTGGCTTCTAGCCCAATAAGCCAAATTAAATTATTATTAATATTTGGGCTTCAAGCCCATTTGCAAAATTTTAATTAACACATTAAATTGGCAATAGGATTAAATGGGCTTCTGGCCCAATTAATAGTCCATCTAATTTATGAAAATTATTTGAATCATAAGCCCTTAAACCAATTTTAAAGGTAATTGTATGGGAATATGAACAATCCCAAAATACAAAAATTTTCAGAGCACACATAGAGCCCCCTCGTCATGGCCGAACGCATACGCTGTGCAGCAAGAGGCCCCTCCCGCCGTCGGGAGGGGTCGGTGCGGCAGAGGGTCCCCCCCACCGTCCGGGGGGACGACAGCAGGCCCCCCCTTCTGGGGGGAGTCACAGACCCCCCTTCGGGGGTGGTAGAAATCACCGGGGGGGTGCTCTAACTAACTGAGGGTATAAAAATTTTTGTTTTTGTTCTTATTTTTTTATTTGATTTTTGATGTTGTACAGGAAAATAGCAGATTTAAACAAACCTAAAGATAGGCTGTGTAAAATCGTAGCTAAAAGTATTTGTTTGTAACTATCTACAGGATCGATAAGTATTACCTCTAGATTAAAAATCTAGGGACGATCGTAAAATGAGAAGATCCGTAGAAAGAAAAATCCACGCTCCTAATACGCCAAAAAGGATCACCGCAACAGATCACCGCAACTGTACGCCGCAACAACAGATTCCTTCGCGCGTAGGGGATTAATTTTTAAAAGGAGACAGGATGAAATGCTCAAAAAGATAAGAGCGTAGGTGCTGATAACGTGTTGAGAAATGGCAAATAATCTCTCATTAGGAGTAGCCATGGCACAAGCCATGGATCTCTATATATTCATTGAAAATAGGATTTAGGATTCCAAGGGACTCCAAACTAAGTTAGTGGGGAGTAATTGTGAGATGATGAGGGGAGTGAGGCCAAAGAGGCCTCCCTCAACTCATAACACCTAGGCCGATTCTGTGCATTAGGTTTTTATAAAAAAAAGGTGCAAGTTTCTTTTTCTTTCTCCCTTTGAGAGTCTTGAGTGCAAGCGCACGTTTCAATAGAAAAATCCCTAAGAGCCGCCTTGTTTTTTTTTATGTTCTTTTTCAATTCACAAAGTTAGAAGCATAGGGTCAGCCGCACTTTAGAAAACCAAAAACGTGATTAAGGCCGGATTTTTTTTATCATCAATCCCCAAAGCCTCAAAGAGCTGGTCCTATCTTTTCTCTTTAAAGAATTCCAAAGGCTAGCCGAAATATAGAGAGAGCTTTGCATCAATAATTAAAGAGGGAAGCCAACAAATTTCATATTGAAAAACCACAGGGGTGCCGAATTCTCTTTCATCAATCAAAAGGAGAGAGCCATTCAAAATCTCCTAAGGCCGCACGTTTTCTTTTTTCCTTGGCAAAATCCCTATAGGCGCATCCTTTCATTTATTCAATCTCCAAGCAGCCGCTGCAATTTAGAAGAGGGAAGCGTGCGCAATTTTTTTCTGTGAAGGGTATATGCCGCAAGCAAGATCAGACAAGGACTCACAAGCCGTAACCTCTTGGTGCCGTAGCTTCAGATTTCCATCAATTTCAGAGCACCAAAATTTTCAGAGCATATTTCAAGGCTTGCCGAGCTTCAGTGGGACTACTACTTGTCAGATTGATCTGACCACGT
This sequence comes from Scilla litardierei, assembly GCA_030789695.1. Classification (NCBI taxonomy): domain Eukaryota; kingdom Viridiplantae; phylum Streptophyta; class Magnoliopsida; order Asparagales; family Asparagaceae; genus Scilla; species Scilla litardierei. The sequence continues at coordinate 36,885,143 of CM061142.1, forward strand.
GCTGAAGGACAAAGACATCAACGCCGTCACAACTGAGCGATTCTAAACTCTAAACATTATTTTATTTGTGATTGTGGCGTTGTGATCTTTGTAGAACAATTTATTATTTGTTTGGGGACTTGGCTAGTTGGGACTAGCCAAGAGAGAGCTTTACTAGTATTGTTGTTTGGGCACTTTGGCGAGTGCAGGTACTGAGAGCCATGTGAGTGTAGAGTTGGTGCTCTAGCTACAGGTTGTACCAGTTAACTTTAATAATCTAGTATTTCTTTTGGGGCTGGACGTAGGTCGTTGGGACGACCGAACCAGGGTATATCGCATGTGCATGCTGTGATTGCTTTACTATACTCTGCATCTGGTTGATTGTGTTATAACTGCGTGTGATTTCTCGTGGGTTGCACGAGAATTTTTATAAGCCTATTCCCCCCCCCCCTCTAGGCTTAGATCCAGATCCAACAAGTGGTATCAGAGCCAGTTTAGAGGATCTAGCCTAGTTGACCATGTCTATTAATATGTCTGATTCTGCTTTTGCTGAGGGTCAGTCTATTTCTCGCCCCCTAAGTTCAATGGTGTCGATTTTGCATATTGGAAAACTAGGATGAGGATTTATTTAGTTGTTGTTGATTATGATGTATGGAGAATTGTGGAAAAAGGCTATAAACCTCCCACCATTACTGTTGCTAATAATGAAATGTTAAAACCATAAGATAAATGGGATGACTTTGATAAAAAGCGTTTTTCATTGAATAATAAAGCTATGAATGCATTGATTTGCTCTTTAGATAAAGCTGAAATTAACCGTATATCTCAATATCAAACTGCGCAAGAAATTTGGCATACTCTGGAGGTGACTTACGAGGGAACGTCGCAGGTTAAGGAGTCCAGACTTGCATTACTCAGCACTGAATATGAAAGCTTCCGCATGCTTCCATGCTTCCATGCGCAAGAAATTTTCATGCCTACTGAAAATGAATGTCTGAATTGCTCTACTTTGCTTAAAGATATTAGCATGTTTAAACAAAATATGGTTAAGCTAGAAGTTGAAAATGAATTGCTAAATGAGAAGATTTGCATGCTAATAAATGAAAACAAAAGCTAGAAAAGAAGACGGCTAATCTGAAAAAGAGTGAGGAAGAAAACAAAAAGGCATTCATTACTAAATGTATCATGCTTGTTAATGAGAACATGTTTTTAAAATCTAAATTATCTGATCTTGAATTGTCTATTAAAAAATTTGGTGTTGGAAAGCATTCATTAGACATTATTCTAGGTAATCAGATACATGGAAATAACAGACGTGGTTTGGGCTATGGAAATAAAATTGATAAAAGGCCTAAAATTTATAGAAAGTATCAAAAAGAAACTGGTGTAGGAAGAAGTGTATTTGCTAAATGTTATACATGTGGTGGTATTGGTCATGCTTATTATAATTGCAAGTATAGGAGCACCAACATTAAATTTAAGCAAATTTGGGTTCCAAACAGTAAAGTGACTAACACCAGTGGACCTATTTGGATTCCTAGGTCACACATATCATGTTCTCCCTATGTGACACATGGCACAGCTAAGGGACAACAGTGTGAGTGGTACTTAGACTCTGGCTGCTCAAGACACATGACAGGTGATATCGAAAAGTTCCTTGGCCTAGTAAAGCGTAAAGGAGGAAGTGGTACTTTAGGGGACAATGGAAAATGCAAAGTAATTGGTAAAGGTGTTGTAGGTAACGACACCTTTCAGCTTTCAGATGTCCTATGGGTTGAAAATCTTAAACACAACCTCATTTCTATTAGTCAGCTGTGCGACAAAGGTATGAAAGTAGAATTTGATGCAAATGTTTGTAGAATTATTGATGGCTTCACATGTGACACTATTATTACTGCTAATAGTAGAGATAATGTTTATACTCTCATGCTTGAAGAACTGACTGTTTCTAAATAATTTCTTGTAGGTGAAGAAGAGGCCACACTATGGCATAGACGACTAGCACATGCAATCATGGGATTACTAAAGAAACTGGAAAGCAAAAATCTGGTAAGAGGACTACCGCATCAAATATATGTGAATGGTAAGTTGTGCGTGGCATGCCCAAAAGGTAAGCAAACTAGATCTACTTTTTCTAGCATTAATGAAGTTGCCACCACACGCATTTTGGAATTAGTACACATGGATTTATTTGGTCCCACAGACATTGCTAGCCTAGGAGGTAAAATTATTGTTTAGTATTGGTTGATGATTTCTCTAGATATACATGGGTTTACTTCCTAGCCAACAAATCAGACTCATTTAATAATTTTCAAGACTTTTACATACAAGTTTCTAATGAGAAAAATTCTTTCATTATAAAAATTAGAAGTGATCATGGAGGTGATTTTTAAAATGCTATGTTTGAAAAATTTTGTCTTGAAAAAGGAATCTTACATGATTTCTCTTCTCCTAGAACACCTCAACAAAATGGGGTGGTCGAAAGAAAGAATCGTACACTAAAAGAGATGGCTAGGAGTAAGCTAAATGAATATAGTGTGCCTATGTCTTTTTGGGCTGAGGCCATTAATACTGCATGTCATGTGTGCAATAGAGTTATACTTCGACCTTTATTAAATAAAACTGCTTATGAACTATGGCATGGAAACACTTTGAATATTTCTTACTTTTGAGTTTTTGGATGACATGATATCAACTTGGCACATTTGAATCCAAATCAGATGAAGGAGTGTTCGTGGGCTATTCAGCGAGGAGCAGAGCATACATGATATATAATAAACGCACTCTCAATATTAATGAATCTATACATGTTAAATTTGATGAATCTGATATATTTCCTTTGGTTTGCAGGAATAACGAAGAAGATGAAAATGAAGAACAACAATGCTTTCCAAGGAATAATGAGGAGCAATCTGAAAGACAAGAGGAAACTGAAACTGGTATGGAAGAAATACAAGAAGTAGCAGTTACCAGAGGAGAGTCGAGGTTCAATCCAAACCACCCATCAGACTTGATTATAGGTGAGCCTACGGCAGGTATACGCACTCGTACCTCTTTTATTGATAAAACTTAGAACGAGATTTCATGCTTACATGTATGCTTAAACTTTTTTCTTGTTTGTGTGCTTGTAGTTGCATTGTTATGTGTGCATGATTTTTTTGTTTGTGTGATAGCATCTCATGTTTGGCTTTAATACTTCATGCATAAAAAACAAAAAAAAACAAAAAAATGGTGCTTAAATGTGTATTTGTCTCTTTGATTCATTAAAAGAAGTCCTCATGAATGATTTTCATATGTATGAAGAAATTGGTGTATTATTGCTTTTGCTACATGCGCAGGTTCATCTTTCTAAATATTCATAGCATGTTCAATGACTAAAAATAACTTGATTTCTACACCTCCTAGTTCACTTCCACATGTATTATTATTGGTGCACATTTGGAGATATCGTTTATGAAGTATGGAAAGTGAATGTAGGAGGAAAACTTAACTGAAAATCTAAGGGATATGATATACCTTGCCATGGATAAAAATTGAGCATTACAAAATTGATACTACAAGTATAAAAATGAAAAAGAAGGTTAATTGCTCCGTATGGAAAAATGGATACAATCCTTAGCAACGGTATTACCCACGAGTATCCAACATAAGCTTTATGGGTAAACTTTAGCGTTGGTGTATTTACTCGTCAAGCAATTCCACCCCCACATCTAAGAGTCCTTATATGCTATGTTTTAGGGGTGTGGTATCTTGAACTCATTTTTAATGAGATGGGGAAAATCAATCCTCGGTGATAGAATGTTATATGGAAAATATGAATTGGTTCTAGTTGACTTTCTTAATGATTCTCCCTATGTGCATCAATTTTAATCATCACACATACACGTTGGTGTTGAAGTCTTAGTTGTTTAATCTCATTGGATTTTGACTTGATTATTCTATGATTGTATGCATGCAATTGTTTGTAATGGTTAATAATACTCTCTTTTTGCAAGTTATATGATTTTGACTTCGTGTTATAACTTTTGATGATAACAAAGGGGGAGAAAAATTGGGAAGATTTGGTACTATGAATTGGTATTATGTGCTTTAACTTGGTATTTGGTATTTGATATTAATGCTCATGAACATATAATTGTTTGATTAAGGGGGAGCATTAATGAATATTGGGGAAGTACAAAAATAGGGGGGAGCATGCATATTGTTAACTTTGCATATCATTATTTGCACATCATTATATCTCATTGCATGTCACCCACTGTCGTTACACTTTCTCACACACTATTTGGAAACTTATTTCTCAAATCTTATACTTAGTTTGTCATCATCAAAAGGGGGAGATTGTTGGTAGAAATGATCTATAAACTTCGTGTTTGATTATAATAAATGTGTGTGAACGGTTTAACGTGTGTGTTAAGTGTTTCAGGAATGGCGAACTTGTGATTAATTCACGGAGAGACTTGGTCAATGTGCAAAGGAGAAAGGAGGAAAACCTAGCTTGAGTTGACTCATATCTATTTGACTCAAACCCAAATCTTATTCCATATCAAGTACAAACTCCATCCCATCGCAAATCACCCTATCACTAGGATTACCAATAGTCTAATTAATCCTAGTCATTGATCTTCCCTTGCCGTAACAACCCTTATATAAGTTAGCATCCAAAGCCAAGGGGAGAATCTCGGCAAAAAAATTCCAAAAAACCATAACTAAGAGCCCAGGCCGATTTTGTGCATTAGGTTTTTATAAAAAAGGGGCAAGTTTGTTTTTCTTTCTCCCTTTGAGAGTCTTGAGTGCAGGCGCACGTTTCAATAGAAAAATCCCTAAGAGCCGCCTTGTTTTTTTGTTGCTGTTCTTTTTCAATTCACAAAGTTAGAAGCATAGGGTCAGCCGCACTTTAGAAAACCAAAAACGTGATTAAGGCCAGATTTTTTTTATCATCAATCCCCAAAGCCTCAAAAAGCTGGTCCTATCTTTTCTCTTTAAAGAATTCCAAAGTCTAGCCGAAATATAGAGAGAGCTGCTAGGTAATTTCTGATTCTTAGGGAGATGACTTAGAGTGTAACAAAGTCTATGAATTGAAAAATCGGCATGAAATTCTTGAAAACCATCTCTTTCTATTCTTTTTTGATTCGAAATGTGTGATATCTCGAAATGTGTAATATCTCTTATACTCTAATTAGAAGCAGTCAATTGAAAAGTGTGTTGTCTATAATCATGTATATCGATTTATATGTCTTAGACGATGCTGATTCTAAAATGATTTCATATTTCAGACGGTTCACGTTGTTCTTAGTTTTTTCTATCAAATGTACTCATATGATGTGATATCAAAATAAAAGTTTCAGCCATGTTTCTTATTCATTGCTCGTGCTATTTGAGTAAGTAAATCTGAGTCCTGAGAGAATGATCTAGCACTTTCCCATCTTTATCTTCTTTTTAATCTTCTTTGATTTATCTTTATTTTTATTCGCCAAGTTCACTTTTTACTCATCTTCCTCGAGTATGAGTAAGAGGTAAGCTTGGGGGATTTTGATAGGCTCATATTTTACACGTTATTTCTGCATTTTTGCTTGCCATTTCAATTGCTCATATCGCGATTTTCACGATTATACAACGATTTCGCGATACTTTTTACTATTTCTTGGTTTCGTCTGATTTCAGGAGATATGGAGCAATCGGGAGCGATTTGGAGCCATGAGCACATACACACATCCCGAGCATTATTGATGACAATATCAGAGAGCTAACGACACTGTAGGATGAGTAGAAGAGGATTAGATCCGAACTTAAGTTACACAAGAGCAAACTTGAGTTGGGATTGGATATAATTGTCGATCTTAATGCTAGTATTTTAAAGTAGGCTTGCGCGAGAGCGAGGCTCTAGTTTAGATTGCTATAGACTTGCTTAGCGTGAGAGCATGTGTTGGTTCTCTATTTAGTTACGACAAGTTCACCTTAAACCCAAGTCTAGTAATGTTGAGATTCATAATGCGCATTGATTACTTGAGATCTATAGTGGGGATTCGCAAGCCCTAAACATCTTTATATATTGAATTTACATCGATACTTGAACGATTGTGACATCAACTCTTTCAAAACTAATTTTCCACCAATAGCTTAGTAAATCATATAGATTACCGTTATTAGTTCCTCTCCGTGATCGATACCCACTTGCCACTAGACTGTGCGCTTGCGGTAAAACTACATTGTTTCTAGAGTTGTATTCCGGGTGCGATCAGAGTGCAAGTGGGAGATGTTGAGGGCTGTATGCCCTCAGTTCATTTGTATTTAATGCAAATGGATTTTAATATTAAATGTGGGAATTTTTCATATGATGCGAAGGGAATTAAATGTGTCGTAAAATGTTTACGTACATATTTAATATAATAAACGCATGGAAAGGGTTACCGTGATGACGTGATCGTCCCTGTCTAAATGCATGTTCAAACTGCGTCAAAATCGGACTCAAAATGAGCCTGAAACACTAAAAAAGGGGGTACACAAGTTATTTGGGCTCGAGCCTAGGCCACTTCAAGTGGCTGGTTTGAACCCATGCTCCCTGGGTGCGACCCAAGCTGGCTGGGCTCGAGCCCAGGATGCCACAAGTGCCTGGGTCGAGCCCAGGCGTGCTGGGTGCGACCCAGGGGCGGGCTTAGAGCCTGCCCTTTATATTTGCGGGCTCAGCCCGCCCGCATATTTGCGGGCTGGCCCGCTCACTTCTTGCAGGCAGGGCCCTGCCTGCCATGCGCTGCAGGGGCGTGCTCAGCACGCGCCTGTGCGCGTGGTGAGCATGCACCCAGCTGGGGACTTGTGCTAGTTGTGGGGCCCTCGCAGTGGGCTCCACAGAAAGGTTTCTGAGCCCTAGAGAATTATTTCTTCTGACGGCTGGGTCTGTGTGCAAAGCAGGTATTTTGGCTGACTTTGGAGCCTTGTTTGAGGGGGCCAAATAGACTCGGAATGGATTGCCGTATTTTCCTATGCATTCACCATTCAACCCTCTTCGCAATGTTGGGTGACATCGCTCTTGGAGATCTATGGTGGGAGATATTTAATTGCTCAAACATTGCATTTGCAAAATGCATGTTTTGTGCAAAGTAAAATCTCTAAATATGTTTGGTCAGTGATGAGAAGAAGAGGGGTTGGCCGCCTGTATAAATAGGGGCCAATTCCCCTCCTTGAACCTTGCACCATGTCCCCAAATCCGAGAAGCTCCCAAAAGTTTGGAGCACACTCGGATTAAGACTTAAATTAATTATTCCCTCTCTTCCTAAATTCTTCCTTGCTCCTGATCAGGCTTTAGCAAAGTTACGAAGGAGTTCGGACCAGATCCGAAGTCTTGACAGAGGATCCACTTAAGCTGAAATCTTCTTCGATGAGTGGTTGGCTCGGTGACACGAGTGTTTCTCGCCTAGAGACGCAATGTAGTTCAGGAAGCAGATCAGCTCGGGACGAGGTGCGGCTCAGGACGTGGTTCAGCTTGGGAGAAGCGACGCGGGGGCCAAAGAAATGTTGCCGAAAATGACGCTTCGTATTCTGCGGAAACGAAGGGAAAGACATGTAGTTTAAATTAAACATGCGTTTATAATTGCAAATGTTAGATAGATCTATCCTTAGGGATTGGTCGAACCCAACCCCGGGATAGTACAGATCTTGGCTAGGGTTAATATCTTAAGGTCTTGATTTAAAATTGTTTTAAGCCTGTTTTTTCCGCTGCTGATTTGTTTTTGTCATCCGTCCGACTTAGGCCGGACATCGAATTTATAGCCATAATGAACTAGAAATCCCTTCATGAATAATGTAGTGGCAATTAAAATGCTAATTCAAATTAATTAAGCAAGTGCCGAAATATAATTGCAACACAAACAATAATCACACAATAACAATCGCAAACACATGATGTCTCCTGGTTCGGCTACGCCTACTCCAGTCCTACAACCGTAAACCCGAGATGTAGATTTCCACTAAATGCATCCAAACTGGGGCGACACTACTCAACACGAGTATAATGTCTAAACCAGGACACAATGAGTAAACCCTCCAATGTGGAGTAACCCTCCAAATTGCTCTCACAACCCGAGAGATAGGTTAAAATGAAATTTAACAAATTAACACTCTTACTTAAGTCTTTTAGATGATCTTAGCATTAACAATGAAGGCTTGGATGAGTGAAAAATCAAGTGCTTGAAAGAGCTTGAGACTTGGAAGAAAAACTCTTTTTGATGAAACTTTAAAATCTTAACTCATTCAAGAGAAAGAGAGAAAGAGAATTATTGAAAGCTTGGAAAAACTTAAAAAATATGTTCTCTAAGAAATTAAAATAGATGCAAAATATCCCAACAAAAACCCCTTAAATAGAGTCCCAAAATCCGTTTAAAAACATGGACTAAAAAGCCCTTAATGGAAAAAATCGACAGTTTTCCGCAAAAGTAGGGACATTGTTTTCCCAGTGGTAGTCTACTGCTGTGTTACGGGTAGTCGACTTCCAGCAAAGTTGCAATCAACTCCCAGAACAGCTGTGGTCAAGTCCAAGCTGGAACAGAGGAAAACTTGTATTTCCTTTAGAAAATAGTCGACTCTTATGAAAAAATAGTCGACTATTATAAGTAACAGTGAATAAAAATAGTCATAACATGCATAAATGAACTCCGATTTGATTCAAGATGTGTTGGAAAGCTTGTGAAATATGCAATCTAATGAGATAGGAATGGATAAGAAATTCCAACCATATAAAAACAAGTAGATGTTAAAGACTAAAACAGATTTCAGAAAAAACCGAAACAAGGATAAATAGCTTGAAATTTTTTGAGAAATCATTTTATATCATTTCAAAACATTTCAAAAAATATTTTTGTGAGTATGAAAAATGATTTAATGAAATCATTAATGCATCTACAAGGCATACAAAGCATCTAAACATAAAGATGAAAATTACACAAAGAAAGAGATAAAATTATATCTTCAAGCTTGTGCATGCTTTGCAATAGCCTTGAGCCAATACTTTCCTCTTTGACTCATCATCCCAAGCATCTCCCCTTTGATTCATCATCCCACGCATCTCATGATTTTTCTTAATTAAGTTATAAAATGAAATTTAATCTTAGACTAAAACAAATAAAGTCATTAGCAGCAACATAATATGATGATCATCATCAAAATCATATTGGGCTTAAATGCCAATATCCAATAGATGCCTCACCATTGATATTACTAATATTCTCTTCTTAAGACCCTTAGGCTAATTGACCGTAAGGCGAGGGGCCACTCCCCTCACAGGTTGACCTATTTCTTCATTGGCCGTAAGGCGTATGTCCACTCCCCTCGCAGGATGAATGAACTCTAAGTCCGTCGTAAGGTAGGGGCCATTCCCCTCATAGGTCGACTGCTCTCTCAGTCTATCGTAAGGTCGGGAACCACTCCCTTTGTAAGCCGACCTATTTCTTCATTGGCCGTAAGGTAAGGGGCCACTCCGCTCACAATATCTTCTATAGCCGCTTTCTTCTTCTCGCCCCAAAAGTTTCTCTTCTTTTACTTAACATGCTTGAAGGTCGGATCGATGTGTAGCTCATGAGTTATCACCTTGGGGTATTTGCCTGACATGTCATTTGGTGATCAGGCGAAAACATCCACGTTGTCCTTCAGGAAATTGATCAACTTCTTCTTTAGATCAGGATCAAGTCCCAACCCAACAGAGATAGTTTTCACTTCCTCATCTGATACTAGGAACAGTTCGGGCTCCTCAACTGGAGTAAGTCATTGGTCAACAAAGTCCTCCATGCTATCAAGAAAATCCACCAGATAAGTTTGTTCATTTCCTTTGCATTTGGTAGGAGAATGGTAACACGATCTCGACTGGGTTTGATTGCCTATAACTCTTCTGACCCCTTGGGGAGTCTCGAATTCGATCATTTGGTGGAAAGGAGAAATCACATCCTCGACCAAATTAAGAAGCGACTGGCCTATGATCCCATTGTATGATGAGCTTATCTTCACCACTATGAACTTTGCCATGCTGGTAACTAACTGCGGGTGTTCTCCGAGGGTAACCGACATAGCCGATGATACTCGCAATCAGGGCGGCATGCACTGTGAAGCTGATTATGGGACTAGAGCACACCTCTAGGTCAGACAAGCTAAGCCACATCTTCTCCAGTATTGACATGAATGGTATGTCGCAGGAGCTACCAATATCGACAAGTAACCGTCGTAGCCGAGCGAATGATGGCACTAATAAAAATTGCAGCATCATGTTGTATCTTGATGCCATATATGTCTTCATCTAAGAAATGATAGGTGGAGGATTATTCCTCGGCCTTCTCTACCCACTTTCGTGGTCATCACCCTTCAGACATACGATCTCCGAGCTGAAGAGGACGACCCGTCCGATGCAGGTCTGCCAGAAATCACTTCAACGACCTTGGTTACAGATTGGCTGATGGGTCGAGTCATCATCATGTGGTAAATGACGTGGATATCGATTCGAATCCCACAGACGGTGCCAGATGTTTAAGGGTGTTTTCTCACGACTAAAGTTGTCGGAGAAAGTGTTGAATGTGATAGCTGAAGTGGGATAACATAGGCTCCTGACTGGACACTGGACGACCTAACCATAAGCTAAAAGAACTCTGATTCGAGCTATGCGATTTAGGACCGAGCTAGCTCTGAGCTGTCTGTAACACATGAAGCACGTCAGGGGGTCAGATCTGGGGTTCGATTTAAATCCCTCTGATGCTTAAGTCAGTACGCGACTGAAGGAAGCTTGGTGAAACTATATCCGACCGGTTGGGAGGTCGTCCACTGGTTCTCAGACCGAGCAATGGAGAAAATGTATAAGGTGGGAGAGATGTCAAGTTTAGGAGTACCTAACTTGGGTGGATGTCAGAGAGTCAGGCATCGAACACTTCCCTCGTTGTTCTTAGGACTATATATAGGCGGTGGCCCTTTGGAGTGCCGTTGTTCATGTAACGGTCAAGTATTAAAGACACTTTTTTGCATTGGTCTAAGCTGTCGACTTTGATGAGGGGGCTAAATCGGTCAAGCATTGAATGCCCATATTTACGACGAACTTAATGGCCAGTATTGATGTGGAAACGCAGTAGTTAGCTCGCAGACGCTTTAAATGGACGAATGATATATCGCATGTAAGGGTCTTTGGACCGTTAGGCCAACATCGTGGGCTCTTGCTACACTTATTTTTAAGGGAGTTAGCTAAAAGATCATTGGGTCGGCCAAAGGTTATATTAGATAGTATGGTAATTGTCATTCACATCTAAGATTTATCACTGAGCGGTATTGCAATCTTAGCCCCATGCTCAAGTAAAATAGCAATTGCTTCTTGAATGTGTATGGTTGGTAATAAGATCAGGGGCATAACCATACACACTTCGCCTTGGGCAAGTGCCCAGGGCAAGAAATGAAAATTTATTTAAGTAGATATGTAACCCACGAATTAGCCGATCATCGCGCTTGCTGTGTTGGTTAGCATGTTTGTTTCTATGTTGCTTTTTGAGCTGAGATTGCGAGATCGAGCCCTGTTGGAAGGAACGAGTTATCAATTTTGGGCCTAATTTTCCCAGTAGGCCTAATAATTTTGTAATATCATTAGTTTTTTCTCCCCTCAACAATTATCAATTTTTGGCATAATTTTTCCAATTGGCTTAATAATTTTGTAATATCATTAGTTTTTTCCCCCTCAACGTCATATCCCCTGTCATAATTTGATATAATTTTTCTGGTTGATGTGCACAATAGAAATCTCTGTACAAAACAAGACTCCACCTTCATGCTCAAGTAGCAAATTCTTATACACATCGATTATTCCAAAAAGATCATGCATTTATTCTGATCATACCTAATGCATGTATCTGTTTGCACAATTTTTTTAAAACAATGAGGATACTACTCAATAATACATATTTTTCTAATCGAGGCTGTTTTCGATAATGATCTTGTTCAAGTTTAGGTCAAGGATGAATATGACCCAAACCCAATCATAAATAAGAGATTTCAAGCCGAAAATAAGAGTCAGAGTCCGAAAATCTTCTTAGGTTTGTTTTGGAATCTAAGATGAGTTTGAATCTGAATGATGGATGAGTTCGTTTCAGTAGATACCCTTATAGGTCGACTTAGATAAACACTTTTTTATATGTTATATGTTTTGAATATATCTATGATACTATTTTGTCGTTATTTTCAATATATAACTAAAGCACCCTTAGTGTTTAATTTTTCTCACATTAATAATTTCAAAAATAAATTTCCTCACGTCATTTTTATTTTCACGTCCGATAAAAAAATTTCTGGTTACGTCACTGAATAAGATTGTTTGAACTCCACCGGCATGGGTACAACGAGGGGCTTCCCACATCAAACGTAAACACTGACGTCATCTTCATTCTTTATCAACAAACTCTGTTATTTCTAACCGTTTTGGGCTTGTTATTAGGGTTTCGAGAAAGGGTCATATTCAAATCTGACCCTACTATGGTTCATGTTTAAAATCCAAGATCCGAACCCAAACGATAATAATACAATGGGATTGGGTTCTCGATTTCTCAGGGTTTCGGGTACCATTTATGAGTGTACCCTTTTCAGAGATTTTATATCTAGCAAATTGCATTAATTAGCAACTCGTATTAACGTGCATGAAGATAAAAGAACGACAATGAAGATGGGCAGAGATGAGCTTTTCTTGGCATAATCATAATCCTAAATCTCACTTGTAATTGAATACATTCAATTTTATCTTTACAAACATAGCATGTAACAAGCTTCCCCAACCTTGAGTGCTTTGTTGTAGGCTTTAGTCCCACATCGGCTGCGTTAAAGGGGCGGATGATAACCAGGGGAAATAAAAGAAGCCAACGGGCCAAACGTTGAACTCATACCTTTCTCGGCCTTTTGGCTAAGATCAAGTGTAGTATCTGTTCTTATTAGTTTAATATCTGATATGTGGGCCATTGGCCCACTATGATATTAAATTAATTTTTGTAGGGGGGAGGCCCATCCACAGTAGTTTGCTGCTGGGGCCTTCGAGCGTCGCCCATGCGTTGCACTACTGCATGGGCCTGACGCACCCCAACCAAATCTGAATTTCAAACCTTTTCAAGTTCACCTTGCCAAATGACGAGGCCAGATAGGTAGTTTAGTGCTAGATCGTTATAACGCCTATACAGTTTACATTCATCTACGTTATAATCTCTCTGAAGGCTTTGAATTAATTTTATGGTCATGGTTAATTGTTCTCAAATGCTTAAAGCTTGTCTCTAATCATCTTTTAAATTTTTATATTGTTACTAACTTTATAAATTTATACGGATAACATCTCTTTACATAAAATTACTAGATTTTTTTTTCAAAAACTATTTAAACTATTTAATTTGACCACACTATATTTTAAAAAAGTTAATAAAATTTATCATAAAATATCACAAGAATAGCAAAAAAAATTTTATATAATTAGTTTTAATTTTAAAATGTTATGACAGAAAACACCATAATATTACTTAGTTTTGATAAATCTTGCCATGAGACATCACTTGTTTTTTCACTTGTTGCATACAACTTATTATTCATCCAACCGGTGACGTAACCACTAAATTTATTACTATGGACGAAAATAAAGATGATATAAAGAATGTTTTTATAAAAATATCAAAATGTTATGAATCAACTACTGGGGGAGGAACCCCCAGCCCTTTATTTATAGGCATGGTAGGAGAGTAGATACATCGAATACATAGATATGGGTGTATCTCTAAGATACCCGCAATCCTAACCGACTCTGGTTATTTCCATTCACAACACTCCCCCTTATCCAGCCATAGGTGTGGACTCCACTCAAGAGCGTAATAAGAGTCTCACATGGGGTTGATACTTCGGGATCCTGAGTTGGTGAGGTTTGCCTCGTTAAAACCTTTAGCTATGGAAAACCCATTGGGAAAAACCATAGTTAAGGAAAAAGAGTGCAAACGCTCTTTAACTCCCCCTGATTTGTACAAGTGACTCTGCTCATGAATACTTCTGGATTCTGAGCGTCACTGAGGGGTGGATACTTCAGGATCCAGAGTTGATGTGATTTGCCTCGTTAAAACCTTTGGCTATGGAAAACCCAGTGGGAAAAACCATAGCTAAGGGAAAAGAGTACAAATTCTGTCAACTCCCCCTGATCTGTAAAAGCTCTTGGGCTTTCAGATCTCGTAGGCTTATCTCATCACTCCTATTTACAATATTCCGAAAATGTACACAGATTACAAATTTTGTCACCATCAAGCAGCTGCTGAATCCAGAAACTCTGGAGAGGTGTGCTAAGTTTCGTCGCCTCTGATGTGGTCTTCAGACTATATGGTCAGCTCCACAGAACCAGCCTCTATCACAGTCGTCACTGGGATGTGATGTACCACCAGGCGCCCTTAAATACACCATTGGTGTGATTCTGGAATGGTGAGGATCTCGGAATTATAGGATGATGTTGCCTTCATAAGTTGCTTTGCATATTTGCAGTAGATGGTCATCCCACTGTTGGTACCTGTTCTGTGATTTCACAGTATAGGGACCGGACCTGTAACCTGCATTTGCACAAATATTGGAGGATGCTATTATAATTTGTAAGTCCAAATCTTTCGACCCTTGGAGGAAGCGCAGAAGGCTTGACTCCGGTCTAATGGCCCTAGTGAGGTGCCAACTATCTCTGGCTAATGAGTTAACTGCAACTGCTATATCGGGACGCGTGCAGTTTAGCCAAGAGTGCATGATTGCACTTAGATAAGGGACTTTAGGACCAGTTATATCCTCCCCCTCTTCCAGCGATCGGAAGGGTTCTTTTTGTTCATCCAGTAAGTGTACCACCGTAGGTGTACTTTGGATGATAATGGTCCTTTTAATATCTCCAACGCACTTCTGGGCATTTGTAACATGATTCAATGAGCCATGACTTTATATTTTGCCTAGGTCTTTTCATGTTTAAAGGTCAGGCTTGTACATGTAGTTCGGTTTTCTCTTCAGGAGATCCGATGAGAATTTAGTTGTCTCCAACTATGATCTCTAATCCTGTTCTTTGCACAGATGCAAAGACAACCTTCAGTAGGAATCATTGACTTGTCAAATGATTCTCTTGGTTGTACATTTATTTGTTATACTTATATTTCTTCATTTGAATAGACGTCCCGAAGTCTATTCAGGCATTTTTAAGGAAATGTGGAAATTATCTTTACCAGATATCCACGAAGATATGCTGTCACAACATCCAATAACAGCATATTCATAATTTTCCTTCGCCAAATCGTAAGGTAGTCGCTTTTGATAACTTAGGGAGACTGATGCATCATTTATGAGACATGCTCATTTGAATTTGTTCGATCCCTAGTTTCAGCGAAATTTTCCTCGGGCTATAGGTTGTACCTTATAGCATACGATTTTGTATTTATTTTTCTTATGTGTGCAATACTTTGTTTTATCCACAGGTTTGACACCTTTTTGGTGTCAGGACTTCAGGTCCGAACATTTCACGTTTCATAAGTGAGTCCAGCTCATCGTTTATTGCCACGTGCCACAGTTTTGGCCAATCTCTACGTTTGCCTTCTAGCAACGGAGTGTGGAACGATAATTTATAAACATCATCGCCATTGCGATGTATATGGCAATATGATACGTGAATACATTGTCGACAATTTATGTTCTATCTGTCCAACACCTCCCCAGTACGTACAACATTTACTTAATTTCACTTTTTCCCGGCAATTCCTCTGCAGTGGATTCCGGGAAGGGTGATGGTGTGAACAGGAGCTCATTGTCCTGTGGTAGTATTGTCTTAAGATCTCCAGGAGTTTTTTGTTCTAGGAGCCTGGTGGTCTGCCTCTTTTCTGTTTAGGATCAGTCACTTCTGCTGCTGGTGGATTGCATCCATTCTCGGGGATGTCAATCCTAGCTGGAGTTTTTGCAGCAGGGATGTGTGATCTGACAATCTTCTGGTTGTCAATAAATGATTCCGGTAATTGGTAGACATTTTTCTGTATGTGGAGGATCTTCGGGATCTCATCTACATATTATATTGTTACCGGATCATGGTGGGTCAAACTTTTTGTATCCCACGTTATAATTTTCTTCGCGCCAGATTTTCTAGTATCTGGGCCTATTTTTGGGAAACTCGTCTCATCGAGATCACAGTCTTCAAGATATGCCTTAAATGCGTCCCCCGTTTGGGGTTCTAGGTATCTTATAAGTGAGGGTGAGTCAAACCCTGCATGGATACCTAGGCGACGTTGAGTACCGTTTTGGTCCTCTTTGGTGGTGCAATGGGGATTTAAGACTGCGTGACCGAAGATTCTCAGATGATAAATGTTCGGTGGCATTCCATATGCAAATTGCATTGGAGACTCTGACCTCCAGAGGGTCTTATTTTCATTTACGATGCAGCATGCAAAGTTTGCATGTCCCCATGCATCTATAGGCAATCGGGATTTAATGGACGTTCAGTCCATTGGAGTCTACTTTTCAGTGACTCTGCCGACCCATTTTGGGTATGAACATGCGGCACTTGTATGTTCATTTTCAATTCCCGTTGATTGGCAGTACTCTTGAAAAGACTGGGAGGTATATTTCCCAACATTAACCAGACTTATTTACAACATTTTATTGTCTGGGAAATGTGCCCGCAACATTTTTATTTTTGTGCCAATAGCTTTGGAAAAGCTAAGTTGCGGGTCTGTAGTAGACACACGTACAAATATTCTGAGGATGCATTTATCAGTACAGTGAAGTACTGAAATAGCCCACTAGGGGTGGTGGATTTTATCCACATCTATCTCCTTGTATTCTTTTTGAGGAAGCGTGGAGATTCTTTTTCAACTTATTATGGAGATGGCCTTGCAATTAGTTTTCCCTTATAGTAAGGGATGCGAGGGATGTTTTCCCTTCTGAAGAATCTTCTGGTTCTTCAAGTCATACCCATAGGATAAGATGCAATGCATCATCACAAATCCAGGGTGGCCAAGTCCATCATGCCGGAGTAAAAACTCGGCTGATGTCGGGCACTTCAGGTGCTCCGTTTAAATTCTGCTTCCTTTCTCCGAATCTTCGTATGGTGGAGGCCTATAAGGCTCTCAAAACGTTCAAGTGTGGATTTTACTCCTTTTTCTTGAGACGTTGCATACGGTAATTTTTCATTTACATTTGCTGTTTCCAAGTGGGATCCGTTGAAACGGATGTCCTTGAAACTTAGAAAGTTTCTTTTTGGAATTCGGAGGGATTAGTGCATCCTTTATTTTTGTGTCGTTAGGGGGCAACCGTGTTGCATTCCCTGGATCTTCAATATAGCCCTGATATTGGGTTTTGTACTGAAAGAGATCATACGTGTTTATTGTCTACTAATTATTTATGAGAGCAGTTTCATCTATTAAAAGATGAATCGATAGGC
Organism: Scilla litardierei; assembly: GCA_030789695.1. Taxonomy (NCBI): domain Eukaryota; kingdom Viridiplantae; phylum Streptophyta; class Magnoliopsida; order Asparagales; family Asparagaceae; genus Scilla; species Scilla litardierei. The sequence goes on from CM061142.1 coordinate 36,902,535, forward strand.
ACATGCATATTCAGATAAACATTTTCATTTATTGTCTACTAAACATTTTCATTCAGAACAAATTTTATAATTAAAATGCTCTCATAAATTATTCTCAAAACAAGTTGCTAAGATAAAAATAAAGGCTAATCAAGCAAGTCATCATTTTCGAAGTTGTCAGCTGAAAACTTGACTGGAGCATCAGAGGTCATCAGGTTTGTTTCAGCTTTATTTTACTTGTTCTCTTTATACAAATCCTGGAGGTGCTGCGAAGTTCGGCACATTTTTGGACCAGTGGCTTTTCATGCCACAATTATGGCACTGGTCTTCCCATTCCCTCTTGGGTGGGGGTGAATCATTTTTGTCATTTCTGTGCCACGTGAACTTCCGCTCACTTTCATTATTTCGCTGCTGCTGTGCATGGCCCTTGGCATTTTTCTGTTGACCCCCCTTCTGTGGTCTTTCTTTTCTTTTATTATCTCTCTTCTTTTTGAAGGAAGAGGAATAGTGAGCTTCTGGTGGGGGCAGTGCCGGGGAGCGTATATTGTGAGTGGAGAGAAGAAGCTCTCTGTTTTGCTCGGCCATGAGTAAACATGACAGCAGCTCAGAATACTTGGTGAACCTGTGTTCACGGTATTGCTGTATGAGTATTGCATCTTTTTCATGGAAGGACGTATACGTCTTTTTCAGCATGCGATCTTATGAGACATTCTCACCACACAACTTCAGGCGTGAGGTGATGCTAAAAAAATGCTGAGTTGTACTCAGCAATGGACTTAAAGTCCTGTAGTCTCATGTTCTCCCACTCATATCGTGCCCTTGGGAGTATAACATCTTTCTGATGTTTATACCTGTCCTCAAGAGCAGTTCATGGCTCAAGTGGATCTTCGACCGTAAGGTATTCAGCCTTTAAGGTCGTGTCCACATGACGGCGAATATAGGTGATGGCTTGCGCCATCTCTATATCGCTAACATTTTCTTTTTCAGTCACAGCAGCGATGAGGGACTTTGCCCGCATGTGAAACTTTACATCTAGCTGCCAGCTTAGATAGTTTCTACCTGATGCTTCCAGTACTTCGAAATTAACGCTTGCAATATTAGCTATTTATCTAGCAGAGCACAAACATGCATGAATTAATAATTAATTCAGAGAAAACGTTTTCATGCGGAGGCAATGTTTAACGAAAAACTAAATGTGTGGATCGGCCAGTCCCACAAGAAAGAGTCCAAAAAAAGTCCACAGTCCAAATTATACAAATTTGCAGCTTAAGGAAAATGAAAATACAAATTTGGAAACCCCGTGGGTCCCATATGATATCTCCATCTTCAAGCGTGGCCTCCGTCTCCATGGAAGTTGGTCTTCTTTCTTTGACATTTACATAAATTCCTCACTACAATTTCTCTCAAAAATAAAAGAAAAGTGCAGGAAATAAACTGTGGGACTAAACGGCCGATCCAAAAACCACATTTAGCAATTCATGCAGAAATATTGTGCTCATCAACATTTTCATCAGACATTTTCATCACAGGCATTTAATATTCGCAGAGATGGATAAATAATTTAAACACTTAATAATTATTGGACCACTGGGCAACGTCATACACCGTTAGGTTACTAACGGCAGAGCGGTCGCAGGATCTTCCTAATTATTAAGTTTTAAATACAATGCACAACCACGCATATAATATCCAACAGAATATACCAGAGATGCAAAGCATGTAAATATGATATTTGCAGAAAACATCATTACAATGCAAAGGTTGTAATTTGAATGGAGTTTAATCAATTAAATTGATTAATAGCCCAAAATAAACATTTTCTTTGTCAGAGGGAAAAGTTTCCCTCATCATCCCAAAAGCCCCCAAAGAATCCCCAAAAAGTCCTCGCCTGCCCGATATTTGTCCCGTAATTTACCGTGATTTTTCACGAATATTTTGCCCTTAAATCCCCATTTTAAATTAATTTTTAGGCTAATAATTTGCCTTTTAAGGCAAGTTTATAGCCCTTTGCCTCCCCCAATTTTTTTTCTTTTTTTCAAATAAACCATCATGCGGGCCTGAAGCCCGCAGGCGGTCTATGGGCTTCAGGCCCATAGGCCTCTTTTTTTTTAGATCTGACTGTGGGCCTGAGGCCCGCAGCAGGTCTGTGGGCTTCAGGCCCACAGACTTTTCTGTTTTTTTTTTGTGAATTTGACCGTGGGCCTGAGGCCCACAGCAGGTCTGTGGGCTTCAGGCCCATAGACTTTTCTGGGTTTTTTTTGGGCTGCTAGGGTTTGAACCCTAGCAGCGGCGGCGGCGCCGCCCCCGGCAGGGGGGGCGCGGCCGTAGGTGGGCCGTCGCCCCCCTGCCGGGGGGGGGGGCGCGGCCGTGGGAGGGCCGCCGCCCCCCTCTGCGGGGGGGGAGCGGCGGTGGCCGCCCCCCGCAGAGGGGGGCGCGGCCAGGGGGCCGCCCTCCCCCCCCCCCCCCCCGCAGAGGGGGGCGGCGGCCCCGCGACGGGGGCCGCCCCCCTCCTGCAGAGGGGGGCGGCCAGGGGGGCCGCCGCCCCCCCTGCAGGGGGGGAGCGGCGGGGCCGCCGCCCCCCCTGCAGGGGGGGAGCGGCGGGGCCGCCGCCCCCCCTGCAGGGGGGGAGCGGCAGCGGCCGCCGCCCCCCTTCAGGGGGGGCGCGGCCTCGCGGCGGCGGCCGCCCCCCTGCAGGGGAGGGCGGCGGCAGGGGGGCCGCCGCCCCCCCCCCCCCCCTTTGGGGGGGACGGCGTGGCGGCGAGGGGGGGCCGGCGGCGAAGCCGCCGGCGGGGTTGATTTGGGGTTTTGGTAAAAAAAATCCATAAACCCTAAAAAAATTTGATTTTTGGGATGAATAATCCGTCGTTTTCAAGGCGACGATGAATCCCCATGACGATCTTGCGAGATCTAGGGGAGGGGCAATCATATGTATGATTAAAAGTATCGTTTTTAGTATTTTTACCTCTATATCCGTCCTCCGGATATAGCGACGGTTGCTCGAAGCCCTACGCGGATGACGACTCTTGATGGAGGAAGCCTTGCACCGCGCTCGTGGATCTCCGGTCTCGCCTTCGCCTTCGCCTTCGCAACGAACGGAAAGAAAATTTTGTGGAAAGAAAATTTTTAGAGGCTCGTGCTGATAACGTGTTATGAATCAACTACTGGGGGAGGAACCCCCAGCCCTTTATTTATAGGCATGGTAGGAGAATAGATACATCGAATACATAGATATGGGCGTATCTCTAAGATAGCCGCAATCCTAACCGACTCTGGTTATTTCCATTCACAACACAAAACAAAAAATTAAATGTTAATAACTAACGTGCAACAAAAAATTAAACATTAAATAATACCCAACATGCTAAAAAATGATAATAAGTAATAAATAAAAAATGATAGCCAGGGGGTCAAACCCAGAAGCTATGGTTCCATATAACAACGCCTTATCTGTTGGGCCACAAAAAGATGATGTCTAAACAATAACCCAATAAGTAAAATATTAATAATAATTAACAAATAATGACGAACAAAAAAGTACACAGTAAACGAACTAAAAAAATACAATACCCAACAAGTAAAATGAACTAAAAAGGGAATGAAGTTCCGAACACATGAGGCCTGCTTATTAAGTCATCACCCTTACCGCTGGGCTTAAAGGGATTAATGTGTAAGTGTTATAAAAACAATTATTTTTATCTTCTTGCCCTGGGTAACTGCCTAGGGCAAGTCCAACATAGTTCCACCCCTGCTTTATATATATATATATATATATATTTCTCTTGATCTCAATCTTCATATATTTTGTCTTTCTTAATATGCGCATTGATATGTCTTCAGCGTATATAACCTAACCATCTCAAGAGATATTCTCTCATCTTATCCTCTATAGAGGCGTCATCTACATTTGTTCGGATATCCTCGTTTCTTGTCTTTATCTTTTATAGTATTTGTACTCATCTCAAGCAACATTTTATCTCGGCTACACATGCTCTGTTCATGCTTCTTTGTGATATCCCAACACCCTAAATCATATACCAAATCTGGTCTCATCGTCATCCTGTAAATTTAACATGTAACTGAAGCACACAATATTCTTGTTTCGGTTCTTCACTTCAACCATCTTATTTTGATTATATAATTAATAACTTTCTTAATCCCTACATCCTCTTGGATAGCCGACCTGAGATGCCTAAAGTACTTACTTAGCAAGATACTTTCCATACACCAATTCACCATGTTATGCTTGGTTACGCACTGTTTTTCCAAATACGTGAAAATACGTACATCCCTTGTATTCGTAGATAACGAGATGAGACAAGGCCGCAGTAGTATTTAGACTCAAGGCTTTGACCCCTTGACTCGAGATACTACTAAGCGTGAGTTGTGATTTATTAATTAGTTAGACGCAGGCCACTACGACTGCTGCAATAGTACAAACAATGAAAAAGTAAATGCTTCAACATAGATATCCATAGATACGTTGCAAGTTAGAAAATGTCCGTTTACATAATTTAAGAGAGTATATTTACATATCAGTTGTACATGGTTGCAAAAGGATAACAGATAAAATCCACAAAACCCACAAAATAACATGTCTACACACCAGTACAACGCACTCCCTAAACTACCCCTGGATACCCAACTCCACAAAGTTGCCCTCTGAGGGCTCCGTCTCAAGCTCGAAGCTCGGGATAATCTTTTGGATAGGATCCAGCACCGCCATCTATGTCTTTAGTCTTGGGGTTGAAGGGGGGAGACACAGCAACGCGTGACCAAGTAGGAAATCTAATCACGCTAGGTATGGGCCAGTCTTAAAACTGCTCTACGTAACTATGGTATGACTACTGGTGATGTCATGCCCCGCTTCCCTAAAATGGAGGCGAGACGTGAAAAGGTCCGCACGAGAGTGGAGCTGTGAAGCCCCAAACCCGATAAGCGTCAATAAACATAAGCAGGTCCCTGTAACCACAAACGGAACAACAATAATAACACAAGGAGAGACAGAAATAAAATCTCATATCTCATAATTTGTCCAACATGAAAATTAAGTTCAACATCCAGAAAAGCCACCAGGCTAAAAGAAAGAGTCTAAAGGCCCAGAACAAGGCCAACAAAAGGAACAACGTAACAAAGTATAGGTGCTACGCACCGACAACAAAACAGCAGTCTAAACAAAAAGGGAAAGCTCAACGAAGACACTAGGACTGGTCCCCAGTGTCCACGTACTCCTCGCCAAACACAGGCTCGGGCTCGGCGTCAGCAAACACCTCGTCCTCTATAATGTACTCAGGCTCAGGATCTAACATGTGTCACCCAAAAGAGTAAAGGGGCACATGTCAGCAAGTCTAAAAGACTTGGGCAAGGAAACTGAAAGTAAGGCAAACTAACAACCTAGCAGTTATAGTATGCATGATATGGCAGTTATAACATGAGTGCACAAGCAAGACATGGTGAACATTAAGTACACGAGAACAATTTATCAGGACAAGTCAAGAGTAGCCAAGCTACTAACAATCTCAATCTTTTCACTAGTCACGTTTCAAGTTGTTTGTAGATGTTTACGCCTTACAGCTGAACGGTTTGGCATTCACGCTGATTGGCCGCTTAACACTACCCAAGAACCCAGATTTTACACCTTACCACTGCAGTTGCTGATCGGGCAGACTCCCAGTTGATTGGCCGCTTAACTCTTACTCCCAATACCCACATGTGAACGAGCCAGGGTCCCTGCACACGAGCTCAGTAAATGAGCCAGGGTTGCCCCGCATAAGAGCTCGTTTCCTGGATCACAACCAGGAGCATATTTCATTTGGCATAGGGGTGCACCTAGCCCCAATCATATCACAAGATGTAGCGAAGCTACGCAATCACGGAAACACTTAAAGAATGCAATGACATGACAATTAATTTGCGTACCGTTAATGGAAATTAAACATGACATGGTAGTTGTGCAACATGATGAATGTCGGATCTAGCTTCGTTGTCAAGCTAGTTCCTAAAATTGCGCCTAGGCGAGTATCATTTCGTCGCCTAGTCTCTTTTACGCCTACAACAAGCAAATGGCCTAAGACATGGCCCAAAACCCTAAGTGGCAAGTTTCACTTGCCTAGCACCGAGGATGACGATCAACGAGGCCGTCACACGGACGCTAATCTACGGGGAAGTCGCTGTTATGGAGAAACAATCATCAAAACAACATTCATTTCATTAGGGTTTCACAAAAACACAATGGGTTATGAAAACATTAAGAGATCGATTATTACCGTATCGGAAGCGGAAGAATGATGCCGAGCAAGCACGGCAACGGAAGAAACGCTCCGGGGAACCTAGGGTTCAGATCTGGAAATGGATGGAGAAGTTTGGAGAAATGGGGTTTTGGGGATTTTTGGGGGTTTGATGAAAGTTTGAGGAAGATGAGAGGTAGAATGTGTTAAGTGAGGGTTTGGATGATGGATTTTGGGGCTTGGGATGAAGGAATAAGGGTTTGAGGTAGTAGGGGGCTCAATGGGGGAGAAATTAGGTTTAGAGTTGAAGAAGAAGAAGAAGAAAACGTTTGGAGGGGTATTTATAGAGTTTGGTGGCGGCTAGGGCAAAACTAGGGTTTCCTGTACTGTTTAGTCGGTCAAAGAGCAACCACTGACCGACTAGTTTGGGAACTAGTCGGTCGGTTGACCAACGCAGACCGACTAAGTGTAAACAGTAACCCCCGACGAAAACCTGAACTAAGAGTTAGTCGGTCAAAGAACAACTGCTGACCGACTAGTTTAACATCTAGTCGGTCGATGAACGTTCTTAGACCGACTAAAAGTGAACAGTAACTGGTACCAAAAATAGTTAATGAGTTAGTCGGTTAAAGAAGCATTGCTGACCGACTAGTTTGCAACCTAGTCAGTCAACCAACGTTCTTAGACCGACTAACGATAAACAGTAACTCCTGAATAATTTACAAAGCCAACTAGTCGGTCCATGAAGGTTTGCCGACCGACTAAATCGTCATCTAGTCGGTCGGTTCCCCTTCTTGTACCGGCTAACGTGCACCAAAAGTTCCGAAATGGAGCGCGAAGCTCCGGGATCGATTCCTAAGACTCCTAGGCTTGATCTAACAATAAGATATGACCGATATGAAGCCTGTCACGAATGACTTACTCCAAAATCGACGATCAACGGAAGAATCTAGGAAAACGCGACGAAACGATCGAAAATGAAAGCTACGGAGACGAAAACCACGCAAGAGGAGAAAATCCACCAAAACATATAATATAATATAATAAATCCAGATACATGAAAACCAGTCGTTACAGGTGATAATCATGGCAACATGTCCAATGCATAAAGTAAAGTAGAACATCACATATATGTAACGAGCAGAAAAGAAAAGTACTGCAAACATGACATGCACAAGGAAAAGCAGACAACAATACATGACCATTCACAAATGATAGCCTTAAGGAAATTATAATGCATTAATCTTCACAATTTTGGTATTAAAATGAGTATTTGGAAACCTGGGTAAAACATAGGATATAAGGAACTGGACTTCACCCAGGGTGGGTGAAAAGGTGGCACGTCGCAAGTGGAACATGAACACTGCTTTATTTAACGGGGCCTCTCATAACTCCCTCATTTCGGGTGAGAGAATATTGTCTACTTCATGGTGCATCACGAGTACACCAGTGACCTCTCCAACTGTGCCTAACCCCCCCTTATGGGAGTGCAAGTGACATACAAATATCGTCCAGTCCTTAAGTATATATTTTACACGTGTTTCCTCCCAAACCCATGTCTGAAATCTCACATATCTCAAGATGAACCAAGAGTTCCAGGTTGTTGTTTACACTCAGTTTTCTCACTCTCAATTTATATAACAATTCATCATTTCTTTCATGATTCGGCGGTCTCATTTACCTCATTCACATTTCCATTTCTTTCACAGTTTTGCCGATGTCGTGCGTAACAACAACCATCACATCACATTTCATACCAAGTTCATCATAATGCTCCATTCATCACATAATGATATTCACAACAATCCACTTATAACAGCAATATAATTATGGAATAGCGAATATCAACATATTAAGATTATGACTAATGATAACATGGATAATATTAACACATGGAGTATGCTTAACATAAAAACCTACACCATGAGCTTAGTCATATCATGGAGCATGGAATAACATAATAAGCTTCTAACATCACAAGCTACTAACATAAAACCACATGAAACTATTAGCATAAATTCACAGTAACATTAATATTAACATGAATGAATATGAACCAATTTATTCATAAGCATGGACATTATTAACATTATCATCATCAGCAACTAAAATTGTTCCTACAACATGGATACGACACGTGTTACCTAGCATGGAATACTACATGGAACATAATGGCATAAACATGCATACTTCAACAAGGACTACACTAGCATGGAACACTACATGGGACATTATGGCATAGACATGAACTTTTACCTCAACAATTTTAAGAACATTTACGAACATGGCCTATAAACATAATAGAGATGCTAACATTACCATATGAACATTTTTCTATTAAAACATTGCATACAACCATGTGCTTCTAACATACTACTACTTTCATAAAGATGGACATAGTAAACATATTAACATGTGGTTTAGCTTGAACATAATTTCAGTATGTATGAATTATGGGATGACATACATGTATTGAATTTAAACATGGCACAATTTGTAAGAACAAAAGTAAAACATGCAACTTAGTTTTCCATAACTTAATTAGCATAATAGGATCCTGCACCATTCTAAGTGTGGTACCTAACTAGAGTTGCTGGAAAAATCCTACCTCACGAAGTTCATCTTTTTTCTAGCTCTATCCTTCCTATCTATTCCTCCAAGTTCTTCTTCTTCTTTCTTCAATTCAAGGGAAAATGGTGAAATGTGGATTTGTATTTGGTCAAGGGGGTCAAGGGGGTAGTTGTGAGGGTGGTGGCCAGCCTTAGGTGATGGAGGAGGAGGAGCAAAATGAGGGGGATGCATTCGGCCACGGTGGTGAGGGTGAAATGAAAACACATTTTGTTTCTTCTCCTTTTTCTTTTCTTCTTCTTTTATTTTCTCCTTTAAATCCCTTCCTTCATCCTAATCATCAAACAATTTACATCCAAATGACAAGTGCCTAGCAAGGTGTCTATAAGGAAATGAGACCAAGTCAACCATATCCCTTGAAGATCTCCAACCAATCAATGACATTCATATCAGAAGGCGTCCCGATACAATGCACCGCATCTCGTAGAGATATGCAAGGTCAACCATATCCCTCGGAGATCTCAAACCAATCAATGTCATTCATATCAGAAGGCGTTCCGATACAATGCACCGGATCTCGTAGAGATATGCATTCAGCACCTACCAATAACTAGATTCATATCCTCTTGTAATGTACTTTTATACCCTTGATACATTGTATTTAAACACATGAAGAGGAATGTAAAACTTCACTGGTTTCTCTTCTACATTTCTCCAGTCGTTTATCCATTTTCTCTAAATTTCTTCATGGTATCAGAGCCTCTCGCCTAACGGCAATTAGATCTTGTATGTATACACAACATCCTCTCCATGGAGCCGATTTCACCTAACCTCAAATTTCTCATCTCAAAATTCCCCGCCCTAATCACCACCCGACTAGACTCCACAAACTACATACTTTGGCGTTCTCAGGTCGTCGGCGTTCTCAACACGCACGGCTTCCTTGGGTACGTCGATGGATCTACATCATCTCCATCTCCCACAATTTCCGATCCAAAATCCACCACCACCACTCCTCTGCCGCCAATTCCCAATCCCGACTTCCACAAATGGTTGATCACCGATCAACACCTCTGCATGAGCATTCAGGCGACTCTATCTCCTTCTGCTCTTGGCGTCGCCCTTGGTGTCACCTCTTCACATCTATTGTGGACAAAGTTGGAAACCCGATATGCCTTTCTTTCTGAAGGGCATATCGAGCTACTTCAAGACAAACTCACCAACCTCATCATGGCCGAGGAGCCAATGGCCGCTTACTTAGATCGGGCAAAAGTGATATATGACCAGATACAAATCACTGGTCCTGATACTGTCACCACACGACAAATGGTCCGCCATATCCTCCATGGTCTTCCTCCTACTTACGACTCATTCTGTGTAATGGCCCGAAATCGTGGAAAGCCTTACACAGTTGAGGAGATATGGAGCAGTCTCCTTGCCGAGGAGGCCAGCATGCAGCTACGATGTCTCCCGACCTCTAGCACACCAACTACCACCACGTCCTCTGTTCCTTCTCCCTCAACCGACTCCTCTACACTCATCTCTAACTACGGACGATGGGACAACCGTGGCCGCACCACATATGGGCGATTCAACAGAGGCCGCGGCGTGGTGGCCGCACCAGCAACATACAGCCCCGAGGTAGTCCACAACGACCTGAACCTCCTGCACCGACTACTCAGGTCGGACGGCAGAGACGACGTGTGCCTATCGACCACTCGACTGGCCGACCTATCCCTTGCCAAGTGTGCTGGAAGCCGAATCATCACACCCTCGATTGCTTTTGGATCGGTGAGCATGTTCATAAACCTAAGGCTCATGCAGTCCATCAAGGTCGCTCTACGGACGGTGAATGGATCCTCGACACAGGCGCCACGGATCACATCACGTCTACCACTTCACAACTTGAGACCATGACAACATACTCGGGTAACAAACACATTACTGTTGGCACAGGTGATACCGCCACAGTGGTCAACATTGGCTATTCTTCTATCCCTTCTCTAAACTCCACTATACGTCTTCCTGACATTTTACATGCTCCACAATTCTCTAAAAATCTACTCTCAGTCTATAAATTCACTCGAGATAATAACTGCGTTATCCAATTCTCATCCTCTGGTTTTGTTGTACAGGATGCCACCACAGGAAAAACTCTTCTTAAAGGCCCGAGTAGGAATGGACTCTACCCGATCCATCACAATCCCATCTCTCTTTCTGCATCAAGCACCTCGGGCACTCTTTGGCACACCCGTCTTGGTCATCCTGCGCCTCCTGTTGTCTCCAAAATAGCTTCCAAGTTATCCCTCAAGCTGTCTCCTCAGCCACCATGTCCTCAATGCTCAATGAGTAAGAGTCATAAATTACCTTTTCCTTTGCCAAAATCGAGAGCAGATTCTCCCTTAGCTTTAGTTCATTCTGATGTATGGGGCCCTACCCCAGTTCAATCTAATAAAGGCTATATGTATTACGTCAGTTTTATTGATGACTACTCTCGCTATATTTGGCTCTACCCTCTATATCATAAATCTGACGTGTTTGCTGCCTTCCAAACCTTTCAAACAATGGTTGAAAGGCAGTTTAACACGAAAATTAAAATTTTTCGATCTGATGGTGGGGGGAATTTTGTAACAATCAATTTATCTGCCTATTTCACCAACTTGGGATCGTACATCAGACCTCAGCACCCTACACACCCGAGCAAAATGGTGTGGCCGAAAGAAAACACCGACATGTAATTGAAACTACACTTGCTTTGCTACTAACAGCTTCTATGCCTCAGCAATATTGGCCAGATGCAGCGAAGACGGCTATATATCTGATCAACAGACTACCATCTGCAACGCAACGAAATAAATCTCCTCACGAGATTCTCTATCATCAGGTTCCAGACTACAAGTGGATGCGCACCTTTGGTTGCCTATGCTATCCCTGCCTCCGCCCTTATGTACAACATAAGCTTGAACCAAGGTTGCAACCGTGCGTCTTTCTTGGTTATGCCGACCATATGAAGGCGTATAAATGCATGGAGCTGTCTACCAAAAGGTTGTACCTGACTCCACATGTCAGGTTTGAGGAGAACATCTTCCCTTTCTCTACTCAGACTCGTCCAACGCCACAGCCTACACTGATCAACTCTATCCCACCGACCATTATTCCTACCCATCCACCTGCACCCCTCCAACCAACACCCACCGATCCCCTGATCTACCAACATACCGACCATCCGACCCATCAACACGACCTACCGACCTCTCCAAGCCGCCCCACAGCTCGCTCAACCCAAAGTATGACAGATCCAGCTGATTCACCAACACAAACCTTGCCTGACCCATCATTGCCTACAAGCATTCTACAACATATCTCGGCATACCATAATCCGGTCACTCACCCGACCTCTTACCATCCCCACTTAACTTCCACGTTACCTCCAACCTCCACTTCTCCACCTACTCAACCCACATCGGATACTTCACCACTGTCGACTCATCCCATGACCACCCATTCCATGGTCGGCACCTTCAAACCTCGTTAACCATTAAACCTACATGCCCAAATCACCTCAGAAGAACCGATATCCTACAAGGAGGCGTCCAAACATCCCCAATAGGTCGCAGCCATGTAGGACGAGTATGTCGCTTTAACCCGTCAAGAGACTTGGGAACTTGTCTCTCCTCCTCCCTCAGTAAACATCATCGGATGCAAGTGGGTCTACAAGATTAAGCGTCACACAGATGGCTCTGTTGCCCGCTATAAAGCTCGGCTCGTGGCCAAAGGCTTTCATCAGAAGGAAGGGGTTGACTACACCGAGACCTTCAGCCCAGTCGCCAAGCACGGTTCTATCCGCCTCCTGATCACCCTGGCTCTACACTTCAACTGGCCCATCAGACAACTCGATGTCTCCAATGCCTTTTTACATGGAAACATCGATGAAAATCTTTATATGGCGCAACCTATGGGATTTATAGATCCCTCTTTCCCACAACATGTCTGCAAGCTACGGAAAGCATTATATGGCCTCAAACAGGCGCCTCGGCAGTGGTATGCTCGCTTCTCCCAGTTTCTTCGACTTCATGGATTCCACCCGAGCATTACCGACTCATCTCTCTTTGTCAAACACTCTGGCGACCAAACAACTGTGATCCTGTTGTATGTCGACGACATCCTAATCACAGGCTCTTCGGCAAACTTCGTACATCAATTCATTGGCGAGCTTGCCAGTGAGTTCTCACTCAAAGATCTAGGCGATCTATCATACTTCCTGGGACTGGAAATTCAACGAAGCTCCCAAGGCTGCTTCATCCATCAAACCAAATATACAAAAGAGCTCCTTCAGAAAGCCGGTCTCTCCGGTTGCAAGCCGAGCAGAACTCCAGTCTCCTCAAAACAGAATCCAAACACCTCAGATCCTTTGCTGCTCGATGGATCGTACTATCGCAGTCTGGTCGGTGCTCTTCAATACCTCACACTGACCCGACCTGATATTGCATTCGCTGTCAATCAAGTATGTCAGTTTCTCCATGCTCCACGTGACTCACATCTCACAGCTGCTAAGCGGATTCTTCGGTATCTTCAACACACGCCAACCCACGGCATTCTTCTTCGTCCGAGTCCTCTGTCACTCATCGCCTTCTCCGACGCTGATTGGGCAGGAGATCCCGTAGATCGTCGCTCCATCAATGGATTCTGTGTCTTCCTCGGAAAGAACCCTTTGACTTGGAGTGTAAAAAACAACCATCGATTGCACACAGCTTGACAGAATCAGAGTACCGTTCTCTCTCTCTCACGGCTAAAGAGATCATCTGGCTACAACTTCTCCTTTCTGAACTTCAGATTCCTCTCCAAGACAAGCCGCTAATTTGGTGTGACAACAAGTCGGCTATCTCACTCTCTTCCAATCCGGTCTTTCATTCCCGAACAAAACACTTCACAGTCGACTACCACTTCATCCGTGAACAGGTCACGTCAGACAACATTCGTGTTCAACACTTCTTTACCGAGGACAACCCGGCTGACATCTTCACTAAGAGTCTCACTGCGGATCGCTTTGAGCTATTGCGAGACAAATGTTCGTCATTTCGGCCGCTCAGTTTGCGGGGGCGTATAAGGAAATGAGACCAAGTCAACCATATCCCTTGAAGATCTCCAAGCAATCAATGACATTCCTATCTGAAGGCGTTCCGATACAATGCACCGCATCTCGTAGAAATATGCAAGGTCAACCATATCACTTGGAGATCTCCAACCAATCAATGCCATTCATATGAGAAAGCGTCCCGATACAATGCACTGCATCTCGTAGAGATATGCAAGGTCAACCATATCCCTCGGAGATCTCCAACCAATCAATGGCATTCATATCAGAAGGCGTTCCGATACAATGCACCGGATCTCGTAGAGATATGCATTCAGCACCTACCAATAAAGCTAGATTCATATCCTCTTGTAAAGTACTTTTATACCCTTGATACATTGTATTTAAACACATGAAGAGGAATGTAAAACTTCACTGGTTTCTCTTCTACATTTCTCCAGTCGTTTATCCATTTTCTCTAAATTTCTTCGGTGTCATCTTGTGAATAAGGGTGCCTAAAATGGTGACACCTTATGTGTGATGTGTCATGTTAATAGAAATTAGGGTTTTTCTAGTTATGCTAAAAAGAAAATACTCTTAGGAATACAAGTGAGCATACCATATACGAAATACCACTAAATACAATCCATTATTATTATCCAATATGATTTAAAACATTTAAAAATAGTTTTTTTACTTTATTTTAATTTTAAATTTTTCAAGGAAAAATCTCCAAATTACGTGAAAAATATATGCGTATGAAATACGGCCAAAAATACTAAATATAATATCAGTACTTATAGAAACATGGTATTACAAGCTTTCATCTCTCACTCTACTAAATATACATTCCATGTACCCGGTCTTGTTCCTGCTAAGACTGAAACCTTGAATCTCCAATGCTTGCCTTCAAAGTTCTAAAAATTAAAAATTGCACTTTCCTACCCAATAGCATTATTGCAAACACTAGATGACCCATTTATCAATAGTTGTTTTTGTCACACATCTATAAGGCCCTAGCTTTCTCATTAATAAACCAAAATTCTAATTACATTTCCTTTGTGAATGCCCTAATTTTCATCATTCTTAGCTCCCCCCTCCAAAAAGCCCTAATTTGCTGACAAAAAATTTGGTGTTTCTTATATGGTCGAATGGCCTTTGATATAGCTTGTGACTAATTTGGGGATCTGGGCACTAGGATGAGAAGAGGGTTAGAAAGATTAGGAGAAAGGATGATATCGGGTTAGGTTCAATTCTCGTGCAATTAAGCCATATTTTAAAGATTAAGGTCATTTTTGTGCTAATTAAGCCATATTTTAAAGAGTTACGATGATATGTGATCTGTCCATAATATACGTGTATATTGAGTTTTTCATTTAGAAGCTATGAATTATATTAAAACTTATCTAATTATTAGCGGATAATGTAAATTCAATTCTGGCTCGAATTCTACCCAATCCACCCATGATTCTGATGGATTAATTAATTATGAATTTTGTTAAATAATATATCATTGTAAAATTCCACTTATAGTTAATAATAGAGAATAAAGTATGTGAGCAACCGGTGCATGAAATTTCTTATACCGACAGTCAAAAATTTCAATTTCCACATTTTTGGAGATCAATACCGTTCATCTTGATCTACATATCATGAATGATCAACATACCAAAAATCAATTGAGCCTAATGCTATCCGACCTTAATCCAGTTGTTACAAATTTCAATGGTTTTAGAACTATAGAACCTTTTGTAATGAGTCGGTCGATGGTCAGATCCCCTTAGGGTTTAATTATATTTGTGGGTTTGAGGTTCTAAAATATGCACAATAACCCACACAAATATTTTTTTAAAAAAATGGAAAATGAAGTTATCTAAAGTTCAGTGTAGGAAATTTCCTACACAAGCTGCACACCAACCTCAACTTGAGGCATAATATAACAATTATTTATGCATATTTAATTAGATAACTTGTTAAATGAAAAATTAAGCATAATTAAAAAATATTTGCAATTACATCTAACGGTAACAGTAGATTAACTAAGTAGGAATTATTAACTGATTAGAAAATCATCAAACTAAAAATATTTGCAAATGTTGTAAATGGATAATATGGTGTGAATAGATAAGAGTGTATCTATTAGAGAGATTGTATCTCATCCATGTATGTACTCCCACATCCCCTATAAATAAAGGTCTGGTGTCTCCACAAGAAAGTACGCTTCATAACACGTTATTAGCACGCTCTACCTGAGTTTCCGTAGATCCGTTCATTGCAAAAACTAGGAGGGGGTGGTAGATCCATCACGCACACGCTTCATCAACCATCATGCGTAGACGTCTCAACCATCGCTAGATCTGGAGGACAGATCTAGAGTTGTTACTACAAAATCAACAAAATCTTATTTTTATCATAATCATGATGCATACATCGTCGATCTCGTAAGATTGACTTAGAAAATCGATTTGTATTCTCCGTAGATCAAAGACGACAGATTTTCACTGTCGATCCTAGGAAAAACATCATAAACCCATATTTTTAGGGTTCGTACATACAACCGAAAAAAATAAATAAAAACCTTTTTCCACGGCCCCGCTGGTGGCACCCGGGCCACCGTGGACCAACCCCCCACTCCCGCCCCCTCTCCTTCACGACGAACCCACGCCGCAGGGAGCGGCGGTGGCAATGCCCCTGTTGCCCCCAAAACCCCCAACTCACGCTTAGGCCTTCAGCCCAAGCTTTCATCACAAAAACAATTTGGGCATGTAGGTGGACACCGCAACAAAGCCGTGAGCTTGGCCCACATCGAAAAATATAATATAATATAATATAATGCTGTGAACCGAAGCCCACATCGATCTATGGACTCCGACCCACAAAAATCCAAAAAACAATCGAACGGCTGCGGGCTTCAGGCCCGCAGGCCATGCTCATTATGAAAAAAGTAGAAATAAAAATAGAGGAGGTATGATTGTGGGCTTTGAGCCCACAGACTATTATTTTCCAAGCAAATTTTATAGGGGGGGGGGGGAGTTTAGGGCCTTTAAATAAATAAATGAAAAATATGGATAAATAGGGGGAAAATATGGGGATTTTATGGGGCTAATGGGGATTTTTGGGGGCATAAAAAGGAAACTTCATTCCTTTTACAAAACAAAATATAATAGGGCATCATTCAAATTTATTTGAATTGGCCCATTTATGCACAGTTGATTTATAGCATATTTTATATATAATGACTGTTTTGGATCATATTTATATGCATTACATCACACTTTTCTGCCACATTTTCTGGGATAAATTTATGCTATGGTATGCGACATTTACTTAATAATTATGAAGATCCTGCGACCGCTATACCGTTAGTTATCTAACCTGACAGTGTATGATATTGCCCTATGGTCAGAATAATTATTACGTGTTAAAATTGATGCATTAATCATATTCTAAACATGTGATGCTTGTGATGTGTTACGAACATGTTTAATAAGCACAAATTTTGCATGAATGGTTAATTGTGGTTTTGGATCGGCTGTTTAGTCCCACATTTTACTTTTCCTGTATTTTTTCTTTTGAGAGAAATTGTAGTGAAGAAAAATAAGTAATGCCCAAGATTGATGACCATTTCCATGGAGACAGAGGTCACACTTGAAGATGAAGATTTTTAAATGTACCCAAGTAGTTTCCAAAGTTGTAGTTTTCTCTTTCATTTGTGTAAAATGGATTGTAATATGGACTTTGTGCCATTATTTTAATGGGGTGACTGGCTGATCTACACAGTTAGCTTATTCATTTAAAATTATCTCTGCATGAAAATATTTAAAATATTATTAATTCATGCAAAATTGTGCTTTTCTAGATAAAATGGCAAAAATCAGAAGCGTTGATTTCGAAGTACTGGATGCATCAGGAAAAAATTATCTAAGCTGATAGTTTGATGTTAAATTCCACTTGCGAGCTAAATCCATCATTGCTGTAATTACAGACGATATAATGGCGATAGACATTGAAAATGCACAAACCATTATATACATTCGTCCCCACATGGATAAGACCCTAAAGGCTGAATACCTTACTGTCGAGGATCCATTGGAGCTGTGGACTGCCCTTAAGGACATAAATAAACATAAAAAAGATGTTATACTCCCAAGGGCACGTTATGAGTTGGAGAACATGAGACTTAGGACTTTAAGTCCATAGCTGATTACAACTCAGTTCATTTTAGTATCACCTCATGCCTGAAGTTGTATGGTGAGAAAGTCTCAGAAAATCGCATGCTGGAAAAGACGTACACGTCTTTCCATGAAAAAAGATGCAATACTTATGCAGTAATACCATGAACGAAAGGTCACTAAGTATTCTAAGCTGCTATCATGTTTACTTATGGCTAAACAAAAATATAGAGCTTTTACTTGCCACTCATAGCATGCGCCCCTGGCACGGACCCACTCCGAGAAGCTCACAATGCATCTTCTTTCAAAAAGAAGAAAGACAATAATAGGAAAGGAAAATTCCAGGGGGGGGACCACATAGAAAGGCCAGAGGGCAAGTTCACCAGCAAAGAAATGAAGGGATGCGGAAGTTTACTTGGGGCATAAATGAAAACAACAGAAATAATGTATCCCCAACATCTAAAGGATTAGGAAGACCAGTGCCATAGCTGTGGCATGAAAGGACACTGGTCCACAGTGTGCAGAACTCCGCGACACCTTCAAGATTTGTATAAAAAAGCTTGAATAAGAAAGCTGAAACAAATCTGGTGACCACCGCTGCTCCAGTCCAATTCACTACTGAGGATTTCGAAAAGGACGACTTATTTCATTAGCTATTTTTATCTTTGTTGGAAAAACATTGTCATGAAAGGTATTTATGTTTTTACATAAAGTATGAATACATTAGCTATGTTTTTCTGAAATTAAATGTGTATATGACTCATATTTTAATTGATGAACTTCTCTCATGACTGTTTAGTAGACAATGCATTAACACATATGATCCTTCAATACAAATGCTATTTTCATAGCATTATACCATATGAAAGCCCATTAAATATAATATCAGGGCCATCAAATATAATTGATGGTTATGCTTGTTGCTCCCAAATGGAACAGAAATAAAAATAAAGGATGCATTATTCTCTCCGAATTAAAAAAGAAACTTATTAAGTTTCAAAGACATCTGTTTAAACAGGTTCCACTTAGAAACTGTAAATGTGAACAAAAAGAATATCTATGTAATGTTTCAAGAAAAATAAGTTAACTCCATACTTGAATGTTTTGAGAGCCTTTCATTAGGCCTCTATCATACAAAGATTTGGAGAGAGGAAGCAAATTTAACGAAGCACCAGAAGTGCCCGATATCAGCCAAGTTTCTAATTTTGCATGATAAACTTCGCCACCCTGTATTGGTTATAATGCACCGTATCTTATACCTATCCTATGGGCATGACTTGAAAAACTAGAAGATACTTCAGAAGGGTGAATTCTCTTACATCCATTGCTCCAAGGGAAAATTAATAATAAGGCCATCACCACTAAAAGTAGACAAAGAATCTCCAAGCTTCCTTAAAAGAATACAAGGAGATATATGTGAACCTATCCACCCCCTTTTCGGTACTTTATGGTATTGATCGATGCATCCTCAAAATACTCGTATGTGTGTCTTGTTGGATACAACGATCGATGACTTCGTATTTGATGATAAAAAACATGTGTAAATGATTTAATGTGTGTGCTAAGTGTTTTTAGGAATGGCACTCTCGGGAATACTCAAAAAGAGACTAGCCAAGAGTGATGGAGGAATTGTTATACACACTTCAAGTGGACTAAGTCAAAGATGGAGAATATGGCTACAAAAATTGGACTAAGTCAAAGATGAGAAGATAAGATGGAAATCAATTCAAATCCATACTTGAAATGAATCAAATCAATTAGTGCAACATTCAAATCCTAATACCATGTAAATTTGAGACTTGGTCAGAGATGGAGAGATATGAAGAATCTCATGTAAATCAAAGGTGATTAAATGAGATCTAATTCAAATCCAATAGCTACACAAATTGAATTCCATAGCCATACACAAATTTAATTCCATAGCCATTCATATTCAAACTCTATATCATAAGAGATTTATTCAAATCCTAATCAAATTAGGATTCCTTCCAATCTTCATCAAATATGGGATTCTAATTGATTCTATCATATCTCATCCACTCCTATATAAACCCATATTCCGAGAGAGAGGTTTTGTGAGAGAGTGAGAGGGCAACCAAACAAGAGGGAAAATTTCGGCCATCTCCTATCTCCCCTAGGGTGTGCAACTTTGCATGTCAACAAGCTTACATATTGCACAACTTTTGAAGCCAAGCCTCTTGCCAAAAGCTCCATTATCCAAGCAAACCAAAAACTCCATATCATTCCTCCTTGCATCAAGCATCTCCAAGCCAAAACTTCACACCATCTCCAAGAGCCCTAGGCCGCAACATACTTCTCCAAGCCATAACCCACCTCAATGCCATAACCTATCTCTCCAAGATCACCATTGTCACAAGCTACTTCAAAGGAGAACCCATCCATATCTTGCGCAAGTTTCAAAGGGTAGAGCCATCTACATTGCGCAACATAGGAGGAAGTAAGGCTCAAGGCCGCAACAACAAGGGGCTTCCCATCTACTTCATTGCACAACATCATAAGGACAAGTTTCAATAACTTGCGCAACACCTTCAAGGAGGAGCTTCATCACATTGCGCAAGTCTTCAAGGGGCATCCACACCTAGGCCGTAACTTTGGAGGAGCCCAAGTTAGCTAGGCTACAACTTCCAGAGGTGAGGATGTGACGTTGGAGACGACATCCTGTCAGATACGTTCTGACCTGAGATGATTGACAGAGACGACTAATCTAAACTCTTTATAATTATTTTGTGTACTTGTATAGATCTTTGTAGTGGAAACTTTACCAGGGATATATGTTTTGGGGACTTGTCTAGTGTGGGCTAGACAAGAGGGTCTTGATGAGTTGTAGCTAGTCAAGATAGAGCATTTACTAGGTTGATAGTGTTTTGCACCGGTGGTGTGTGGTACGACTAGGTGAGTGGTGGGAGCTCGGGACTCATTGTAGTTGTGCAAAGAAACATATTAATCTAGTATTTGCTTAGGTGCTGGACGTAGGTCATTGGGGTGACCGAACCAGGATAAATCTACACGTACTCTATGATTGCATACCTTTTTACTCTGCCTGTGATTATAACTGCATGTGATTTCTTGTGGGTTGCACGAAAATTTTTATTAGCCTATTCAACCCCCCCCCCCCTCTAGGCTTAGACCCAGATCCAACATGTCTACTATCGACTCGCAACGTTACTTTACCGAAGCTATTGCCACAAATAATAAAGTTACGGACGTGTTTTTCAGACAACCAAATAAATAAAATACATCTGTTTAATACTATGGAATTTATCTCCCAGTCATTTCAAGAATATTGTCAAGCAACAGTGATAGAAATTGAACATCATGTGCCACATGTTCTTACCCAAAATAGGTTGGCCGAGTCATTAATAAAAAGACTCCAATGGATTGCACGTCCAGTACTAATGAAATCCCAGTTGCATGTGACTACATGGGGACATGCTACATTGCATGCTGCTTCGTTGATTTATCAGACACTCTGGAGGCTAGAGTCTCTCTCCAATGCAACTTGCATATGGAATACCATTGAACATCTCACTTGAGAATTTTCATTTGCACAATTTATATCCCGCTAGCACCACCGCAAAGGACAAAAATGGGTCCAACGTCGTCTAGGTATCTATGTCGGGTTTGACTCACCCTCAATAATAAGATACCTAAAACTCCAAACGAGATACGCATTCAAGGCACGTCTTGAAGACTGTGAATTTGATAAGACAAATTTCTCCAAATTGGGCCCAGATACTGCAAAATCTGGAGCCACACAAATAATATCATGGGATACAAAATGATTAACCTACTATGATCTGGTAACAAAGAATGTGAAGATGAGATCCTGAAGATCCTACATATACAGAACACTGTTCACCAGTTACCGGACTCATTTACTGACAACCAGAAGATTGTCAAATCACACATCCTTACTGCAAATACTGAAGCTGACATCCCGAGAATGGATGCAATCCACAAGCAGCAGAAGTGGATGTTCCTCAACTAAGAGACAGACCACCAGACTCCAAGGATAGAAATCCAAGAAAAGGAAAAACTCATGGAGGCCTTGAGACAATACTACCACAGGACAATGAGCTCATGTCCATACCCTCAATCCCCTGAAGTGGAAAATCCAGAAGAAACAGAAACAAAATTAAATGTTGTACGTACTGGGAAGGTGTTGGACAGAAAGAATACAATTGTCGACAATATATTCACGTACCATATTGCCACATACATCGCAAAAGCGATGATAATTATATAATATCTTTTCATACTTCGTCGATAAAATGCAAACGTAAAGATTGACCAGTTATGGAACGAGGCAATAAAAGATGAGCTGGACTCGCTTATGAAACATGAAGTGTTCGGACCTGAAGTCCAGACAACAAAAGGTGTCAACCCTGTGGGCATAATAAGTATACCACAAATAAAAACATATGAATACAAAATCGTATTTTATAATGTTCAACATATAGCTCAAGGTTTTTTTGTTGAAATTGGGGAATAAACAAATTAAAATGAGCATGACTCATATATATATATATATATATATATATATATATATATATATATATATATATATATATATGACGCATCAGATTCCTTAGTTATACATTGCAAACACCTTACGATTTGGCAATGAAAATTTTGAATATGCTGCTACAGGATATTGTGACAGCATACCTCTATGGATATCTTGATAAAGATAAATTCTACATTTCTTTAAATGCATGAATAGACTTTGGGACGTCTATTTTATTAACGATATAATAAAATAAAATATTGTACAACCAAGTGAATATCTTGACAAAGCAAGAGTTCCTACTAAAGGTTATTTTTGCATCTTTATAAAGAGCAAAAAAGGGGATTTGAGATCATAGTTGTAAACAAATCTCATCGGATCTCCTTAAGAGAAACCGAAATATCTGTTCAAGTCTGACTATCAAACATGATATGAAAGACTTAGGCAAAGTAAAATAAGTATTGGCTCACAGATTTATCTACATTGAAAAAATCATGTACATTAAACTTCATATACACAGAGTGTTTTGAAGAAATTACAACAATGACCAATGTCATCCATTAAGTAAACCTATGGTAGTATGCTCTTTGGATGTACATAAAAACCCCTTCCGTCAGCTGGAAGAGGTGGAGGATATACGTGGTCCTGAAGTCTCTTATCTAAGTACAATAAGAGCACTTTTGGCTAACTGCATGCATTCCGATATAGCAATTGCAGTAAATTCATTAGCCAGATGCAGTGATGCACATAAAAGTTCCACTAAACCGGAGTTAAGCTTCTTCTGTGCTTCCTCCAAGGGTTGATAGATTTAGGCTTACATTATAGAGAATTATCCTTCATACTTATGCAGATGCAGGTTACAGGTCCGACTCCTATAATGAGAAATCACAGACTGGGTACCCATAGTGGGACGTCCATCTACTACAGATCTATAAAGAAAACTATGAAGGCAACATCATCCATTCCGAGATCATCACCATTCCAGCAACAAACCAATGATGTATTTGAGTGCGCCTGGTGGTACATCATATCCCAGTGATGACTGGGACAGAGTCTGGTGTTTTGGACCTGAACACATAGTCTGAAGACCATGCCATATGCTTACCCCACTTTTTAGGAGACCACATCTGAGGCAACGAAACTAAGCACAGCTATCCAGAGGTTTTGAATTTAGCAGCTGCGTAGTGATGGTGATATTTGTAATTTGTGTATACTCTCAAAATGTTGTAAATAGGAGTGATGAAAAACTCCTGAGAAATCTGAAAGCCTAAGGGCTTGTATAGATCAGGGGGTGTTAGAAGGAATTTACACTCTTTTCCCTTAACTATGGTTTTTTCACGTTGGGTTTTTCATAGCCAAAGGTTTTAACGATGCAAATCGCATTAACTCGGGATCCTGAAGTATATACCCCCAGTGATACTCATATGATGCTTAGAATCCCGAAATATTCATGGGCAGAGTTCACACTTATGAATAATAAGTGGGAGTGTTGTAAATAGATAATATGGTGTGAATAGATAAGAGTTTCTATTAGAGAGATGGTATCTCATCCATGTATGTACTCTCACACAACCCCAACAAATAAAGGTCTAGGGTCTCCCCTAGAAATTACGCTCCATAACAACAAATTAGTTTTACCATTGAAATCATTATTTTATCACGGACCAACTGTTTATAAGGAAAAAATTGTAAAAATCTCTTGAACCGCGCCTTCGTATTAGAAAACTCACTTGGGCTATCAAAATTAGTGTGCGCGGGTGGTTCATTTTAGTTCAGTAATAAAACTTTAAAAAGTCATATGGGTTACTGTTTATCTTCTTCCTCCAAATAAAGCCCAAAATCTCTAATTTTAATCTTCAAAATTCCACCAACAAATGGGCATGACCTCCTCCTCATCTCTCCTAGCATCATCAAAATATCATCAACGTCTCGAATTCTTCAATTACCCAACAATATCAATAACAACATTAACCCAAAATTTCAAAATTTCAAACCACAACCTCAACGACCTAAAATTTTAAATTTTAAATTTCATTGATCTTATGGATGGAGGCAGAGCGGTCGGTGGTCCACGAGGTGGAGCCATTAGTTAGAGCAACGGCGACGGTAGGAAACAGGCCTACCACAACAACGGAGAGAGGATAGGTCTCACTCTCACGCCATGGCTAGAATGTCTTTTCCCCACGGATCAAACACCGTGCAATAAAAAACAGAGATATATACAGACGGAGACTGAGAGAGTGGTATAAGTGTCATTTAGTTGAAGATTTCTCACGTGAAAGTCACGTGAATTGACAGACTTGGGTTAGACTTCTCGTAGACCAAAATACAGTGCATACATACGAGGTTTTTGCTAAGGGCCTGTTCTTTTGTGTTGAAATGGGGTGTTTGTTGAAGTTGTAAATAGTGTTGGTGAAAGTGAGTATTGTGTTTTTTTGGTTGGAAATGGGGTGTGAATGTTGATGTTGGAATTTTTTGTGGGTCCCACACAACTTTATTGTGTTTTTTGTTGTGAATGTTGGTGTGAAAGTTAGATGTGGGGTCCGTTTGGAATTAGTTAATTATTAAATTAATTAATTAATTATTAATTTAAAGAGAGAACAAAGAGAGTACACGGGAGAGGCGGGCCCGCAAGCTTTCAACGCGCTTAATCCCCGCATTTTGGGGGGATTGTGCGTTGCTTCGTTCGTTGCTCCACGTCGGCCAGATTCGCAAGGCAGCAAACGAACACACTTGTTTTTTGGTTTGTTAAAGTGGATGAATAGTGGCGAAATAGAGTTAAATTCTCAGATTCACCTCCACTCCAACGCAAACGAACAGGCTCTAAGAGAATTTCTATATACTCCGGTTTGACTTGTGTATATAAGCTTTTTATGGCAATAAGTATAAAATCACATCATATCAATTATCATTCAACTTTTTCTCTCTTGTACTTATTTCTATTTTTAGCAAAAAATCATTTGCATGCATCTCCTTGGGAGGTGTATATAGTCAAAGCTCTCTTGCTAATTTCGAAAGTGCAATGTGGGGTTTTCAAGCCAATGAGTGCTCGATTGCCATGGTCTCCCCTTTCTCTTAGGATACGAAGGTTCGAGACCAGTGCACGTGTTTTAAAATGCTTTTCGATGTATCAAAGAAAATGAGGTTTTTCAAAACGAAGATAGTCCATGAGGTTTCTGCAATTTACCCTTAATTATCCGATGCAAATTCATCATCTCGAAAAGATCCTTAATTAATTATAACATGTCATCCATACGCAATTATATAGTCAACGAAATTTGATTAGATCATGAACTTATGTTGACTTTTTGTTCATGATGGGAAGAAAAATGATTATTAGTTGGGCTTACATGCAATAGCTTCTGTTAGAGCAAGCCCGATACTGTATCCTCCCGTCATCGAAAGGCATCAATGTCACGCCCCGCTTCCCTAAAATGGAGGCGAGACGTGAGAAGGTCCGCTCAAGCGTGGAGCTGTAAAGCTGCACGCCTGATAAGCGTAAATTTAGTGTAAGCATGTCCCTGTAATTGCAAACGGAACAACAACAATAATAATAATAGGATGAGACGGATATGAAATACCAATCCCAAAGTTTGTCCACAAAATATTCAACATCACAGAAAAAGCCACCAGGCTAAAAGAAAGAGTCTAAAGGCCCAGACCAAGGCCAAACAAAACACTAACATAACAGAGTATCAAACTAGGTGCCACGCACCGACAACCTAAGCAATCTAACAAAACTGGACGTAGACACTAAGACTGATCTCCAGTGTCTACGAAGTCCTCGTCCAACATGGGCGCAAGCTCGGCGTCCGCAAACACCTCACCCACAGCAAGTAACTCTGGCTCGGGGTCTAACATGTGTCACCCAAAAGAGAAAAGGGGCACATGTCAGCAAGTCTAAAGACTTGGGCAAGGAAACTGAAAGTAAAGAACAACCTAGCACTTATAATATTAAGCAATGACATAACAGTTTAGTTTGATGCAGCAATTTAAAGAGAGTGCGTCACGCACTCACGATGTAGCAATCACTAAGCACTAATCACGATTCACTTATCACTATTAATCACTTGTGCACTAGAGATTTCGCCTGCTGGCCGGAGTGACAGATCAGGCCAACTCGGGGCTCAGGTGGCCGCATATCTCTTACCCCACCCATATGTGTCGAGCGTTGGGGTTTCCAACTAACTGTGATCGCTTCTGGAACATGAGCCAGGAAGTGTATTCCACTTGGCATAGGGGTGCACCTAGCCTTATTTATCGAGCGTTGGGGTTTCCAACTACAGGGCTCGCTTCTGGAACACGAGCCAGGAATATAAGTATTGTAGCGTGTGCTACGCAATCACGATGAATAATCAATATGCAATGCCATGAACAGATATTTGCGTACCGTTAATTGAATTTAAACGTGACATACAAGCATGATGAGGGTGACGGACCAAGCTTCGTTGTCAAGCTAGGTCAAAGGCGTCTAGACGGCTATCCTTTCACCGTCTAGTCTCTTTTACGCTAAAGCAAGGGAAATGGCCTAAGACATGGCCCAAAACAAAAGATGCAAGTTTCATTTGCCTCATACCGGGGTTGACGAGCAACGAAGATCGTCACAAGCTAAACTACGGATGGATCACTGTTATAGCAAAACAATTATTAGAACAACGATTCTAAATCGGTTTCTTATTAGAACCCTAATCATCTAATAATCCATTTTATTAGGGTTTCATAATGTCAATGTGGGTTATGCTAAAACTAAAGGAATCGAGTATTACCGTGAAGAAGCGGAGGAACGATGCCGAGCAACCACGGCAACGGAAGAACGATCCAGCTCAGATCTGGAAATGAGGGAAAAAATCTGGAGAAATGGGTTTTGATGTGGATTTTGGGGGTTTGATGAAGGTTTGGGGAAGATGGAAGGTGGGTTGTGACAAGGGAGGGTTTGGATGATGGAGGATGAGCTTGGGATGAAGGATTAATGGTTTGAGGAAGATGGGGGCTCAATAGGGGAGAAATTAGGATTTTAGGTCATGATGAAGAAGAATAAAACGTTTGGAGGGGTATTTATAGAGTTTGGTGGCGGCTAGGGCAAAACTAGGGTTTCCTGTACTGTTTAGTCGGTCAAAGAACAACCACTGACCGACTAGTTTGGGAACTAGTCGGTCGGTTGACCAACGCAGACCGACTAAGTGTAAACAGTAACCAAGACGAAAATTAGGATTTAGATTTAGTCAGTCAAAGAACAATTACTGACCGACTAGTTTGACATCTAGTCGGTCGATGAACGTTCTTAGACCGACTAAGAGTAAACAGTACTCGACTGTACAGAAGAACTAAGAATTAGTCGGTCTGAGTACAAAACTTAACCGACTAGTTTAACAACTAGTCGGTCGAAAGATGAACTTAGACCGACTAAGAATGAACAGTAATGATACCAAAAATTAGTAAATGAGTTAGTCGGTTAAAGAAGCATTGCTGACCGACTAGTTTGCAACCTAGTTGACCAACCTAGTCGGTCAACCAACGTTCTTAGACCGACTAACGACAAACAGTAACTCCTGAATAACTTTTCAAGCCCGCTAGTCGGTTCAAGAAGGTTTTCCGACCGACTGGATCGTCATCTAGTCGGTCGGTGCCCCTTCTTATACCGGCTAACGTGCACCAAAAGTTCCGAAATGGAGCGCGAAGCTCTGGGATGGTTTCCTAAGTCTCCTAGGCTCGTTCTAACTCTAAGATATCGACGTTATGAAGTCCGTCACGAATGACTTATTTCAAACACGGCGACCGACGGAAGAATCTAGAGAATCACAACGAAACGAGCGAAAAGAAAACTTCGGTGACGGAAAAAGGAAATCACAAGGAAGGGAAAACTACAAATAATATAATGTATATATATATATAATAATCCATACATGAAAAACCAGTCGTTACAATCAACCACAACCATTATTTTGCTACTAATAAAGCTTTTTCATATGTTTATTATGGGCTTAGACGTTGAAAAGCGCGGAAATTCTATGCACACCGACCAAATTATTTTACGCACAAACCACTTTACACACCCCAAATTTTATTTAAAATTCACTTTTTTACTTTATACACATCCATATCCTCCAATTATCCCTCTTACCCATATCCTCCAATTATCCCTCTTGTATTCCTCCTCCCCACTGCTGCCGCCATATCCACCCATCCTATCCATCTCCATCTCTCCATTCCTCTTCTCATCAATCCCTCTTCACTCTCATCAAATCATTCCTCCATCTCATCCCCTTCTCAATCTCTCCATCCCTACTTCTCTCTCCGCTCCATTTTATCTTTCTTCTATAACCAATGGTGGGGCTCGTTCGGGGCGTAGGAAGATGGGAGCAGACGTAGCTCATCGGAGAAGAAGAGGAAGCGTTGATGTAAGATGTTAGAGGAAGATAGGACGAGGGTAAAAAGTACAAACTTTGAATGGCAAACTACTAAATTTTTAATGGCAAACATGTAAATAAGTGATTTGTGTGATAGTAATTAAGTGTGTGTACATCAACTCAAGAAAGCTCTCCCCTGACGATTCTATTCCGATCATGTTGTGGAGAAGTTGGCTCGATCCGGTGTAGGAGAAGCAGTCGTATTGCAGACAAGTTACCTTGTGCCGAGATAACTCGACTGTGCTCAGATTCGACCTATCTGACTCTGCACAAGTCAGTTACGAGGATGCTAGGCATTTGGATTCTACATCACAGTTGGTTGTTCGGTCGTCAGTTTGAGTTTGAGGGTCAAACGCTCAACATTGGGTCGTTGGGTCGTAACATGGTTAGAGTCCATGTTCGATCGAACGGTCATATGGAGGCTTATTGGTCTAAGGCTCGCACACGTGGCTCGGCACTACGGTCGATCGACACAGAAGAAGGTCGTTCGGTCGAAGGAAGCCCATTGGGATGCGGCCCACTAGGAAGCGGCAGAGGGCACACTAGTGTGCGGTGCATTGATTGCATAGGAGCGGTGATTGGATTGGATGCCGTAATTGTCGGGATCCGTGTCCTTAGGAATTCCTTGCCAATGATGACACCTATTGTAACCTAGGGTTATAAATATGGGATTTTAGGTTAGGGTTTCGTGTGGAACACATTTGTAAACTTTGAGAGAGCCGCCATTGTGAGAGTCAAACTTGAGAGATTGTATTGTGAGCTTTGGAGAGATCTTGTGTGCTTCTTCTTTGTTGGACGAAGATAAGATTTGTATTGTTATTTCCTTTCGTAATAAAGCTCACCGGTGTTCCCCCTTAACTGGTACACGGCCTAAAAGCAATTCTCTTTGTGCACTGTTTGTTTATCTGCTCGTCTTTGTTCCGAGGTTCTTCGGCGATCCTGTGTATTCCGCAGTGTAAGGTGTGTTCAATTGTTTGGCCACACAAAAAACTGGTATCAAAGCTTTCAGTTCCGGAGATCAACGGAGGAGTAGAAGATGATTAGCTGTGGCATTGACGATTCCTCAAAGGCGTCGACTTCTGGGTATTCTTCATCCTCTCGGACTATCATGTCTAACATGAAGTTCGAAATTGAGAAGTTTGATGGAAAGATCAACTTCAGTATGTGGAGATGCAAAGTCATAGATATCTTGAACCAACTTGCCCAAGATATCGTATTGGACACGAAGCAGACGTACATGTCCGATCAGGAGTGGTGAACTCTGAATCGGAGTGCATATGGTACCATCCGCCTCTATTTATCAAAGGAGAAGAAATACACATTTATGCAGGAGACAAGTGCAAGAAAGTTTTGGATGAAGAAGAACATCCAGAATCGGCTACACTTGAAGAATAAGCTTTTCGGTTTGAAGTTATCCGAGGGAGTTTCTTTGGAGGAGCACCTCGACTACTACAATAATCTTCTTACCGACCTAAGGAATGTTGACGTGATGGTCGACAAGGCGATGATTCTCCTCAACTCTATACCCATCGAGTATGAGTACTTGGTGTCGGTTCTTACCTATGGTAAGGAATCGATCACATTTGAAGAGGTGTCCAACGCTCTTACGAGCAACGAGTTTAGGAAGAACGATGGGGACATCTGTAGCCGAGCTTCGAGCAACACTCTTACAGTCGTAAGGGGTCGTAGTGGTGAGAAGGGTGGAGATAGGAGTGGGTATTTCAGATCCAAGTCCAGAGACAGGACAAGAGGCCCCCAGTGCAAAGTGGCAAAAGACCAATGTGCTTTCTGTAAAGAAAGAGGATATTGGGTCAGAGACTGCCCGAAGGAGAAGAAGAAGCACGACACAACTGCCAATGTCGCAAAGGGCATTGAGGTCGAGGAGTATGTATTGGTCAGTGCTTCGGAGGGCATGACGTCAGATGGTTGGGTGCTCGACTCTGGGTGCTTGTTCCATATGACGCCACATCGAGAATACTTTATGACCTTTAGGGAAGGTGTTAAGTGTACAGTCTTGTTGGGCGAAGACCGAGCTTGCAGCATGGCAGACATCGGGACAGTGTGGATGAGGATGGGTAATGGTGTTACACGAGACATCGAAGAGGTACGCTTTGTTCCCGACCTAAGGCATAATCTCATATCGCTCGGTTCACTTGAATCCAAGCGATGTCAAGTAACCATGCAAAATGGAGCTCTGAGGGTGGCCTGAGGAGCAATGGTCGTGATGAAGGGGAAGCGCCAAGGCAACCTCTATTACTTGGATGGTTCGGTCATAGCAGGCACATTGGCTTTGACTCGTGAGGCTGAGGAGGATGACTCAGTGTTATGGCACATGCGACTAGGTCATGTGGGAGAAAAATCTTTGATGAATGTTATTGTTGGAGGTCATCTAAAAGGAGCCAAGACCGGGAAGATCGAGTTCTGTGAGCACCGTGTGTTTGGGAAATAGACACATGCTTCATTTAGGATGGCCATCCATAGTAAGAAGGGAGCGCTCGACTATGCACACACCGACGTTTGGGGCCCGAGTAGGACGGCCTCATTGGAAGGAAAACACTACATTGTGTTGTTCATCGACAACTTCTCACGCATGATGTGGTTGTTTTCGCTGAAGTCGAAGGACCAAGTCTTAGCACTTTCATCGAGTGGAAGAAGCTGATCGAGACTCAGACTGGTCGGCGAGTCAGGCATCTCCGAAGTGACAACAGTGGTGAGTATATGTCAGATCTCTTCGAGAAGTTCTGCAGATCAGAAGGGATTCAGAGACACTACACCGTTACAGGTACATCGCAGCAGAATGGGGTAGCAGAGAGGATGAATCGAACTTTGCTGGAGAAAGTTCGATGCATGTTGTCGACTGCTGACCTATCAAAGGAGTTTTGGTCAGAGGCCATGGCATACACGACCTACTTGGTCAATCAGCTACCATCTGCTGCATTAGAAAGAAGACCTCCTTTGGAGGTATGGTCGAGAAAGCTAGTTTCCGACTATGAATCACTTCGAGTTGGGGGCTGTCCAAGTTACTATGCCATGAAGGAAGATAAACTCAATGCTCGAGCCAAGAAAGCCATCTTCTTGGGCTTCAGCAGTAGTGTCAAGGGATATCGACTATGGTGTCTGACACAGAGGAAGGTGATCCTGAGCAGAGATGTAACATTTGATGAGTCGGTGTTACTAAAGAAGGAGCATGAGACAAAGGTGGAGGTCGAACAGACACAATTAAAGCAGGTTTTTGACAATGTGTCTGATACTCTACAACGGTCGATCGATGACTCAAATTGACCCACACCAAAAGTAGCAGAAGACATGCTCCAGGCCGTAGATGCTGTAATTGAGGGTTCAACCTCAGTTGGTGGAGATAGCTCGTCTCCAAGGGTCGTTCAGTCAAAGGATTCCATAGCAGTGTCGAGCCTGAGGCGTGAGATAAGAAAAC
Source organism: Scilla litardierei (assembly GCA_030789695.1). NCBI lineage: Eukaryota > Viridiplantae > Streptophyta > Magnoliopsida > Asparagales > Asparagaceae > Scilla > Scilla litardierei. The sequence goes on from CM061142.1 coordinate 36,934,920, forward strand.
ATGCAAGGTACTCGGAGTTGGTCTCATTTTCCTTTTCCACAGTATGTATCGATGTTCCCAACTCATTCGGTGAAGTGGAGCAAAGTGAATACCCGAATCGGTGGAGAAGTGCAATGGATGAAGAGATAGAATCATTGGCTAAGAACAACACATAGGATCTCGTGGAGCTTCCTAAGGGCAAGAAGGCACTTGGGTGTAAATGGGTCTACACCAAGAAGGAAGGGGCCGAATCTGGAGATGTTCGTTACAATGCTCGCCTGGTAGCAAAGGGCTTCGCACGGAGAGAATGTATTGACAAACATGAGGTCTTCTCTTAGGTGGTGAAGCACTGCTCGATTCAGATCATATTGGCGTTGGTTGCTCAGTTCGACCTTGAACTGGTGTAGCTAGATGTCAATACGGTGTTCTTGCATGGAGAGCTCGAAGAGGAGATCTATATGGCTCAGCCCGATAGCTATAGGAGTGGTGACGGTCGTGCATGTCGACTGAAGAAGTCACTCTATGGGTTGAAGCAATCACCACGGCAGTGGTATAAGCGTTTTGAACGCTTTATGACGGATGATCAAGGGTATGTTCGTAGTCCTTATGAGCATTGCGTGTTCTATCGGAAGCTGGTTGACGGGTCCTTCATCTACCTTCTTCCTTATGTCAATGATGTGCTCATAGCTTCATCGAATAAAGAGAAGGTTCGAAGATTGAAGTCTTAGTTGAATGTTGCATTTGAGATGAAGGATCTGGACGAGGCACGGAGAATTCTTGTGATGGAGATCACAAAAGATCGAAGTGGAGGTAAAGTTCTTCTTTCATAGAGTTGCTATTTGAAGTCTGTTATTCAGAAGTTTTATTGTGAGAAGATGAAGACCGTAGTTACTCTGCTTGCACCTCACTTCAAACTCAGTGTTGAGCATTGTCCGAAGAACGAAGAGGACAAAAATCTCATGACGAGCATATTGTATGCCAATGCGGTAGGGGCCTTGATGTACGCAATGATATGTACTCGACCTGATCTATCACATGCTGTCAACATGGTGAGTATATTCATGCACAAACCAGTAAGAGAGCACTGGCGAGCATTGCAGTGGATCTTGTGCTACATCAATGGTACAGTTGATATCGGACTGACATACATCCGAAATGTTCATGGTCTGTACACTGCCGGGTATGTCGACTCCGACTATGCAGGTGACTTGGATGGGAGGCGATCAATGACAAGCTATGTCTTTACCCTGTCAGGTACTCCAATATGTTGGCGGAGTATCCTTCAGTCTACGGTGGCCTTGTCTACAATGAAGGCAGAGTATATGGCATTGATTGAAGCGATGAAGGAAATGATATGGCTGATGGGCTTGATGGATGATATGGGAGTCTACCAAGAACGGTACGATGTCCATTGTGATAGGCAGAGTGCAGTGCACTTGGCTAAGAATCAGGTCTTCCATGCTCGTACCAATCATATCGAGTTCAATTCCACTTTGTCAGGGACTATGTAGGAGAAGACGACGACGACATCAACTTGTTGAAGATTGCGACAAATGACAACCCGGTGGACATGTTGAGGAAGGTGTTGGAAGCAACGATCTAGGATCTTGGTTTGATGATGACAAACGTGTCGTTATATCTGACGTGTGTGCTTAGTGTGTTTTAGGATTGGCGAAATGTTATATCTTTCATTATTTGGTGGATTTGCTACTCATATAGCTATTTGGGAGTAAAAGAGATTGTTGTATACAAAGCAATGTGGACTAGGTGCAATTTGAGATGAGATGGAGAGACCATTTTGGGATTTGATCACATTATTAGAGAGATTGGCAAAGATCCTCCATTATCCTATTCCCATGCATACACCTCTATTCTAGGGATCTCCCATAACAAAAAAGATTGCCCAGCCGTCTTGATCTTGGAAAAACACTAGCTGTCGCATCTTCTTATATCCCCAAGAGCCGCAACATGAGGAGAGGGTTCGCCGCAATTTTCTTTTGATGAGAGCCAATAAAAAACGCAGGGGCAAGAAAAGAATAAGGAGCGCCGCAAAAAAAACCCCCATGGCTGTCGCTCTAATTCCTCCGAGAGCTCGTCATCAAAGAGAGGCTGAACTGTATCTCTCCCCTTTGAAATCATTGACTACAGGGACAGCCGTACCCTTCCTCTGTGAATCAAAAATTCCTAAGAGCAATCCATTTTAATTTCCTCTTTGAAAATCAAAAGGCAAGGCAAGCATCAATAGGGAAGTTCTTTTGCTCTCTTTGAAAAGCTCATAATATTAGGCCTCTCTTCTATTTTGTTTTTGGAGAAAACAATTCAAGGAAGCTTGATTAATTAGTGCAACGTTTCAAATTCTGAAACAGTACAGTCAATAGCCAAGGAAAGAGTTGTTTTCTTTATTAAAAAAAACTAATTGAGTATTATTTCTTGTTGCAGGCTATCTTTGGAAAAGCGAGAGTGTGTGGGAGCTGTTCAGAATGAAAATTGTTGTGCAGCCTTAGGAACAAATTTTTTACAAGAGCTATTTTTATTTGGGCCGAATTCTTTAACTTAGAACTTCTTGTGTGCAAATTTTAAGAGCCCAAAGCCTGCTGCCAATTGCCTGGTGCTCTTGCTCAGGCTGTGAGTTGTCATAGAGGTGCATCCTATATTGCCACGACTTCAGAGACTTCTACCTGTCAGATTGATATGACCACGTGCTGAACGACAGAGACGACACATCATTACCGAGCATTCCTAAAACTCTATTTATTTATCTTTGTATTGGTGTAGCGATCTCTGTAGGGGAAACTTTACCATCTGTGTTACTTTTGGGGACCTGACGATTTTGGGAGTCGTCACGGAGGGAGAGCATCTGACTAGATTGAGAGTGTAGAGCACGTGGTGTGCGTACGAGCTAGGTAAGAGTAGATTTGGGATCTTGACTCATTATAGCTGTATAGGATTACACATCTATCTAGTATTTGCTTTCGGGGCTGGAGTATGTCGTGGGGACGACCGAACCAGGGTATATCTGTGTGTACTCTGTGATTCCTATTTTATTGCCCTGTCTGTGCTTATAACTGAGTGGGATTTCTCATGGGTTGCACGAGAATTTTTAATAGCCTATTCACCCCCCCTCTAGGCTATGATCCAGATCCAACAAGTGGTATCAGAGCCAGTTTAGAGAATCTAGTCTAGGTTTTTAGATGACCATGAATATATCTGATTGTGCTTTTACTGAAGGTCAGTCTATAGCCCGTCCCCCTAAGGTTAACGGTGTAGACTTTGCATATTGGAAGGCTAGGATGAAAATCTATTTAGTGTCTGTAGATTATGATGTGTGGGATATTGTTGAAAATGGTTATAGTCTACCCACTATTAAAATTGAAGACACTATTATGCTTAAGCCTAAAGGCAAGTGGGATTTAGCTGATAAGAAACTTTATACTCTTAATGGTAAAGCTATGAATGCGCTTATATGCTCTCTTGATAAATCTGAGTTTAATCGTATCTCACATAGTCTAACTGCGCAGGAAATCTGGCATACTCTGGAGGTGACACACGAGGGAACATCCCAAGTAAAGGAATCCAGACTTACGTTGTTGAGCACTGAATATGAGAGCTTCCGCATGCTACCAACAGAATTAGTTAAAGACATGTTTGCGAGGTTCACAGACATCGTCTACAAATCCAGTTCCCTCGGTAAGCCATGTAAGGACCCTGTCTATGGGGAAAACACTAGAAGGGGGGTTGAATAGTGTTTATGAAAATTTAAAAGGAATTTACGCCAAATAAAATGCAATCCAATAGAAAAACAACCCAAAGAGAAACACACGCAAACGCAGTTATGTTTCAAGGGTTCGTATTACCCAAGTCAACTCCCGACTTTTTTCCGATAATCCTACGTCCCTACCACCCGGATACCACCGGATACTCAAGTTAGAACCCTAACTTGAGGTTTCCTTAGAACCCCACTTGTAGCAACCCTACAAGTGCAATCGAATACAATCATGTCCTTGACTCCTATAACCAGGGAGCAAGCAAAAACCACTCTCACAACCGAGAGCACAATTCAAATAAAGAAGTTATGAAATCTGAAAGCAACACTTACAATCACCTATGCCTTGAAGTAGAACTTGAAGGAGAAGTGTGATGTGTGTTGAAAAACTCTCTCGGAAGAGAGGAGAAAAGCCCTTTCTCTTGACTGCACCAAATTCCTAGAAGATCAATCTTTGGTTCTAGGTTGGAGAGCAAGAGAACAAGATTTGGAAATACTTAGTGCTTTGGATTTGAAAGCTTTAATCTTTGGAAATGAATGCTTGAAGGATTTTTCAAATGAATGAGTAACCTTCCAATGGAACATTAGAAGCTTTATTTATAGCTTTCTCAAATCCACAAAACAGTTTAGGCAAAAACCCAATCGAAATCCGTGAGAAAAATCTCAATGGATATAATCTGAACTCGCGACAGTCGACTGTTGAACAAACCACAGTCGACTGTTGCACAATCAGCAAGGGTAGGTGAGAATTCATAACGGTAACTTACCACGTGGACAGTCGACTGATGAATCCAAGACAGTCGTCTGTAAAACCAACAGGCGACTGTACATTCTTCTACAGGCGACTGGCCGAGAGAAGAGTAAGTTAGATAAAGTAATGGAAATCCCACAAGATACAAGACAGACGACTGATGCAAGGAACACAGTCGACTGTCAATCAGAACATACGACTGTATATCCTTAAACAGACGGCTGTCACATACAGGAGAAATTTCCAGAGAGCTGAGTCAAAGAATAGACTTACAGACAGGCGACTGTTGCAGCATAGACAGTCGACTGATCTAATAGACAGTCAACTATATATACAGTATAAGTCGACTGGCAGTAGAAATCGGATCAAACAGAGTTTGGGCAAGGAGAGACAGGTGACTGATGAACCATTCACAGTCGACTGTCGCTAAGACAGGCACCTGATAAACGTTCAACAGTATCCTGTGCGAGATAATCAGAGAGGGCCCAAAAACTGCATTGTAATAGTCTGTGCATAACAGGCGACTATAGAACAAAACACAGTCGACTGTTTTTGAGACAGGCGACTGTAAACTGTTAAGCAGTCGGCTGTTATGAACAATCCTAGCACAAACAAAAGAGAATTGAATTGGGATTAAAGGACAAAGGTCTAGAGATGTCCTTTGACCGAATGAAGATGTGTGTGAGTGCTCCATCATAGTTCTACTTCTAAGCTACATACTAGAAGAGATAAAAGAAAAATTACATTGACGAATAATCTCTTCTTTCCATCGTATGAGCTTGAAGTCTTTACGGAGCTTCAATCACCAATCTACAATCATCCAATTCATATCATTTGACTTCAATCATGTTTGTGAGTCATCCATTGCTAGTTGATCTTCATAGTAAGCTTAGGCAATGGATTAACTGCAAAATAGGAGATTAGTCACAAGTATTTATGTTTGCTCATCATTAACACCAAGTAGGAAGAAGTCCAATACTCAACAAGCCATACTCTAGCCATAAACAGGTACGAAAGATCTTAAGGGCGCTACAGAGCTCGTTTAGGCCTAAAGTCACCGCTATTCAAGAAGCTAAGGACTTATCAACAATGAAAGTGGAGGACTTGATAGGCAACCTGATGTCACACGAGCTTGAGTTGCAGAGTATAGAAACCAGAGAGAAACCTGAAGAGAAGACCAAAGCTTCCACACCATTAGCTCTTCAAGCTAACGACGACGATCTTGATGAAGAGCAAGCCCTAATGGTCAGAAACTTCAGGAGATACATTCAGCCAGATCAAGGAAGAGCTGAGATGGGGAAAAGGTTCATTCGTTCTAATAATTCTAATTTTGGTAGAAATTCCTATGATCAGAAAGCTATTAATAGAAGTGAATGTTTTAAATGCAGGAAGAAAGGGCACCACATAAAAGATTGCCCACAACAACACAGCTCAAGTTGCAAAAGGAAAAACGAAAGTGCTGATGTGGGACATGGATAGCGAAGCTGAGGATGAGGAGGAGGAACTTGAAATCCACTTCGGCTTGGCATTAATGGCCAAACACAATGAGGTAGAATCTCCCACTAAGGCTGAACTTTTAGAAATCTGTAAGGAAATGCAACATAGAATTGATGAGCTAGAAGCTGATGTGGAATGTTATAGGAATGATAACTTTGATATGCAACAAACTGAGTATGACAAGTCTATAGAAATGAAAAATATTAAAGAAGAGCTTGTTGCATGCAAATCTACTATTGCCATGTTAGAAATAGAGAAAGCTAGCTTGCCTGAAAAAACTGATTATCTTTCGTGTACCTCTTTATTAAAGGATATTAGCATGTATAAGCTAGATAAGATAAAGCTTGAAGGTGAAAATGAATTGCTTTCTGAAAAGATCAACATGCTAAATCTTGAACTTAAAGAAAAAATGAGGGATTTTGAAAAGAAAGAAGAGGAAAACAAGCGAGCTTTCATTAGTTTATGCACTTTGCTTGTGACTGAAAACAATATCTTGAAATCCAAAGTCACCACCCTAGAATTGTCATTAAAGAGATTTTCCATAGGAAAACAAAATTTGGACATTATTCTTGGAAATCAATTGTATGGCAATAATAGGCGTGGCCTTGGATTTAGCGCTAAAAATATTGAAAAGAACAAGTATAAAAAATTTCACAATGTGCCCTCTATTGCTAAAAATGTTTATGCAAAGTGTTTTACGTGTGCTAGTGTTGGTCACACATCGTATCATTGCAAATATAGGAACTCCAATATTAAATTCAAACAAATATGGGTTCCTAAATCTTTGTTGACTAACACTAGTGGACCTTGTTGGATTCCAAGGTCACACACGACACCTCTTTTGTAGGTGGATGGAAATTCGACGAAGAGCGATAAATTGAATGTCTCGTTATTTTTTAGCTCCTTAGTCAAATAGCGACGCGAAGGTATATCTCATTCTTTGAACTTAATGCATATCTTCATAGCATTTTTTTGTTAACATTTTTTGTGTGCTTGGATTTTTTTGTTTTTGTTTTTGTTAGCTTGATTGTTTTTAGTGTGTTTTTTAGTTCATTATAAAACTGAAAAAATTTTGAAAAAGACAAAAGCAAAAAAAATGGCTTGTTGCATATCTTCCTCTTTGCATCTTTTTAATGATATAAATGAATGATGATCATATCCTTGTAGAAAGTGTAGTATTACTATCATGGCTACATGCGTATGTTTTATTTCATAATAGCCATGCAAAGTTCGATGAATTGATAATATGATTTCTACACGTACTCTCACTTCCACGAATGTTAAACTATGTCGTACTTTTGGAGATACTATTTATTAATATTGGTAAGTGAATGTAGGATGATTATTAACTGAAAAAATCTAAGGGATATGATGTGAATTGCCAAGAATAAAAATTGAGCACAAAACAAAGGAAATGAATTTGAAAAAAAACATGAAAATTGCTCCGAATGAAAAATGGATACAATTCATGGCAAATACACTACCCACGAGTATCCAACATAAGCTTTAGGGGTAATCTTTAGCGTTGGTGTTTTTACTCGTCAAGCAATGTCACCCCCGCATCTAAGAGTCCTTATAGGCTATGTTTTGGGGTGTGATACCTTGAACTCATCCTTGATGAGGTGGGGAAAATCAATCCTAGGTGGTACAAAGTTATTTTGGAAAATAGTGGATTGATTTGGTTGAATTTGTGAAATTATCTCCCTTTGTACTTCTATGTTTAATAGTTGCACTTACACGATGGTGTTGAATTCTAATTATTATCGTTGGATTTGTCGTGCTACTTATAGCATGACGACATGCAAATGCTAGTTATAGTTAATAATGCTCTCTTTTTTGCATGTAGTATGTTTTAATCTTCAAGAATACACTTTTGATGAAGACAAAGGGGGAGAAAAGTGTTGAAAGATTTGTGGTATTAATGTTGCTCAAATTACGGTATTATTGATTGAATGGGGAGCATTGAAAATACATGAAAATGGGTAGCTTGGAAAAAGGGGGAGCATGCTAACTTTATTGGTACTATTTGATGTGCATGCTTTGTAATGCTTGAATGACTCATCCATACATCATATTGCATTCCACTCTTCAACACACTTCACACACCCATATTTATTGCTCAAATCTTTCATGGGTTTGTCATCACCAAAAGGGGGAGATTGTTGGAAGCAACGATCTAGGATCTTGGTTTGATGATGACAAACGTGTCGTTATATCTGACGTGTGTGCTTAGTGTGTTTCAGGATTGGCGAAATGTTATATCTTTCACTATTTGGTGGAATTGCTACTCATATAGCTATTTGGGAGTAAAAGAGATTGTTGTATACAAAGCAATGTGGACTAGGTGCAATTTGAGATGAGATGGAGAGACCAATTTGGGATTTGATCACATCATTAGAGAGATTGGCAAAGATCCTCCATTATCCTATTCCCATGCATACACCTCTATTCTAGGGATCTCCCATAACAAAAAAGATTGCCCAGCCGTCTTGATCTTGGAAAACCCCTAGCAGCCGCATCTTCTTATATCCCCAAGAGCCGGAACATGAGGAGAGGGTGCGCCGCAATTTTCTTTTGAGGAGAGCCAATAAAAAACGCAGGGGCAAGAAAAGAATAAGGAGCGACGCAAAATAAAAACCCCATGGCTGTCGCTCTAATTCCTCCGAGTGCTCGTCATCAAAGAGAGGCTGAACTGTATCTCTCCCCTTTGAAATCCTTGACTACAGGGACAGCCGTACCCGTCCTCTGTGAATCAAAAATTCCCAAGAGAAATCCATTTTAATATTCCTCTTTGAAAATGAAAAGGCAAGGCAAGCATCAACAGGGAAGTTCTTTTGCTCTCTTTGAAAAGCTCATAATATTAGGCCTCTCTTCTATTTTGTTTTTGGAGAAAACAATTCAAGGAAGCTTGATTAATTAGTGCAACGTTTCAAATTCTTAAACAGTACAGTCAATAGCCAAGGAAAGAGTTGTTTTCTTTACTAAAAAAACTAATTGAGTATTTGCAGGCTATCTTTGGAAACGCGAGAGTGCGTGGGAGCTGTTCATAATGAAAATTATTGTGCAGCCTTAGGAACAAATTTTTTGCAAAAGCTATTTTTATTTGGGCCGAATTCTTTAACTTAGAACTTCTTGTGTGCAAATTTTAAGAGCCCAAATCCTGCTGCCAATTGCCTGCTGCTCTTGCTCAGGCCGTGAGTTGTCATAGAGGTGCATCCTATATTGTCGCGACTTCAGGGACTACTACCTGTCAGATTGATATGACCACGCGCTGAACGACAGAGACGACACATCATTACTGAGCATTCCTAAAACTCCATTTATTTATCTTTGTATTGGTGTAGCAATCTCTGTAGGGGAAAATTTACCATCTGTTTTACTTTTGGGGACCTGACAACTTTGGGAGTCATCACGGAGGGAGAGCATCTGACTAGATTGAGAGTGTAGAGCACGTGGTATGCGTACGAGCTAGGTGAGAGTAGATTTGGGATCTTAACTCATTGTAGCTGTACAGGATTACACATCTATCTAGTATTTGCTTTCGGGGCTGGAGTATGTCGTGGTGACGACCGAACCAGGGTATATCTGTGCATACTCTGTGATTCCTATTTTATTGCCCTGTCTGTGCTTATAACTGCGTGGGATTTCTCATGGGTTGCACGAGAACTTTTAATAGCCTATTCACCCCCCTCTAGGCTACGATCCAAATCCAACAAGTGGTATCAGAGCCAGTTTAGAGGATCTAGTCTAGATTTTTAGATGACCATGAATATATCTGGTTGTGCTTTTGCTGAAGGTCAGTCTATAGCCCGTCCCCCTAAGGTTAACGGTGTAGACTTTGTATATTGGAAGGCTAGGATGAAAATCTATTTAGTGTCTGTAGATTATGATGTGTGGGATATTGTTGAAAATGGTTATAGTCTATCCACTATTAAAATTGAAGACACTATTATGATTAAGCCTAAAGACAAGTGGGATTTAGCTTATAAGAAACTTTATACCCTTAATGGTAAAGCTATGAATGCGCTTATATGCTCTCTTGATAAATCTGAGTTTAATCGTATCTCACATTGTCTAACTACGCAGGAAATCTGGCATACTCTGGAGGTGACACAGGAGGGAACATCCCAAGTAAAGGAATCCAGACTTGCGTTGCTGAGCACTGAATATGAGAGCTTCCGCATGCTACCAACAGAATCAGTTAAAGAAATGTTTGCGAGGTTCACAGACATCGTCTACAAATCCAGTTCCCTCGGTAAACCATACTCTAGCCATGAACAGGTACGAAAGATCTTAAGGGTGCTACCAAGCTCGTTTAGGCCTAAAGTCACCGCTATTCAAGAAGCTAAGGACTTATCAACAATGAAAGTGGAGGACTTGATAGGCAACCTGATGTCACACGAGCTTGAGTTGAAGAGTATAGAAGCCAGAGAGAAACCTAAAGAGAAGACCAAAGCTTCCACACCATTAGCTCTTCAAGCTAACAACGACGATCTTGATGAAGAGCAAGCCCTAATGGTAAGAAACTTCAGGAGATTCATTCAGATTGATCAAGGAAGAGCTGAGATGGGAAAAAGGTTCATTCGTTCTAATAATTCTAATTTTGGTAGAAATTCCTATGATCAGAAAGCTATTAATAGAAGTGAATGTTTTAAATGCAGGAAGAAAGGGCACCACATAAAATATTGCCCACAACAACACACAGCTCAAGTTGCAAAAGGAAAAACGAAAGTGCTGATGTGGGACATGGATAGCGAAGCTGAGGATGAGGAGGAGGAACTTGAAATCCACTTCGGCTTGGCATTAATGGCCAAACACAATGAGGTAGAATCTCCCACTAAGGCTGAACTTTTAGAAATCTGTAAGGGAATGCAACATAGAATTGATGAGCTAGAAGCTGATGTGGAATGTTATAGGAATGATAACTTTGATATGCAACAAACTGAGTATGACATGTCTATAGAAATGAAAAATATTAAAGAAGAGCTTGTTGCATGCAAATCTACTATTGCCATGTTAGAAATAGAGAAAGCTAGCTTGCCTGAAAAAACTGATTGTCTTTCGTGTCCCTCTTTATTAAAGGATATTAGCATGTATAAACTAGATAAGATAAAGCTTGAAGGTGAAAATGAATTGCTTTCTGAAAAGATCAACATGCTAAATCTTGAACTTAAAGAAAAAATGAGGGATTTTGAAAAGAAAGAAGAGGAAAACAAGCGAGCTTTCATTAGTAAATGCACTTTGCTTGTGACTGAAAACAATATCTTGAAATCCAAAGTCACCACCCTAGAATTGTCATTAAAGAGATTTTCCATATGAAAACAAAATTTGGACATTATTCTTGGAAATCAATTGTATGGCAATAATAGGCGTGGCCTTGGATTTAGCGCTAAAAATGTTGAAAAGACCAAGTATAAAAAATTTCACAATGTGCCCTCTATTGCTAAAAATGTTTATGCAAAGTGTTTTACGTGTGCTAGTGTTGGTCACACATCGTATCATTGCAAATATAGGAACTCCAATATTAAATTCAAACAAATATGGGTTCCTAAATCTTTGTTGACTAACACTAGTGGACCTTGTTGGATTCCAAGGTCACACACGACACCTCTTTTGTAGATGGATGGAAATTTGACGAAGAGCGATAAATTGAATGTCTCATTATTTTTTAGCTCCTTAGTCAAATAGCGACGCGAAGGTATATCTCATTCTTTGAACTTAATGCATATCTTCATTGCATTTTTTTGTTAACATTTTTTGTGTGCTTGGATTTTTTTTGTTTTTGTTTTTGTTTGCTTGATTGTTTTTAGTGTGTTTTTTAGTTCATTATAAAACTGAAAATTTTTTGAAGAAGCCAAAAGCCAAAAAAAGAGCTTGTTGCATATCTTCCTCTTTGCATCTTTTTAATGATATAAATGAATGATGATCATATCCTTGTAGAAAGTGTAGTATTACTATCATGGCTACATGCGTATGTTTTATTTCATAATAGCCCTGCAAAGTTCGATGAATTGATAATATGATTTCTACACGTACTCTCACTTCCACGAATGTTAAACTATGTCGTACTTTTGGAGATACTATTTATGTATATTGGTAAGTGAATGTAGGATGATTATTAACTGAAAAAATCTAAGGGATATGATGTGAATTGCCATGAATAAAAATTGAGCACAAAACAAAGGAAATGAATATGAAAAAAAACATGAAAATTGCTCCGTATGAAAAATGGATACAATTCATGGCAAATACACTACCCACGAGTATCCAACATAAGCTTTATGGGTATTCTTTAGCGTTGGTGTTTTTACTCGTCAAGCAATGTCACCCCTGCAACTAAGAGTCCTTATAGGCTATGCTTTGGGGTGTGATACCTTGAACTCATCCTTGATGAGGTGGGGAAAATCAATCCTAGGTGATACAAAGTTATTTTGGAAAATGGTGGATTGATTTGGTTGAATTTGTGAAAGTATCTCCCTTTGTACTTCTATGTTTAATAGTTGCACTTACACGATGGTGTTGAATTCTAATTATTATCGTTGGATTTGACGTGCTACTTATAGCATGACGACATGCAAATGCTAGTTATAGTTAATAATGCTCTCTTTTTTGCATGTAGTATGTTTTAATCTTCAAGAATACACTTTTGATGAAGACAAAGGGGGAGAAAAGTGTTGAAAGATTTGTGGTATTAATGTTGCTCAAATTACGGTATTATTGATTGAATGGGGAGCATTGAAAATACAAGAAAATGGGTAGCTTGGAAAAAGGGGGAGCATGGTAACTTTATTGGTACTATTTGATGTGCATGCTTTGTAATGCTTGAATGACTCATCCATACATCATATTGCATTCCACTCTTCAACACACTTCACACACCCATATTTATTGCTTAAATCTTTCATGGGTTTGTCATCACCAAAAGGGTGAGATTGTTGGAAGCAACGATCTAGGATCTTGGTTTGATGATGACAAACGTGTCGTTATATCTGACGTGTGTGCTTAGTGTGTTTCAGGATTGGCGAAATGTTATATCTTTCACTATTTGGTGGAATTGCTACTCATATAGCTATTTGGGAGTAAAAGAGATTGTTGTATACAAAGCAATGTGGACTAGGTGCAATTTGAGATGAGATGGAGAGACCAATTTGGGATTTGATCACATCATTAGAGTGATTGGCAAAGATCCTCCATTATCCTATTCCCATGCATACACCTCTATTCTAGGGATCTCCCATAACAAAAAAGATTGCCCAGCCGTCTTGATCTTGGAAAAACACTAGCAGCCGCATCTTCTTATATCCCCAAGAGCCGCAACATGAGGAGAGGGTTCGCCGCAATTTTCTTTTGATGAGAGCTAATAAAAAATGCGGGGGCAAGAAAAGAATAAGGAGCGTCGCAAAATAAAAACCCCATGGCTGCCGCTCTAATTCCTCCGAGAGCTCGTCATCAAAGAGGAGGCTGAACTGTATCTCTCCCCTTTGAAATCCTTGACTACAGGGACAGCCGTACCCGTCCTCTGTGAATCAAAAATTCCCAAGAGCAATCCATTTTAATATTCCTCTTTGAAAATCAAAAGGCAAGGCAAGCATCAACAGGGAAGTTCTTTTGCTCTTTTTGAAAAGCTCATAATATTAGGCCTCTCTTCTATTTTGTTTTTGGAGAAAACAGTTCAAGGAAGCTCGATTAATTAGTGCAACGTTTCAAATTCTGAAACAGTACAGTCAATAGCCAAGGAAAGAGTTGTTTTCTTTATTAAAAAAATTAATTGAGTATTATTTCTTGTTGCAGGCTATCATTGGAAACGCGAGAGTGCGTGGGAGCTGTTCAGAACGAAAATTGTTGTGCAGCCTTAGGAACAAATTTTTTGCAAGAGCTATTTTTATTTGGGCCGAATTCTTTAACTTAGAACTTCTTGTGTGCAAATTTTAAGAGCCCAAAGCCTGCTGCCAATTGCCTGCTGCTCTTGCTCAGGCCGTGAGTTGTCATAGAGGTGCATCCTATATTGCCGTGACTTCAGGGACTTCTACCTGTCAGATTGATATGACCACGCGCTGAACGACAGAGACGACACATCATTACTGAGCATTCCTAAAACTCTATTTATTTATCTTTGTAGTGGTGTAGTGATCTCTGTAGGGGAAACTTTACCATCTGTGTTACTTTTGGGGACCTGACGACTTTGGGAGTCGTCATGGAGGGAGAGCATCTGACTAGATTGAGAGTGTAGAGTACGTGGTATGCGTACGAGCTAGGTGAGAGTAGATTTGGGATCTTGACTCATTGTAGCTGTACAGGATTACACATCTATCTAGTATTTGCTTTCGGGGCTGGAGTATGTCGTGGGGACGACCGAACCAGGGTATATATGTGCGTACTCTGTGATTCCTATTTTATTGCCCTGTCTGTGCTTATAACTGCGTGGGATTTCTCATGGGTTGCACGAGAATTTTTAATAGCCTATTCACCCCCCCCCCGCCCCCCCCCCCCCCCCCCCCCCCCCCCCCCCCCCCACTCTAGGCTACGATCCAGATCCAACAAGTGGTATCAGAGCCAGTTTAGAGGATCTAGTCTAGATTTTAGATGACCAAGAATATATCTGATTGTGCTTTTGCTGAAGGTCGGTCTATAGCCCGTCCCCCTAAGGTTAACGGTGTAGACTTTGCATATTGGAAGGCTAGGATGAAAATCTATTTAGTGTCTGTAGATTATGATGTGTGGGATATTGTTGAAAATGGTTATAGTCTACCCACTATTAAAATTGAAGACACTATTATGATTAAGCCTGAAGACAAGTGGGATTTAGCTGATAAGAAACTTTATACTCTTAATGGTAAAGCTATGAATGCGCTTATATGCTCTCTTGATAAATCTGAGTTTAATCGTATCTCACATTATCTAACTGCGCAGGAAATCTGGCATACTCTGGAGGTGACACACGAGGAAACATCCCAAGTAAAGGAATCCAGACTTGCGTTGCTGAGCACTCAATATGAGAGCTTCCGCATGCTACCAACAGAATCAGTTAAAGAAATGTTTGCGAGGTTCACAGACATCGTCTACAAATCCAGTTCCCTCGGTAAACCATACTCTAGCCATGAACAGGTACGAAAGATCTTAAGGGTGCTACCGAGCTCATTTAAGCCAAAAGTCACCGCTATTCAAGAAGCTAAGGACTTATCAACAATGAAAGTGGAGGACTTGATAGGCAACCTGATGTCACACGAGCTTGAGTTGCAAAGTATAGAAGCCAGAGAGAAACCTGAAGAGAAGACCAAAGCTTCCACACCATTAGCTCTTCAAGCTAACGACGACGATCTTGATGAAGAGCAAGCCCTAATGGTCAGAAACTTCAGGAGATACATTCAGACTGATCAAGGAAGAGCTGAGATGGGAAAAAGGTTCATTCGTTCTAATAATTCTAATTTTGGTAGAAATTCCTATGATCAGAAAGCTATTAATAGAAGTGAATGTTTTAAATGCAGGAAGAAAGGGCAACACATAAAAGATTGCCCACAATAACACACAGCTCAAGTTGCAAAAGGAAAAACGAAAGTGCTGATGTGGGACATGGATAGCGAAGCTGAGGATGAGGAGGAGGAACTTGAAATCCACTTCGGCTTGGCATTAACGGCCAAACACAATGAGGTAGAATCTCCCACTAAGGCTGAACTTTTAGAAATCTGTAAGGGAATGCAACATAGAATTGATGAGCTAGAAGCTGATGTGGAATGTTATAGGAATGATAACTTTGATATGCAACAAACTGAGTATGACATGTCTATAGAAATGAAAAATATTAAAGAAGAGCTTGTTGCATGCAAATCTACTATTGCCATGTTAGAAATAGAGAAAGCTAGTTTACCTGAAAAAACTGATTGTCTTTCGTGTCCCTCTCTATTAAAGGATATTAGCATGTATAAGCTAGATAAGATAAAGCTTGAAGGTGAAAATGAATTGCTTTCTGAAAGGATCAACATGCTAAATCTTGAACTTAAAGAAAAAATGAGGGATTTTGAAAAGAAAGAAGAGGAAAACAAGCGAGCTTTCATTAGTTTATGCACTTTGCTTGTGACTGAAAACAATATCTTGAAATCCAAAGTCACCACCCTAGAATTGTCATTAAAGAGATTTTCCATATGAAAACAAAATTTGGACATTATTCTTGGAAATCAATTGTATGGCAATAATAGGCGTGGCCTTAGATTTAGCGCTAAAAATGTTGAAAAGACCAAGTATAAAAAATTTCACAATGTGCCCTCTATTGCTAAAAATGTTTATGCAAAGTGTTTTACGTGAGCTAGTGTTGGTCACACATCGTATCATTGCAAATATAGGGACTCCAATATTAAATTCAAACAAATTTGGGTTCCTAAATCTTTGTTGACTAACACTAGTGGACCTTGCTGGATTCCAAGGTCACACACGACACCTCTTTTGTAGGTGGATGGAAATTTGACGAAGAGCGATAAATTGAATGTCTCATTATTTTTTAGCTCCTTAGTCAAATAGCGACGCGAAGGTATATCTCATTCTTTGAACTTAATGCATATCTTCATAGCATTTTTTGTTAACATTTTTTGTGTGCTTGGATTTTTTTTGTTTTTGTTTTTGTTTGCTTGATTGTTTTTAGTGTGTTTTTTAGTTCATTATAAAACTGAAAAAAAATTGAAAAATACAAAAGCAAAAAAAAAAGATCGTGTTGCATATCTTCCTCTTTGCATCTTTTTAATGATATAAATGAATGATGATCATATCCTTGTAGAAAGTGTAGTATTACTATCATGGCTACATGCGTATGTTTTATTTCATAATAGCCATGCAAAGTTCGATGAATTGATAATATGATTTCTACACGTACTCTCACTTCCACGAATGTTAAACTATGTCGTACTTTTGGAGATACTATTTATGAATATTGGTAAGTGAATGTAGGATGATTATTAACTGAAAAAATCTAAGGGTTATGATGTGAATTGCCATGAATAAAAATTGAGCACAAAACAAAGGAAATGAATATGAAAAAAAACATGAAAATTGCTCCGTATGAAAAATGGATACAATTCATGGCAAATACACTACCCACGAGTATCCAACATAAGCTTTAGGGGTAATCTTTAGCGTTGGTGTTTTTACTCGTCAAGCAATGTCACCCCCGCATCTAAGAGTCCTTATAGGCTATGTTTTGTGGTGTGATACCATGAACTCATCCTTGATGATGTGGGGAAAATCAATCCTAGGTGATACAAAGTTATTTTGGAAAATGGTGGATTGATTTGGTTGAATTTGTGAAAGTATCTCCCTTTGTACTTCTATGTTTAATTATTGCACTTATACGATGGTGTTGAATTCTAATTATTATCGTTGGATTTGCCGTGCTACTTATAGCATGACGACATGCAAATGCTAGTTATAGTTAATAATGCTCTCTTTTTTGCATGTAGTATGTTTTAATCTTCAAGAATACACTTTTGATGAAGACAAAGGGGGAGAAAAGTGTTGAAAGATTTGTGGTATTAATGTTGCTCAAATTACGGTATTATTGATTGAATGGGGTGCATTGAAAATACAAGAAAATGGGTAGCTTGGAAAAAGGGGGAGCATGGTAACTTTATTGGTACTATTTGATGTGCATGCTTTGTAATGCTTGAATGACTCATCCATACATCATATTGCATTCCACTCTTCAACACACTTCACACACCCATATTTATTGCTCAAATCTTTCATGGGTTTGTCATCACCAAAAGGGGGAGATTGTTGGAAGCAACGATCTAGGATCTTGGTTTGATGATGACAAACGTGTCGTTATATCTGACGTGTGTGCTTAGTGTGTTTCAGGATTGGCGAAATGTTATATCTTTCACTATTTGGTGGAATTGCTACTCATATAGCTATTTGGGAGTAAAAGAGATTGTTGTATACAAAGCAATGTGGACTAGGTGCAATTTGAGATGAGATGGAGAGACCAATTTGGGATTTGATCACATCATTAGAGAGATTGGCAAAGATCCTCCATTATCCTATTCCCATGCATACACCTCTATTCTAGGGATCTCCCATAACAAAAAAGATTGCCCAGCCGTCTTGATCTTGGAAAAACACTAGCAGCCGCATCTTCTTATATCCCCAAGAGCCGCAACATGAGGAGAGGGTTCGCCGCAATTTTCTTTTGATGAGTGCCAATAAAAAACGCAGGGGCAAGAAAAGAATAAGGAGCGCCGCAAAATAAAAACCCCATGGCTGTCGCTCTAATTCCTCCGAGAGCTCGTCATCAAAGAGGAGGCTGAACTGTATCTCTCCCCTTTGAAATCCTTGACTACAGGGACAGCCGTACCCGTCCTCTGTGAATCAAAAATTCCCAAGAGCAATCCATTTTAATATTCCTCTTTGAAAATCAAAAGGCAAGGCAAGCATCAACAAGGAAGTTCTTTTGCTCTCTTTGAAAAGCTAATAATATTTGGCCTCTCTTCTATTTTGTTTTTGTAGAAAACAATTCAAGGAAGCTTGATTAATTAGTGCAACGTTTTAAATTCTGAAACAGTACAGTCAATAGCCAAGGAAAGAGTTGTTTTCTTTATTAAAAAAACTAATTGAGTATTATTTCTTGTTGCAGGCTATCTTTGGAAACGCGAGAGTGCGTGGGAGCTGTTCAGAACGAAAATTGTTGTGCAGCCTTAGGAACAAATTTTTTGCAAGAGCTATTTTTATTTGGGCCGAATTCTTTAACTTAGAACTTCTTGTGTGCAAATTTTAAGAGCCCAAAGCCTGCTGCCAATTGCCTGCTGCTCTTGCTCAGGCCGTGAGTTGTCATAGAGGTGCATCCTATATTGCCGCGACTTCAGGGACTTCTACCTGTCAGATTGATATGACCACGCGCTGAACGACAGAGACGACACATCATTACTGAGCATTCCTAAAACTCTATTTATTTATCTTTGTATTGGTGTAGCGATCTCTGTAGGGGAAACTTTACCATCTGTGTTATTTTTGGGGACCTGATGACTTTGGGAGTCGTCACGGAGGGAGAGCATCTGACTAGATTGAGAGTGTAGAGCACGTGGTATGCGTACGAGCTAGGTGAGAGTAGATTTGGGATCTTGACTCATTATACCTGTACAGGATTACACATCTATCTAGTATTTGCTTTCGGGGCTGGAGTATGTCGTGGGGACGACCGAACCAGGGTATATCTGTGTGTACTCTGTGATTCCTATTTTATTGCCCAGTCTGTGCTTATAACTGCGTGGGATTTCTCATGGGTTGCACGAGAATTTTTAATAGCCTATTCACCCCCCCCCCCCCCCACTCTAGGCTACGATCCAGATCCAACAAGTGGTATCAGAGCCAGTTTAGAGGATCTAGTCTAGATTTTAGATGACCATGAATATATCTGATTGTGCTTTTGCTGAAGGTCAGTCTATAGCCCGTCCCCCTAAGGTTAACGGTGTAGACTTTGCATATTGGAAGGCTAGGATGAAAATCTATTTAGTGTCTGTAGATTATGATGTGTGGGATATTGTTGAAAATGTTTATAGTCTACCCACTATTAAAATTGAAGACACTATTATGATTAAGCCTGAAGACAAGTGGGATTTAGCTGATAAGAAACTTTATACTCTTAATGGTAAAGCTATGAATGCGCTTATATGCTCTCTTGATAAATCTGAGTTTAATCGTATCTCACATAGTCTAACTGCGCATGAAATCTGGCATACTCTGGAGGTGACACACGAGGGAACATCCCAAGTAAAGGAATCCAGACTTGCGTTGCTGAGCACTGAATATGAGAGCTTTCGCATGCTACCAACAGAATCAGTTAAAGACATATTTGCGAGGTTCACTGACATCGTCTTCAAATCCAGTTCCCTCGGTAAACCATACTCTAGCCATGAACAGGTACGAAAGATCTTAAGGGGCTACCGAGCTCGTTTAGGCCTAAAGTCACCGCTATTCAAGAAGCTAAGGACTTATCAACAATGAAAGTGGAGGACTTGATAGCAACCTAATGTCACACGAGCTTGAGTTGCAGAGTATAGAAGCCAGAAAGAAACCTGAAGAGAAGACCAAAGCTTCCACACCATTAGCTCTTCAAGCTAACGACGACGATCTTGATAAAGAGCAAGCCCTAATGGTCAGAAACTTCAAGAGATACATTCAGACTGATCAAGAAAGAGCTGAGATGGGAAAAAGGTTCATTCGTTCTAATAATTCTAATTTTGGTAGAAATTCCTATGATCAGAAAGCTATTAATAGAAGTGAATGTTTTAAATGCAGGAAGAAAGGGCACCACATAAAAGATTGCCCACAACAACACACATCTCAAGTTGCAAAAGGAAAAACAAAAGTGCTGATGTGGGACATGGATAGCAAAGATGAGGATGAGGAGGAGGAACTTGAAATCCACTTCGGCTTGGCATTAATGGCCAAACACAATGAGGTAGAATCTCCCACTAAGGCTGAACTTTTAGAAATCTGTAAGGGAATGCAACATAGAATTGATGAGCTAGAAGCTGATGTGGAATGTTATAGGAATGATAACTTTGATATGCAACAAACTGAGTATGACAAGTCTATAGAAATGAAAAATATTAAAGAAGAGCTTGTTGCATGCAAATCTACTATTGCCATGTTAGAAATAGAGAAAGCTAGCTTGCCTGAAAAAACTGATTGTCTTTCGTGTCCCTCTTTATTAAAGGATATTAGCATGTATAAGCTAGATAAGATAAAGCTTGAAGGTGAAAATGAATTGCTTTCTGAAAGGATCAACATGCTAAATCTTGAACTTAAAGAAAAAATGAGGGATTTTGATAAGAAAGAAGAGGAAAACAAGCGAGCTTTCATTAGTAAATGCACTTTGCTTGTGACTGAAAACAATATCTTGAAATCCAAAGTCACCACCCTAGAATTGTCATTAAAGAGATTTTCCATAGGAAAACAAAATTTGGACATTATTCTTGGAAATCAATTGTATGGCAATAATAGGCGTGGCCTTGGATTTAGCGCTAAAAATGTTGAAAAGACCAAGTATAAAAAATTTCACAAGGTGCCCTCTATTGCTAAAAATGTTTATGCAAAGTGTTTTACGTGTGCTAGTGTTGGTCACACATCGTATCATTGCAAATATAGGAACTCCAATATTAAATTCAAACAAATATGGGTTCCTAAATCTTTGTTGACTAACACTAGTGGACCTTGTTGGATTCCAAGGTCACACACGACACCTCTTTTGTAGGTGGATGGAAATTTGACGAAGAGCGATAAATTGAATGTCTCATTATTTTTTAGCTCCTTAGTCAAATAGCGACGCGAAGGTATATCTCATTCTTTGAACTTAATGCATATCTTCATTGCATTTTTTTGTTTACATTTTTTGTGTGCTTGGATTTTTTTTGTTTTTGTTTTTATTTGCTTGATTGTTTTTAGTGTGTTTTTAGTTCATTATAAAACTGAAAAAAATTTGAAAAATACAAAAGCAAAAAAAAAAGAGCTTGTTGCATATCTTCCTCTTTGCATCTTTTTAATAATATAAATGAATGATGATCATTTCCTTGTAGAAAGTGTAGTATTACTATCATGGCTACATGCGTATGTTTTATTTCATAATAACCATGCAAAGTTCGATGAATTGATAATATGATTTCTACACGTACTCTTACTTCCACGAATGTTAAACTATGTCGTACTTTTGGAGATACTATTTATGAATATTGGTAAGTGAATGTAGGATGATTATTAACTGAAAAAATCTAAGGGATATGATGTGAATTGCCATGAATAAAAATTGAGCACAAAACAAAGGAAATGAATATGAAAAAAACATGAAAATTGCTCCGTATGAAAAATGGATACAATTCATGGCAAATACACTACCCACGAGTATCCAACATAAGCTTTATGGGTATTCTTTAGCGTTGGTGTTTTTACTCGTCAAGCAATGTCACCCCCGCATCTAAGAGTCCTTATAGGCTATGTTTTGTGGTGTGATACCATGAACTCATCCTTGATGATGTGGGGAAAATCAATCCTAGGTGATACAAAGTTATTTTGGAAAATGGTGGATTGATTTGGTTGAATTTGTGAAAGTATCTCCCTTTGTACTTCTATGTTTAATTATTGCACTTACACGATGGTGTTGAATTCTAATTATTATCGTTGGATTTGCCGTGCTACTTATAGCATGACGACATGCAAATGCTAGTTATAGTTAATAATGCTCTCTTTTTGCATGTATTATATTTTAATCTTCAAGAATACACTTTTGATGATGACAAAGGGGGAGAAAAGTGTTGAAAGATTTGTGGTATTAATGTTGCTCAAATTACGGTATTATTGATTGAATGGGGAGCATTGAAAATACATGAAAATGGGTAGCTTGGAAAAAGGGGGAGCATGCTAACTTTATTGGTACTATTTGATGTGCATGCTTTGTAATGCTTGAATGACTCATCCATACATCATATTGCATTCCACTCTTCAACACACTTCACACACCCATATTTATTGCTCAAATCTTTCATGGGTTTGTCATCACCAAAAGGGGGAGATTGTTGGAAGCAACGATCTAAGATCTTGGTTTGATGATGACAAACGTGTCGTTATATCTGACGTGTGTGCTTAGTGTGTTTCAGGATTGGGGAAATGTTTTATCTTTCACTATTTGGTGGAATTGCTACTCATATAGCTATTTGGGAGTAAAAGAGATTGGTGTATACAAAGCAATGTGGACTAGGTGCAATTTGAGATGAGATGGAGAGACCAATTTGGGATTTGATCACATCATTAGAGAGATTGGCAAAGATCCTCCATTATCCTATTCCCATGCATACACCTCTATTCTAGGGATCTCCTATAACAAAAAAGATTGCCCAGCCGTCTTGATCTTGGAAAACCCCTAGCAGCCGCATCTTCTTATATCCCCAAGAGCCGCAACATGAGGAGAGGGTGCGCCGCAATTTTCTTTTGATGAGAGCCAATAAAAAACGCAGTGGCAAGAAAAGAATAAGGAGCGCCGCAAAATAAAAACCCCATGGCTGTCGCTCTAATTCCTCCGAGAGCTCGTCATCAAAGAGAGGCTGCACTGTATCTCTCCCCTTTGAAATCCTTAACTACAGGGACAGCCGTACCCGTCCTCTGTGAATCAAAAATTCCCAAGAGCAATCCATTTTAATATTCATCTTTGAAAATCAAAAGGCAAGGCAAGCATCAACAAGGAAGTTCTTTTGCTCTCTTTGAGAAGCTCATAATATTAGGCATCTCTTCTATTTTGTTTTTGGAGAAAACATTTCAAGGAAGCTTGATTAATTAGTGCAACGTTTCAAATTCTGAAATAGTACAGTCAATAGCCAAGGAAAGAGTTGTTTTCTTTATTAAAAAAAACTAATTGAGTATTATTTCTTGTTGCAGGCTATCTTTGGAAACGCGAGAGTGCGTAGGAGCTGTTCAGAACGAAAATTGTTGTGCAGCCTTAGGAACAAATTTTTTGCAAGAGCTATTTTTATTTGGGCCGAATTCTTTAACTTAGAACTTCTTGTGTGCAAATTTTAAGAGCCCAAAGCCTGCTGCCAATTGCCTGCTGCTCTTGCTCAGGCCGTGAGTTGTCATAGAGGTGCATCCTATATTGCCGCGACTTCAGGGACTTCTACCTGTCAGATTGATATGAGCACGCGCTGAACGACAGAGACGACACATCATTACTGAGCATTCCTAAAACTCTATTTATTTATCTTTGTATTGGTGTAGCGATCTCTGTAGGGGAAACTTTACCATCTGTGTTATTTTTGGGGACCTGACGACTTTGGGAGTCGTCACGGAGGGAGAGCATCGACTAGATTGAGAGTGTAGAGCACGTGGTATGCGTACGAGCTAGGTGAGAGTAGATTTGGGATCTTGACTCATTGTAGCTGTACAGGATTACACATCTATCTAGTATTTCCTTTTGGGGCTGGAGTAAGTCGTGGGGATGACCGAACCAGGGTATATCTGTGCGTACTCTGTGATTCCTATTTTATTGCCTTGTTTGTGCTTATAACTGCGTGGGATTTCTCATGGGTTGCACGAGAATTTTTAATAGCCGATTCACCCCCCCCCCCCCCCCCCTCTAGGCTACGATCCAAATCCAATAAGTGGTATCAGAGCCAGTTTACAGGATCTAGTCTAGATTTTAGATGACCATGAATATATCTGATTGTGCTTTTGCTGAAGGTCAGTCTATAGCCCGTCCCCATAAGGTTAACGGTGTAGACTTTGCATATTGGAAGGCTAGGATGAAAAACTATTTAGTGTCTGTAGATTATGATGTGTGGGATATTGTTGAAAATGGTTATAGTCTACCCACACTTAAAATTGAAGACACTATTATGATTAAGCCTAAAGACAAGTAGGATTTAGCTGATAAGAAACTTTATACTCTTAATGGTAAAGCTATGAATGCGCTTATATGCTCTCTTGATAAATTTGAGTTTAATCGTATCTCACATAGTCTAACTGCGCTGGAAATCTGGCATACTCTGGAGGTGACACACGAGGGAACATCCCAAGTAAAGGAATCCAGACTTGCGTTGCTGAGCACTGAATATGAGAGCTTTCGCATGCTACCAACAGAATCAGTTAAAGAAATGTTTGCGAGGTTCACAGACATCGTCTACAAATCCAGTTCCCTCGGTAAACCATACTCTAGCCATGAACAGGTACGAAAGATCTTAAGGGGCTACCGAGTTCGTTTAGGCCTAAAGTCACCGCTATTCAAGAAGCTAAGGACTTATCAACAATGAAAGTGGAGGACTTGATAGGCAACCTGATGTCACACGAGCTTGAGTTGCAGAGTATAGAAGCCAGAAAGAAACCTGAAGAGAACACCAAAGCTTCCACACCATTAGCTCTTCAAGCTAACGACGACGATCTTGATAAAGAGCAAGCCCTAATGGTCAGAAACCTCAGGAGATACATTCAGACTGATCAAGGAAGAGCTGAGATGGGAAAAAGGTTCATTCGTTCTAATAATTCTAATTTTGGTAGAAATTCCTATGATCAGAAAGCTATTAATAGAAGTGAATGTTTTAAATGCAGGAAGAAAGGGCACCACATAAAAGATTGCCCACAACAACACACATCTCAAGTTGCAAAAGGAAAAACGAAAGTGCTGATGTGGGACATGGATAGCGAAGCTGAGGATGAGGAGGAGGAACTTGAAATCCACTTCGGCTTGGCATTAATGGCCAAACACAATGAGGTAGAATCTCCCACTAAGGCTGAACTTTTAGAAATCTGTAAGGGAATGCAACATAGAATTGATGAGCTAGAAGCTGATGTGGAATGTTATAGGAATGATAACTTTGATATGCAACAAACTGAGTATGACATGTCTAAAGAAATGAAAAATATTAAAGAAGAGCTTGTTGCATGCAAATCTACTATTGCCATGTTAGAAATAGAGAAAGCTAGCTTGCCTAAAAAACTGATTGTCTTTCGTGTCCCTCTTTATTAAAGGATATTAGCATGTATAAGCTGGATAAGATAAAGCTTGAAGGTGAAAATGAATTGCTTTCTGAAAGGATCGACATGCTAAATCTTGAACTTAAAGAAAAAATGAGGGATTTTGAAAAGAAAGAAGAGGAAAACAAGCGAGCTTTCATTAGTTTATGCACTTTGCTTGTGACTGAAAACAATATCTTGAAATCCAAAGTCACCACCCTAGAATTGTCATTAAAGAGATTTTCCATAGGAAAACAAAATTTGGACATTATTCTTGGAAATCAATTGTATGGAAATAATAGGCGTGGCCTTGGATTTAGCGCTAAAAATGTTGAAAAGACCAAGTATAAAAAATTTCACAATGTGCCCTCTATTGCTAAAAATGTTTATGCAAAGTGTTTTACATGTGCTAGTGTTGGTCACACATCGTATCATTGCAAATATAGGAACTCCAATATTAAATTCAAACAAATATGGGTTCCTAAATCTTTGTTGACTAACACTAGTGGACCTTGTTGGATTCCAAGGTCACACACGACACCTCTTTTGTAGGTGGATGGAAATTTGACGAAGAGCGATAAATTGAATGTCTCATTATTTTTTAGCTCCTTAGTCAAATAGCGACGCGAAGGTATATCTCATTCTTTGAACTTAATGCATATCTTCATAGCATTTTTTTTGTTAACATTTTTTGTGTGCTTGGATTTTTTTTGTTTTTATTTTTGTTTGCTTGATTGTTTTTAGTGTGTTTTTTAGTTCATTATAAAACTGAAAAAATTTTGAAAAAGACAAAAACAAAAAAAAGAGCTTGTTGCATATCTTCCTCTTTGCATCTTTTAGTGATATAAATGAATGATGATCATATCCTTGTAGAAAGTGTAGTATTACTATCATGGCTACATGCGTATGTTTTATTTCATAATAGCCATGCAAAGTTCGATGAATTGATAATATTATTTCTACACGTACTCTCACTTCCATGAATGTTAAACTATGTCGTACTTTTGGAGATACTATTTATGAATATTGGTAAGTGAATGTAGGATGATTATTAACTGAAAAAATCTAAGGGATATGATGTGAATTGCCATGAATAAAAATTGAGCACAAAACAAAGGAAATGAATTAGAAAAAAAAACATGAAAATTGCTCCGTATGAAAAATGGATACAATTCATGGCAAATACACTACCCACGAGTATCCAACATAAGCTTTATGGGTAATCTTTAGCGTTGGTGTTTTTACTCGTCAAGAAATGTCACCCCCGCATCTAAGAGTCCTTATAGGCTATGTTTTGGGGTGTGATACCTTGAACTCATCCTTGATGAGGTGGGGAAAATCAATCCTAGGTGATACAAAGTTATTTTGGAAAATGGTGGATTGATTTGGTTGAATTTGTGAAAGTATCTCCCTTTGTACTTCTATGTTTAATTATTGCACTTACACGATGGTGTTGAATTCTAATTATTATCGTTGGTTTTGTCGTGCTACTTATAGCATGACGACATGCAAATGCTAGTTATAGTTAATAATGCTCTCTTTTTTGCATGTAGTATGTTTTAATCTTCAAGAATACACTTTTGATGAAGACAAAGGGGGAGAAAAGTGTTGAAAGATTTGTGGTATTAATGTTGCTCAAATTACGGTATTATTGATTGAATGGGGAGCATTGAAAATACATGAAAATGGGTAGCTTGGAAAAAGGGGGAGCATGCTAACTTTATTGGTACTATTTGATGTGCATGCTTTGTAATGCTTGAATGACTCATCCATACATCATATTGCATTCCACTCTTCAACACACTTCACACACCCATATTTATTGCTCAAATCTTTCATGGGTTTGTCATCACCAAAAGGGGGAGATTGTTGGAAGCAACGATCTAGGATCTTGGTTTGATGATGACAAACGTGTCGTTATATCTGACGTGTGTGCTTAGTGTGTTTCAGGATTGGCGAAATGTTATATCTTTCACTATTTGGTGGAATTGCTACTCATATAGCTATTTGGGAGTAAAAGAGATTGTTGTATACAAAGCAATGTGGACTAGGTGCAATTTGAGATGAGATGGAGAGACCAATTTGGGATTTGATCACATCATTAGAGAGATTGGCAAAGATCCTCCATTATCCTATTCCCATGCATACACCTCTATTCTAGGGATCTCCCATAACAAAAAAGATTGCCCAGCCGTCTTGATCTTGGAAAAACACTAGCAGCCGCATCTTCTTATATCCCCAAGAGCCGCAACATGAGGAGAGGGTTCGCCGCAATTTTCTTTTGATGAGAGCCAATAAAAAACGCAGGGGCAAGAAAAGAATAAGGAGCGCCGCAAAATAAAAACACCATGGCTGTCGCTCTAATTCCTCCGAGAGCTCGTCATCAAAGAGAGGCTGAACTGTATCTCTCCCCTTTGAAATCCTTGACTACAGGGACAGCCGTACCTGTCCTCTATGAATCAAAAATTCCCAAGAGCAATCCATTTTAATATTCCTCTTTGAAAATCAAAAGGCAAGGCAAGCATCAACAGGGAAGTTCTTTTCCTCTCTTTGAAAAGCTCATAATATTAGGCCTCTCTTCTATTTTGTTTTTGGAGAAAACAATTCAAGGAAGCTTGATTAATTAGTGCAACGTTTCAAATTCTGAAACAGTACAGTCAATAGCCAAGGAAAGAGTTGTTTTCTTTATTAAAAAAACTAATTGAGTATTATTTCTTGTTGCAGGCTATCTTTGGAAACGCGAGAGTGCGTGGGAGCTGTTCAGAACGAAAATTGTTGTGCAGCCTTAGGAACAAATTTTTTGCAAGAGCTATTTTTATTTGGGCCGAATTCTTTAACTTAGAACTTCTTGTGTGCAAATTTTAAGAGCCCAAAGCATGCTGCCAATTGCCTGCTGCTCTTGCTCAGGCCATGAGTTGTCATAGAGGTGCATCCTATATTGCCGCGACTTCAGGGACTTCTACCTGTCAGATTGATATGACCACGCGCTGAACGACAGAGACGACACATCATTACTGAGCATTCCTAAAACTCTATTTATTTATCTTTGTATTGGTGTAGCGATCTCTGTATGGGAAACTTTACCATCTGTGTTACTTTTGGGGACCTGACGACTTTGGGAGTCGTCATGGAGGGAGAGCATTTGACTAGATTAAGAGTATAGAGCACGTGGTATGCGTAGGAGCTAGGTGAGAGTAGATTTGGGATCTTGACTCATTGTAGCTGTACAGGATTACACATCTATCTAGTATTTGCTTTCGGGGCTGGAGTAGGTCGTGGGGACGACCGAACCAGGGTATATCTGTGCGTACTCTGTGATTCCTATTTTATTGCCATGTCTGTGCTTATAACTTTGTGGGATTTCTCGTGGGTTGCACGAGAATTTTTATTAGCCTATTCACCCCCCCCCCCCCCCCCCCCCCCCCCTCTAGGCTACGATCCTGATCCAACCGAAGGTTGTATCGGGATCGAAGTTCAAGCACTGTTTGGACTTGCTCAATGTGGTTCCTCAAAGAAGTTGATGTCGGCCCCATGAGGGGGCATTGTGGCTCGGTGGAGCCATTTGAGACTCGAAAGAGTCAAGCCAGTCTCAGGAGGAGACAGTCGTAGCTCTGGTGAAGCATTTGGTCATTCTGGACATTTGGCTCTTCAGAGCAAAATGGTGGGGGAACACCATTCGATACTCAACCAAGGTCAGTGAGAGTCATCCATTGGACGGAGGCTCGAATCTCGCCTAGGTGGACATTTGTGGAGAAGTTGGCTCGATTCGGCACAAGAGAAGAAGCGTATTGCAGACGAGTTACCTTATACAGAAATAATTTGACTGTGCTCGGATTCGACATATCTGACTCTACACAAGTCAGATACGAGGATGCTGGGCATTTGGCTTCTAAAGCGCAGTTGGTCGTTCTGTCGTTAGTTCGAGTCTGAGGGTCGAACGCTCAGCATTGGGTCGTTGGGTCGTAACGCACGGTTAGAGTCCGTGTTCGATCGAACGGTCGTATGGAGGCTCATTGGTCGAAGGCTCGTACGCGTGGCTCAGCACTACGGTCGTTCGATATAGAAGAAGGTCGTTCCGTCGAAGGGAGCCCATTAGGATGCGGCCCACTAGGAAGTGACAGAGGGCCCACTAGTGTGCGGCGCATTGAATGTGTAGGAGCGGTGATTGGATTGGATGCCGTAATTGTCGAGATCCGTATCCTTAGGAATTACTAGCCAATGATAACACCTATTGTAACCTAGGGTTATATATGTGGGGTTTTAGGTTAGGTTTTCGTGTGGAACACATTTGTAACCTTTGAGAGAGCCGTCATTGTGAGAGCCAACCTTGAGAGATTGTATTGTGAGCATTTGGAGAGGTCTTGTGTTCTTCTTCTTCGTTGGACAAAGAGAAGATTTGTATTGTTCTTTTCTTTCGTCATAAAGCTCATCGTTGTTCCCCTTGGCCGGTCCACGGCCTAAAAGCAATTCTCTTTGTGCTCTATTTGTTTATCTGCTCATCTTTGTTCCGATGTTCTTCATGTATTCCGCTGTGTAAGCTACGTTCAACTGGGTTGGCGCACATCACAGGTAGCATAGTTTTTATATCATAGTATGAACGGAATAACGTACAAGCAATTCTAGTTGGCATTAACATCATTGATTCATTGTTATCACACCACTGCTCAGTAGAAATGAGGATGGTTGCAACATTAGTTCTATGTTTAATACGAGTATAAAAAAAGCATCCCCCTTGTGACTTTTCCTTTAACCAGGTTTAACAAATTGCCACGCGCCCAAAAATCTAATATTGCACGGAACCAATCAGTAGATTTTGTGTAACAATCAAAATTGAAAGAAAAAGTAAAAAATCACGTGGCACAAGAAAGGTAGTTTGTTTGCACAGGAGAGTTCCGAGCTAAAAAAATCTGAAATACTTTAAGAGGGCATCTGAACTTTGGTGAAGACTTCCTTGTGTTCGCTCGAAATGTGCAAAAACTCATCTGAATACAAAATAACCCAATTGCTAGATCTCAAACTCTTTTAACAAATAAAAATCAAAACATATCCTCTCTCAACTTTTAGCGTGCCTTTCTCTCAAAGGATGTGACAGTAGGATTTAGCGATTCATCTGTAAATTCTTCCGGGCACAATAAACAAAAAAAAAGCCCGTAAAAGAGCCGCATTTCTTCTATTGAATACTGAGGGCATTCTACTGCTTTTCTTCTATGTAACATGAAGAGCTTCCTAACGGTCTGCAGCTTGCAAGCCCCAAGAATGATACACACGCACACACGGATTAGCCCCCCAAAAATGCACCAAAAAGGGAAAAATAAATGAAACAATGTATCTATCCATTCTAAATGGTTGCAATCTATGCATCAATCTATCTAAAGTGGCATTAACCTTTTGTGCTTGAAGAACCATAGGAAGGCGCAGAAGAGGATTGCTCCACACACGCCAGATACAACGAGCACCCATCCGAAAGCTTCCGGCTCCTCAAACAATGGGATGGTAAAGTTCATACCGAAAACTCCAGTAACCACCGCGAAAATGGCGACGACAAATGTAGCAGTCGTCAAGAGCAGCTCGAACTGAATCAACTGGTTTCGGACGTTATCCTGAAAGCAGAGATTATTATTCACATCAGTATATAATGCATGAATGATTGTTAGAATGGTTGATGGCATGCACGAGCAGTGTGTGTTTGTACGAGTGTTATCTCATACAAACACATTACTTCTTTATCTCCCATCATCCCAAACCTTCGTCCAAAAATCTCCAATCAAAGAGAGAAGGGGAGGCGGAAGAGAAGAAAAGAAACGACCAATTATAATGTGCTCACAACGTGCTCTCCTCTTGTGATTCCCATCACGATATTGGTCCTGTAAAAGGCTCCAATTTTTAGTTCTCTAAACCTAGAGATTATTTCCGTGATAAACATAAAATTGTATTCCTCTCTTTTTATAGACCTCTTGAGTTTTTTTATGAGACTTGGAATGTTATTAAAATAGTAAATTTGCTCGGAGTTGTCCTGTGGTTTTTCCTAAAAGGACTTTTTCCACAAAAATCTATTTTATCTGCAATTTGTTTCATTTGTTGTTCACATAAATTGTGAAAACATATTATTTTTCTCAACAAGTGGTATCGGAGCTAATATTATTAGCTATCGTGTGTGCGAACAATGGAAACAATCACTAGTCGTATGATTACTCTTACTGGATCTAATTGGATGATCTGGAAACCACGAATGAAAGATCTGTTACATTGTAACGATCTCTATGTACCTCTAGTAGGTGTAAGTGTAAACCAAAAGGTATGATGAGATGATGATTGGAAAAAGCTTGATTGAAAAGATATTGGATTATCTGACCATGGTTGGATGATAAAGTGTTTTGTCACATCTCTGTTGAATCCTAAGACGTCAAGTAGGACACTAGAGGATGGTGAATACTGTTTATAAAATAAAATAATCATCTAGAAAATTCAACCTAAGATATTAACTTGAGTTAATACTTAATTAACAATAGCTTCCAAGATACAAAGTATTGCGGAAGCTAAGTAATTGTAAGTAATAACCAATAGGCACACAAAGAGACAAGCGCATGAGCAATAGATTTACTGTGGTTCAGTTACATCGTACACTACATCCAACCACGCGTCCCCTCAATGACAAATATTCACTAAACATGTTGCCAACTAAACACGAATTACAACACGTCACTTACACCACAACTTAATGAAGAACAAAACATATCTCCTATGAGAGAAAGAAACACCTCACACAAAAAGTGAGAAATACTTATAAATTTTTTACTCTTAGAGTTGAAGCTCTTATGTTGAAGTGTTGTGGCTGTAGTGCTGATATCCAAATGATAAGAAAATGAAAGCTCTTTTGAGATCAAATTGGCCATGAAAATTTTTGAATTTTTTTCAAAACAATGGCCAAAGAGAGTGTTTTTATTTTGAAAAAGATTAAGCTCAAAAACTGTTTTTCACATGAAAATATTGATCATTCAATGCATAGTTAAATTCATGAACAACCCTCAATATATAAGGCTTAAATCGGGTGAAAACTGTTGACCAAACAACCCTTCCAATGGTAAAACACAGCTAGTAAAAATCCTCCCGCTGGTGCCTAATGGCTAGTACTAGTCTACTATAGTTCATATACTAGTCGATTAGTCAAGAGCTAGTCGACTAGTTCATCAACAGTGGCCGACTAGGTCAGTTTAGATCAGAAGCTGTTTTACTCTATGTAAATACTGATCGGCCATAATTCACCGGGTAGTCGACCAAAGCATTGTTACTAATTAACTACTCCATGGACATTGATCGATTAGTTTCTGACACACAGCTAGCCTTGGCTCTAGGCTCTTCCAGTCAACTAGCTATTTGTTCTAGTCGATTAGTCAACTTATAACGGAGGGTTTGACCTATTTAACACTTAATGATGATTTTAAAAATATTTTAAACATTTATAATGTGTTTCTAAGGGTGGGTAACCTTCAACAAAGACTTTAACAATATATCAAAACTAAAATAAAAAATAACATAAAAATAAAAATATTACGTAAAGCTCTTTGATGCAAATTTTGAAGTTCATACACTTCTTTTGGTTGCTTTGAGCTCCATTGTCTTTGTTTACTCTATACTTTCTTCATTTTCATGTTTACTCAGCATCTTAATATGTTTGCACAAACCTACACTCACGAAATATAGTAACCAATATGTTTGCTCATCAGCAAGACTTACATGTAGTAACTCAATATTCAACACTCTCACTTTTTGATGTGGACAAACATATATATAATATAAAATCATGAAATAAATGCATGTGTATCTGTGTCAATCAACATTCTCCCTTTGTCATATATCATTGAAATTTCATATTTTGTATCTGTTATCTTTCTTACACGTGGCATTATCAAATAAGGACGAAGATGAATAATATGCAAAAAAATTCTTCCCTTTGACAAATAAATCTAGTGACGCAATATTCAAAAAGGTTATTTCTCCCCGTAGATTAATTATATCCCCCTTGGCATATAAAAAACTATCTCCCTTATAACATGTATGGGTGACAAAAGTGCATGATTCCAAGTGATATAAACCTATGCATAAAACAAAAGATTTACTTACAACCTCTTAAATTAGCTTCCCCTAAAATGATGCATATTCCTTGAAGTGCAATTTGGGAGTTAGCTTCTAATCTTATTATATTGGAGTGCTTGAAAAATAATCAAATATCTGGGTACTCTTTTTCTTTGGGGTCTAAGTGATTAGACAAAACAATAATATCACTCAACTGGGAACCAAACACATTTGGGTTTAAACTTTCCATCATTCACAAATCTATAATTCTTGCTATAATGAACATTTTTCACGAAGAAATGTAATCATCATTCATTTGAATAGATCCTCTTCTAGGTATCCAAATCATAACATTAATCATTTCTTAACCCTAACATGGTTATGTCTAGTCTTAACACCTTGACTAGTCTTGTTATAACCTAAGCCGAATTTGTTATAAGTAGATTTTTGTGAACCAATTAAATCATCTAGCTTCTCTTTACCACTATTAAACTTATCCATATGTTTATAAAGATCTTCATACTTAGCCTTAATAGTTTCTAAAGTCTTTCCTAAATTATTAAGACTATCATTTAAGCTTCTACATTCATCACTTAGCAATTTGTTCTCACTAATCAATTTTAAATCTCTTTTTTGATCTTTCAATCTCTAAATTAGGAGAACTAGCATCACAATCTTTATGAATCTTTTTAAATCTAAGATGTTCTCTAAGCGAGCTTTCATATTTATCATATAACCTTCTAAAAATATCATTCTCATCATCGAAGTCATCTTCAAAATTTACACCGATAAGCATCATCCTTATCGGTGAGCGCCATGATGCAAGTGTATGCTTTCTCTTGAATCTTCTTCTTCTTTTTCACTTGAGGATTCATCGGATGTCTCGTGGGAGTTTTGATCCCAAGCCGTCAAGGCTTTCTTTTTGGGTTTCTTGACCTTTGGTATTTGTTTTGCTTTCTCTTTACTTTATGCTTTTGTAACGGACACTCCTTTATGTCATATCCTTATTGCATTCAAAACAAATAATAATTTTGTTAGATAATCTTTGTTCATTAGATCTAAACTTACCTCGAAGATAGTTCTTGAATTCTCTCGTCATAAGAGCAATTTGATCCGCTTCGTCATCTCCCAAGTCTCTCTTCTCCTTGGTGGTCGGCAATTGATTTCTTCTTTATTTGCTCTAATTTCTCTCTCATTGGCTTGAAGCTCATAGGCCAAAATATTGCCTATAAGATCTTCCGTTGTGAGCTTGGAGAGGTTGTGGATTTTTTCAATGGTCGTTGTCTTTGTTTCCCACTTGGGTGTGTGAACGAAGAATCTTATTTAATTCCTTCTTTTGAGAGATGACTTTGCCTACCCCAGTTAGAGTATTGATTATCTTTGTGAAATAGGTGTGCATCTCGGTAATTGTCTATCCTTTCTTCCTCACGAAGAACTTGTATTTCTGTGAATAAAGAGAAATTGTAGTATCTTTAACACGAGTGTTATCTCAAGTGAGTACCAAATTTGAATGCGTCGTAGTAGATGTGCCCATGCGGTTGTACCATGTACTATCTAGTACACAAAATAATGAAGTCATAGCTTTGACATTAAGTGACACTTGGGCTTTCTCACTTTTGCTCCATTCTGGAATATGCTTTGTGGGTCTCCCATAAGGTTTCTTCACCCTGCTCCATAAATCCATGTCGATTGATTGGAGGAAGAGCATCATCTTTGTCTTTCACGCACCAGAGTTAGAGCCGGTGAGCATAGGTGGTCTGAAAATTGATTCTCTCTCAGAAACTTGATTTGTTGATGCCATCTTCTAACTTGCTCTGATACCACAATGTTAGATTCGAGACGTCAAGTAGGACACTAGAGGAGGTGAATAATGTTTATCAAATAAAATAATCCTCTAAAAATTTCTACATAAGATATTAACTTAAGTTACCAAATTAATACTTAATTAACAATAACTTGCAAGACAAAAAGTATTGCAAAGGCTAAGTAATTGCAAGTAACAAACAATATGCACAGAAAGAGACAAGTACAAATGCAATAGATTTACCTTAGTTGAGATATCTCGTTACCTACATCTAGCCAAACGTCCCATTAAAGATAAAAATCTACTAAACACATTCCCAACGGAACAAGGATTACAACATGTCACCTACACCACAACATGGTGAAGGAAAAAAACACCTTTCACATGAAAGAAAGAAACACCTTAAACAAAGGTGAAAAATACATGCAAATCTTTTTACCTACAGACTTAGAGTTGAAGCTCTTGTGTTGAAGTGTTGTGGATATAGTGTTGATCTCCAAATGATAAGAAAATGAAAGCTCTTTTGAAATCATAATTGGTCAAGAAAAGATTTGAGAAACTTTGAAAACACTGGCCAAAGAGGGGGTTTCTTTTGAAAGAATTAATCCCAAAAATATTTTCATCCTCCATGAAAATGATGCTTGATGATAAGTTACATGTTTTGTTGTTGTTATTATCATATATTTGGAAGATTTTTTGTGGTTTAGCAATGCAACGTTGTAACAGAAGATAAGGGTTCCATGAGTTTAGTCAGTCACGAGCAGTTTGCTAAATGAAGAACTCGGGAAAAAGACCTCAAGCACATCATATTCAAAAACACTTGTCACAAAAAATAAAGAACGATCCCAATCAAAATATAAAAGTAACTACTTTGAATCCAACAATCGATCAAGGTCAAGAAAAGAGTTCTCTTACTATCATTGTGGTAAGAAGGGGTCATCTGATGAAAGATTGCTGGATATTTAAGAGAGAATAGAAAGCAAAAAGTGAAAGTAAATCCGATTCCAACAAAAAAAGATCGCTACAGCAAAAGGTGATTTAGTTATATCAGAAAGCTATGAATCATTTGTATACCATTTGTCAGGATATGTATTGGGTGATTGCCACTGATACCATGCAACTCCACAGAGAGAAGTATTCATAACTTTTTGAATTGGAGATTTTATTGTCGAGATGGGCAACAAATTCATAAGCAGCATCGTGATATACATCTTGAGACCACTCTTGGTTGTAAATCGATGCTTAAAGATGTATGGTACATTTCAGATTTTCATTTGAACTTGATATCCGTAAGAAAGGTAGATAAAGGTAGCTTTAGTAGTATCTATGGAAACGGTCAGTGAAAGCTAACTACAAACTCTTGTGTGGTGGCAAAAGGAAAGAAGTATTGCACTATTTCCAAATGCAGGTAAAATTATGCAACGATGATATGAACACAACCGAAGAAGATTCCATACTAAAGTTGTGTCATAAGAGGTTTGGCCACATGAGTGACAAATGTTTACAACTTCTAACTAAAAATAAACCTATCAGACTTTAAAGATACATGTCTAGATACTTATATATATTGTTTAGCCAACAAGCGTCAATAGTTTCGCTCATCAGAAATACATTGAAAACTCATTTTAAATTTAATTCATTCTGATGTTTATGGTCCTATTAAATTAAAAACTTTAGTGGTACTCTTTTGTTACTTTTATATATGATTGTTCTAGAAAAGTATGTGCTTACCTTTTGAAAAGCAAAGATCAAGTTTCATAGCACAATGGAGAAAGAAACTGGAAGGTCCCTCAAATGTATCCGATCAGATAATAATAGTGACGGGTATATTGAGCCATTCGATGAGCATTGAAAAGCAAAGGTTTCAACATGAGATGACAATTCCAAAAACTCCTGAACAAAATGACATGACAAAAGAATGAATTGCACAATCATCGAGAGAATTAGATATATGCTATCACATTCCAAATTGTCAAAGTATTTCTGGAAAGAGGCATTGATGACTATGTTATATCTAATCAATTTATCACCATTAGCATTCTTGAAGGTTGATGTACCTGAGAAAGTATGAACATGAAAAGACATCTCCTACAAGCACTTAAGAGTATTCAGATGCCGTGCATTCGTTCACACTCCCAAAGATGAAAGGAACAAGCTTGCTGGGAAGATAAGAGAATGCATATTTCTAGGGTATACATATATAAGAAATTTAGTTACAGATAGTGTGATCCAAAAAAATAAAAAGATAACAAAAAATAGAGATGTGATTTTTCTTAAAAATCAGCCACTTGAAGATTATAAAGAAAGAAATAGCACAAGTTTCCGCCAATGAAGTTGTTGATCTAGATCCAATTCATTCTCTAGTTCTGTACAACGATAGAGAAGTGCAAGACCCTTAAGAAGAAACTGATGAACCTATATGAGGAGAACATGGGAAGCATCTTGCTACGTAACCACCAATGACACCTCAGTTGAGAAAGTCTATTAGAGAGCGCCTTCTAGCAGGTATTCTACTAATGAGTATATGATTGATTACCGATGCAGATGAACTAGAAAGCTATCAACAAATATTTGAAGATGCTCGTAAGGTTGAGTGGTTAAAAACTATGCAAGATGAAATGGATGCACGGC
This sequence comes from Scilla litardierei, assembly GCA_030789695.1. NCBI lineage: Eukaryota > Viridiplantae > Streptophyta > Magnoliopsida > Asparagales > Asparagaceae > Scilla > Scilla litardierei. The sequence continues at coordinate 36,972,891 of CM061142.1, forward strand.
ATAAGAATCACACCTATGATCTAGTAAGTCTATCAAAAGGCGCTAATGAATAAATGGATATTCTTAATAAAGACCGAAGAGAAGAACTCACGACTAAGATATAAGACTAGGTTGGTTGTGAAAGATAGATTTCGATCAGAAGAAAGGAGATGATTTTGAAGAAATTTTTTCTCTAGTATAAAAATATCATCAATACGAGTTGTATTAAGTATAACTGCAAGCATGAGTCTAGAATTGAGCAGCTGGGCGTGAAAAGATCTCCATGGTGATTTGAAAAAAAAGATATATATTGAGCAGCCAGAAGGTTTCGAAGTCAAAGGCAAAGACGATATGCTTAATAAACTATGGGAGAGCTTGTATCGATTGAAACAAACTTCTCGATAATGGTACAAGAAATTTGATTCTTTCATACAAGATCATGCATACATGGCATTAATTTTATATCATTGTGAATACATCAAAAGATATGACGATGATTTTATTATACTATTTATTTATATTGATGATATGTTAATTGTCAGAAAAGATATGTCTAATATTGATCGACTAAAGAAGAAACTCATCAAGTCGTTCACTATGAAGGACTTGAGACCAGCACAATAAATTTTAAGTATGCGTATCACTCATGACAAAAAGTCAAAAAGACTATGGTTATCGTAAGAAAAGCACATTGACAAAGTGCTCGACAGATTCAGTATAAATAAAGTAAAATTAGTCAGTACTCCACTTACATGATATTTCAAGCTTAGTTCAAAATAAAGTCATTTTAAGTGAGAAAAGAAAGAGGAAAAGAGAAATATGTTGGGTTCGGTGTCACCTTTTGAGTGATACCAATCCACGCGGAAATTCCAAGATCGTTGGGACAACGAACAAGGCAGCGAGCTTTTCGCTAGAAAATACGCAAACCAAGTAAACTGAAAGCAAATACCACAAAAGCGAGCAACACACCTTGCACACCAGAGATTTATACTGGTTCCACCCAAATATTGGTGTACGTCCAGTTTGGAGAGATCACTGCTGCTTCAGTAATTTTTGGATTACAACATATGGCATTTGGTTGAAGGGAACCAACCAAACCCACTACGTAACGGAGAAATAAACTGGAGAAGACCTCACAATCCAAGCCCCAAACAACCCCTGATTCGCCTCCCGATTATACTACAGGGAGTCACGAACCTTACAATACTCAGCACTCTAAACGCCCGACAGAGAACTCTCTAGTTGTTTTAGAGATGCTTCTGGAATTGCTCTGCCTCATTAAACTCCATGCGGAACACCTTCATTTATAGGAAGGAAATGCGTCGATAAGACATGTTCCAAATATTGTTCGAAATACGTCATCATTCCGTGTCAAACTTTGCTTCATGTTGACCAAAGTTTAGTTAGCTTTCAACATCACAACTTAATGCATCCATTAGCAATGTTCGCAATCACATGGGATGTTTTGTATCACAGAGTTTCAACACTCAACCTTGATACAAACACACCACATAGCCCCCAAACCGAACCAATCTCCAGAACTCTATCTTTAAACGAACCATCTCGCCATGACGTCGGGGCACTTAGCTAGTGAGCTTCGCTCTAAGCATCGCCAACTAACCGAGTGTCCAACGAACCCATTTCCGAAGGTGAGCCTCCGAACATCGTCGAATCTCCATGAATCCATACCTGAAGCATAACATGTAGTGATCTCTCCACATGCCACCTCGTGGCACCTTGCGCATCTTCAAGGAAAACAAGTTTTGAGTGCCGCTCAAACTTTGCCACCGACCTTACTCTCGCCGGATTCTCCTTCTTGTGAATCTCCTTGGGATGTGCTTTGACGTCCCTTGGACATCGCCACCCTGAGTTTGCGTCCAAAATCAATGCATCCATCGCAAACCTATCTGCCATAGGATCTACACACATCTGCAATGCATAAGCTAAATTCACATAATCATCAAAACGAGCTGTGGCCTTTACGGTGCGCTGCCCCACTCTACTAGCAATAGACTCGTCCACATTAGCTCTAGGATCTCCACCTCGACTATAACTCCCACTACTGTCGCTGCCTGTAGTAGTATCCACATATGGACTCTCCACATCAACCGCCACACATATACCTTTATCTCTGTCGATCTTGGGATTTGGAAAAAGTTCCTCCGCCTCATTCGGGGCATTTTCGGTATTTTCTGGAGACTTCTTTTGCAGCATCGTCGACTCATCAAAAGTAACATGTCGACTAATCAAAATCTTCTTCCCTTCTGGACTCCACAGTCTGTAACCTTCGACGCCATCCATGTATCCTAGCATGATACATTTCTTTCCATTTGTGCCGACCTTGTCACTTCCATCAAGAACCTGGACTGAACATCCAAACACTCGAATATGATCTAACTCAATTGGTTTACCTTTCCAAACCTCCTCTGGGATTTTATTGCCGATAGCTGAAGATAGAATTCTGTTCACCAAATACGATGCGGTTGATATAGATTCGGCCGAAAATCCCTTTGAAAATCCCGAAGTAAACTTGAGACACCTCGCCTTCTCAAGAAGTGTCCTATTCATCCACTCGGTAACTCCATTTGACTGCGGATCTCCTGGTATAGTGAAGTGTCGCCTTACTCCTTGCTCCTGGCAGAATCTTGTGAACATGCAGAAGTAAACTCGCCACCATTATCGGACCTCAGCACTTTCAGCTTCTTTCCCGTTTGAGTCTCCACAAGGGTCTTTCACGCCTTGAACTTTTCAAACGCCTCCGACTTTTCCTTCATCACATACACTCATACTTATCTAGAGAAATCATCAATAAATGATATGAAATAACGCGCCATACCTAGAGAGTGAATTGGTGCAGGACCCCAAACATCGGTGTGGACATACTCGAGAATCCCTCTCGTGTCATGCTTCCCTTCGCCGAAAATAACCTTCATCTGCTTGCCACAGACAAACCTCATAGAACTCTAGCTCCTTGAAGTTCACACCATTGATCAAACCACGCTTCTTTAAAGCTGCCCAGCTTTTCACTGCGACATGTCCTAGTCTGATATGCCACAGCCTGGTAAAATCAATCTCCTGCGAACTCTCAACGCCAATACTGGAATCGCCAATGATCTTCGTCCCCTTTGGCAGATATAGATTCCCTTCTTTTTCACCTCTCATCACAACTATAGAACCCTTCGATATCTTCGGCGCATTCTTCTCAATCGTGACCTTACAACCCATGGAATCCAGCGCCCCCACGGAAATTAGTGACTTTCTCAAAGCTGGAACATGCCACACATTGGTGAGTGTGCACACCACACCATCGAACATCTTGATTCTCACCGAACCAACTCTAACAGCTTTGCACTCTTCATTGTTGTCCATAAAGACTGATCCATCCTGCTTAGTGTTGGAGGTACGAAAACAATCTCTATTTGGAGTCATGTGAAACGACGCACCTGAATCCATGATCTAAACATGGTTCCCAACCTCTAAGAAAGTTGATGTGAAGAGATCGTAGGTCTCCTCGCTTTGCACGTCGTTCTTCTCTACAATTGCAACTGATGATGATGCGTGCGCCTCCTTGTCGCTGTTCCTTCTCTCTGGGCATTCTCTTTTTCAATGTCCATGCTTCTTGCAAAAATGAGACCTCGTGTCTCTGGTCTTCGATCTCGATCTTGATCTCCCATTGTGGTTGCCTCTTCTGTTGCTTTCACCCGAAGCAAACATAGCCTGGCTGTCTGAAACTCCTTCGCTTAAGCCAATTCCCGACATGCGATCTCTCAACTCTTCGCTGTATAGCCCCGCTTTCACATCTTCAAGAATAAGAGTATCACGACTGTAGATCATGGTGTTGATGAATGTCGTGTACCACTCTGGTAACGACAAGAGCAAAATCATAGCCTCATGATCCGCCTCCACAGTCAAACCAATCGACCTCATCTTCATCACTAAATCGTTGAAGGTATCCATGTGATCCTTCAATGAGGTCCCTTCTCGCATCTTGAAAGTAAAGAACGTCTTTAGCAAGTTAAGCCGGATCGTGAGCGAATTTTTCAGGTACAGCTTCTCGAGCTTCTCCGATAGTCCCTTGGCGGTAGTCTCCTCGGACACTTGGTAGATCACCTCATTCGATAAGCTGAGCTGGATGATTGTCATTGCCGAGTCCTCCATCTCTACTTCTCCCTTTCCGAGATATCTGTCGGTAGAGCCGCCATGTCGTACCACCCTGTGTACGCGGTCCTTTCGCAAGATAGCCTTCATCTTGTACTGTCATATCTCGAAGTTTTCCTTGCCGTCGAATCTTTCAATTTTGTAGTGTGTGCCTCCCACTGTCGCATGTGGGCGTCCCGCATGCGAATCTGAACTGGTCGCGTCTCCTTTTGTATAAGAATCTCCCGCCATCGCCTTGGACTTGTGCCACGAACCTAGATGCTCTGATACCACTTGTTGGGTTCGGTGTCACCTTTTGGGTGATACCAATCCACGGGGAAATTCCAAGATCGTTGGGACAACGAATAAGGCAGAGAGCTTTTCACTACAAAATACGCAAACCAAGTAAACTGAAAGCAAATACCACAAAAGCGAGCAACACACCTTGCACACCAGAGATTTATACTGGTTCCACCCAAATATTGGTGTACGTCCAGTTTGGAGAGATCACTGCTGCTTCAGTAATTTTTGGATTACAACTTATAGCATTTGGTTAAAGGGAACCAACCAAACCCACTACGTAACGGAGAAATAAACTGGAGAAGACCTCACAACCCAAGCCCCAAACAACCCCTGATTCGCCTCCCGATTATACTTCAGGGAGCCACGAACCTTACAATACTCAACACTCTAAACGCCCGATAGAGAACTCTCTAATTGTTTTAGAGATGCTTCTGGAATTGCTCTGCCTCATTGAACTCCATGCGAAACACCTTCATTTATAGGAAGAGAATGCTTCGATAAGACGTGGTCCAAATACGGTTCGAAATACGGCATCATTCCGTGTCAAACTTTGCTTCATGTCGACCAAAGTGTGGTTAGCTTTCAACATCACAACTTAATGCATCCATTAGCAATGTTGGCAATCACATGGGGTGTTTTGTATCACAGAGTTTCAACAAAATATTCATTATGCTTCAGCAGTCAGAAGTTTGATTTATGCCACGATATGCATAAAATTAGACAGCAGATGCAGTTGGTGTCGTCAACAGATTCCTTACGAAAGATGTAATCAAGTTGATTTTAAGGTATGTTAGGGGTACTTCCAAGATGAGTGAATTTATGTTTTTTCTGGTGATAAGCTAGTCCTAACATGTTACAAGTAGATATGACTGGAGATATAGACTTAAGAAAGTTTCCATCTAGTTATTTGGTTACTTTTGCAGGGAAGATGTGTCATGGTAATCCAAATTATACAAAAGTATTACCTTATCTACTACAGAAGCTAAATACATTGCAGTTTCAGAAGCTTGCAAAGAAATACTAAGTATGAAGCGTTTCTTGACAGAACTGGGGCTAAAGCAAAACAGATATGATGACTATAGAGCATGAACTTTAAATAAGGATTTTACCAGAAGATGATGGCTAAAATAAAATACATACCAACAAGAATTTTACCAGAAGATGGCCAACATGAACTTTAAGTAAAGTCATGGTTGAACTTCTATTATGCTGGAGGGTGAGATTGTCGAATTCCAGCCTTAAAAAGGAAAGACTAAAAGTAGAATGCATGAATAATTGTTGGAATGGTTGTTGACATGCATAAATAGTAGGTATTGGTATGTATGTGGGTTAGCTACAACAACCAAATCTATTTGTTTCCTATAAATACACATTAGTTCTTCATATTTCATCATTCCAAACCTCTAAAAATCTCCAAGCAAAGAGAGAAGTGAAGAAGGAAGAGAAGAAGAGGCCAATTACAAGTTGCTCTCAAATTACTCTCCCCTTGTGATTCTCATCACAACGTTGATCTTCTAAAGAGCTACAAGTTTTCAATCTCTAAACTTAAAGGTTTTTTCGATGGCGAAGGCAAACATATGTTCTTATCTATTTTGTAAAACTTATGATTTCTCTATACAAGACTCGAAAGTTTGCACCATTTTATTGAAATAGTAAAATTGCTCGGAGTTATCCTATGATTTTTTCCGAAAAGATTTTTCACGTAAAAATCTGTCTTATCTTGTCTTATCTGCGACTTATTTCATTTGTTGTTTACACAAACTATAAAAACATATTAGTTTTCCCTACAACTATAGCATTCGAAACATAAAAAGATACTTCATTTGTCAAATTAAGAAAATAAAAGGAGAACATACCAGCTGAATGTTGATGAAATCTTCCGTGTCATCAATGTACTCCTTCAACTACAGAAGAGAAATCTTTAGAGACCGAGTTCATAAATTCATAACACTATAAGTTCACATAGACAGAAAATTGATTACCGAGGTCAGCTTGTTAAGCGTGCTATCAATGACCACAAAGTAAGCTTCCAACAACATTTCCAACTCCTCTATGTTCTCCATGGAGCTTTCCGAGCTCTTTACACTCTCATGTCTGCTCCTCGAGGTGCTGAGAGCTGCCTCAAACTTACGAGAGTCAGGTGGAGACGCAACAGGAGAAACGGGGGCAGACATAGATGCTCCTGGTAAGGACTGCTCGCCATAGAATGATGACTCCATTCTTTTCTTCTTCTCAGTAAGATACATTTCAGCCATATCGCCATCGTCATCCATCAACTGCTCTATCTCATCCCTGACCTATCCGACAAATCTTCATTTTTGCATTCAGAAGCGGGGTGAAGATACAAAAAAAAAGAGTATATACTAGTGTTGCTTCAGGGAGTAACACACCTTTTGAACTCTTCTGGTCAATGCCACAAGTTTGCTTTTCAATTTACGAACACGTTCCAAGGTTAAAGTGCTAATTGTAGATGTTAGCTCGTCTAATAATGGGTATGCTTCAATTTGTAGCTCTGCTGCCTGTTATATAAAGATGAGAGAGGATTTCAAATTACGACTCCAATTATGGAACAGTTGACTGTCGGGAAGGAAAAGCACAATTAGAGTACTGAATGAATGCATTACTAATTTCCTCGTAACTGTAGTAATATGAGAGATTGATAGAACATAGCAATCACATCCATGTCTAAGACGACAGAAACTCGTCTTCAGTCCTCTCAAACTTAAATGAATCATTTTAGCCTCTCTACCTTTAGAAATCAGCTTTTAAAGCCTTATTTTCTAATTCCTGAATATCTTTATATCCGTACATGTATATTTTCAGATAATAAAAGTTGTTTCAAAAAGCCCACAGTTCCGCATACAACTACGTAGCTTCTGATAGTGACGGTATGTTTCTAAGGATTTATTTTAAAATATCCGGAAAGAAAATGCAATTGTTAACGTTTCAAACATCAGGAAAGCGAAATGAAATAAATTGTTTAATTTTGAGGGGCTGGAAATATTTTACCCAAATACTTGTTCCAAGTGTTGAATAACCATGCTAAGCTATTATACCTGGCCATCTTGTAGAGCTGCTAAGAACTCACGTTAAAAGATAAATATGCTAAACTTATACCATAAATATTCAGACCTAAGCTATATATTTAACCATAGCAATATTATCATTAAATACTATTTCAACCATAAACCAGGCGATATGATATCATGACATGACATGACATGACTGTCCCAGTCCATATGGAACTGATAGATCCGGTCTATCAAAGGGGCTTTTTGGGGGCTTTGTGTTATTTTGATTAATATAGGGGTATTTGGGTCATTAGACATTGAGTTAGAGTATAATAAATAAGGGAGAGGCTAGCCGGCCCTAGGCATGCTAATGATTTGATTATTTTCATAATAGAGAGACAATTCTCTTGGTCCTCGGGAAGGTGCGGACGTCACTTATCAATCGGCATCTTGGAGGGGTGATTACCCCTACAATTATAATCAACTATCCCTTTTATTTTCAATTTTATTAATAAAATCGCAGATTCCCTTTTGGTTTCTATCAATTTGGTATCAAAGCAACGATCTATGGCAGATTGGAGGAGATCCAGGCAGAAAGGGTTGGAGATCGAAATGCAATTATGCCTCCAGTTGCAGCAAGCACGCCAAGAATACAGACAAAATCTGAAGGAGTTCGCTGCAGATCTAAAGGCCCTGAAATTTTCATATCCGAATGCGACGGTAGTTTCAAATCTGAATCTGAAGGCGGCGGAAGTTTTAGATCTGGATCTAAAGACGGTGGAAGTTCCATATCTAACGGCGGCGGAAGTTTCAGATCTGGATCTAAAGACGACGGAAGTTCCATATCTGACGGCGACAGAAGTTTCAAATCTGGATCTGGATCTGAAGGCGACGAAAGTTTCGGATCTGGATCTGAAGACGGCGGAAATTTCAGATCTGACAGCGGCGAAAGTTTTAGATCTGGATCTGAATACGGCGGAAGTTTCAGATCTGGATCTGAATACGGCGGAAGTTTCAGATCTGGATCTAAAGGCAGCGGAAGTTCCAGATCTGAAGGCGGTTTAAGTTTCAGATCTGAAAGTCGTGGGAGCCCGACGAGATTTTTCAGGACATCGTTGAATGCGGTGGAGATCAATCCCATCCGTTTGACCCGGAAGGAGCCGTGCAGCACTTAAAGTAGAACCGCCGCGGACTTCATGCATCACCTTGAGGACAAGATGGATTTTCAAGGACGGAGTAATGATAGATCCGGCCCATTAAAGGGGCTTTTTGGAGGCTTTGTGTTATTTTGATTAATGTAGGGGTATTTGGGTTATTAGACATTGAGTTGGAGTATTAAAAATAAGGGGGAGTGTAGCCGGGCCTAAGCATGCTACTGATTTGATTATTTTCATAATAAAGAGAGAATTCTCTTGGTCCTCGGAAAGGTGCGGACGTTCCTTATCAATAGGCATCTTGGGAAGGCGATTACTCCTACAATTGTGATCAACTATCCCTTTATTTTTAGTTTTATTAATAAAATCACAGATTCCCTTTTGGTTCCTATCAGAAACACACCTATGAACATGCATAAGAGCCAACATGCTCAGCTATAGAGAATCGTTAAAATCATAAAAAGATCAAGAAAATCTTGAAGGCACACACTTCACCAATTTTGTGATCAGATGAATATATCATTATGATGGCAATCCGGTGTGATCACGATCCGACATTCTTTCTATTGAGTCAACCAACCCCAATTTTTTGAGATGAAGGCAATGAGAATGAGGATGATAATGAATATATCAATATGGCCTGGTGAAAGATTAAGGTATTTTCCAAGCACTACTTATAGGATATCATTTGAGTCGAAGGCATTGAATGTGTCACGTCCGTTAACAAGGTGTACTAAATAATGTTTAATGACATGATTATGCTATATGGTCCCAGCATAATCATGTATGGGTTTGGTGTTCGCTTTTTGATGTCAATCATTTTTCTCATCATTAACATAATGTGTACATGGAAGAATATCATATGCAAATTTTACAAGTCAACTGCACTAAAGAGTTAAATAATAAATAAATTCATTCTTTCCTGCAATATGCTGTTCTATAGCTTCCCACTCAAACATTAAGTCTACTTATAGTTTAACTAAACACTAATCTATGCCTAAAATTGAAGTAACATATATGGCTTGAACTCCGAGAACCAACTAAGCAATCAAGGCATCCACAGATAGGACAACACATGCATTAAGAAATTCTGGATGAAATCACTATCAGTTGAATTCTATGTCCACTTCCAGAGCAAAATTTTCACTGCATACATCAAGTTAGTATTAGGTAAACAATGTGATGGCATAGGCATTAGAGGAGCTGAACGGATTATTGGGCTAAATTGTCTTTAGAGGTGAACTGAGATTGTTTGACTCAAATATAAGCATTTGGTTTCGGAGAAGACAGGTTTTGTGATTGCCTAGTGCTAGTATAGACCCGGTTTGCTTCTTCACACACCTAAAACACATTTAATACTCTTAGAACATTATTTGAACATACATTTAATACTCTGAGAAAACTATTTGAAATTTCCTCTCTGCACTTAACATGTTCTCCACACTTAAACATGTGTACACCCTTAACATGCCTAATATATACATAAGAGAATAATTTTGATTCTTCTGACAAAGCCCATGTTTAGTCCTCATTTAACATCCATCAAATTGTAATTTTTATCTTCTTCATATAACATATATATTTATATGTAGAAAGTGCTTTAGCGAAAAGGTAGGCCACTTGTTCATGGGAGTCTATTTCATTTTTTCACCCACTACCAATTCTTTGATAAAGTGATGTCAAATGTCAATACGCTTTGTTGGGGCATGAAAATCTGATTTCTTCGTTATGGCTACTGCAGACTGCACAGTAGAGTGTTATTGTTGATTCTTGTTTCTGTTGCAATTTTGAAAAAGTTCTTCAAAGCTATATAGCTTCACAGGTAGCACCACATAGCTGAAATGTACTCTGCTTCCACAGATGACAAGATTAATGTCTGATGCTTCTTCGGAGATCATGCTATCGACTTATTCCCCAATAAAATATATATCTGGATGTGCTCTTTCCACCTTCGGTACATACAGCTCAATCGCTATCAGTATATAGCTCAATTGCATATTGTGACACTCTAGGTATTGAAAGAATAGTCTCTCGTCGGTTATGTGATAAAGTGCTTTTTGATTAATAAGTATTCTGATGATAATGACTTAATTATGATCTTAACCTCACTATTAAATTCAAATAGTTCTAATGGTCTAAAATGATAGCCCGTCGGTGTCAAATAGTAATCTAACAGTGTTAAATAGTAACTCAAATAATGTCAAATAGTAAAATATTTAAGGTAATGTTGACATTTGAAGAAAATTTAGGAGTAGGCCTGCTGCGCTAAGGATGTGCAGATGCATCTTAAAAATGAAATGTCTGCAGAATTTGTTTTAGATTTATCTTCTGACAGCAACATGTGCCAGTGCAAAAACATCTATAAAAGGAAGATATTGCTCTTTGCTGCAGATGGGAGAAGGAAGAAAGTGTGTGGTCTCCTTTGTTGTGTGAAATAATCTTTAGGGTTTCTTCTAGAGCTTCTAGATGTATGCCCAAACTATAAGAATACTGAGTTATCAATTTATCTCAATTATACCCGTCTGATATAATGAAATATCAGTCTATCGATACCCAACGACGTAGGTTATAATACAAGTTGGGTTTGGTAGCTTCTTTATTGCTATTTTTCTTATTGTTTCAGTGTTTCTCCTTGCCTGGGGCATTACACACATTGCTTTCTTTCGCAATGTATTTGGTACTGAAGTCTTTAATATTTTTAAAATATCTGAAAGAGCAATTCATCACTATATGATGTAGCTTGCTAGGGTCACTCCTAAATCTGGAGATCATATTAACTACATTAAGATTGTCAGGTCTTGTATGGGTGAAATTGACCCGACCAGATTTTTGTAGCTTGAGGCATCCACCTTTGGTTCACCATCATTCACAGATAACTTTTTATTCAAAACATTAGGTGTTGCAATTGTTTTACAATCTGACATGTTGAATTTCTCTGGAAGATCTTCACAATATTTTTCTTAAGAGAGAAATATTTGCCCTTTTGATCGTGGACCTTCAAAAGGCCAAAATTTGTCATATCATATTATTTCATATCATATTATGTTCATCATAACCTCATTCATCCACCCAATCAGCCACATCCCAGTAGTCACAGACCCTTTTCCTCTCCTCACCATCAGGAATATCATAGGAGTCATGGAGAGGCCCATAGGGGAGCCAATCATACCAAAAAAGAGTAGAAGAACCATCTCTAACTCTACACCCGATAAGCTTCTGGGAAAAGTTACGTTAATAAAGAAGGAACTTCCAAGTTCCAGAATGAGAAGGCAGTGCTTTCTCTCCAAAAAAACCCCATACCAGCAAGATAGTGCTTCCTTATGAAAGAGGCCCATAACACATCATGAGTAAGAAATCGCCAGGTCAAACAGATCCCATATGCCACATTAAGATCCGCTAAATGGCGAAGCCCAGCACCCCCTTCAGACTTAGACAAACAAAGTTCCTTCCAAGCCCAGAAGGACTTCCACCAAACAAACCTCCTGCATAAGGCAATAATCGAACACAAAATCGATTTGGGAATGCGAAAAGCCTGCATCCAGAAGGAAACCATACCATAGATAACTAATGAGCTCAATACGACTAGAGATGGAGAGTAATGAAGAGGCCCAACCCTGAAGCCTCATCCTGCACTTATGAACCAACCGCCCAAACATAGAAGCCTTGGGAAAATTGGGTGAGAGCGGTAAACCAAGATAGGAGGAAAGGCCACTCATCCGCCGAATACCCAAAATATCAGCCAACCAACTAATCTCCTTGGCTCCTTTGCTGAACATAGCAGCACTTTTTCCCCAGTTAATCTCCAGGCCTGTGAATAGCTGAAAGGTACCAAGGAGCTCCTTCAATGCCTTAAATGATATGGAATTGGCACGACAAAAAACCAAAAGATCATCCGCAAAAAGGAGACTGAGTACAAACTCCCTCCACCCTCTTCATAGGTTGCACTGCGCCAGTCAAAATACTTCTAGCCATCAATAGAGAGAAAGCCTCCATAACTACCACAAAGAGATAAGGAGATAGATGATCCCCTTGTCTCAACCCAATATTAGAATGAAACATATCAAAGGAGAAACCATTAATCATCACCGAAAAGGAAGAAGTGGAAATACACTCACAAATCCAACCAATGAATTTGCCCTTAAACCCCATCCGATGCAACATGAAATAAATGACCTCCCTGTTCACACTATCAAATGCTTTGCAAAGATCAAGCTTAAGACAAGCATGACTACCCATTGAATTACTAAAATCACATATGTGTTCATGAGCCAATAGGGCACAATCGGCCAATAATCGGCCATTAATAAAAGCCGCTTGATAAGGGGAGATGAGCTCCAAAACCACAGCCTTCAATCTTCTACAAAGGACTTTGCTGATGATCTTATATAATACATGGCAACAAGCAATAGGTCTATAGTCCCCCAAATCTGTAGTATTAGGACCATTGGGTATGAAAGTCAAAATGTGTGATTAACCTGACGAAGCATTTTGTTAGAGCTAAAAAAAGATAGCACTGCTGCAGTAACGTCCTCACCAATAATGCTCCAAGATTTATGATAGAAGCAACCATTAAACTCATCAGGCCCAGGGGCCTTATCCTCACCAATGAGGAAAACCGCCTTCTTAATCTCCTCGGCCGTAACAGGCCATTCAATCCAATCAGACGCTTCAACAGAAAGTTTCCTCATAGGAGTAAGTTTAGGGAAAATAGACCAATAGTGATCTTGATTATAAAGGCGTTCAAAAAATTTAGGAGCCTCAATCTTGGGCCTATACCCAGCATCATCCCTAGATCCATCCATCTGATGAGATGACTAAGATTGTTATGACTCTGCCATGCTTTCATAGCCATATAAAAGAATCGAGTGTTTCGATCCCCCAGGTATAACCAATCATGTCTACTTTTTTGTCTCAAAATGCTCCTTCAAGTTCAATAGCATCGGCCAATTTATGTATAAGTTCACGCTCATGAACTTAGAGCATAACAACCACCATAAGATTCGGGTTAAATTGAACAAGAGAAAGATCCACCTTAACCGTCGCAACACAGTTCGAACTACTAGCCTCCGCCCCCATCCTTCTAAGCAACGGTTTAAGATACTTGAGCTTGGAAACAAGCTTAAACAACGGGGTACCAACTACCTTAACCTTCCAACTCTCATCCAGAACATCCAAGTAGTTAGGTAAGAAGACCCACGAATTAAAGAACTTAAACGGCTTTGGATTCGAAGTGCTAATCGGATGAAAGTGTACAATCATCATAGAATGATCACTTGTCCCCGCCTCAATGTACACACAAAAGGAGGAAGGTAGATCATTGAGCCAAGTACCATTGCAAATAGACCGATCAAGCATGGCTGCAATACGATGAGATCCAACACTCCTATTGGACCAACTAATTGGATTACACGTGGTCTAAAGATCAAAGAGAGCACTATCATTAATACAGTCATTAAAGCACCCATAGCATTATAATCAATCGGCCTGCCACTAACTTTATCCTTAGCCTAATGAACACAATTAAAATCTCCACAGATAGGCAAGGGATCCCAACATACTTCACCAAACTCGCCGTAATAGCATCCCACAACAGCGAATGGTCCTAAACAAGATTAAAAGCATAAACAACTGTAACAACCATGGAGAACCCCACAACATTCATACAGCGAATCGTTATGAATTGAGCAGCCGCATCATCAATCGTGCAGGATCAAATAGCTAGATTAAACATCACCACAATACGGCCATTCATGTGATGAGCTCGATTATCCATCGAGCCCCACGTTTTTGTAAAACACTTGAGAACACGTTGAGCATTCTCCACAACCACTTTAGTCTTTAAAAGACTCGCAAAGCAAGGATTGAACTTCTTAACCCTATCCGTAAGCTCACCACGTCTCGCAATATTATTAAGACCACGGGTATTCCAAATTAATTTCGTTATATCAACCAATTAAAGGAGCTCCACTAATTCTAGAGCTACACCTGGCGCCCATTAACGTACCAATGGGGATTTTGACATTCCTGCCACTAACCTTACGCCCCTTCTCACCCTTAGCAATTACAGCATGTTTAAGCTCTTCTTGTTCACCAACCCATTCATCATTCAGCACCGTAAGAATAGGTGGCCTATCCGATTCAGAATCAGACGAAGCAGTAAGAAGGCACTCATTCCTATTACAACTGCGTGAATTACTCATATAACCTGAAGAGCAGTCAGATTTTCTTGGAGTGTTGGCTATAGTGCCCAACCTCGGGGATTTCAAGACCTTATCATTAATCGAACCAAGCAAATTAGAAGCAAACGATCGCTTCTCCAAACCAAGGATCGGGTCGGATTGGGGTAGTATGCCAGAGTACGACAACAATCCGAAAGTCCGAGTGGACAAACCCTGAGGGGGGATCGGGAGCCTGTACAGGCAAATCCGAGTGAACCAGCATGGAATCAGGCGCTCGAGTAGGCAAACCTAAAATAGAGACGAGGGCTTTAGCAGGCACACCCGATCGAGTTGACAATGGTGCGGGGCCTTGGGTAGGCACCTGAGAACCCACTACCATCCCAACATTGCACCTGCTCTCTATAATTTCCAAATTACAATCCCCATACTCTTACCCCTACCATGCTAGTCGCAGCTAGCCAAACATTACCCCCCACTATGCTAGTCGCAGCTAGCCCAACATACCCCCCCATGCTAGTCGTAGCTAGCCCCAGATTGCACCCATCATTCAGTTCAACATTGCCATTCATCGAAACAAAAACTCCTTCCCCAAGCGCTCCAAGCACATCACCATCGCCCTTATTAACATCTGCAACCTCCCCAGTTACATTGATCCCCTTACAAGCCACGTCCGACTTAACATTACAAGCCTTCAGCAAACAGTCTCAAGCTTCCAACAAATCACCTTTAGAAGCATAAAGTAAGGCACTATTACACATACCTTCCTCCTCACCACGAACAAAGCCATTATGGATCCCACCCGCTGCACTCTGTCCTTCCCCAAGGCTAGCAATCCCCTCCCGAGCACACATCTCTGTAGTAGTCACAGCAACCTCCATAGAAGAACGAGCCTCCAACTCAACCCCACTCAACCCCATTCAACCCCACACCGAATTTCACCCCTCTCAGAAACCAAATAGACAGAGGAAGAATATACAGCTGGGAGATGCACATCGATAGAAGAACCAGGGTCAGTAGAACCCCTACCTCCCACAACCTTGCTAGCATGCAGCCCTCCCTTATCCACAGCAACAAAAGAAGAACACTGATGAACTAAATGCCCAAAGCATTTGCAGTTAACACAGCGAGGAGGCTCTCCTTCATATCGGACCTCAACCCTGAATGCAGATCTTCCTTCAACCTGAACTGTGACAAACTGAGGAAGAGGCGTTGAAGCAGATATCTTCACGAGCCGTCGTGCATACGCCAATCTTTCCATCGAAGCAGTAGCTCTATCTAAGCAGATAAGAACTCCTCTCACGCTGGCAATTCTATTAAGGATTTGTAACGACCATAGATTGAGCGGCAAATTCGGAAACTGGACCCAGATTGGCATCGACGATAGCATAACACGATCATAGCCAACAGTAGGAGACCACCGCTGTAAGACCACTAATCTGCCATCAAAAAGCCAAGGCCCTCCGAACAGCACAGCTTCACTTCCTCTTTGATTCAAAACCAAAAGAAATAGAATCTGTTCTCCCTTGAGAAGACCGACATCTCTTGCGTCTTCCAGGTTCTAGCAGCACAAGCTTTAATTTGTCCATAGTAGGGCACATCACCAAGAACGTACCCTACCAGCATGAATTCCCAGCAATTAACCACTTCAGTGAGGAGCTCTTCAGTCAACATGGCAATGGCCGAACCCTCATCATCAAGAACAAGAGGAACGAAGGTCATCTCCAATGAATCAGCAATTTTACGCCTATTTGTACAGACTTCCAGCCAAGATACCTTAGCCGCTTGGGGGTTAATCTTGATCTCCATCAATGGTCTAAGCGGTGTGTGATCAAACACCTTCCTGGTCGCCGAAGGAGTCGCATTTGCTATTGATCAATTATCTTCGGTATCTTGCCTACTAAAGCGATTCTCCTTCACCTAAGCACCCTGAGCACACTGAGATCGAATCTTAGAATCAAATCTCACAGATTTCCATTTGTCTACAAGATTAGCCTTTGGCTTCCTACGATTCACAGCTTGCCAACCCTCTACATTTGCAGATGAAGCACCTGCATCAGATCCGACCTCCATCCCTGCTCTGCCCTCTCCTAAGGACGCATAGCTCCCAAGAACCCTCGAACCATGAGAAACCCTTCGCCCTCCAGATTCAGCAACAGAGGATTCCATGAATCTCAAGCAAAGGATCAGATCCGATCAAGATCAGGAAGGAACCCTAGATCTAGGACAAATCAGATCTGATCGAGGAAAACAAATCAAGATTTGAACAGGAAGAAACAAATCAAGATCAAGAAGCGATCTCTGAGGAAAGATAGGAGATCAAGCATATAAAGAACAGCCGGAGACTTCCGACAGCCGCTGGAGCCAGCCGCAGTGGCGGCCGGCGAAAAAAACCCCAACTCGCAACAGGAGCTTCTCTCTCTAAAAATGTGAGAGAGAAAAATCTCTCAAATGAGGAGCGATCCTGCTTACGAGTATATACTTATATATTGCTTTATGAAATACTCTTTAGGCTTTGTTGGTGATTTCTTAAAAAGACCATCTAGGAAGTTGACCCAGTGACCGAGAATTATGCTGAGCTTCATTGATGAGGATTAGTGCAAATAATTATTAGTAAACATCAAATAATTTTAGTGAAAATAAAATGAAGATAGAGAATTGCAAAAAACGCCTCTTTAAGTCACGTGTCGGCTGGCCTCCCTTTTCTTGGTTTGTCGCGAGTAGACAAGGAGTCCATCACTTTTCTAATCGAACTTTATGTATCGTGTTGCAATGGCTTGCTAAACCTAATATTTTGTACTTTATTCCAAAATAAAAATATTATAATGAAATTAATCTATATAATGTTTATGCATGCATGCAAGAACATATAAGTAATTTTTAAAACAAAGAGGAAGGAACATTGTAAAATGAAAAAAAACTATATATTGACAAAAGTACTTCTTTTTTGGTTTAAATACACCGCGAGACTGTTTGCATTCTCGCTCCTGAGTAGAATGTGAAGCAAGGCATGCCATGCATGCATCACTAAAGGGTGTCATAGTCAGAAGAGGATTCAAGGTAGAGTTAAATGTGCATTTTTATGCATGTCAGAGAACATACTTTACCACATAAAATGCTATGAAATCAGTTGAAGACTTTGATGGGACTCGACGAAAACTGAAAATAATTTGATAAAAACTAAACTTTTATTAAAATAAATAGGCTACAAATAAGAGATAACCTTCTCTCCCAATACGTCAATTGATAAGGGACGTCTGCACCTTTCCCGAAGAACACGAACTCTCTCACACACAAATTCATCAAAGTAAGCATAAGCTAGGGCCGTCAGCTAAAGCACCTATTAATACTAATCCCTTTCAATGCTAATTACAAGTATGCCATTATTGCTAATTAAATAATAGGAATAAAGCAAATAGAGTCAAGGAATTGAGAAAACGCCCCTGAAATCACATGCTTGGCCTGGTCCTCCCCTTGGTGCGCCACCGGTGGTAAGGAGCTCATCACTACTTCCCCAAAAGAGCCACCGTGTCCTCAAGGTGGAAGTCTGGAAATTGCTGTGCCATGACGCTGTAACGACCCGCTCTCGGGGGCCCGTTACTTATTTGATTATTGCGCAGGTTCCGCAGTTTACCAGTGAAATCAGCATAGTCACAACGCAGAGATGTACCAACAACACTCAAACCAGCTTACAGACATTATTACAGTCCAAATTAAAGTACAACAACCAGCACTCTCTCACACCAATACATGAAAGGAAATACTGAAAGGAAATGCAGAAAAGGAAATACATAGTACAATACACACTCCGACAGAAAAGTAACTAAAACTCTGTGGTCTCTGGGTCGTACACAGGCTCCTCGTACTCTGGAGCAATATCCTCAACCAGATTTTCGTCTGTCGGTGCCACAAGTGGAACCGAAGGTAAGTCACAAAGATTCCAAACAAAGAAAAGGAGTACTGTACAAGTATGACAAGCAGAAGTAAAGTACGGTGTAGTGTCTGTACAAGTGCAGAAAGTAAGGTGCTACAAGTGCAGAAAGTAAAGTGCATGACTGTAAAGAAGTAACCGTGCAAGCTCTGCTAAAACTACGTGACTCAAGTCGGAGAGTACAATATGTGACCGTTCAGTTCGTCTCTTGCCTGGGTGCTACCCAGACGAATGCCGGTACCCAGGCAGCAGTATGGTTTGCCGAAACGCAGGCAGCAGGACAGGGCGCCGAAACACAGGCGACAGGACAGGTAGACCAAACTCTAGTCACTCCCGTACTCTCGCAAACTATGAGTTACCCCAAAACCCGGTGTTGTGTCAAGTACAAGTTCTTTACATGAACGTTCCATGAAATGTTCCAAGTCAAGTCCAACACAAGAAAAGTGGCGTATGTTTCCGTGCTTCGAGCACGTAGTAGTGCGGTGCTACAAGTTCGTACGAGCACAGTGGCTAGTTTCTAAGGTTAGGACCTATCGTGACTTACCAAAATTAATACCGTTGTAGTAAGCCGGAAGCGGATCTAGGGCTTCCTCAGAAGTTGGTACACCAGAGTCTGTGCCTGCAACACAAAATACTTACTTTAGAAAAACACGATGTTTTCCTATTTAATAATTAGGTTAGTTTGATTTTTAAACTCATCAAAACGGTGTCGGAAAATATTTAAAAATTTTATATAAACCTAAAATAATTATTTAGATTTTACTGCAAGAGGGGAGAATTTTCAGGAGCTTCTGTAATTTTTTATAATTTTTAGAAACTCAAAATAGTTTAAAAACCCAGATTATTTAAGTTACGTGTATCTTCCGTAATTTCTTACGGGAGCAATACAAGTCGGAATGACTTGAGTGAACAGTCAAAATGACCGTCTCGAAGTCTATTATCACATATAATTTTATCACATATTATTG
Source organism: Scilla litardierei (assembly GCA_030789695.1). Taxonomy (NCBI): domain Eukaryota; kingdom Viridiplantae; phylum Streptophyta; class Magnoliopsida; order Asparagales; family Asparagaceae; genus Scilla; species Scilla litardierei. The sequence goes on from CM061142.1 coordinate 36,992,550, forward strand.
TACGTAAATTCAGCGAGTTTCGATTTTTAGAACGAATTATACCTATTAAATCTTTAAGTTCGAAAAATCATTCTGGAAAAAGTAGGCGTCTGATCACAGTGAGACTAGCGCCATTGGATCCGAAATGTCGTTTCTGATTTTCTGGGGCTATCCACACATTTTTCTAGGCCCTGTATAATTAGTTATGGATTTATAACCATTATACCCATTTAATAATTAATTAATAATACGAAATTTCGAATTTTCTTACTATTTACAAGTTTGCCATCGAGCAAACTTTCGCTGCCCGTCGCACAGCATCGGAGGGGCTCGCCGTGGGACGGCGGAGGGAGGCGGCGGCGACGTCGGAGAGAGCCGCGGCGGCGAACGGCGGCGTTCAGACGCCGTCGACGGCGAGGGGGGAGGCGGACGCGAGGGAGGGACGTCGTCAGCGCTTGGGGCTCACGGCGGAGCTGCGAGAGCTTCGGGGCGGAGCTCCTCGGAGGCGGCGACGGCGGCTGACGGAGTGGGGAGCGTCGGAGCGACGCGGCGAAGGCGGAGGAGGAGGCCGGCGTGCGAGGCGGCGGTGTACGGCGGTGGCGGGTTTGTGCAGCGGCGGAGGAGCACGGGGGGGCTTCGTCGGCGTGCCTGGGCGGCGGTGGTCGGGCGGGGTCGAAGGTAAGGAGGGCGGCGACTTGGTGGGTCTTCTCGGCGACGAGGGCTGACGGAGAGGCGCCGTGGGTTGGGGTTGATTCGAATGAAAACGAGGAGAGATGGGGGCGGGTTTCGTGCATGGGTTGTTGGCCATAGGAGGGAATTATAAGAGAGAATAATTAATATAATATTAAGTAAAATTAAGTTAGGTGATTAGCTAAGTCAATGACATTAATAGGTTAGGTTTTAACTTTAGACTAAGTGTTGATTTTAGCCAACCCATGAAACACATGGGTTGCTAACGTGTATGTGTTAGGTAGGTGATTAGGATATGTTAAAAGTAATTAGTAAAAAGTAAAACCCCCATTAGTGAAAGTAATTAGTAAAATACAAAAAACGAAATTACGATTTTGGCCCTACTAGTAAACGTGTCCGAAAAATTACGAAAACATACCCACGGGATCGTATTGTCACGAGGATGACGAATACGAAGTCCGTTTTAGGGTTTGGGCTACGGGGATACTAGTTTTAGGCCAAAACGTTTGGAAAGCGGGTTTGCGGGTTCTCTACTGAAATGATATCAGAAAATTACAAAATTAATGTGGGAGGCCCTAAATGATCATATGATGCTACTGCAGGAGTTTGATAATGTTTTGAAAGTGTTTGAATATAAAATAAATTCGTCGAATCAAAACGGTAATTTTGGAAGATGAATTTTAACAGAAATGTTTTGGCCATTTGAGGAAATCTGAAATTGCTGAAATACAATGTGATAAGTCTAGTACTCTAAAATATTTTTATAAGAATTTTTGAAATCAGTTTTGTTAGAAAATTCTTGACTAACATTTATAATGTAAAATTTATTCTTAAAAATACGTAGAAATACGTAAATTGAACTGTTGAAAATTACTGGTCGTTACATTCTACCCTCCTTAAAATAATTCCGTCCTCGGAATTTAAAAATATTTTTGAAACAAATAGTTGATGTTATGAAGAAGCTCAAGCAAATAAAAGATAGAAAAGATGGTAATCTTTGTAAATTAGGCTGTAAATAAAACGAAATATGATATGATATTATAGCATCAAGAAAACAAGAGATATTACTGATAAATATATACTATTAACATCACCATAGCTTTCGTAACTATTTCAGTATCATCACAATAGTTATTCTGCCTTCTCAAGTAGCCCAAGATTAACATGAGATAATAATATCACATGAAAATGAGGACTATTATGCTGACAACCTCTGTTCGAACTTGGAACCTGAGGTGATAAGCCAGTAGCAAGCTGTTTAAACCACATAAACCGGAAGACTATAAAGTTTATTCGTGCTACTGGTGACTAACGGGTCTGGGCACAGATAATATAGCGTGTATCGACTAATCCACGGGCACCAACACCATCAATTTCCATAATGCCCAACCACATGCTAACGTCCAAATTACCGCCCAAAGGTAAGTACAAGGCCAACATTCTAAGTCAGTACTCCCTGCTAGCATTCCTTCCGTCAATCTCCATACTATCCCACAATAAGGCAGGATCCACGCTCTCATCCAGAGCCAAGCACAAGGCCTACATCCAACTTCAACACCTAAGGCCAATATCATGCCAATAAGCATCGCCATCACTCCTTCCGTAGACCAATACTCGATATTCGCAACCCCCAACATCACCCAACAAATGAACAACCAAAAACACGCTTTTCCGCAAACCAAAAGAAGTAGGCGCAAGAGGAAGCCTAAACGGGCTCTCAACCGGGGTGAGACCCAGGGCAGAGAACTCAAGAGAAGCCCAAGGATCACGGCTTCCCAAGATCTCAACCATACGGCTACAGCAAGGGTGGCGGCGAGGACTGTTGCTAAGGCCAAGAATCCCAAAACAGAATGTCGAGGGGCCATCGGCGGCTGCGGGTCCATGGCGGCGAGGGCTGCGACTGGCTGACGATCCATGGCGGCGACCTCCGGGATGGGGTGGAGCGGAAACTGACGGATCTTTGGGTGAAGCCGAAGGAGTTGTAGGGGAGATGGGTCGTGTTCGCTTGGGGAAGAGGCCGGGAGGAGGGGTGGAAGTCGTAGGGGAAGCCACAGGATGGCTTGGCGAGGAAGAGAAGAGGATTTAAAGAGGGGCACCGAAAGTCGTTGGTAGGGTAGGCTAGGTTAGGTGGAACCGGGGTTCGAGGTGAGGAAGCGGACAAAGGAAATAAAGAGGGGGGTAGGTGGTAGGTGGAATAGGAATTCAAACCCATGGAAAAATCGGGTACAAGATGAAAGTAGGGGCTAGAAGAGAAACACGAGCTCAAAAAAAACGTAACAGCCTATACGTGCATGCAATGTTTGGCTCGTCTCAAAATCTCCAGCATCATCCTCGAATAATTCTGAACGTCCTTCGATCTGCTTCAGTTGAGGAATCCGAACTTCTGATGATCAAAAACTCGAACGCTACCCTCCTTAAAATAAACGTAGCTAGGGTTCAAGCAGACTATAAATAAGAAGGTCAACGAAAGGTTATTAAGACAAAGGAAGGTTGGTAGTGGAGAAGATCGATGACGTTACATAATCATGATTTACGTCCTTGCGGTCCAGCGGACACGGCCAGGGAAGTGACTAAGCTAGGATCACTTGTACCCAGTCTAGCTAGGTTGATCCAACAGATTTTAGCCAAGCACATTGACCGGTATCATGGTCCATTGAAGGAAGATCATCATTCATATGAGTGCCACCGACACAGAAGGAATTTTTTTTTTTTATTATTAAACAACTAACTAATCTTATTTCGATTTTTATAATGGCTTTTATTAAGGCTAGGTAGATCAACTCCATTGAGGCTCTCCGAAGGGTCTCCATCCGTCCTTCGAGTGTCAAACCTGCATTCATAGAAAAATGTCAGCTTAGTCGAGTATCGTACACGATACATCCTGGTTTTACTATACTGTTCACGAGGTATTTTGCACGGACCTGCGTGGGCCACCAAACCTGTAACGACCCGCTCTCGGGGGCCCGTTACTTATTTGATTATTGCGCAGGTTCCGCAGTTTACCAGTGAAATCAGCATAGTCACAACGCAGAGATGTACCAACAACACTCAAACCAGCTTACAGACATTATTACAGTCCAAATTAAAGTACAACAACCAGCACTCTCTCACACCAATACATGAAAGGAAATACTGAAAGGAAATGCAGAAAAGGAAATACATAGTACAATACACACTCCGACAGAAAAGTAACTAAAACTCTGTGGTCTCTGGGTCGTACACAGGCTCCTCGTACTCTGGAGCAATATCCTCAACCAGATTTTCGTCTGTCGGTGCCACAAGTGGAACCGAAGGTAAGTCACAAAGATTCCAAACAAAGAAAAGGAGTACTGTACAAGTATGACAAGCAGAAGTAAAGTACGATGTAGTGTCTGTACAAGTGCAGAAAGTAAAGTGCTACAAGTGCAGAAAGTAAAGTGCATGACTGTAAAGAAGTAACCGTGCAAGCTCTGCTAAAACTACGTGACTCAAGTCGGAGAGTACAATATGTGACCGTTCAGTTCGTCTCTTGCCTGGGTGCTACCCAGACGAATGCCGGTACCCAGGCAGCAGTATGGTTTGCCGAAACGCAGGCAGCAGGACAGGGCGCCGAAACACAGGCGACAGGACAGGTAGACCAAACTCTAGTCACTCCCGTACTCTCGCAAACTATGAGTTACCCCAAAACCCGGTGTTGTGTCAAGTACAAGTTCTTTACATGAACGTTCCATGAAATGTTCCAAGTCAAGTCCAACACAAGAAAAGTGGCGTATGTTTCCGTGCTTCGAGCACGTAGTAGTGCGGTGCTACAAGTTCGTACGAGCACAGTGGCTAGTTTCTAAGGTTAGGACCTATCGTGACTTACCAAAATTAATACCGTTGTAGTAAGCCGGAAGCGGATCTAGGGCTTCCTCAGAAGTTGGTACACCAGAGTCTGTGCCTGCAACACAAAATACTTACTTTAGAAAAACACGATGTTTTCCTATTTAATAATTAGGTTAGTTTGATTTTTAAACTCATCAAAACGGTGTCGGAAAATATTTAAAAATTTTATATAAACCTAAAATAATTATTTAGATTTTACTGCAAGAGGGGAGAATTTTCAGGAGCTTCTGTAATTTTTTATAATTTTTAGAAACTCAAAATAGTTTAAAAACCCAGATTATTTAAGTTACGTGTATCTTCCGTAATTTCTTACGGGAGCAATACAAGTCGGAATGACTTGAGTGAACAGTCAAAATGACCGTCTCGAAGTCTATTATCACATATAATTTTATCACATATTATTGTACGTAAATTCAGCGAGTTTCGATTTTTAGAACGAATTATACCTATTAAATCTTTAAGTTCGAAAAATCATTCTGGAAAAAGTAGGCGTCTGATCACAGTGAGACTAGCGCCATTGGATCCGAAATGTCGTTTCTGATTTTCTGGGGCTATCCACACATTTTTCTAGGCCCTGTATAATTAGTTATGGATTTATAACCATTATACCCATTTAATAATTAATTAATAATACGAAATTTCGAATTTTCTTACTATTTACAAGTTTGCCATCGAGCAAACTTTCGCTGCCCGTCGCACAGCATCGGAGGGGCTCGCCGTGGGACGGCGGAGGGAGGCGGCGGCGACGTCGGAGAGAGCCGCGGCGGCGAACGGCGGCGTTCAGACGCCGTCGACGGCGAGGGGGGAGGCGGACGCGAGGGAGGGACGTCGTCAGCGCTTGGGGCTCACGGCGGAGCTGCGAGAGCTTCGGGGCGGAGCTCCTCGGAGGCGGCGACGGCGGCTGACGGAGTGGGGAGCGTCGGAGCGACGCGGCGAAGGCGGAGGAGGAGGCCGGCGTGCGAGGCGGCGGTGTACGGCGGTGGCGGGTTTGTGCAGCGGCGGAGGAGCACGGGGGGGCTTCGTCGGCGTGCCTGGGCGGCGGTGGTCGGGCGGGGTCGAAGGTAAGGAGGGCGGCGACTTGGTGGGTCTTCTCGGCGACGAGGGCTGACGGAGAGGCGCCGTGGGTTGGGGTTGATTCGAATGAAAACGAGGAGAGATGGGGGCGGGTTTCGTGCATGGGTTGTTGGCCATAGGAGGGAATTATAAGAGAGAATAATTAATATAATATTAAGTAAAATTAAGTTAGGTGATTAGCTAAGTCAATGACATTAATAGGTTAGGTTTTAACTTTAGACTAAGTGTTGATTTTAGCCAACCCATGAAACACATGGGTTGCTAACGTGTATGTGTTAGGTAGGTGATTAGGATATGTTAAAAGTAATTAGTAAAAAGTAAAACCCCCATTAGCGAAAGTAATTAGTAAAATACAAAAAACGAAATTACGATTTTGGCCCTACTAGTAAACGTGTCCGAAAAATTACGAAAACATACCCACGGGATCGTATTGTCACGAGGATGACGAATACGAAGTCCGTTTTAGGGTTTGGGCTACGGGGATACTAGTTTTAGGCCAAAACGTTTGGAAAGCGGGTTTGCGGGTTCTCTACTGAAATGATATCAGAAAATTACAAAATTAATGTGGGAGGCCCTAAATGATCATATGATGCTACTGCAGGAGTTTGATAATGTTTTGAAAGTGTTTGAATATAAAATAAATTCGTCGAATCAAAACGGTAATTTTGGAAGATGAATTTTAACAGAAATGTTTTGGCCATTTGAGGAAATCTGAAATTGCTGAAATACAATGTGATAAGTCTAGTACTCTAAAATATTTTTATAAGAATTTTTGAAATCAGTTTTGTTAGAAAATTCTTGACTAACATTTATAATGTAAAATTTATTCTTAAAAATACGTAGAAATACGTAAATTGAACTGTTGAAAATTACTGGTCGTTACATTCTACCCTCCTTAAAATAATTCCGTCCTCGGAATTTAAAAATATTTTTGAAACAAATAGTTGATGTTATGAAGAAGCTCAAGCAAATAAAAGATAGAAAAGATGGTAATCTTTGTAAATTAGGCTGTAAATAAAACGAAATATGATATGATATTATAGCATCAAGAAAACAAGAGATATTACTGATAAATATATACTATTAACATCACCATAGCTTTCGTAACTATTTCAGTATCATCACAATAGTTATTCTGCCTTCTCAAGTAGCCCAAGATTAACATGAGATAATAATATCACATGAAAATGAGGACTATTATGCTGACAACCTCTGTTCGAACTTGGAACCTGAGGTGATAAGCCAGTAGCAAGCTGTTTAAACCACATAAACCGGAAGACTATAAAGTTTATTCGTGCTACTGGTGACTAACGGGTCTGGGCACAGATAATATAGCGTGTATCGACTAATCCACGGGCACCAACACCATCAATTTCCATAATGCCCAACCACATGCTAACGTCCAAATTACCGCCCAAAGGTAAGTACAAGGCCAACATTCTAAGTCAGTACTCCCTGCTAGCATTCCTTCCGTCAATCTCCATACTATCCCACAATAAGGCAGGATCCACGCTCTCATCCAGAGCCAAGCACAAGGCCTACATCCAACTTCAACACCTAAGGCCAATATCATGCCAATAAGCATCGCCATCACTCCTTCCGTAGACCAATACTCGATATTCGCAACCCCCAACATCACCCAACAAATGAACAACCAAAAACACGCTTTTCCGCAAACCAAAAGAAGTAGGCGCAAGAGGAAGCCTAAACGGGCTCTCAACCGGGGTGAGACCCAGGGCAGAGAACTCAAGAGAAGCCCAAGGATCACGGCTTCCCAAGATCTCAACCATACGGCTACAGCAAGGGTGGCGGCGAGGACTGTTGCTAAGGCCAAGAATCCCAAAACAGAATGTCGAGGGGCCATCGGCGGCTGCGGGTCCATGGCGGCGAGGGCTGCGACTGGCTGACGATCCATGGCGGCGACCTCCGGGATGGGGTGGAGCGGAAACTGACGGATCTTTGGGTGAAGCCGAAGGAGTTGTAGGGGAGATGGGTCGTGTTCGCTTGGGGAAGAGGCCGGGAGGAGGGGTGGAAGTCGTAGGGGAAGCCACAGGATGGCTTGGCGAGGAAGAGAAGAGGATTTAAAGAGGGGCACCGAAAGTCGTTGGTAGGGTAGGCTAGGTTAGGTGGAACCGGGGTTCGAGGTGAGGAAGCGGACAAAGGAAATAAAGAGGGGGGTAGGTGGTAGGTGGAATAGGAATTCAAACCCATGGAAAAATCGGGTACAAGATGAAAGTAGGGGCTAGAAGAGAAACACGAGCTCAAAAAAAACGTAACAGCCTATACGTGCATGCAATGTTTGGCTCGTCTCAAAATCTCCAGCATCATCCTCGAATAATTCTGAACGTCCTTCGATCTGCTTCAGTTGAGGAATCCGAACTTCTGATGATCAAAAACTCGAACGCTACCCTCCTTAAAATAAACGTAGCTAGGGTTCAAGCAGACTATAAATAAGAAGGTCAACGAAAGGTTATTAAGACAAAGGAAGGTTGGTAGTGGAGAAGATCGATGACGTTACATAATCATGATTTACGTCCTTGCGGTCCAGCGGACACGGCCAGGGAAGTGACTAAGCTAGGATCACTTGTACCCAGTCTAGCTAGGTTGATCCAACAGATTTTAGCCAAGCACATTGACCGGTATCATGGTCCATTGAAGGAAGATCATCATTCATATGAGTGCCACCGACACAGAAGGAATTTTTTTTTTTATTATTAAACAACTAACTAATCTTATTTCGATTTTTATAATGGCTTTTATTAAGGCTAGGTAGATCAACTCCATTGAGGCTCTCCGAAGGGTCTCCATCCGTCCTTCGAGTGTCAAACCTGCATTCATAGAAAAATGTCAGCTTAGTCGAGTATCGTACACGATACATCCTGGTTTTACTATACTGTTCACGAGGTATTTTGCACGGACCTGCGTGGGCCACCAAACCTGTAACGACCCGCTCTCGGGGGCCCGTTACTTATTTGATTATTGCGCAGGTTCCGCAGTTTACCAGTGAAATCAGCATAGTCACAACGCAGAGATGTACCAACAACACTCAAACCAGCTTACAGACATTATTACAGTCCAAATTAAAGTACAACAACCAGCACTCTCTCACACCAATACATGAAAGGAAATACTGAAAGGAAATGCAGAAAAGGAAATACATAGTACAATACACACTCCGACAGAAAAGTAACTAAAACTCTGTGGTCTCTGGGTCGTACACAGGCTCCTCGTACTCTGGAGCAATATCCTCAACCAGATTTTCGTCTGTCGGTGCCACAAGTGGAACCGAAGGTAAGTCACAAAGATTCCAAACAAAGAAAAGGAGTATTGTACAAGTATGACAAGCAGAAGTAAAGTACGATGTAGTGTCTGTACAAGTGCAGAAAGTAAAGTGCTACAAGTGCAGAAAGTAAAGTGCATGACTGTAAAGAAGTAACCGTGCAAGCTCTGCTAAAACTACGTGACTCAAGTCGGAGAGTACAATATGTGACCGTTCAGTTCGTCTCTTGCCTGGGTGCTACCCAGACGAATGCCGGTACCCAGGCAGCAGTATGGTTTGCCGAAACGCAGGCAGCAGGACAGGGCGCCGAAACACAGGCGACAGGACAGGTAGACCAAACTCTAGTCACTCCCGTACTCTCGCAAACTATGAGTTACCCCAAAACCCGGTGTTGTGTCAAGTACAAGTTCTTTACATGAACGTTCCATGAAATGTTCCAAGTCAAGTCCAACACAAGAAAAGTGGCGTATGTTTCCGTGCTTCGAGCACGTAGTAGTGCGGTGCTACAAGTTCGTACGAGCACAGTGGCTAGTTTCTAAGGTTAGGACCTATCGTGACTTACCAAAATTAATACCGTTGTAGTAAGCCGGAAGCGGATCTAGGGCTTCCTCAGAAGTTGGTACACCAGAGTCTGTGCCTGCAACACAAAATACTTACTTTAGAAAAACACGATGTTTTCCTATTTAATAATTAGGTTAGTTTGATTTTTAAACTCATCAAAACGGTGTCGGAAAATATTTAAAAATTTTATATAAACCTAAAATAATTATTTAGATTTTACTGCAAGAGGGGAGAATTTTCAGGAGCTTCTGTAATTTTTTATAATTTTTAGAAACTCAAAATAGTTTAAAAACCCAGATTATTTAAGTTACGTGTATCTTCCGTAATTTCTTACGGGAGCAATACAAGTCGGAATGACTTGAGTGAACAGTCAAAATGACCGTCTCGAAGTCTATTATCACATATAATTTTATCACATATTATTGTACGTAAATTCAGCGAGTTTCGATTTTTAGAACGAATTATACCTATTAAATCTTTAAGTTCGAAAAATCATTCTGGAAAAAGTAGGCGTCTGATCACAGTGAGACTAGCGCCATTGGATCCGAAATGTCGTTTCTGATTTTCTGGGGCTATCCACACATTTTTCTAGGCCCTGTATAATTAGTTATGGATTTATAACCATTATACCCATTTAATAATTAATTAATAATACGAAATTTCGAATTTTCTTACTATTTACAAGTTTGCCATCGAGCAAACTTTCGCTGCCCGTCGCACAGCATCGGAGGGGCTCGCCGTGGGACGGCGGAGGGAGGCGGCGGCGACGTCGGAGAGAGCCGCGGCGGCGAACGGCGGCGTTCAGACGCCGTCGACGGCGAGGGGGGAGGCGGACGCGAGGGAGGGACGTCGTCAGCGCTTGGGGCTCACGGCGGAGCTGCGAGAGCTTCGGGGCGGAGCTCCTCGGAGGCGGCGACGGCGGCTGACGGAGTGGGGAGCGTCGGAGCGACGCGGCGAAGGCGGAGGAGGAGGCCGGCGTGCGAGGCGGCGGTGTACGGCGGTGGCGGGTTTGTGCAGCGGCGGAGGAGCACGGGGGGGCTTCGTCGGCGTGCCTGGGCGGCGGTGGTCGGGCGGGGTCGAAGGTAAGGAGGGCGGCGACTTGGTGGGTCTTCTCGGCGACGAGGGCTGACGGAGAGGCGCCGTGGGTTGGGGTTGATTCGAATGAAAACGAGGAGAGATGGGGGCGGGTTTCGTGCATGGGTTGTTGGCCATAGGAGGGAATTATAAGAGAGAATAATTAATATAATATTAAGTAAAATTAAGTTAGGTGATTAGCTAAGTCAATGACATTAATAGGTTAGGTTTTAACTTTAGACTAAGTGTTGATTTTAGCCAACCCATGAAACACATGGGTTGCTAACGTGTATGTGTTAGGTAGGTGATTAGGATATGTTAAAAGTAATTAGTAAAAAGTAAAACCCCCATTAGTGAAAGTAATTAGTAAAATACAAAAAACGAAATTACGATTTTGGCCCTACTAGTAAACGTGTCCGAAAAATTACGAAAACATACCCACGGGATCGTATTGTCACGAGGATGACGAATACGAAGTCCGTTTTAGGGTTTGGGCTACGGGGATACTAGTTTTAGGCCAAAACGTTTGGAAAGCGGGTTTGCGGGTTCTCTACTGAAATGATATCAGAAAATTACAAAATTAATGTGGGAGGCCCTAAATGATCATATGATGCTACTGCAGGAGTTTGATAATGTTTTGAAAGTGTTTGAATATAAAATAAATTCGTCGAATCAAAACGGTAATTTTGGAAGATGAATTTTAACAGAAATGTTTTGGCCATTTGAGGAAATCTGAAATTGCTGAAATACAATGTGATAAGTCTAATACTCTAAAATATTTTTATAAGAATTTTTGAAATCAGTTTTGTTAGAAAATTCTTGACTAACATTTATAATGTAAAATTTATTCTTAAAAATACGTAGAAATACGTAAATTGAACTGTTGAAAATTACTGGTCGTTACAGACGCCCACTAACTCCCACGTACTCGCATGCTTAGGCAAGCCTTTCCATCGAACCCACTAATCTCCTCCTGCTCTCCAACGCTTCCTCTGTGTATCCCCTTTAACTCTTCAGGTTCCAATAGCACCTCCATATCCTCTGTCAAAGTCTCTGGAAGTGATGGAGGAGGGGCATGATCCCCGATCGCCTAGCGTAGCTGGGACACATAGAATACATGATGGATGACCGATCCGGGGGCAACTTCAATCTATATGCAACTGGTCCCACCTTGGCCTATACCTCATAAGGCCTAAAATATCGCGGAGATACCTTTTCATTCCTCCTGTGTACCAAAGATTTCGGCCTGTAAGGCCGCAGTTTCAAATACACTATGTCCCCCACTTCAAAATGCATGTCTCTGCAATGGGAGCCCGCTCTAGCCTTCATGATCTGCGGGGCTCTAGCCAAATGGAGCTTCAGCTTCTCCAGAATCCGGTCCCTCTCCGACAAGTACTGATCCACCTCTAAAACTGGGGTCGACTCCTGCCCATAATGCAACAAATGTGGAGGATCCCGACCATATAATCTCCTGAAGGGAGTCATCTGAATTGCTGTCTGAAATGATGTATTGTACAAATACTCTGCCCACTCCTGCCAACGGCCCACTCCTTCGGGATCTCTGAAATAATCACCGCAAGTACGTCTCAATGCTCCTATTGACGACCTCTGTCTGGTCGTCTGTCTGAGGGTGGTATATTGTGCTCCGCCTCAACAATGTGCCTTGCAGCCTGAAGAGATCCTGTCAGAATCTGCTCAAGAATACCTTGTCTCTATCCGAGACAATGGACTTTGGCGGCCCATGCAAGCAAATAACCTCCCTCAGAAACACCTCCACCACTGACACTGTACTGTAAAGATGCATAAGCGGTATAAAGTGTGCATACTTCCTGAGGCGGTCTACCACAACAAATATGACAGTGTGCTCACCCGACTTAGGCAACCCTTCAATGAAGTCTATGGAAAGATCCTTCCAGACCCGATCTGGCAAGGATAACGATTGTAGCAACCCCCCAGGAGCCATCGCCTGGTACTTGTGACGCTGTCAAACGTCAAACTCTGACGCCATCCTCGCGACATCCTTCTTCATCCCCTTCCAATAGACCTTCCTCGTCAGTCTCTGATAGGTCTTGAGTACTCCAGAATGTCCTCACACTTGTATAGCATAGCCGGGATGCTCTGAAACCCCCTGCAAAAGTGCTGCCTGTATGTCCGCCAACTCCTGGTCTTACTCAACCTTCTGCTGCAGTGGCTTCCAGTGCTGTAACACCCAAACTGACAAGGCTGCCAAGTGTATATCCGCATCCTGTCGTGACAATGCATCTGTCGTCACTTCTGATGCTCCTCTGCCACCAAGCACTGCTCCAAAAGGTATTTGAGACTCCTCTGATCGGTGCGTAGCAAAAAACTCCTCCTCAACAAGTATGGCCTCCACTTCTGAATGGACAGGACGATGGCCATCAGCTCCCTCTCGTAGACAGACCGTGGTCTGGCTCTAACTGTCAACACTTGATTGTAGTATGCTATGGGCCGCTGATCTTGCATCAATACAACCCCCAGTCCAGTCCTGAAGCATCCGCCTCCACACTGAACGGCCTGGAAAAGTCTGGTAACGCCAGGACTAGCACGGTAGTTATAGCCTTTTGCAAGGCCTCAAAAGCAATCGTCGCCTCATCACTCCAAAAGAACTGATCCTTCTTAAGTAACTCCATGAGTGGCCAAGTGATCATGCCATAACACTGCACGAACCTCCGATAATTGCCTGTCAGGCCTTGAAATCTCCTCCGCCCCCTGAGAGTGGTGGGGCGCGACCAGTCTAGCATCACTGCTATCTTTGCCATATCCGCTGCTACGCCCTCTGAGGACAACACATGCCCCAAGTACTCCACCAAGATATCATCGAAAAATACTAGAACAAATCGTCGAAGTGATAGACGGAATGGAATACCTTATTCATCAGAGCATGGAAGGTGGTAGGTGCATTAGTCAAGCCAAAAGGCAAGACTAGAAACTTATAATGACCCTCAAGTGTCCTGAAAGCAATCTTGGACACATCCTCTCCACGCATCCTGATCTGGTGGTAGCCTAATTTGAGATCGATCTTCGTAAAGATAGCTGAACCATGCAACTCGTCCAAGAGCTCGTCAATCACCAGTATGTGGAACTTATCAGGCACGGTCTCCTTATTTAATATCCTGTAGTCCACGCAGAAGCACCAACTCCAATCCTTCTTCTTCGCCAGCAGCACAGGACTGGAAAAGGGCTCATACTGGACTGGATAACACCTGCACCATCTTCGCCACCATCTTCTGTATCTTGTCCTTCTGTGCCTGTGGGTAGCGGTAAGGCCTCACACTGATTGGAGACACCCTCTCACAGAACTTTAGCCTGCTCGTGATCTCTAAGTGGTGGAAGGCCTCGAGGTTCATAGAAGACATCTTCAAACTGCTCCAACAGCTGCTGCACCTCCCTTGGAATAGACTGCTTCCTACTGGCCTCAGCACCTCCCTCTCCTGCTAATGTGTATAACTCCACCAGAAACCCACCACCCTCTGCCTGAATGGTCCTTACTATGGTCTTCAGTGAGACCAAGGCTCCGCATAGGCTGGGGTCCCACATAGGACCACTGCTCTCCCTCCCTCCTGGAACTCCATCCTGAGCAACTTCCAGTTCACCGTCATCTCGGGATGGTTCGGTGTAAACCCTACCACGAAATTCAGGGAAACCTCCGCCACGTCCAGCTGAGGATAATCAGTCTCCTCATCCTCCTTAGCGGTTTCATCCTCCACATCAGCATCATCGTCCTTATCCTCAAGTAGCCGCAAGCTTGAGCCACGCACACCTGAGGCCTGATGTGAACCTCTCATCACACCTGAAACAGAGTCCCTTCTACTGCTTCCCTGATGTGAACCTCTTATCACACCTGAAATAGAGTCCCTTCTGTCGCTTCTCCCTCATCTCTGCGTCAGTCATCCTCCTGAACTGTCCCCCAGCCTGCGGTGCACTGCTCTTCTCCCCACTCTTCTCCTTGGTGACCTGATCTGCTCCAGATGTGGCCCTCTGCTGCCCTCCTATCAACGTCTGGATGCGGGAGACTGGTCCACTCCAACCACCCCTCAACTTTCTCCTCCAACTGGCAGCCCTCTGCCATCTGAGTATACTCAATGGCCTCCATCAGGTCCTGAGGCTTATGCATGCGGACATCTACATGAATAGTAGCCTTCGGCCCCTTTATGAAGGTGCTCTCCATCATCTCGTCAGACACCCCCACGCACCTGTCCTGACAGTGCATCAAACATCTCCAAATAGTCCCTCACGGTGCCATCCTGCCTGATTGACAGGAGCTGCTCCCTCACATTCTCTAGATGGGGTTTCTGAACATCTCCACCATCTGGTCACGGATCTTCTCCCACGAGCGAGAAGGACGCCTATCATCCTTCTACTGGTACCAAGCGAGAGTCTTCACATCCAAACATATAGCAGCCGCCTCCAACTTCTGCTCTTCCGTTATGCGAGAGACCCTAAAAATCTATCCGCCTTATAAATCCATGACACTGGATCCACCCCCTCGAATACAGGTATCTTCAGCTGCCGCAGCCTGTCCATCGTGTATGTCCCCTGGTCTCCTCTTCCCCCGTCATGGCTAGGCTGGTAGTAGTGATGTCACCTCTCCTGGTGCCGCTCAAAGCCCCCCGTGGGCCTTCATCATGGACTCCGTGAGCCCCTCGTAGGCCTCCTCCTCGACCCATATGCCCTCCCCCACTGTCGCCTTCAAACCTACCCGCGTGCTCCTCCTGAAAGTCTCTGTAACCTCCCCCAAATTCTTCAAGGCGTCCCTAATGGGTGCGGGGTGGAGGTTGTTCCCTGTCATCGCCATAACAAGGGTCGGGAGGGTCCCGAACCCTCTCACATCGTCTCCATACTCCTGAAGAACTCCCGGATCAAAACCATCGTCGAAACCACACGCCGGATCCTCCGAATAAGACTAAAACCCTCCGAAAGCCTACCCTCCTCCATGTGATGCGCCAAAAACCCCAGCGCGGGGGTAGCCGAGAGTCGGCAGGGTGCCGGTGGCCCTGGGGAAGGGCCGTCGAGCCCAGCCGACCTTCGTCGGGGCCCCAGCAGCCCTGCTGCTGATCGACGGGGCTTACCGGGGCCCTGTAGTTATCTGCCAGGCCTCGGCAGCCCAGAGGAGAGGTCCACTGGCCCCGTCGAGCCACCAGGTGACCCACGGGGTCCTGGGGTAGGCCCCCGGGTCACCCTGTCATCCGCCGCAGCCCTTGGGAGTGCGGCTAGGCCCGCCGGCCCCCCGATCCATCTCGTCCTCTTCCAAGTCTGTGTCGTTGAGATTTGTGAGCCTCACGTCCTCCAAATCTCTTGTTACATGATTCCCTTTATCCAAAGATGGTGCCTTTGTCGCTGTTTTAGGATTTGCATTGCCTCCGTCTAATTTCGCCGAGATCTCCCCAAGTTGGAAGATGATTTTGGTTAGGGTTTTGTTGTGTTGATCCAATTTCGACTCCACCTTCGTAAATCGTTCATCATGTACCATTAGGGTTTTCTTTATGCTAGCAATCTCTCCCGCCAATCTCTCCTGATACTAAAATGATATGACTCGACGAAAACTGAAAAAAATCTGATAAAACTGATCTTTTATTAAGATAAATAGGCTACAAATAAAAGGTAACCTTCTCTTCCAAGACGCCAATTGATAAAGAACATCTGCACCCTCCCCGAAGAACACGAAGAACTCTCTCTCTTTCACAAATTCATCAAAGCATAAGCTAGGGCCGACCGGCTAAAACACATATTAGTTCTAATCCCTTTCAATGCTAATTACAAGTATGCACTTATTGCTAATTAAATAATAGGAATAAAGAAAATAGAGTCAATGAATTGAGAAAATGCTCCTGAAATCACATGCTTGGTCGGGTCCTCCCCTTGGTGTGCCGCCGGTGGTAAGTAAGGAGCCCATCACTGATCTAACATTACTCCGCCCCCAAAAAATCCACCTTGTCCTCATGGTGGTGCATGAAGTGCGTGGGCCTTTCGTTACAAGTAGATTACATGCCTCCTCCTGAGTCAAAAGGATGGGATTAATCTCCACTGCATTCAACGACGTCCTGACGAGAGCCACGGTAGTCTTCCAACAGATCTGAAGGTCCTCCTTGACCCAAACTGAAATGCTGACGCTCGGACGACGTCCAATTGAAAACCAATGGCCTTGGGGCCATTTGAGAGTGTCGACGGGCCAAAACGGGTCCTGAAAAATATCGTTGGGCGAAGGCGGGGCCCAAAGGATGTCGTCGGGCTCCCACATGTACGCATGAGGGTCATCGCCGCCGCCACGCTACTAGAAGGGCTCTGTTGCTCGCTGTTTTGGGCCAAAACGACAAAACCACGCTATCCGGCGCCTCGTAGGGGATGTCATCGCTGCTAAAGGGGTGGTAGGCCCCTGGGGGCTGGAGGGGCCGGTGCCCTTTCTAGAGGACCGACAGCCCCCTAGAGGGCCCAACAGGGGGCTGGCGCCCATACAGGATGGGCAGCAGCCCCCCAGAGGGCCCCAGCGGGGGCTGGCCCATTTGTAGTTGGGGCGGCAGCCCCATAGGGGTCCTAGGAGGGGCTGACGCCCCTTTTGGAGGGGTGGCAAGCCCTCGGGGATGCCCTGGAGGAGCAGGCCCCCTGTTTTGCTACCGAAAAAGATGATTTTCGCTCTTTCGCCGCCGAAAAGACGTCTTTTGCCCAAGATCTGGGCTTTTGCCCAGGTCTGAAATTTTCGCCACCTTCAAATCTGAAATGCATCTGTATGACAAAATGCATGATGGCCTCCAAATCTTTCTTCACGGATCTCCTCCACTCCATCAAGATCGAACGGCTCTGATACCAAAATGATAGGACTCGACGAGAACGGAAAATAATTTGATAAAAATCGAATTTTTATTAAAATAAATAGGCTACAAATAAGAGGTAACTAAGAGGTAACCTTCTCTTCCGAGACGCCGATTGATAATGGACATCTGCACCTTCCCCGAAGAACACGAAGAACTCTCTCTCTTTCACAAATTCATCAAAGTAAGCATACACTAGGGCCGGTCGGCTAAAACACCTATTAATATTAATCCCTTTCAATGCTAATTATAAGTATGCCCTTATTGTTAACTAAATAATAGGAATAAAGCAAATAGAGTCAAGGAATTGAGAAAATGCCCCTGAAATCACATGCTTGGCCCAGTCCTCCCCTTGGTGTGCCGCCAGTGGTAAGTAAGGAGCCCATCAGACTTATGAAAGGAACATGACATATTGACAAAGTACTAAATACACAAACCACAAAAGAAATTCAAGAGAATCGACTGCAACTTACAGTAACAATTAAGAGTATTTGATAGTGTATCTTGCAAGCTTGTGCATTTAGTGGTGAATCTTCAACTTCTAGCCATTGTAGAAATTTTGTAAAGATAATACGACTAATTGAAAGATTAAATATTAATATTAATGATGTTGTCTTAGAGAAAGTTTCAAAAATGCAAAATATACTTCATCGACTATTCAAATTTTTTGCATATTCTTGTGAATAATTAAAAGAAAAAATTGTGTAGAAGTTGGAGATGCATAAGTTCTATATTTTAGTTGATGAAACTAAATATGCATTAAATAAAGAACATATGGCTATTGTTTTGAGATTTGTTGATGGTCATGATTGCTTACAAGAACATTTTTTGAAACTGGGTATGTTTCAAATATTATTGCATGAATAAAGATAAATCTAATATCCTAGCTCAAAATAATTTGCACATCTTTAATATGCAAGATTAAGGATATGATTGGGCTAACAATACATGTGATGCGTGAAACTGACCTTAAGCTTTGTTTCTTAGAGATTACCCATATGAAATTATGTACATTATTTTACCTACCAACTCTAACCAACATTAGTTGAAGCTAATGGAGATGAGATTTTTATTTGGCTTTTTTCAAACCTAACAACCATTATCAATCTTATTGGTATTTCCCTAAATGGTATATTGAGTTACATTCTGCTATAGCTAATGAAATTATATTTATGGTAGCGTCTAATGAACGTAAAACTGGTAGAGTGATTAATCGGATTAGTAATATCTATCACAGTGCAACTACTCGGTGGAGCTCATATTTGATTCTATTTACAACTTAATATGTAGGGTGTAACCGTTACCGTTCTTAAAAGTATTGGTCAAGAATGATCATCTAACTGCATACTTAAAAGAAGTTGGTGGTTGTTTGATGGTGATAAGGTCTTTTAAATTTATTTTCATCTTATATATAATGCATATTATAAAAGTTATTGATTTGATTTGTCAAACTTTGCAGCATAACTCTCTTAGCATTTTAAATATTATGGATCTAGCCTCAACTATTAAAGTATTGCGTCAGACTTTAAGAGAAATAGAATTTAATGATCTCCTTACATATGTGCTATCTATTTACACCAAGTACGATATTAACATATTAGATATGGATGCTTCATATAAAAGAGCTACATGTCATCTCTGCAAACAAAAACATCCAATGATAGTTCACTGATATTATTATTTTTGCTATATATAGTTTAACAATAGATTTTAAATCAAAAAAATAAATTCTGGATTCAATGATGGAGCAATAGAACTCCTTATGCTTACCTCTATTTTGAAACATAAGAACAACTTTAAATCAATTAAAGTTAATGATATTTGCATGCTTGCTAAGGAATCATATTTTGAAGATTTTTATGAATAAGAAATGCATTATTTGAGAATTTACCGGAAGCATTATAAGATTGATAAACTTCATCATGAAAGCTTTCAGTTGATAATTAGCCAAAACAAATAAGTTACAACACTATCATTTGATTGACAGATTGATTCATTTTATTTTTTTTCCTATTTATTTCATCTGTCACTATGGAACGAGCATTTTTCGCTATGAAACAAGTTAAAACTGCTCTTTGTAATAATATGGAAAATGAGTTTTTGACAGATTTCATGCTAATTTATATTGATTTATATTGAACGGGAGCTTGCTAAATATATCGATTTATATTTGATAATAGATTAATTCTATTATATAAAATATCAAAAGGTGCATCGTCAATAGTGCACTTCGCTTTTATTATTAATATTTTATGTACATTAGAACCTTACTTTGTAAGCTTGAATTTTATTTTTTCGTTCTTTACCTAGTGTATTAGCATTAAACCATTTGTAGTTTACTTGTTAAGTTTGTATTAAATTGAATTAATAAGTTATTGAAATTGAATTAATGAATGATCTTGACAAGAAATGTTGTTTGTATTTAGTCAGTAGCTTAGGATGATAAAAAATTTGGCTCCGTTCTTCTGAGGGCATAACTATGTAGGGCTTTATTTGCTCTCCTCTGGGAGAAAAAAGGTTGTCTGTGAATTTTTATATATTTTACATCTTATTTATGTATCAACTAGTCATAACCCGTGCCCGCGGGCACGGTTCATTTAAGATTTTCCACAACAAAATCTTTGTTCCCCAAAAAATTATTTTCACAACCAAAATTTAAAAGAACAAATTAGCGTAAAAACATTCAGCGGCACAAGCGCATTCGACGCAGAACAACAAATTCGGCGCAGGCGCCTTTGGCCGAAACAATAAATTTGGCGCGGTCGCCTTCAGTGCGGAACAACGCACGAGCGCCTTAAGTGCGAAACAACAAATTCAGCGCAAGTGCATTCGACGCGGAACAACAAATTCGACGCGGGCGCATTCGACGCGGAACAACAAATTCGACGCGGGTGCATTCGACGCGGAACAACAAATTCGGCGCGGGGGCCTTCAGCGAGGAACAACAAATTTGCGTAAAAAATTTAGCGAAACAACAAATTCGACGCGGAACAACGTATGAGGGCTTTCGTCGCGGAACAACAAATTCGGCACGGACGCCTTCAACGTGGAAAAACAATTAGCGTAAAAAAATTTAGCGTGGGCGCCATCGGGATTATGTTTCTCCACAATCTTTTCCAACGCTAAATTTAATGGATCATATTTCTCCACAATTTTTCCTAAGACACTTTCCCCTCAAAATTTAATCTCCACAATCTTTTTCAATACACTTTTAATTTCAATGTTTTGGTTCTCAAGACACTTTCCCCCCAAAATTTAAGTTTTTCCACTAAAATTTTCACAAAATCCATTCTCAACCATTGATTTATCAAGATCAAATCCCAGCCACTCTTTATCTTGTCCTAGTCAGCCGTAGAATTCAAAAAACGTTGTCAAAAGTATAATAGATGTATTTATTTATTCTGTTTGTGTCGGCAAAAGCTTGAAGCAAACCCATATTATGTACAGGAGAAATCAAAATAAGGCATGTTTTACAGCGGAAAAACTCATTACTGTAGCATGAAACAGCTTTTAGTAATAATAATCAATCCTCCTCATTCTTTATTAGGAACCCGATAATTCCCCAATAACGTATATTCACTAACAAAAGAAAGCTATCAGATAGGAACAAATTCAATCAGATAGTAAGGAAATAAAAGGGCATTGCGAGCAAACGGACACCAATACTAATTTGTAAGTGATCGATTCCAAACAATAATACTCCCCCAAAATAGGAAATTTTTCACGCAAACCACCCAAAAAAGAAATCTTCCTTCAAAAAAAGCAAAGAATAAATTCAGAAAAACAAAACTTTTTCGTTACCTGAGTATCAAGAAACGTACAAGCGGCCTCGAGCGCGACCTCGAGCGCCCTAAACTCAAAGGGCAAATAATCGGGGCTAGAACCCGAATCGCAGGCGATCGCGACCCGCCGCTGCAGCTCCCTGACGTACCGATCGACAGCGCGCGCCTCCATCGAATTGAGAAGCAGGACCTCATCGGCGGTGATGACGCATCGGATCTGCTCGAGGTTGACGACGATCGCCTTCTCGCGGCCGAGGATCGTGGATGGGTAGACGAAGAGGGGGTCAAGCAAGCGGAGGTCGCGTGCGGGTAGGTCGCAGCGCCTCATCATAGTGAACTTGTCGACCTCCATTAGGGTCGAGAACCCGCTCTCGGCGTCGACGCGGATCCACGACCGGAGCCCCTGGCCTCGCTTCTTCAGGTTGAGAAAATCGAGGCTGCTTCCGCCGCTGCCTACTCTGCCGTGGTAAGAGCGGAAGGATGAGGACGAGTTCGGGTTCGGGTTTGGATTAGGGTTAGCGGGTTTGGGGAGCGGAGGGAGGAGCGGATCTTTGAAATCCGCCATTGCGAATTTGGAAGTCCGAGAACGAGAGAGGGAGGGAGGGAGAGAGTTTTATTTGTTTGAGGGTCCAGGCTCCAGCAATCGGTTTATAGTGAGCATTGAGACGGAGGGAAGTGGGGCCCAGTTTAAGGTTTCCTTGTAGAGTGGAGCGGCACGTGTCAGCGGCAGATTTAAGGATGAAGATTTTAGTGGGCCATCTAGGTTGGGTATTACTGGGCCGGGCCCAGACCGTTAGTCAGCAAGTTGTGACCCTCAGGCCCGTGTCCGTGGACCTGGGGACGTGGCCGACTGAGAGCAGATGGGTGGAAAGCAAAGTATGGGTGCATGTAATTATTTTCTAGAAATAATACGTGCGCACACGTACACAGTGCGTGCGGATCAGGGTGTCAATTACGGCCCGGCCTGGGCCCGGCCTGGGCCATGGGCCGGGCCAGCCCGGGCTCAAAAGAGACCCGGGGCGGGCAGGCCCAGTTTATTATATTATAAAAAATTTAAAAAATTTTAAAAAAAACTTAAAATTCTAAAATCAAAAATCAAAAAAATCTTTAAAAACCTATAATCTAATATCTAATATCTAAAATATATATTTAAACATGTAAAAATTCCAAGAAAATATAGGGCACTTCTAAAAAATCAAACATTTAAAAACATGAAAAAAAGTTTAAACATGTACAAAAATCTTTTAAAATGAAAATAGTTCAAACTAAAGTTTTAATTACCTACTAAATTTTTTGGGTAAGTTAACAATATATATTTAATTGTATATGTTAATGTTACTAACAATACAAGAAAAAAATTAATATATAACAAAAAGTTTAATCCCGAAATTCTCGAAGGTCACGGATTGAACTTTTAAATTTTATTAATTGATATTTTTTTTTGAGTGGTGGACGTACGTTGGTCAGCCTTACCCCTCATACATTGGCCAAAAAAAGAAACTAATACATGTTATAAACTGCTAAAACAAGTAAATATATCAAGTCTCTGCTTCTTCTTCTTCCTCTTCTTCTTTAGAGTCTTCAGAAAGGTCCGTCTGATATTGGGTTCCCGATTCAGCCCTGAACCAATCCTTCGCACAAACTGATGCTTCTACTATATCTGGCTTCACCCGTGACCTCTTGTTGCTAAAAACACGACTACATGCACTAAAAGCAGACTCCGAAGCAATAGTGGATATGGGTACGGCTAACAAATCACGAGCCATCATGGAAAGAATTGGATAACTATTCTAACATTGTTTCCACCATGACAGAACATCAAAACTCTCATTATTCAAGTCTTCTTCAGAAAATGGACAAGAACTTGACAAATACCGAGACAGTTTAATAGCTGTGTCAGATGTTCTTTGCTTCTTCTTGCCCATAATCAGGCGGACTCTGCTTGGAGCACTTGAAGATGCTTGAACAATAGATGTGTGTGCAGAACTACCATATCGTGTCTCATATTGACGTGCGTTTATATTTCATATATTCGCGCACGTTTTCTTTTGTGTTTCTCCGTGTTTTGCGCCGTCTTTTATTCGTTTTCTCGTATTTTCTCGTTTTCTTTCACTTTTCTTTGTTTCTCCATGTTTGCAGGAGATTGCCCGCGTAGGGGACGTTTAACGACGATATCTCAAGTCCCCGGAGCAACGGGAGGAGTCACGCGTGATCCAGGGGGTCAAACGACGAAGATTACATCTTTCAGCCCCTCACCCGGTCGGTTGGTCATCTCCAACCGATCGGGTGATGCACGCGTGCACCACCCGGTCTCAGCCGGAGCTCAAGTGGAAGTCACCCGACCGGTTCACAGGCCGGTTCAACGGGGGCCAACTCTCTGTCTTCTCGAGCCAAATTCCAACCGATCGGGTGACTCTCACCCGATCGGTTCATCTGTAGCTGATGCTGAGGAGCCAAAGACACGGGCACCCAACCGATCCCTTCACCCGATGGCGCCAAGATCCAACCGGTCACTCCAAGAACTCAACCGACCGGTTCATATGACCGGGTGAAAGTTCGCCGTTTTCTGTTTATTATCTGTAACGGATCACCCGATCGGTTGACTTGTCAACCGATCGGGTGATACGAGAGCCTATAAATAGAACCCCTAGGGTTCCAGAAACGGGGAGCTGTTAGTTTTTACTGTTTTCTCCTATTGTGACGGCTGTAATTACTTTTCTATTGTAAGTTTTCGGATCTTTCTTAAACTTTAGTATTATCTTAATTGCTCTACTACCTTCGCATTCCAATCGTTTGATTATGATTCCAACGGTTCATTTTCTTTTAGATCGCTTTTTAATGAATTTTTATGAGTAGTTCCCAAATCTGGGATTTTGGCGGAAACCCCTTCGGGGGCTCTTCCCGATGCATCCATAGGGTTAGGAAATCGATAGGGATTAGGAATCTAACGGTTACGCGGGGTGTTTCATTGTCATCGACGGGAAAAAGACCGCCTTTGACCGTTGGGCCAAGGGGGAATAAACTTGGCGGTTGACTCCCTAGACATAGCTCACGCCCTTAGCGTAGACGCCGAATCCTAGCGCTCGGGAGCGGCAGGATGAGACGTTGGGAGTTATCGTTGCGAGCTTAGTGCTCCCGGAATCGATCAGTGTTAATGGACACGGGAGTGCCCACTGATCGAATCCGGGAAGTCCGGTGTATCATCCTGGGCACCGACCGGAATATCGGGCCCATGGGATGCCGGTACCACTTTCAGAGGCAACGTCTCACCATTAGACCCTAATTCCGATCGCTATCCTACCCGTAGGCCGTATCGGCGAGAGTCGCTCGTTGGAGTGGAAACCAAAGTCCCGGGTTTATTTTCTTATTGTTCATACCTTGCATTCCTTTCCGTGACAACCCATTAACCGATTCGGGCTAGCTCGCCCACGGGGTGATTTTGGTCCTCCTTGACACAAGCACATCCTAGCCTCCCTGTGTTCGACCCCCAAGCCACACTACAACACCGTGCGCTTGCGGTTACAAATATCTAAACCCCCACGCGGGTCCCCCGGCCATTTGCGGCTAGCAAACCGGGGGCACACGTCAAGTTTATGGCGCCGTTGCCGGGGAGGCAACGTGCTTGTTATTTTAGGATCTCTTGAACCCTAGTGTCTAGCTCTTATCCCTACCTCGCGATAATTTTCGCATTCTCCTTTTTCCTTTTTATTTTCTTTTTTTTTATTTCTTATCTTATCTGTTTCTTTCCCACTTGTCGCTTCACGGGTGTTTGTTGTTTTTCATGCGCAGGAGTTCAAGAAGTCTCGACGACTTGATCCCCGTTGATCCAGAGATTAACGCCACCCTTAGGCGCTTGGCCGCTGAGAAGCGAAGAAGAGAGGATCCCGAATCCATGGAGGAGAACACCCCGCCTCGCAAGTCCCTGCTGGAGTACTCGATGCCATCTATCGAGTCCACTTCCGCCATCCGTCCTCCAGCTATTGCGGCCCAAAGCTTTGAGCTAAAGCCGTCTTTGGTGACATGGATCCAGCAGGATCAGTTTTCGGGTGCACCCATGGAGAGCCCGATCGAGCATCTAGACTCCTTCTTGGAGAAATGTGACACCTTCCGGATTAATGGTGTCACGACTGAGGCGATCCGTCTGAAGCTGTTCCCCTTCTCGTTGCGAGACAAAGCCAAGCAATGGCTTAGGGGGAAGGACCCCAACACTTTCAATACCTGGGAGAAGCTCTCCAATGCTTTTCTGACGAAGTTCTTTCCTCCGGGGAAGACCATGAAGTTGAGGAGTGAGATCTCCTCCTTCTCCCAGGCCAGCCACGAGTCCTTGCATGAAGCTTGGATGAGATACAAGGAGATGCAGAGAAGATGCCCTCACCATGAGCTTCCGAAGTGGCAGATTATTAATCTGTTCTACAATGGGCTGAGGGATGACCTAAAATCTTCTATGGACGCCGCGGCTGGGGGTTCCTTCATGTCAAGGAGCGAGGAAGATGCCGGACATATTCTGGAAAATATGGCATCCAACAATGAGCGGTGGTGTGACGAGAGAGCCACACCCAGGTCTGGGGGTATACACAGAGTCGAGGACGTCGACAAACTTTCAAGCAAGTTCGACTTGCTTTCGACCCAGATCTCCGCACTAATGGTAGGAGCCGGTGGGGCCGGTACACAACAGATTTCAGCGGTAGAATCCGAATTCTTTGGGGAATTCGACGGTGGTGACGTCTCACCACCGTTGGATCAGGTGAGCGCACTATTTTACAACCCCACGGGAAATGCGCCGTATCCACCAAGAACCAATTCCAACCCGGCCTACTCTCCAAACAACCGGAACCACCCTAACTTTGGTTACCGGCCACCATTCCAGCCCTCGCCGCCTCAGCAGCCGCAGCAACAAACATATCAGCCGACTAGGCCACAGCAGAGTCAGATTCAGCAGCAACAATATCAGCAGCAACCTCAGCAACAATTTTACGCCCCCAGGAATCAGCAGCCAATCCAGCAGCAGCAGCAGTATGGCCAACAGAGGGCCGTCTCTCCGGTTGAGTCTCTCTTGACTCAATATATAACCAACCAGGAGAAGATTAATCAAAAGCTGGAAATGGGTCAGCGGGCCCTCACGGACCAAGTAACCCAGCTGGGGTTACAAGTGGCGACCCTTTCAAGGTCACAAAACCAATTGCCGCCACAACCGGAGGTGAACCCGAGGGGAGCAACCCAAACGTCGGCACTCGTGCACGAGCACGCAAATGTGTCCGCTATCGTTCTGAGAAGCGGGACACAAATCCCTACTAGAGTGCCCCCTAACAGACCGGAAGCACCGTTGGTCGTCGAGCGACCGATCGAAAAATCAAACGACGCCGGTGCTTCGTCATCAAATCCTACGACTCCGGAGGGAGTCTCTGAAGAAGAGAAGAAGAAGAACGAGGAAGGGAGCCCGAAAGTGTTCAAACCCGTTGTGCCTTTTCCACAACGGTTAGCTCAGGCCAAAATCGACGAGAAATATGGCAAGTTCTTCGCCATGGTCAAGGATCTGAGCTTGCAAATCCCCTTCCTGGAAGCAATCGAAACAATCCCCTCCTATGCGAAATTCCTGAAGGATTTGGTGACGAGAGGGTCTAGAAAGGAGAAAGTAGTGTTGACGGCGGAGTGTAGCGCTCTCATCCAGAGGGCAAATCCGCCGAAACTTAAAGACCAGGGGAGCTTCTCTATTCCTTGCACGATCGGGGCAGTAAAGATTCATCGTGCACTCGTCGATCTCGGAGCGAGTGTAAGTTTGATGCCCTTGTCGATGTATAAAAGGATAGGAATGGGTGATTTGGAGCCCACCGGTATGACCCTACAACTTGCTGACCGGTCGGTCAAATATCCGGTGGGGATTGTGGATGACCTCCCCGTTAATGTAAAAGGGGTGCATGTGCCAGTGGACTTCGTTGTCATGGACATGCCTGAAGACGCACACACTCCCATCATCCTGGGACGGCCTTTCATGGCCACTGCTGGCGTTTTGATTGATGTGAAGAATGGAAAACTTTCGCTAAACGTCAGTGGAGAAAAGGTTGAATTTGATCTGGGGTTGTCCATGAAGTACCCCGATCCCCCAGATGACCCTCGGTGTAATTTGCTGGAGGTGGAAGAAGATAAAGCTGCTGAAGAGAGCTCCTGGGAGATTCTCTTAAGAAACCCCCCCGATGACTTGGGGAATTCAGAAGACCAAGACGGCCCCAAGAACAATGATGCTGCTGGGAAAGCGAATGCAGCACGTACGACCCCTCCCGGGTTCCCCAAGGCTCCTCCTGCGAGGAAAACGGGGAAAGAACCCATGGACCTCACCAAAGACGAGGTCCGGATCCTTAAGAAGATGGCGGTAAGCGCCAATACGAAAGAGAAGCCCCCGGATCCCAAGAACAAGGAGAGGGTAGTCGAGCAAATCTTTCTCCAGCCGCTGACTACTCCAAAGGCCGTAAGCTCCAATGAAGAAGAGATGCCGAACTTCGGGCATCACCCGTATCAACCACCGTGAACATCACTTGCGGGCGTCGAGCCAACGACGTTAAACAAGTGCGCTTCATGGGAGGCAACCCATGCTCTAAACTTTTGCCCCACTTTTTAGTGTTATTTTTTGACTTTATTTTATCTATTTTTATAAATAAAATCAGCCGCAAGAACATCCGTTCAGGGACTTAGACAAATCTGTTGGTTTTTGCAGGAAACAAAGCCCCAACTGATCGGTTGATAACTCAACCGATCGGTTGGGATGTATCAGATACAAGCCGCAACTGTCCCCAAATGAACTGATCAGTTGAAGAATGGAGAGACCGTGTGACAGACCGGGTGATCTGGGGAGGATTCTCGGGAAATTTTTGGGAGACATCAACCGATCGGTTGAGTTAGAGCGCGATCGATTGAGGCGACCGGGTGAGCAACCCTCAATTCTCGGGAAAATGAGTGGAGCGGCCAACCGATCGGTTGACAAGTCAACCGACCGGTTCGCCTGTAGCACTTCTTCGGTAAGAATTTTCGACCTAACAGTCAACCGATCGGGTGACAAGTCACCCGATCGGTTCGACTTAAAACCCTATAAATACCCCACCCTCACCCGTTCGCATTCCACCTCGCCCGATCGCCCATTCCGCCGTCGTTTCGCCTCCTCCTCCTCCCCAATAGCCCGATTCACTCCCCCACGTCCTCCACTCCTCCAATACTCCCTCTCCCCACCTCCTCCATCAATCTCTCCATCATTTACACTCCCTCTCTCCTTTCATTTCGAGTTTCTGACCTAATTCCCCCCAAACAACGCCCATTTCGAAAATTCTTGCTGAAAGAGGTCGCCGCGGCTCCACGCTACTCTCATTGCACAGCGTGGGGACATCTACGAGCAAGCTTCGCCATTTCGCTTGGGTACACTCGCTCCTACGCTCATATTTCTATTTTTGCCCTATAAATTGTGCTTGCTCATTTTGCTTGTGTTAGTGTGCATTCATTGCTTATTGCACTCATTCATACACGCACACTCACGCATGGCTAGGGATAAAGACAAGGGGAAGGAGATTTTGCGGGAGGAGGAACCGTCTCGAAAGAGACGAAAACAAACACGTCCCCCTTCCCACACACGGGCACTGACACTTGGCCCTCCCCCGCCTGTTATCCCCCCTGTGGACCCAATGTTGGGCCCGCATGGGTATATCTTTAGGAACCAGGAACACAAGGATTTTTATCGTAGGCTCGATGCTCGGGGGCATCTATCAACTAAGTTCCCGCATACACAATCACTGGTCGATCTCGGTGTCTACACCGAAGTCGAATCTCTTTTCGCTAACTTAGGTTGGTTGGCCTTTCTTAATGCCTCTGCCGTATCCTACCCGGCACTCACCCTCGAATTTCTCTCTACACTTGTTTGGGAGTCCGGGTCGATCATAAAATTCCGGGTGCGTAACAAGAGTGTCACCACAAATCTGAATACCATTAACGATATATTTGGTTTCCCCAATCTTGGGGATGACTCCATCCGACACTACGGGTACACGCCCGAGTTTAACGTCGATCAATTCTGGTTCCGCCTCACACTGCTCCATAACTATCCCCGAGGAAGGGCCAAGGCCTCCTCCATCATTCATCCCGTGTTTCGTTTGGCCCACAGGATCATATCATCTGCATTTTTTCCCAGGGACGAGTCCGGCACCGTGACTATCCCTGACCTTTTTATCCTCTGGGCCATGACTTTCCCTTTTGTCCGGGACGATGATGGGATTAGCTTCAGGGCCCCTACCGTCCCCATCCATGGCGGCGATTGGCTTGTTTACAAGCTTCTCGAGATCAGCCGGGCCGGTAAGGGGAAGTTTTGTTGTGGGGGCATCATTACTATCATTTGTTCTTACCCCCAATTTAATATTCCCATCCCCAATAATCTTCCCGCTGCCGCAGGACCCTCACAGCTAGATATTGATGTCCTGCGGCACATTCACATGATTAGACCCCACTCCGATGGCCGCTTCATCTTCAATTATGGCCACCCCCAGCCCCTTACACCATTCTCCCCAACCCCGCTCGCATGACCATAGCTCTTGTGGGAGATTGGACCTTCCCACCCGATCCGAACTTCCTAGCGGGGTTGAACCTTCCTTTCCTTCCCGCGGACGCACGCAGACCACCGTCCCCTGCCGCCCACTTAGGCGAGCAGGATATCCCTGCGTCTCGGGGAGATATGGGGGCTGGCCCGAGTCGTCCTGTTTCTGTTCCGGGGCCCATCACGTCTGAGCACCTCTTAGCGGCCATTTCTGGCCTTGTCTCCTGTGCCGGCATGACCACTGCCGCCGGCACCACTTCCACCTTACCTGCCGGCACCACTTCTGCCTCACGTCAGTCCACATCTTTTGGTCGCCGCCAGGTCTCTGCCCGTCTTGGTCTTGAAAGGGAGGTCGCTGCCCTCCGTGAGCTCGCCATGTCCTCTGCCTCCTCGGACCCATCACCGTCCTCTTTTCTCACTCACCCACGTTTCCTCGCACTTGAGAGGAACGTGGCCGCCATTCTTCGCCTTCTCACTCACATCCACGGTCCACCTCCACCTTCACCACCTCGACGATCTTCTCCTCCACCTTCACCACCTCGACGATCTTCTCCCCCACCCTCCCACACATCCCCACATCCATCACCTCCCTCACCACATACTTCTCCTCCCTCATCTATTCCCATCCCGGTATCCACTTCCCCCCTCCCGACCACTTCCATCGCACCCACGCTACCTCCTCCCTCCTCCTCCATCACTGCATACGTGCGTCGGAGGAAATTGTCGGTGCGCTCCAGATCTCTCCCACCACCACCCACTACCGTCACCACCACATCTTCTTCCCCCATTTCTATTCCTCTCACCACCGCCTTGATCGCCGTCCTACCACCACCACCCACCTCCACCGACACTCCTTCCATCGTTCACACCACCGCTGCCCCTATTTCTCCACCTCGTTCCCCACTTCTCCGCACACCCACAGCCTCCCCCGACCACCCAGCCACACCCTCTTCCGAGGAGGACGAGGACTCACCTTCTCCTGCTTTCTGATTTCACCTTGTTTGTTTTTGACTCCCCCTTGCATATTTCTGCATTTCACGATCACATTTTATTCGCTAGCACTGTCATGTCTAGCTTGGGGGACGTCTATTTTGGTGTGTTGTTGTGTTTTGTTGTTTTTCTCATTTTTGTGTGTGTGCTTGTTTTTCCCCTTTTGAGTGTCGTTTCGTGTGGTTTTGTTTCTATTTTCGTGTCGTTTGATTTTGATTTTGATCTTTCTTTATTTTTAGTTTCATCTCTGTGTTTTCCTCGTTTTCATTTCTTTTTGTGTCGGTGCGTATTCCCCCCTATCTTCATTGCCCTCCCGTACTCACTCATATTGCATTGAGGGCAATGCAAGCTTCAGCTTGGGGGAGTCGCACTGTGTGCGCCATTTGAGTCCTTCTTTTTCGTTTTTGTGTCGTTTTCATCGTGTTTTTTTTATTTTTTTCCCTTTTTCTCTTCTCTTCTTTTTATCTCTTTCTCCTAGAGATGAACCCTATGATGAATCGCCACAAAGTCACACACACCTAGCATGGCATCGATAATCACACTCACTGACCCTAGGATTTCGAGTCCTCTTGCATTTCACGCATCGTGGGTCCACTTAGCTTTTTGTGAGTCGTGCATCGTGCCTAGCTATTTGGTGTGCTTCTACTTTGTGATTTTACTTTATATACCTGTCCAGGAATGACCCCTAGATTATCATGCTTCGATTTGAATATGCGGTATTTATTTTCCCTGTCTGCTTCTGCATGCTATATATATATATCGGGTACTTCATTTCGCATGTGTCGGGATTCCACGATTAAGGACTAGGACAACCCATTTAGCCCATGCTTTATTTAGCGAGAATAGTTTCCTTTGCCCAAGTGTTTAGATTTCGACTTCTTTTTTGTTTTACTTGGTGCAAATCCCCTCGTCGTGTACCGTTCTCCCACTTGGGAGAGTACACATGTGTATAGCCAAAAACCCAAAAATCCAAAAAAAAGAGAAAAGAAAAACCCAAAAAGAAAAGAAAAGAAAAATTTTGTATAGCCAAAAAGCCAAAAAAATACAAATACCCAAAACCCAAAAAAATTTCAAGTGTGAATATTTTTCCTATCTACCGAGAATAAAGGGAAGGCGAGAATTTGCACCGAGTGTTCTACTCCACATCATCTCAACCCCCATCGTTTTCGAAAACACTTGGCTTAGGAACTTTTTAGCTAGTATCTAGGCTATAGTGGCGTGATTTCCTTAACCCTAGTTGTGGAATCCCCGATGCATGATACGCTTCTATTCTTATACTCTTCTCATGCATGCTTGAACTAATATTCACCGCAATTTCAAATTCGAATCGGTATTTGGGTCGTTTCCTGGGTCTGTGTATATCGAGCTTTATTGCACATCGTAGATAGCGACACCGACTGCTAGCGCACGACCACACTCACTCGCGCTTCACCGCGTGTGCCCACGACACTTATTTGGACTCGTTTTCCTAGTTTTAGTGATGTGATTTGACGTTTGCTTGCTTGGTGTGTCGTTTTTGATTTTGTTGGCTCTGACGGACGATCTTGGATATAGAGTTTTCTTTTTCTCTCTTTCTCTCTATTTTTCCCCTCCGAGCTCCTACTCTCACTCGTCTTCCTCGAGGACGAGGAAGAGTTCAGCTTGGGGGATTTTGACGTGCGTTTATATTTCATATTTTCACACACGTTTTCTTTTGTGTTTCTCCGTGTTTTCCGTCGTCTTTTATTCGTTTTCTCGTATTTTCTCGTTTTCTTTGTTTCTCCATGTTTACAGGAGATTGCCCGCGTAGGGGACGTTTAACGACGATATCTCAAGTCCCCGGAGCAATGGGAGGAGTCACGCGTGATCCAGGGGGTCAAACGACGAAGATTACATCTTTCAGCCCCTCACCCGGTCGGTTGGTCATCTCCAACCGATCGGGTGATGCACGCGTGCACCACCCGGTCTCAGCCGGAGCTCAAGTGAAAGTCACCTGACCGGTTCACAGGCCGGTTCAACGGGGACCAACTCTCTGTCTTCTCTAGCCAAATTCCAACCGATCGGGTGACTCTCACCCGATCGGTTCTTCTGTAGCTGATGCTGAGGAGCCGAAGACACGGGCACCCAACCGATCCCTTCACCCGATGGCGCCAAGATCCAACCGGTCACTCCAAGAACTCAACCGACCGGTTCATATGACCGGGTGAAGTTCGCCGTTTTTTGTTTATTATCTGTAACGGATCACCCGATCGGTTGACTTGTCAACCGATCGGGTGATACGAGAGCCTATAAATAGAACTCCTAGGGTTCCAGAAACGGGGAGCTGTTAGTTTTTACTGTTTTCTCCTATTGTGACGGCTGTAATTACTTTTCTATTGTAAGTTTTCGGATCTTTCTTAAACTTTAGTATTATCTTAATTGCTCTACTACCTTCGCATTCCAATCGTCTGATTATGATTCCAACGGTTCATTTTCGTTTAGATCGCTTTTTAATGAATTTTTGTGAGTAGTTCCCAAATCTGGGATTTTGGCGGAAACCCCTTCGGGGGCTCTTCCCGATGCATCCATAGGGTTAGGAAATCGATAGGGATTAGGAATCTAACGGTTACGCGGGGTGTTTCATTGTCATCGGCGGGAAAAAGACCGCCTTTGACCGTTGGGCCAAGGGGGAATAAACTTGGCGGTTGACTCCCTAGCAATAGCTCACGCCCTTAGCGTAGACGCCGAATCCTAGCGCGCGAGAGCAGGAGGATGAGACGTTGGGAGTTATCATTGCGAGCTTAGTGCTCCCGGAATCGATCAGTGTTAATGGACACGGGAGTGCCCACTGATCGAATCCGGGAAGTCCGGTGTATCATCCTGGGCACCGACCGGAATATCGGGCCCATGGGATGCCGATACCACTTTCAGAGGCAACGTCTCACCATTAGACCCTAATTCCGATCGCTATCCTACCCGTAGGCCGTATCGGCGAGAGTCGCTCGTTGGAGTGGAAACCAAAGTCCCGGGTTTATTTTCTTATTGTTCATACCTTGCATTCCTTTCCGTGACAACCCATTAACCGATTCGGGCTAGCTCGCCCACGGGGTGATTTTGGTCCTCCTTGACACAAGCACATCCTAGCCTCCTTGTGTTCAACCCCCAAGCCACACTACAACACCGTGCGCTTGCGGTTACAAATATCTAAACCCCCACGCGGGTCCCCCGGCCATTTGCGGTTAGCAAGCCGGGGCACACGTCACATATACAGCAAAAAGTGATCTTAAGCTACTCTTAAAACTAGCTTTGTGTTGTTCTGCTTCATTTTGAAGGTTCAAGTTTTCGTAATAGGTATCTAAGAAGTCAAGTACTACATTCTCCTTAAAACGGGGATAAAAAACCTTCGCTAAAGAGTATAGCAAAGGAACAGGATTCCAATACTTACGGAGTTTAATCTCCATCTGTTCTATCATTGCTTTAAGGTCTGGAGTCCTAATGGTGTCATAATCTCTATGTTTTTGTATAACTTCAGAGATCACAGCTAATTGGTCTAAGCCTAGAACTGAAGTGGAGTAGTAAACACCAGAAAACTTGTTTGTTGTCAAGTAGAAAATTTCAAAAAAAATTCATAAAGTTCATTTATAATTAACCACTCATAATCACTAATTTCATAATCACTATCATTTGCAAGGTATGCACTTGCAAACTCACTAAGTTGGGTTCTATTCTGTCTCATACAACGTATCATTAGATACGTTGAATTCCACCTATGGGGGACACTAAATTTAAATGCTCTATAAGGCAGTTGGTTACTACGACAAAACTGCCTATATTCCCTCTTTTTTGTGAATTAGTTGTAATTAAAAGCATTAGGTTTCTAGCCTTTTCCAGATAAACAGAAACAAATTTAAGACCATCCTGAACTACTAAGTTTAACACATGGCATGCACAACGTTGATGAAAAATTAACCCATCTAGATCTGGGTTCCATTGACGTTGCAAAAAATTAATGGCTAAAGTATTATTCGAAGCATTATCAAAAGTAATTGTAAAATTTTTTTGCTCAATATCATAATCACGACAAATATTTTGCAAAGTCCTACCAATAACCACACCCTTGTGTGCATGCTCTAACACCTTAAAACCAATAATTCTTTTCTGAATGATATAATCGTGATCTGCAAAATGGGCCGTAAGACATATGTATGATGCACCCCATTTTGTAGTCAATATGTCAGAAGTTAATGAAATCCTAGATTCTAAATTAATAAAAAGCTGATGCAAATTTGCCTGTCCTTCATAAAAACAGTCATACAATCTTTTCTAAGAGTGTTCCTAGATAATTTTCTAAATGCAGGGTTAAATACATTTTGCTGTAATCGCTTTAATTCTGGGCTTTCAGCATAATTTAGAGGTAGTTCTTTGCTTAAAACAAATCTCGCCATCTCTTTTCTCATATTTTCAACAGAATATGAGAAAGGAGTAAGAGAAGAAGAAGAAGAAGATAAATTTAATGTTGCTTGTCTAGCATCTTTTTTAACATGTGATTTCATGTGTCTTAGCAGATGTGAAGTGCCGACAGTATGTGCGGCAGCAAAACTAGTTCTACATATCTTACAAAAGGCACGAATTTGTTCGATGTCATTACTATCTTTTACCATTTCACGTGAAAAGTGATCCCAAACACCGGACTTTGGTCCTTTCTTTTGGGTTTGTGTAGTAGGTGCAGACATATCTGAAGCAGATGTTGATGTTTGTGCCGGTGAACTTGTGTACGTGTGAGCAGCATGCGAGAAAGGTGAATGTGCAGGTGGTGGCATGACGAGGGCTAGGATTATTACTAGCCCCATAGTTATCAGGTTCTTGTGTTTCAAAATCTGCTATATCAGGATTATTACCGCGTAGTAAATCGGCATAATATTCATAATCGGCAGTATTAGTATCATCATCTATATTAAAATTCATATTGATGTTCCTAGATCGAGACGGTCCTGCCATTATGCTAATCTAAAATTTATACTACAGAAACCTGTTTGAGTATGACCGGAGTTGTAGAGCCCGGTAGTAGCTAGAGACCGTCGAGGGAAGCTTGCACGGTATTAGCGAGAGACTGGACGTAGCGAATTGGAGTAGTGAGACGGTTGATGGTAGTAGCGAGATTGACGATTGTAGAGACGGTAGACGGTAGTAGCAAGAGTTGTAGAACACCGGGTAGAGAAACGGATTTTAGAGAATTAGAGTTTATAGAATTGGAGTGTAGAGATTTTGTAAGTGTAGAAATAAGGGGGGGTTTTATAGAGTGTGGGATGATTAAAAAAATTAAAAAAATAAATTGTTGCCAAACAGGCAACCCGTTGGGCAATTTCTGCCCGCCCGGGCCGGGCCGGGCCCGGCCCTGGGGCCGGGCCCGGGCCGCATCCCGGGCCGGGAATGGGGTCCCGGGCCCGGGCTGGCGGGCCCCCGGGCCATTTTGCCACCATGATGCGCGGATTAAAATAAAAAACTATACACGGCATACGAGGCCCAACACCGATGAAAAGGAGATAAAAGTGTGTATTTGTGTGTGGGTATCGTTTAGGGGTAAAAAGGAGAAAAGGAGTGGTTAAATAGTAAAGAAAACATTGTGGGAAAAAGCGGAAAAAAACAATGACAACCCCATAAATATTGGGAAGATGAGTATTTTTTGTGCTCATAAAAAGGCAATGACAAATATGTAAATAACGGATCTTTTGGGGGGTTTTCTTTGGGGGGATGTGGTATCCTTCTTTGGATGCAACATAAGACACATGTCACATCAACCTCCCACAAATGTATAATAGACTAGAAATAACACGTGCACATAGTGCACGGCGACCCAAGAAAAAACCTACACACAGGATGCGATTCACACGCAAAAGGGACAAAATAACGAGAAGAGTGGGTGTGTATGTGGGTATCGTCGGGGTAAAAGGGGTTAAATTGCAAAAAAAGGTTTGGGGGGACAAAGCACACAAAGCCCACCACAAACCACGGGGGTTGAAAGCAGGCGTTAAAGTGCAAAAAACGCAGGGGGGCCAAAGCGAAAAAAGACATATGTCAACCCCGTAAATATGTGAAAAGTGAGGAGTGTATGGCTTTTATGAAAAAGCAAAGGCAAGCTTGCAATAATGGGGAATGAGGGGCCTTTGTTTTGGGGCTCCCCCTTTTCACCCCAAATTACACCCGCCCCATCACCCACATGTGGGGGGATGAGGTAGCATTCCGATCTCCTTGCCGCGTAGGACACACCCTTCTAGCTGGATTTGTCCCAGTCAACAAAAACCTCCCTCGTTTGTATAATAAACTAGAAATAACATGTGCACATAGTGCACGGTGACCCAAGAAAAAACACATACACAGGATGTGGTGCTCACGCGTAACCGAAAAAGAGAGAGAAGTGTGGGTGTGCATGTGGGTATCGTCAGGGGTAAAAGGGGTTAAATTGCAAAAAAAACTCTGAGGGAGCAAAGTCCATAAATCCTTCCCAAACCACGTGGGGGAATGTGGAAAAGCAGGTGTTATAAACTTATAGTTCAAAACGCATGAGGCCAAAGTGAAAAAAGAACGATGGCAAACCCGTAAATATGTGGAAAAGATAGAGGCATTTTGCTATATTAAAAAGTAATGGCAAGCTTGCAATTAATGGGAATGAGGATGGCTTTTAGTTTGGTTCTCCACACTCACACCCCACATGGCACCCACCCCCTCCCCCCTATGTGGTGGGATGAGGTGACATGACCATCCACCCACCACATAGGAAAAACCTACCAACTGGATTTGTCTTAGTCAGCAAAAAACATCCCTTATTTGTATAATAGATGTTCTTTTCATCAAACATAAACTCTTGGTCTATTTGTCCAGTATCCAAGTATCATTATTCTAGTTAGAATAGGCCGTGGATGTATTTCCATACAGAAATGAGTTTTAGACTTGATGTGTTATGGTTGTTTAAGAAATTTAAAAAAAATAAAAGATACAGGCCCAAACATCTCTATTAATCCATGAGCTCAAGTCGTGTCACACTATATCGATCTACCACTTGATGATTTAAGGATCACTAATAACCCGTGCACAAAGTGCACGATGCAAAAAAACACACATGAACATGATGCGGGTTACACACGCAACTGAAGGAGTCGGAAGTGTGTGTGTCGATATTGTCGGGGGGTAAAGTGGTATAAATCCCAATGGCAAACAGATAATTAAGGGGATTTTTTTTTTTTAAACTGCATTGTCAAATCTGTAAATAAGTGTGCTGGAAGGGGTGAATTTTTGGATGGTTGATGTGATTGTGCCACATAAGACACAATCGTGCGGAATTGTTGTGTGTATACAGGACTAGAAATTGCCCGTGCCCGAGGGCACTGAGGCAGACGTCGCCTCGACGCAAATGCGGAGTGAAGCGGTCGCCAAAGCGAAAAAAGCGTGGGTCTGTGTGATGAGGGTCGGGGGGAAAAGGATGAAAAACATGGACTAAACGCAAAAAAAATCACCAAAAACCCACCGCCAGACTCAAGCCCAGAACCCCACTCAACCCCCACGGTGCCCTCACCGGGATGACGTGGCGCCCCTCACTGGGATGACATGGCCCGACCATGGCCAATTTGTTTGTCACAGTAAACTTATGACTGGGACAAAATTTCAAATTTTAAATTTTATAAATGGGAGGTTGTCTCAAAATGTAAAGTTCCCCCGAAATACAATTCAAAGTCTTCCCTCTAAAATACAAACACTTTCAATATCCTAGTCAGCGTCCCAGTCAGCAACCCAAAATGTCAACTTTGTATCTTAAATACAAACACTATTCGTGCCCCCATGAGAAATTAGCTATGAGATCAATTCCGTAAGGGATCCATGTCCAGATGTCAACTTGTCAACCATTTGTTAAACAATTTTAAAAATTGAAAATTGAAAATGTGCTGACACTGTAGAAATATTCATCGTCATTTCTATTGTTTTTTTTAATTTTTTTAATTTTTTGTTGAGGATTAATGTACACGTCATGGGTAATCACCATGTCAAAAATTAAGTGAATCTAGCACTATTTGATACTCTATCCGATTGTTGCAAAATCAACTATTTCAGAACAATAGAACTTTTTTTTGTAACGAGTGGATTAATAGTCAAATCGTCTTAGAGCTGTTCACCCATATTTGGAGTTTTGGGATTTTAGAGTATGTATATCAATTCTAAAAAAATTCAAAAATAAAAAATACAGGAAGACGTGATTTTTGTGATGTGTTGTTAGCGTAGAAGATTGCATACGCTAATAATATACATACATTATCCTCTTAAAAATAATTAATATAAAGAAATAATATAAGTGTGTTATGAATGGTGTAACATAGGCTCATTATAGGCCCATGCAGGTCATATCCTATCCAATAGCAGATTAGGAATTTGTATTCTACATAAACATTGTATCCCACCATTGTATAAACTATTCTCTGTTCCCCTGTAAATAAAGGCATGTGGGCTTTCCAAGAAAGTACTTCACAACACGTTATCGGTACGCTCTTCCCTGTGAGAGACAGAAAGACTAGACGTTGCGAAATCTTTGGTAGACGATAGAGGATTAGAGATCGTTGCTATTTGGACGTTGAAAACGAGACTTTGTTTGCACGTGGACGACATATGTCTCAATCGATCTTGAGGTATACCTAAAACCCCAATAAATTTAATCATGATCATCATTTTTATCGCGCATTGATACCCAAAAGCAAATCAAATCAAAAAATTTATGGAGACAAGGCGGCCCCTAGGGCGGTGATCAACTGGCCGATAGCCCCACCCCACAATGGAGATGGCGACCACCACTGGCAGCCGACCCTAGGGCGGTTGCCAACCAGCCACCAGCCCCACCTATTGGTTGAAAATGAAAACAAAAAATATAAACTACGACCATCCAGTGGCACCCACATGCCGTCAAAATAACCACCACCACTGCCGCTGCTGCAGTGGCGGTACGCTTCGACGATGGCGCTGCGACCAAAACCCAAACTAGGGTGTTTTAAAAAAATAATAAACACCCTGCCGGCCGGCGACCCCAAGCCGTCGGACCCACTATCGCTAC
This sequence comes from Scilla litardierei, assembly GCA_030789695.1. Lineage (NCBI taxonomy): Eukaryota > Viridiplantae > Streptophyta > Magnoliopsida > Asparagales > Asparagaceae > Scilla > Scilla litardierei. The sequence goes on from CM061142.1 coordinate 37,032,286, forward strand.
TACTATGGTAGTGCGTCACCATCATTGGCAACGGCACCCCCACCCCCGCTGACCCGGTCGTCGCTAATGCTGCGGGGCGCTGCCGCCATCACCAGTAATGCCCCCCAACACAGCTAGGGTTTTGTGAAAAAACACACAAACTGTTTTGGGCCGAGCCCCGCAGACAAGGGCTACGGGCCTCAGCCCACAACAAATTAAAAAAAGAGAGTTTTCCAAGACTACGGGCTAAAGCCCGTAGAGACAACCTGCGGGCCGAAGCCCGCAGCGACAGCTTGCGAGCTTCGGCCTGCAGGCCGGTGCAAAAATTCAAAAAAAAATGGCAAGTGCCGACTAGGAGACTGAAGCCGCAACTTTTACTATGGGCCTAGACCCTCATAAGAAAAAAAGAAAAAACTGGGGAGGGACTGTGGCAAACTGGAAGGCTGAAGCCCATAGCTTTTGCTACAGGCCTCGGCTGCAAAGCAAAAAGAAAAAAAAGAGAGACAATGAAAAAATGTGGAGGTGATAGGGAAAAAGTTTAAAATAAAAATAATGGGGTGTAGCTCAGTGTTTTAGTTTTTTTCTGAACTAGATCCCATTACCAATGCATATTATTTTACCTTTCAGCATATTCCTTAATTGTGATGCATATTTTAGGATCATGTTTATATGCTATATATCACGTATTATCTTGCATGTGTTCTGAGATATATTTGGCTTATTCTTGTAAGCATTTGCGTAATAATTTTGAGGATCCAGCAACCGCTTTATCATTAGTTACATAAACTAACGGTGTATAACGTTGCACGTGGTCTAATTAATTATTAAGCTCAAAATATTTGAATTTTCATATCTTGTGAATATTATATGCCTATTATGTGATATGTGATGAAAATGTCTTGAGCACTTTTAAGGCATTAATGATTAATTTCATGAAGGAAAAATAATTAATTGAAGCCATATGCAATTTTAAGAATTCAATTAACGCATATGTTGGATGCAACGATATATGACTTCTTGTTTGATGATAACAAACGTATGTGAATTTTCTAATGTGTGTGCTAATTGTTTTCAGGAGTGGCAAGCTTGTAGTTCTCCAAAGTGATGACTAAGTCAAAATGATAGAGGAATTGGCTATTCATGTGTAATTGGACTAAGTCAACGAGATGGAGAGAATCTTAATTCATATCTAATGGGGATTGATTCAAATCAATTAAAGGGATGAGCTCAAATCTTATTCCAATTCAAACCTCTATTCAAATCTCAAATCCCCCTAACCATGGGATTCCCTCCTTGCTGGCCTCATCCCTAGCCAATCTCCCTCTTACCGCATGAAACCATAGTCTCCCCTATATAAGGTTGCATCCAAAGAGAGGGTAAAGGTGTCGGCCAAAAATAAACTCCCAAGGCAAAGATCTCACGAAAACTTCATCTCCAAATTCTCTTTATTGCCGCAATACCCACAAAGCCAAAAATCCTAACATCTACTCATCTCCAAGGCCAAAGCTTTCATCAACATCATCAACCTAATTTGGAGAATCATCTAGATGATTGTGGGAAGAAGGAGATCAATTGGTTCGAGGTGTGCATCAATACCAAACTCACGCACCCATTGGTCACCAACCCATGCAACTCGTGTGCCACCAAGCTCAACGATCTGTGCCAACGAAGGCCATCAGCTGTTGCCGACTGATCGGCCCCGGATATACACCCGGAGAACGGTTGTAGTTTTACCGCAAGCGCACGGTGTAGCGGCGAGCGGGTTATCGAACACAGGGAGGACGAATGACAGTGCCTTTTCCAGACAACCTGGCTATAAGAGCAGAAAAGAGGGAATTTGCCTTTTGGCGATTCTGTCACAATCGTCAGACAAAGTATGGAGATATAAAATCAAATAAAGACGCCTAGGGAATGGGAAATCCCCGCTACTCACCGTACTTCGTCAACGTGATTCATTGGTATCAAAATTGCTAGGGTAGAATTTCGGATGAACTAGTTGCAACTGAATGTAAAACCTAGCTCACGCTCTCGCGCTGTTGCCGGTCTATAGCTATCCTAGGTTCGGGTCCAATCTCTTGCAAACCCTAGCCTAGGCAAGCTAGCATTATGATCAACATCATCGTTCAATCGCGTCCCGAGCCCACTCTCGTGCAAACTCGGGCCACGACCTAGGTTGAGATAGTTCCTACCCGTCCAATCTCTTGCAAACGAGTATCGGTATGGAATTGCAACCGAGAACCCTAGTATCGGTCCAATCTCTTGCAAACCGATACTACGGAAACTCGATTTCAACCCAATTCGGATTTCTAGGGTTTCCTATCGAATTGGGATCCAATCTCTTGCAAATCCCAATCGATATGAACACCTAGCTATCCGTAGTAAATCGATCCCAAACTAACCCTAATAGCAATTCTAGCAATATTTCTACCAAATCATCACAAATCAGAAATAGGGCTCGTAGGGTTCATCCCCACGCCCCAAGACGTATAGACTACTCACAATTCATATCACAAGTGCAAAAGTAATCAATGGAAATAACAAGAGAATTCATCACAATATTCAAATAAGCAATAAAAATGAGATTTTTAATGGAGAGGGAGACAAACCAATAGAGTTCTCCAAGAATCCAACAAAAATAAACTTTTCTCTCATCTCCAATCACAAGAATCAAAAGCTAAAAAGTTTAATCTAAAAAGCTGCAAAAAGTAAAGGAAAAAGCTCTCTAACCTAGGTTAAAAAATGGGGTTAAATACCCCCCAAAATCGTCCAAAAAACTGTGACCAAAATGCCCCTGCGCAGCCTGAAAATCGCAATTTACGCTACAGGCAGCGCGGCTCACTCGGCCGAGTGACAAAATTCGCTCGGCCGAGTAAGAAACCATGAGAATTTCCAGTAAGTCTGGGTCTTCGGGGGTCTTCACTTCGGGGGTCGCTCGGCCAAGTGAGTTGTCGTCACTCGGCCGATGGCTTCTATTCACTCGGGCGGTCGGCAATTTCCACTCTGCCGAGTTGATCCTCTGAAGCTCAGGCAGACGAAAAACAGTAAGTTGGCTCTTTTTGATGGGCGTCGTCTGAGTGCCACTCGGGCGGACGGAGTCTCGTCACTCGGCCGATGTGGCTTCCGATGCTCGGCCGAGTGCACACATGAAGCGTGTCCGATCTGGTCGACCGAGCGGGGTCTCGCTGGTCGGCCGAGTGACTCCTTCACTCGGCCGAGTGAGACACCAAAAATGCCTAAACAACTTGTTTTTGCCTCCTCGTCGCTCCTACGATGTTCTTTCTTCTTCCGCTCCTCTCCAATAGCAAAATACCCCTCGGGGAAGTCATCGGTGACACTCTGGAGTTGGCGTATCTCGGGATCACTCCAAATCGCTCCAAATCTCCTGAAATACGACAAAAACAACAAATCGTGAAAAGTATCGCAATATTGTCGATAAATCGTGAAAAGTGTGATTTGGGCGATCTAAATGGCATGCAATCATGCGGAAAAAAGGTGTAAAATAAGGAGTGATCAAAATCCCCCAAGCTTACCTCTTACTCGTCCTCGAGGAAGATAAGTAAAAGGCGAACCCGGTGGATTCGGAAAACGAAAAACGACGAAAAACGAAAAAAAACGAAAAACGAAGAAGAAAGAAGAAAGCAAAGAGGGAAGCTGCTAGATCATTTTCTCAGGACTTGGGTTTTGCTTACTCATATGGCATGCACCGAATGTAAAACACATGTCAAAGAATTTTATTTCGATATCATAGTATAATGGTGCAAATAGAAATAGAAAACCCAAGAATAATGATATAACATGAAAAACAGAATAATTTTAGAATTAACATCGTCTGAATCATTTAAAGCGGTATACAATATCGCAGATCACACACTTTTCAATTGAACGCTTTCTAAGAGGAGTATAAGAATATCACGCTATAGAATAGAAGGAATAGAAAAGCGTGGATTTCATGAAATGAGTGCTAGGCATAGATTTCTGGATTTCGTGAAGCTAAAACGATCTCGCCGAGTATAGAATATTACTTAGCCTAGGTTGTCTTGCACCGTCAAGTGGTCACTCTCTCACACATCATTGGATTCCCTCCCCCAAGCTTATCTATAAGCGTGGTGGCATAAAAAACAATATTTACATCCCCATTTTTATGAAGCTCCAAAGGTAATGAAAATAAAAACAATAAGAGAGAAGAAAGAGAGAACATGAGATGGGATCGTTTATTGAGATTCTTTTCTCTTTTCCTTTCTTTTTCTTTTTCTTTTTCTCTCTTCTTTTTTTTCTTTTTCAATAGCATATATGCACAATGATCCCAAATCAAAGCGAAATAAGGATATACAAGAATTTTTCTTTTTCTTTCTTTGGTTTTGGGAAATTTGGAGCTAGGAATTAATAGCGGGGGAAATGCCATATATTAGAATCGCTAAGGGGAGATTCACCAATGATTTTAAAATAGAGAATTGATGTTCAAGATATGTGGAGAAAGAAATAAATATGTCTCTCAGTTCACTCTATAAGACGTGCACGACAACTTCAGCAGGGTAATCTAATCTACTCAGTTTTGATCACAAAAAAGCTAAACTAATCCAGATTTATCATAGCTAACATCATTCAATCATCCTGAAGTGAAATGTACAAATCATGCATATAGAAGTGATATAGGAAAAGGAAACGGTACTCCAGATATAAGCATTCAATGCGTGAATCTTGGTGTGTTTTCTGCGATAGCATACATATGAATATTCAGACTCAGCTAATAATAAAATTTCATCCATTTTCATGCGGAAAAGGTGTGGGTTACTATCTCTAAATGCAAGGCAAATCACAGCATATGATATCAGAAATAAAATCTAAGACATGACAAATATAGCATGCATATAGAGAAAGCTAACTCCACGTCATCATCATCACAGAAAAGTAATCTCTAGCATGAGATGAAAAAGAAATAAAGATAAAGAGGGAAAATGAAACTAATTACAATGCAGCACACAAAGAAAATAAGAAAAACATGATGCATGGTAAAAAAAATGATGAAAATAAGTGCAAAAGCGGAAAATGGCGTGAAAAAAACTAAAAACAAAGGTGGTAAATCGAAAAGAACGTGAGAACTCACTCCCCCAAGCTAAAGTGCACAGTGTCCTCAATGTGCGAAGTGTGGCACACCGAGAGACATGTAAAGTGAGGGGCAGATGAGGATGCATGCATGATGAAAAAGAAAATAAAACAATGAAATGAAAAATATGATGCAGACATGATGCATGCAGATACAGGAGTGAAACAGATATAAAAGTGTGACACCAAAAACTCGCCCTCTCTCCCAAAAAAGATATAGAAAGATATAGAAAGATATGAACAGAATGTGTACCCAAAAACAGTGAGGGGAGGGGGGTGGTGGGCAAAAAATCAACAGGACCCAGCAGAGATGGGCAGCACAACGACAAAAAGAATCAATGGCATCAAGGGTGCCTACGAGGGTGGGGCTGCACCGTCTCTGTCCTGAGGCGGAGGAGGAGGTGGTGGTGGCGACTGGGGAACAGGCTGCTGAGCTGGTGTGGGGGTGGGTGTGGAAGCAGGCTGGGTGTGTGTAGGAGTGGAGGTGGGTACCTGCTGGGTGGGTGTGGGTACGCGAGGGAGCCGCTCTAGAACCTGGGTGAGGCAGTAGTGAATGTGTGGAAGCAGGTCGAAGCGGCGAGCCATATCGGTGACAGTGGCGGACAGGGTCCTAAGGTCACCTCGGAGGCCACTCACCGCCCCCTCGAGAGCACGAATGCTCTGAAGTACAGTGTCGGGGGAGGTGGTGCAGAGGGACGCACCTATCTGTGCTGTGCAGGACGGGGCTGGCGTACTCGGGTGGCGTAGGTGATGGGCTCAGCAGGTAGGTGGAGGAAAGGTGCTGTGCTCGCAAGTATGGGCCTAGCCTCAGTGTGAGGCCAGGGCGCAGGCTGGTAAGAAGTGGAGGCAACAGCAACGGAAGTGGAGTATAAAAGTGGCAACGAGGCGGCCAGAGAGGTCGGCGACACAGACGTGTGGACAGACACCGCGACACTCTCAGAAAATACGGCAGCGGTGGAGACAGAGGTGGAAACCACGGTCTCCACGGTGGCAGTAAAAGAGGGCTCTCCGCTCTCAACTACAGTCGGTGGGCGCTCGGGCAGGGCAGAGGAAACGGGCTCAATGGACAGAGGGCCAGCTGTGGTGGTGGGCGTGGAGGTAGTGGAGGTGGGCTCAGCGAGGGTACTCCCGACACCGGCAGAAGTGTGGACAGAGGTGTCAGGAGCAGCAGAAATATCGGGCTGCTGAGGGTCCACGGGGTCAGCAGGAGCAGCGGGGTCAGCGGGTGCAGCGTGGGCAGCGTGGGCCTGCTCAGCCTCCTCGGTCTCAAGCACATAGGCGGCGGGGATCAGGAGATCCATCGCCGGAAGCCAGTCCACCTGTGCTGGTGCAATCTGAGTCCGAGCTGGGCTCGAAAGGATCATGTAATCCGCACCATAGGGGCCGTGCAACCAAACTCAGTGCCGCTGACCATGCGGACGAAGCATCTTCATCCGGGCCATGACATCTATGGACAGTGAAGTGGGGCCCGGGGCTCGTCGCATGTCATCAGGAAAGTCCTCGCCGGTCATCATGGCGAGAAGGGTGATCAGACCGCCGCAGCATATCGGTGAGCGAGCGCCCACCGATACCATGATGCGATCCAAAAACCAGCTCGCGATATCGATCACGACGGCGGGGACCAACTCGTCACCCTCCCTAGATAGAGCTCTGGGGCGCGTCATCGCGTAGAGCATATAAAGCTCAGGCGTGGACATCGTCACAGGCTCATATCTCGCCAAAAAGGTAGTCGCCATAAGGCGCTGAGCTATGCGGAGGCAAGGGTGGACGATGGCCGAGGCCTTGGCCCTACTAGGGCCGAAGGCGGCAGGTAGACCCGTGATCAGGGCCCAGAAAGCGTCGGCATCGAAGGAAGGTGGGGGAATGTGAGTGGGGACGTAACCACGGTCGGCCCTGGGGACATCGGGCCACGAGAAGAAGGCTCTCATCATACTGAGAGTGACCTGGCACTCTCGGTCCATGAACCTAAACGAGCATCCCTCGTCGGTCCGGGCGATGGAACTAAGCACCTCAAGTGTCGGACGGACGAACGTGTCCGTCGACACCTGGAAGAAATCTTGCCAACCCACGTTGTCATACAACGTGAGCATCCCCTCGAGTACCCCCAGGCGTCCTAGGTCTGCAAGGTGTGCGAACCTGGAGGGTACGATCGAGCGCTGGGAAATGCGCTCGAAAACGACGCGGTGTGCGTCGTCCCGGAACGTAATCCCCAGCGGCCCGATAAGTGGAGCCAGTGGTGGTGGCTGTGGGACGGCAGGGAGTGGCTGTGCGGGCTGTGCGGGCTCTGCAGGCTGTGCGGGGTGTGCGGGGTGACCAGGGTGTGCCGGTGTAGGCGGAGGAGAGTCTTCCACCTCGTGGGAGGGGCCGGGCTCATCCGACCGCTTCCGCTTGGCGGAAGCTCTCCGGGTGCGTGGCCGTGTCCATGGCGGCATGTGGGCCCCGGGTGCTCACCAAAAGCAATAAAAATGCGGCGTGCGTAAAATAAAAGAAAGAGTATACCGCGACACGCCGCGAGAGCAAAGTAATGGAAGCGTGCGAAGACGACACCTCCACGTAGCCCAAAACAATCCCTGGAAGCTCCCCTGGGCTCACCTAAGCTCCCCAATTTAAACTGCGCATCAAACAAAGAGATTAGCGTGTAATATTCAAAACGTATGGGGGTTAGGGGTATAATAGATAGAAATTGAATTTAATTTGGGTTTGGGGTTCGTTAGACACACGGATCATCGAAAAATACGCAAAAGAGGAGAAATAGGCAAAAAAAATCGGGGTACCGGAGCTCGGCCGGCTAGGTGGTCGCCGGCGGCGACTCGGGCGGAGACGCGGCGGGCTCGGCCGGCGATGGGTGGCCGAGCGGCGGCGGCGGGCGAGCGGTCGGGCGAGTGAGGGAGTGCAGCGGGCGAGGGAGACGAAGGGTCGCGATTTTTGGGAATTTTTTTTCGTTTCGAAATTCGTGCCGTCCCGCTCCCCCTTTTATAGAAAAAGTTACGACTCGGCCGAGTGACTAGGTCGCTCGGCCGAGTGAACTCAACGGAAAAATCCCTCCCCGCTTACGCTTCGACCGAGTGGCCTTGCCACCCTTGGCCGAGTGGAGTAAGTCCATTCGGCCGAGTGGCTCAAGCTACTCGGCAAGACTCGCCCTAGGAGTGAATCAGTTTTACTCGGCCGAGTGAATATATATACTCGGTCGAGTAGCAATTATACTGAAATCAAGAAAAGAAACAGAGAGTTGGGTACAGCAGACTTCCCTCGTTCGTGAGCCACTCGGCCGGACGAACTTAAGTGCTCGGCCGAGTGACTAGTATACTCGGCTGAGTGAACCCTGTTTTCTGCTGTTTGGCTTCGTTCGGGCTCTAAACTCTGTCTTTCTTCCTCCAGTCGATTTCATCTTCCTCCTAAGCATCGAGCGCCTTCCTGGAGCGCTCCTCGTCGCCTTGTTCATCCTCCTATTGATAGGTACCTCGTTCTCCTCTCCTGCCAAAGAAAAATAGGACCCGTTATCACGAAATTTTTGGGCGAACGACTCAAAACACTAATAATTTCTAAAACAAAAATAAAGGAAAAGTAAAAATAAAGCGATAACCGTCGGGTTGCCTCCCGACAAGCGCTCGTTTAAGGTCGTGAGCTCGACCCCCTTTGATTTTCAATTCAATGCGGGATATTTGGTGCATATGAGATGCACCCATCAAATTTTCTGGGGAGAACGCTTGGATTCGGAAGTTACGGCGGCGTGTTCTCCCTCGGTGATCTCTTGTCTCGGGTAGTGTTGGGGGGTGGCTCCCCCAAGCTAGCGCTTGCTCCGGTCCTCGGCTTCACCGGTGACACCGATTTCCGTATCGGCGGAGCTTTCTTCGGAGACTTCCATTTTGAGAGCTTGCAGAGCTCTCGAATCCTTGCGACATCAGCGTCGCCATCATCAATTTCCATGGAGAAGTCGGGGGAATGCTCCATCTTTCCTTCTTGGCCCAAGTCCGGCCCTTCCTCAAAATCTTCATTGAATAGAGCGCCGATCGAATGGGGGATCGCCTCCTCAATAACCTCGCCAAGGAGGTATGAAAGATCATCCGGCCGTCCCTTAAGTAGATATATTCTATTGATTTCTCCCATCGGGACTCCCTCGGAATAATGCTTGAGCCTCTGACCATTTACTTTGAACGTAGCTCTGTCCTTGCTTTCCAACTCGAAAGCCCCTCCCGGTTGTATGTGCTTGATGGTGAAAGGTCCGGACCAACGTGACCTCAACTTTCCCAGAAATAGTCGGAGTCGGGAATTATATAGCAAGACCTTGTCTCCTACCTTGAAGTCTGTAACGGTTATGCGCGCATCGTGGAGAATCTTGGTCCTTTCTTTGTAAATTCTTGAGCTTTCGTAGGCGTCTCTCCTTATCTCATCAAGCTCGTTGATGTCCAAGAGCCGCCTCACCGCCGCACTCTTATAATCATAATTAAGGGTCTTGATGGCCCAATATGCGCGGTGTTCCAACTCTACCGGTAAGTGGCAAGCTTTCCCATAAACAAGTCGGAACGGTGTGGTGCCGATGGGAGTGCGAAAGGCTGTGCGATAAGCCCATAGAGCATCGTTTAACTTCATTGACCAATCCTTTCTAGATCGATCCATGGTCTTCTCAAGAATTTGCTTGATCTCTCTATTTGAGACTTCCACTTGGCCGCTTGTCTGGGGGTGATACGCCATGCCAACTCTATGGTTTACCCCGTACTTCTTCAGCATGGCTTCAAACTTGTTTTCTATGAAATGGCTCCCCCCGTCGCTTATCATGGTACGAGGCACTCCGAAGCGTGGGAAGATGTTCTGCTTGAAGAAATTAGAGACGACCCTTGCATCATTAGTAGGGGTAGCGATTGCTTCCACCCATTTGGAGACGTAGTCAACGGCCAATAGGATGTATTTGTTACCATTGCTCGACGGAAATGGTCCCAAGAAGTCTACTCCCCAACAATCAAAAAACTCATTTTCTTGGATGGGCCTCATTGGCATCTCATTGCGTTTGGAGATATTCCCGGTCCGTTGGCATCTATCGCATCCGCATCCCTTTACAAAGTCGTGGGTGTCTCTAAACATTGTTGGCCAGAAGAATCCGCTCTGCAAAATCTTAGCGGTTGTCTTAGAGGCGGCATGATGTCCCCCGCATGGCAGACCGTGGCAATGTAAAATGATAGACGTTGCCTCCTCTTTAGAAACGCACCTCCGAATAACACTATCTTTGCATATCTTGAAGAGGTATGGATCTTCCCAAAAATAGCTACGGACCTCATGCAAAAATCTCCTCTTTTGATGCGTGGGCATCCCATGCGGTTTAATTCCACAAGCCAAGTAGTTGACGAAGTCCGCGTACCAAGGTACTTCTCCGGGCCTTATGGCGTATAGCCTCTCATCCACGAATGTGTCGTCGATAGGTAAACTCTCATCCTCCTTGTCATGAATAAGCCTAGACAAATGATCCGCCACAACATTGTCCGTACCTTTCTTGTCTCTGATCTCCAAATCGAATTCTTGCAATAAGAGTATCCACCTAATCAACCGAGGTTTGGCCTCCTTCTTGTTTAAAAGATACTTCAACGTCGCATGATCGGTATGGACAATCACCTTGGAACCAAGGAGGTAGGAGCGAAACTTCTCGATGGAATAGATGGCCGCTAGAAGCTCTTTTTCAGTAGTTGTATAGTTTTTGTGCGCGTCATCCAATGTCTTGCTTGCATAGAATATCGCATGAAGCTTCCTATCTTTCCTTTGTCCCAATACCGCTCCAATGGCTTGGTCGCTAGCATCACACATTAGCTCAAAGGGAAGGCTCCAATCCGGTGGTTGTATGATGGGCGCGGAAACTAGTGCCTCCTTCAAGGTATTGAAGGCTTGCAAGCATTCCCCTGAAAAAATAAAAGGAGTATCTTTAGCGAGCAAGGAAGTAAGCGGTCGGGCAATCGAGGCGAAATCCTTGATGAAGCGGCGGTAAAACCCCGCATGACCAAGAAAGCCTCTAATGCCCTTGACATTAATAGGAGGAGGGAGTTTCTCGATTACCTCAATCTTTGCTTTATCTACCTCAATTCCTCTCGAGGAGACAAGGTGCCCGAGAACTATACCTTCCGTGACCATGAAGTGACACTTCTCCCAATTTAGAGTGAGATTGTTTTGTTGGCACCTTTTAAGGACTTTAGTAAGATTGGCCAAACAAGAGTCAAACTCACTTCCATAAACCGAAAAATCATCCATGAAGACTTCCATAATATTTTCAATATAATCAGAAAATATGGATGTCATACACCTCTGAAAGGTGGCGGGAACATTACAAAGACCGAACGGCATCCTACGGTAGGCATAGGTACCATAGGGACAAGTAAAAGTGGTCTTTTCTTGGTCATCTTCGTGCAAAGGGATTTGGAAGAATCCCGAATACCCATCTAGATAGCAAAAGTATTTATGTTTAGCTAGGCGTTCAAGCATTTGATCAATGAAGGGCAATGGGTAATGGTCCTTTCGGGTCGCTTTATTTAGTTTCCTATAATCAATGCACATTCGCCATCCCGTGACGGTACGTGTAGAAATGGGCTCTCCTTTATCATTTTTTATAACTGTCATCCCCCTTTCTTGGGGACGACGTGAACATGGCTAACCCATCTACTGTCAGAGATAGGATAAATAATACCGGCGTCAAGCAATTTTAGGATTTCCTTTTTAACCACCTCCTTCATGTTCAGGTTTAACCGCCTTTGAGGCTCTATGGAGGTGGCGTCGGTATCCTCTAAATGGATCCTATGTGTGCAAAGCCTAGGGCTTATCCCTTTTAGATCGGAGATAGTGTAGCCAAGGACATCTTTATGGCTCCTAAGAACGTCTAGGAGTTTTTCAAGTTGATCTTGCGTGAGGTGGGAGTTGACTATCACCGAAAAAGTTAATTTATTACCCAAAAAGGCATACCTTAGATTCGGTGGTAATTGCTTAAGTTCTACCTCAAGAGGTGCCGCTCCTTCTACTTCATCAGCTCGCATGAGTTCGGCTTCTTCCTTGTCATCCGAGTCTAGCTCATGTTCAGGTGGCGTGCTCTCATGCGAAGACTCAGACTCACTACATAGTGAAGACGATGCATCGAAATAGGCGCTCTCCGATTCTGTGCTAGCATCGTCAAAATCTTCGCTCTGCTCCGGTTCGTTCCTGGAATCAAGAAACACATCAGACGATTCATAAAAGCAAGAGTGAGTGTCATAGAGTGTAACTCCCTCAACAGCGGTTTGCTCGAAGGATTCTTCGGGAGTATAGTGCTCTTCGACACTTGTTCTACCGTCTTCGAAATATAGCTTGTCGTCTATCACATCAACTCTGACATTGCCCCCGATAGTCCCATCCGGGGAGACTTGATCCATCATAAAACTAGCAAACAGTTGTTCGTCGGGGTCCTTGATATCGATAGCGAAAGCTCCTGTGGCGTGGACCTCATCGACGAGCTCCTTAAGGAGGTCTGTGAAGGAGTCATAATCCCCCTGACTGAGTTCCGTTGTCGACCTTGCATCCTCCATTCTACCTGTCAAGATCTTATGCAAAATACGGGGAGAGTATGCAAATAGGGCTGCAAGCAGAGTTAGAACAGGATATAGAAGAAAGTAAAGAAAGAAAGAAAAATAACCCGGGTGGTCGATGCCGAACACCGTCAAAATGTCCTCCCCGGCAACGGCGCCAAAAACTTGATCGGCCCCGGATATACACCCAGAGAACGGTTGTAGTTTTACCGCAAGCGCACGTTGTAGCGGCGAGCGGGTTATCGAACACAGGGAGGACGAATGACAGTGCCTTCTCCAGACAACCTGGCTATAAGAGCAGAAAAGAGGGAATTTGCCTTTTGGCGATCCTGTCACAATCGTCAGACAAAGTATGGAGATATAAAATCAAATAAAGACGCCTAGGGAATGGGAAATCCCCGCTACTCACCGTACTTCGTCAACGTGATTCATTGGTATCAAAATTGCTAGGGTAGAATTTCGGATGAACTAGTTGTAACTGAATGTAAAACCTAGCTCATGCTCTCGCGCTGTTGCCGGTCTATAGCTATCCTAGGTTCGGGTCCAATCTCTTGCAAACCCTAGCTTAGGCAAGCTAGCATTAGGATCAACATCATCGTTCAATCGCGTCCCGAGCCCACTCTCGTGCAAACTCGGGCCACGACCTAGGTTGAGATAGTTCCTACCCGTCCAATTTCTTGCAAACGAGTATCGGTATGGAATTGCAATCGAGAACCCTAGTATCGGTCCAATCTCTTGCAAATCGATACTACGGAAACTCGATTTCAACCCAATTCGGATTTCTAGGGTTTCCTATCGAATTGGGATCCAATCTCTTGCAAATCCCAATCGATATGAACACCTAGCTATCCGTAGTAAATCGATCCCAAACTAACCCTAATAGCAATTCTAGCAATATTTCTACCAAATCATCACAAATCAGAAATAGGGCTCGTAGGGTTCATCCCCACGCCCCAAGACGTATAGACTACTCACAATTCATATCACAAGTGCAAAAGTAATCAATGGAAATAACAAGAGAATTCATCACAATATTCAAATAAGTAATAAAAATGAGATTTTTAATGGAGAGGGAGACAAACCAATAGAGTTCTCCAAGAATCCAACAAAAATAAACTTTTCTCTCCTCTCCAATCACAAGAATCAAAAGCTAAAAAGTTTAATCTAAAAAGCTGCAAAAAGTAAAGGAAAAAGTTCTCTAACCTAGGTTAAAAACTGGGGTTAAATACCCCCCAAAATCGTCCAAAAAACTGTGACCAAAATGCCCCTGCGCAGCCTGAAAATCGCAATTTACGCTACAGGCAGCGCGGCTCACTCGGCCGAGTGACAAAAGTCGCTCGGCCGAGTAAGAAACCCTGAGAATTTCCAGTAAGTCTGGGTCTTCGGGGGTCTTCACTTCGGGGGTCGCTCGGCCGAGTGAGTTATCGTCACTCGGCCGATGGCTTCTATTCACTCGGGCGGTCGGCAATTTCCACTCGGCCGAGTGGATCTTCTGAAGCTCAGGCAGACGAAAAACAGTAAGTTGGCTCTTTTTGATGGGCGTCGTCTGAGTGCCACTCGGGTGGACGGAGTCTCGTCACTCGGCCGATGTGGCTTCCGATGCTCGGCCGAGTGCACACATGAAGCGTGTCCGATCTGGTCGGCCGAGCGGGGTCTCGCTGGTCGGCCGAGTGACTCCTTCACTCGGCCGAGCGAGACACCAAAAATGCCCAAACAGCTTGTTTTGGCCTCCTCGTCGCTCCTACGACGTTCTTTCTTCTTCCGCTCCTCTCCAATAACAAAATACCCCTCGGGGAAGTCATCAGTGACACTCTGGAGTTGGCGTATCTCAGGATCACTCCAAATCGCTCCAAATCTCCTGAAATACGAAAAAAACAACAAATCGTGAAAAGTATCGCAATATTGTCGATAAATCGTGAAAAGCGTGATTTGGGCGATCTAAATGGCATGCAATCATGCAGAAAAAGGTGTAAAATAAGGAGTGATCACCGACCGCTACCCATGTGTGCCATCAAGCCTCCACTTCCTTTGCCGACCCGTCATCCAAGCCTGCAAGCTCCCGCAACAACTAGGCTACTGACCAAAGTAGAACTATGCCAACTTGTGCTGCCGACCACAAGAGCCATCAACCAAGCATTCGCACTCATCCAAGCCTTGTCGACCCTTGCATTTGGAGCCTGTCGACCGCCACACCCATTGCAGATCCATGCGCCATCTTGCTCATCGATCGAGCCGCTTGCTGTGCCATCATCCTCTGCCGACCATAATTCTCTAAGCGCCATCTGCTTTGCCGACCAGCCATCATCCAGTGCCAAGTGGACTATCGCACCAAGTTGCCGATGTAGAGAGTTGATGCCCTCGAGGCTATTTATCTCTGTGTGAATAGCAAAAACATCTTGTTAGAAATAACAGTAAGCTGTTTGGTAACAATTTATCTAAGTTATAATGTAGTAAACATTAGATATTAACTTAGGTAAAATCCTGAGACTTTATGCAAGGTCAAACATGTATCGAAATGAGTATCTCGATCATGGAGAAATGTTTGACCGTTTGTAGCATAAGTCTAAAATGGTTCTTGGTCGTAGATGTTTCGAGACAAGGATATCGAAACATTGGATAGACCATTGTGTCTTAGTCTTCACCGTTTAGCGATGGCGATGATCTCATGATCGTTCGACTTGGCGAAGTCGAAGACGAGACACATGTGCTCATTAGAGAATGAGTTCACTGAATGATCCCCAAGAGTTATCATATGGTTATATTGACCAGTTTGTCAATGATAACTCTTAGTGATGATAGGCATGTTGGTTTTTTTGACTTGAGGTCATTTTACGAACCTGTGCATGAACGGTTCCACTTAAATCACTGACCTAGCTTCGAGGCTAAGCCTGTCGAAAGGTCTTTGATTGGGTGTCACTTGAAGCGTACGAGGAGAGTAATGACCAACAGGGGATTCGTCTCTCTCGGTCAATGGGAGTTAATGTCGTAGAGTTAGTTCGGTCTTTAGTAAAATCTCTGCATAGAGTATGTTGGAAGAAGTCCAACATTAGTTGACTAAAGATCGATAGAAACTAATCAGAGTCAAGTTATTGGGGTTGACAGTTTGACCGTACCCTAGACTTGATCTACACGACATAGTTTAGACTAAGAGACTATAACTGCAGAACTCATCACAGACATGATCAGGGTGGTCCCGACAATTCTCAAATTGATGAGCTAACCACATTATGATGATTCTGAAACATGGACGGCAGCCACTGCTCGTGGTCACTACCGTATAGGGCTTCGAGCCCAACCTATAGTAGGGTCAGGCCATAAGGTCACACACAGAGTGCGACCTTTGTCTAGTAATAGGTAGAAATTAGTTAGGGAGAATATTTTGCATTTTGATGTAAGGGATGGAATAATTGCATTTGATGCAATATAATAAATTAAGCTTAGATAAGGACTAGTTTGCATATGATGCAAAAGAGATTAAATGTGTCTTAAATAGTTTAAAACCATATTTAATAATATAAACGCAAGGAAAATCTCACGGGTAAGACGGGAATGTCCAGGTCTACGCCCAGGTTCAGACACCGTCCAAATCGGACGCCAGATGCCCAAGATACGCCCATAATAGCCCAATGGATCATACAGGGTCAGACCAGGTTGACCCAGGCCAGACTAGGGTCTGGCCTGGGCACCTAGCCAGCCAGGGCCAGGGCCCTGGGCGCCGGGCGCCCTGGGCCTGGGCCCGGCGCCCAGGCTCAGCTGCCTGGACGCCTGCCCAGGCGCCCTGGGCGCCAGGCCCAGGCTGGGTGGGCCAGGCAGGGCACACCCAAACCAGGTTCTGGCCTGGGCTCGCCCAGCTGGGCCAACTGGCCTGGGCTCGCCCAGCTGGCCCGGTGGGTCCCGCAGGGCATATTTTCTGCACCTAGGGCAGATCTGTTTTGACAGCTCAGTTTTTGTGAAAAACAAGCCTTGGGCTGAACTTTGGGCAATCAATTGGAGGGACAAACGGACTCCGATTGACTCGCCATTTTTTCACATGCGTTCACCGTTGAACACCCTTCGTATTGATAGGTTGTATCAATCATGAAGCTTAACGGTGAGGGAGTTAAAATTCACGGAAGTTTAGCCTTTGTGAAAGGCAAACTAAATTGAATAGATTAACTCCAAATTTAGTCCCACATCAGATTTTGAGTAAAGGGGAGCAGACAGCCGCTTATATAAATATGGGTCTGCTCTCCTCCTCAAAACTCGTCCCAAGCTCCAGATCTGAGCGGCTCCCGTAAATGTTGGAGCACGCTCAGATCTAGGCTTAAATTAATATTCTTCTCCCTATATTTCTGCCTTACTCCTGAGGGCTCTAGCAAAGCCACGAAGGAGTTCGGATTCGGATCCGAAATCTTGGCGAAGGCTTTCACTCGGGTGAAACTTTGCTCGACGTGTGGTTGGCTCGGTGATACGAGGATTGATCGCCTCGGGATGCGGAGCGGTTCGATGAGAAGTTCAAGGAGCGGCTCGACGTGGGACGGGGAGCGGCTCGGAAGACGGTGCGGTACATCTTGCCCTCCCTAGGGTTGAGATTCCGGGTATGTGTTTTATTGACATTAGTTTAATTTAATCGCAGTAGGTTAGATCCTTCTTGGGATAGGCAGATCTATCCCGAGTCGGCATAGATCTTGGCTAAGGGTCTTGTACCTTAGGGCTAAGTTAGATGTTTAACTACATGTTAATTAGATTAACTTGTTTATTCTTCCGCTGCATATTTTTATGTCTATGTTCCGCCCGACTTAGGACGGGAATAGAGTTTCGGTGCCCTAAAGGTTCGCGACAAAACCCCACAGTGGTATCAGAGCATAGGTTTGCGTAACGATCTATCACTGCGATTTTATTAAACATTGAAATGCTTTTAAAATACTTCTAAAATATTTTAAAGTTATGAGATAATTTTTAAAAATGTTTTAGATACCTTTTAAAATGTTTATTTAAATTTATGCGATAAGTTTAAAATGATTTTAGATGTTTAAATATTTTATATGATAAAATTTTAAACATGATTTTTAAAATGTTGTTTTAAATTTATGTGATAATTTTAAAACTGATTTTAAAACTTTAAAACTTAATGCGATAAGTTTAAAATGATTTTAGATATTTAAATATTTTATATGATAAAATTTTAAGCATGAAATTTTTTAAAATGAATTTTTAAATTTATGTGATAATTTTAAAACTGATTTTAAAAGTTTAAAATTTTTATGCGATAAATATTTTAAGTAGCATGCAAATTTTGTGATCTTTTAAACCAAGTTTTTTATTTTTTATGAGATACAATAAAATGTTTTAAAAGTCATATTTTTAAATTTAAATGTTAAACTTAAGTATGCATGCTAAAATTTTTTATTTGATAAACATTGTTTTATTTAATTATTAAATAGTTGTACACTCTTTTATGCGATAAAATTAGTGTTACTTTAAGTTAATGGCTATGTCATTTTGTCCCTTATTTGATAAACACAAGACAACCCTTTAGGTTAGCCATTAAGAAATCATTAAAATTTATTAATTGAATTTTAATGACATGCTATGTTTTAATAAAACATTTAACAACCTTTTAAGACCTAATTCGTGATTAGGGTAGTCCCTTTAATGAAAATTTTAATTCTAATTGTTATGAAATTAATTCTCATTAAAGGGCTTCGCTTTTAGCGTTGTTAATAAATTTATTAAAATCCTAATAACGATTAGGATATCACGTGAACCTTATAGTTGATAAGGATTTAATAAAAGTTATTAAACAAATCCTAAAATTTTGAATTTAAGGATTCAACTAGTTGATAGGATTAATTAGTTGTTAATAAAAGCCTTTAGTCTATGGCACGCATATAAAAATGACAAGCTTCATTCAATGGACCATGATCCAGTCAATGTGCTTGGCTAAGTTTGTTGGATCACCCGAGCTAGTCTAAAGGATAATGATCCTGGCTTAGTCAATTCCCTGGCTGTGTTCCGCTGGACTGCAATGACGCGAATCATGACTATATGACACCCTGGACTATATCTAAGTCAAATACGTTAATAATCTTCTTCAAGATTAGTCGTAGCCCTCTTTGTTTTAGGGGTTGGTAACTATAGGACCCGTGTTCCAGTTGTTGAGCTACACTCAAGCTGTGACATGACAACCTTGTAGAAACCGACTCCTTAAATACATTCGATGAAATCTTGACTTGACCCAAACCGTCGTGTCGTGACTACACCGAGCACCGGCGTAAGTTAAGTTAATGATGTAGTCTGGCTAGATGTAGTCTAAGACCTGACCCAAACCAACGTGTCGTGAATACACCAAGCGCCGGGGCAAGTCAGGCTAAACACGAAAACAAGGGTCCGACTAGACTAGACATTGTGATTTGGATGAGCACACTCATGATCACAAATGGCTAGGGGTAAAAACCGATAAGAGTGTCATATCTGATATGATCGATGAAGAGTCATCTTCCGATTACAGAGTCAAGCAACTTGTTGAGCTACACTCAAGGTTGTTAGGCTCAGGGTAATTGGATCTCTTACCCATTTATTTAATTCGATTAAATCGTTCATTATTAAGGCTTAAAATGATCATAAAAATAGTGGGAGGATATATATAGATAAAAGCCAATCTACCTATATTTAATATTGAACATATGTTAACCTAGGGTAAATTATAAGTTTACAAATGGAATCAAAATATAATATTTTAATGAAATAAGTTAACTGGTCAAATAGATTGATTAATAGAATATCAAGTTAAATTCTAATTGATAGTATTAAACTATATTCTCGTTGACATTAAAATGACCTTCTTAAAGAACAGACTTAAGAAATATGATTTCATTAAGTTCTGGGTCCAAAAAATAAATTCACGATATATGTCACTCGCCTCTATATGAGGCAGCTTGAACATATAGGATATTCGAAGTATGTTTCTCCCTACAACTTGTTGAGCTACACTCAAGGTTGTATGGAAAAACAATTTTGATTCGCAAAGTTCGAGAATTTGGTCAAACTGTTTGAGTCGAATACGAGTGCATGAGCGGTGCAAGACTATGCATCCCGACCGGATCTTGAGACGAGCAAATTGTTGAGCTATACTCAAGGTTACAAAGCTCAAGCATTTGGATACATGAGATGCTTGCATAGCTATTCATTTATGTTGAGCTATTTAAATATCTAAATGTGATTTAGAAAAGGAAGAAGGCACTCCGGAAAGTAAATCGAGTTAAATAGCTTAATTTATCATTAGTAAAGGCATAAGTAGGAGGAAATGAAAATGTGACATATTTTGATGTCACGATTTCGTAATTATTGTTATACAAAAAGTTAACACATTTTGACGAATGTCGTCACATTGCTTCTGAAGCAATGAGTAATATGTATAACGATAATATATATATATTAAATGTTAATATATAAATACACACGATAGTAGCAAACTTATATGGCAAACCAGACTAGGCCGTATCGAGATACTAAGCTTCACAAGTCACATAAAGAGGGGTCTGACCTCTCGTATTATGAAGTCTACGGACACTTGTGAATCTTATTGTCTTAGATATAATGGCCGAACCCCATCTGTAAGATAGTGGCAGAATGAATTGTAGAACTCAGCCTCGTACATACTGATGTACCCGAATCTAGATTAACCAAAATAAGTTATTCTTATATTCTATTAAGAAACGTGTTCTTGATGAAACACAAGTCTGATAAAATAAAGAACAAAATGATAAAAGTATTTAAACTGATTCGATTAGATCGAATGGTCAAATACTTAGCTATATAAAATCTTGCGTAATTAAAAGAAAATATGATTTTCTCTCAGGTCAAGACTGTTAACACATCGGTGTGTTAAAAGGTATTAATCACACTTAGTTAGACTTGGTGTGATCCATTGCAAGTGACTCTGAGTTAAGTCCTCCCTCTGGGTTAAGTCCCAGATAGTAATGCCTAGGTTTTGATAATTTTCTATGAGGACATTATCAATAAGATATTCATTAAATCAATCATTAGGAAGTTGTATAATTACTAGAATCTCGTGAGACGAAGAGTCGAGTTAGACATCATAATTGATGATGACTTAGTCAACTTCTAGGATGAAATTCGGAGTAGTAACTCCGATTTATAACTTCATGCAATCAGAATAGGTCCGTGTGCATAAATAAATTTTGGAATTTAGTTTACGTGCCTAATGAAAATGTTTCCTCACTTTCTGCAAGTAAATCTTTAAGTTGAAAGAATGGTGCAGAAAGAAAATAGTGAAGTACGATCATGTTGGTCGAAAACGGTTTTCATCCTAATTCCTATAAAACGGATTATGATGAAACCGTTTTTGCCAGCAGACGTGTATAGATCTAATCAGACCAAACTCGATGTAAACACTCATGTTGACAATGAAAATTGGAGCATTCACTTATAAGTTCGTTTTTCTAAATATGATTTAGACGAACCAACTTACATGAATTAGCCAGAAAGTTTTCAAGGTCAGTGGGAGCGTATAAATTACATGCGAGGCATCAAAGAGATGGAACATTTATTTTGACAAAGTAATCAAAAGGTTTGACACTTTATCAGAAATAGATATGAGCCATTTGAAATGACCAGTAGCTAATTTAAAATTATTATCGTAAGGTACGGTGAACTGGATAAGATCCAAGGAAATAAAATATTATGGATTCTGAAAGACCAAGTGAATTATTTGAATGAGATTCAAATGGTTGGTCTAACATGAACATAGAAACCCCTTAAGTCTATACTGTAGACGGTTTTAGCAGATCCACTCACAAAGACTCTACCACATGAAGTCGGGAAAACTTATGTGTAAAAACGGTATAAGATACCGAGATAAATGGGCCTGAGTGCAAGTGGGAGATGTATAGAGATGATGCCCTCGAGGCTATTTATCTCTGTGTGAATAGCAAAAACATCTTGTTCGAAATAACAGTAAGCTGTTTGGTAACAATTTATCTAAGTTATAATGTAGTAAACATTAGATATTAACTTAGGTAAAGGCCTGAGACTTTAAGCAAGGTCAAACATGTATCGAGATGAGTATCTCGATCATGGAGAAATGTTTGACCGTCTGTAGCATAAGTCTAAAATAATTCGTGGTCGTAGATGTTTCGAGACAAGGATATCGAAACATCGGATAGACCATTGTGTCTTAGTCTTCACCGTTTAGCAGTGGCAATGATCTCATGATCGTTCAACTTGGCGAAGTCGAAGACGAGACACATGTGCTCATTAGAGAATGAGTTCACTGAACGATCCACAAGAGTTATCATATGGGTATATTGACCAAACTGTCAATGATAACTTTTAGTGATGATAGGCAAGTTGGTCTTTTGAGTTGAGGTCATTTTACGAACCTGTGCGTGAACGGTGCCACTTAAATCACTGACCTAGATTCGAGGCTAGGCCTGTCGAAAGGTCTTTGATTGGGTGTCACTTGAAGAGTACGAGGAGAGTAATGACCAAGAGAGGATTCGTCTCTCCCGGTCAATGGGAGTTAATGTCGTAGAGTTAGTTCGGTCTTTAGTAAAATCTCTGCACAGAGTATGTTGGAAGAAGTCCAACATTAGTTGACTAAAGATCGATAGAAACTAACCGGAGTCAAGTTATTGGGGTTGACAGTTTGACCGTACCCTAGACTTGATCTACACGACATAGTTTAGACGAAGAGACTATAACTGCAGGACTCATCACAGACACGGTCAGGGTGGTCCCGATAATTCTTATATTGATGAGCTAACCACATTATGATGATTCTGAAACAGGGACGACAGCTACTGCTCGTGGTCACTACCGTATAGGGCTTCGAGCCCAACCTGTAGTAGGGTCAGGCCGTAGGGTAACACACAGAGTGCAACCTTCGTCTAGTAATAGGTAGAAATTAGTTAGGGAGAATATTTTGCATTTTGATGCAAGGGATGTAATAATTGCATTTGATACAATATAATAAATTAAGCTTAGATATGGACTATTTTGCATATGATGCAAAAGAGATTAAATGTGTCTTAAATAGTTTAAGACCATATTTAATAATATAAATGCAAGGAAAAGCTCACGGGTAAGACGTGAATGTCTCGGTCTACGCCCAGGTTCGAACGGCGTCCAAATCGAACGCCAGATGCCCAAGATACGCCCATAACAACCAATGGATCAGACAGGGTCAGACCAGGTTGACCCAGGCCAGACTAGGGTCTGGCCTGGGCACCTGGCCAGCCAGGGCCAGGTCCCTGGGCACCAGGCACCCTACGCCTGGGCCCGGCGCCCAGGCCCAACCGCCTGGGCGCCTGCCCAGGCGCCCGGGGCAGGCGCCCTGGGCCTGGGCACGGGCCTAGGCCCAGGCACCCAGGGCGCCTGGTGCCTGGGCCCAGGCCCGGGCCAGGCGCCCAGGCTGGGCACGCCAAACTGGGCGTGCCCAGACCAGGTTCTGGCCTGGTCTGGGCTCGCCCAGCTGGCCTGGTGGGTCCTGCAGGGCAGATTTTCTGCACCTAGGGCAGATCTGTTTTGACGGCTCAGTTTTTGTGAAAAACAAGCCTTGAGTTGAATTTTGGGCGATCAATTGGAGGGTCAAACAGACTCCGATTGACTCTCCGGTTTTCCTATGCGTTCACCGTTGAACACCCTTTGTATTATAGGTTGTATCAATCATGAAGCTCAACGGTGAGGGAGTTAAAATTCACAGAAGTTTAGCCTTTGAAAGGCAAACTAAATTGAATTGAGTAAAGGGGAGCAGACAACCGCTTATATAAATAGGGGTAGTCCCACATCAGATTTTGAATAAAGGGGAGCAGACAACCGCTTATATAAATATGGGTCTGTTCCCCTCCTCAAAACTCGTCCCAAGCTCCAGATCTGAGCGGCTCCCGTAAATATTGGAGCACGCTCGGATCTAGGCTTAAATTAATATTCTTCTCCCTATATTTCTGCCTTACTCCTGAGGGCTCTAGTAAAGCCACGAAGGAGTTCGGATTCGGATCCGAAATCTTGTCAAAGGCTTTCACCCGGGTGAAACTTTCTTCGGCGCGAGGTTGGCTCGGTGATACGAGGATTGATCGCCTCGGGATGCGAAGCGGTTCGATGAGCAGTTCAAGGAGCGGCTCGACGTGGGACGGGGAGCGGCTCGGAAGACGGTGCAGTACATCTTGCCCTCCCTAGGGTTGAGATTCCGGGTATGTGTTTTATTGACATTAGTTTAATTTAATCGCAGTAGGTTAGATCCTTCTTGGGATAGGCAGATCTATCCCGAGTCGGCATAGATCTTGGCTAAGGGTCTTGTACCTTAGGGCTAAGTTAGATGTTTAACTACATGTTAATTAGATTAACTTGTTTATTCTTCCGCTGCATATTTTTATGTCTATGTTCCGCCTGACTTAGGACGGGAATAGAGTTTCGGTGCCCTAAGGGTTCGCGACAAAACCCCACAGCTGACCCAAGCTCTGAAGCTTGCAGACCCATTAAGCAGCCCACACCATTCTCTTGCCGACCCTAGCATCAAGTACTGCAACAACCAATCATCAACCAAGGAGGCTGAAGCAAGTTATAGATAGAGACACGACGACTACTACTTATCAGATTCAGACCCGACCTGAGCAGATTGACAGAGACGACTACGCCATCACTGAGCTATTCTAAACTCATATTTATTTACCTTTGTGTAGTAGTGGAGCGATCTTTGTAGGGAAAACTTTATCATATTTGTGACTTTTAGGGTCTTGTTTAGTGTGGTACCAGGCAAGAGGGACTTGACTAGTTGGGACTAGCAAGTGAGAGCTTATACTAGGATTAGTTTTGTTTAGCACCGGTGGAGTGCAAGTATTGAGAGCCAGGTGAGTGTAGAGTGTGTGCTCTAATTACATGTTGTCCTAATAGCATTATTAATCTAGTATTTGTTTTCGGGGATGGACGTAGGTCGTGGGGACGACCGAACCAGGGTAAATCTGATGTGCACTCTGTGATTGCTTATTATTTACTCTGCATCTGCTATAACTGCCTGTAATTTCATGTGGGTTGCGCAAATATTTTTCTTTGCCTATTCACCCACCCCTCTAGGCTTAGATTCAGATCCAACAAGTGGTATCAGAGCAAGTTAAAAGATTAGGCTAGATTGACCATGTTTTCTAATCATTCTGCTTTTGCTGAAGGTCAGTCCATATCACAACCCCCTAAATTTAATGGTGTAGATTATGCTTATTGGAAATCTAGAATGAAAATCTACTTAGTGTCTGTTGATTATAAAGTATGGAACATTTTTGAAAAAGGTTATAAGCCACATGTTATTAAAATTGAAAACATTGAAATGCTTAAACATGAAGATAAATGGGATGATGCTGATTGGAGACTTTATTCTTTGAACGGTAAAGCTATGAATGCGCTTATATGCTTTTTAGATAAATATGAATTTACTCGCATCTCACATTGTTTAACTGCGTAGAAAATATGGCATACACTGGAGGTGAGCATGAGGGAACGTCACAGGTGAGGGAGTCTAGACTTGCTTTGCTAAGCACAGAGTAGCATGCTTCCATCAGAATCCATATCAGAGATGTTTGCGAGGTTCACAGACATCTTCTACAAGTCTAGCTCCCTTGGTAAGCCATACTCCAGTCATGAGCAGGTGAGGAAAATCTTAAGGGCGCTGCCAAGCTCGTCCATCCTAAAGTCACAGCCATTCAAGAAGCTAAAGATCTATCAAAGATGAGAGTAAAGGACTTGATAGGAAACTCAATGTCTCACGAGCTTAAGCTGCAGAGCATCGAATCAAGGGAGAAACTAGAGGAAAAGACTCCCAAACCACTAGCTCTTCAAGCTAAAGATGACGATGAGGAGATAGCACTTGTTATGCCTTAAAGGCTGGCCCATGAAATTAAGGCCCATGTGCATTGGGGGACCAAGCAGACGCCTCACCGACCCTCCTAATGGGACATTAGTCGAGCTGAAGATCGCCTCGACTCAGAAGAGCTCGCCTCGCTCCTCTGCAAGCTCACCTCCAAGGTCAACTAAGAAGCCCACCGGTGTGACCTACAAGCTCGCCATGTCGAGGACAAGCTCGCCTACCCTCAGCAAGAAGCATCATCTGGAGGAGCCAAGCTTGATCGTCGGTTTATGGCCCTCCCCTGAGGGAGACACAGCACAAATATCTTTGACTGGGTGACGTGGGCTCACCCACTCTCCATTAATGACAGGGGTTAAGGGCGAGAACTGATGGCCGCCACTCGTATCTCATTAATCCTCCTGACACTTCATGACACCATTAATGACACCATTAATACGGTAAATATACCTGACACAGCCATAACACTTGAGTGCCAACAAGGATGATTTGACAGCTGACAAGACGACGAGCGACCGCCTCTCAGCCCTATAAATACCCCCCTCCAGCCTCCATAGAGGGGGTTGAAAAAGTGGTTGTTTGTCAGTTAAATATTCTAAATCATTTGAATACACAAGGCCAGATATCTTCCATATATCTGTGCCTTCCTCATAAGCCCGCCGCACGTCGCCGATCTGTCTTAAGATCGTCAAGTGTGCATGACGCCTACCTTTTATGTCACCAGCTGACTTGGCATCGGAGGGGCTACGGGCTAACAGCCTGCCCTGCCCTTCTGACCAGTTGTTAATCCTTGCAGGAAGCTCGCCTCAGCTATCTGGAGTAGGCGACCTTCAGGCGATCTCCAGGCGACCTTGGACCCTTTACCACTGAAGAAAGCTCTGAGTAACGCAGACCTCTCCATCACCCAAAAACTTGTAAATCATTGTACATGTGATTCTCACTACAAATAAATTTCATTGTGTGCGGATCTGACCTGCAACAGTTGGCGCTGTCTGTGGGAATGAGGGTTACACCTATTGTAATGACCCCAATTTCCATGTACGCATACTTACACGTATTTTGACGTAAATACATGCGTATATTTTTCGGGAGTATGCCCGTATTTTTTTTAATTATTTGGTATAGGAATTTATTTTAAAAGATTTTAAACTCATTAATTGAATTTAGTAAATAAGAGTATTTGCATGAATACTTGTATTTGGAGTGTAGGTAGTATTTCTTTATGTATTTCTATTTTCTTAAAAATACAGATTCTAAAAATATTTTACCATGACAATACACCATATTATGTGTCATCTTAGGGGCTAATAAGAGAACACTTGGCTTAGGGTTGACTAAATGTAAGGAGGAGAGGATTTTAGGGAAACCTAAAAACTAGGCAAGAGAAAACAAAAACCAAAATAGAAAAAAAATCACATTTTCTCTCCCTCACCTCCCCCAAAATCTGGCCGAAACCTCCTCTTCCCTTTCTCCCCTCTTGCACCACCATTCCCTCCTCCCACTCCACCACCAATAACCCCTCACTTCCCCTCATCATTCCTGTTGAATATTGGTGTTTCATACCAATCTTATTTTGATGATGATCACAACATTATGTTGTTGCTAATGACTCTCATGTTTTAGTCTCTCAGTTTATTTCAAGAATATCTTTCTTGGAGACTAATCACTTGGTGCAAGGATGAAAATCAAGTGAAGAAGGACCAAAGCTTGGACTCAAGGAGTGCCAAAGCTTGGAGATGATGAAGAGCAATCAAGGGATCAAGATTGAAGACTTAGATTCTAAGGGAAGCATTGTAATCCATGTAATTTACTTTATTGCTTTCTCTCTCTTTTGAGTCTAGGATTAATGTAATGCCTTGTTAGATGGTTTACTTATTCATGCATATGCATTTAACCATCTTAATGAGCCTTAGGATTATCTAAGAATCCAACCCAATAGGTTCACTCTGTCCAAAGACTCATTTGGAGTATCTGGCTTTCCATCAGTCGCCTACTGAAGGAAACACAGTCGACTGGGTGATTTCCAGTCGCCTGTAGATCCTTCTACAGTCGCCTGATATGCACAGCTCCAGTCAACATTTCAATTGACTCAAACTTGAGCTTTACGCACAGTCGACTACTGGTCAGTTTACAGTCGCCTGTATAACTTACAGTCGCCTGTAGATTGGTTTTCAGTCGCCTGGTTAGCGCATGTGCAATCTCTGCATCTCTGTCTTTTCTCCATCTTATTCAGCAGACGACTGATTAAGGTTTTACAGTCGCCTGACTAATAGACAATCGACTGTATTATTGACATCAGTCGCCTGTGTGATTAACTGGAGAAAGTGTGCAGCTCTCTGTTTTATTCCATCCCCTGCAGCAGTCGCCTGCTGAAGGATTTACAGGCGCCTGTCCTGTTCTCAGTCGACTGTACTGTCTTCATCAGTCGACTGTCCTGGCTCAGATTATAGTCGTTGGATATTTTCTAGCCGTTGATCAGTCGACTGTCTTTTGATCATCAGTCGACGGTTCCTGTCGTTTTCGCCCAGTTTCTAGCCGTTGCAGAATTGATTCTTTGGCTGTTTTCTTGGGTTTTGGGGGTTGATATATTGTTTATATATATATGAGTGGGCTGCCATCTCATACTATTTCTTGATGCCATTGAATATCTCAAGAGATCGATAAGCCACTCTCAAACTCCCTCAATTCCCTCTCAAGAGCTCTCATTCATCTTCATGCATTGAAGTCCAGCTCAAGGGAATTCATCCAAGTGCTATCAAGCATATCTCAACACTTGGAGATCCTCTTACATGCCTTGCATCCATTCATGAGTAAGCATCTCAAGGCATAGGTAAGAGTATTTATTTTACTTGGTGAATTTTTGTCTCTAATTCTCTTTGTGGGAATTAGATCTTTCTCTCTTTGTGGGAGGTTGTCTCTTTGTGGGACTTATGATATTCTCTTTGTGGGAATAACTCTCTTTGTGGGAGTAACTCTCTTTGTGGGAGTTTAGTGTCCTAGTGTAGGGCTAACCCTAATTCTCTGAGTGGGAGTTAGTGATTCTCTGTGTGGGAGTCTTGATCCTCGTGTAGGATTGGTTGGGTCCTTGTGTAGGGCATAAATCCTCTTTGTGGGGTATCTCCTTGTGAGATTTGTATTCACTTCTCTGTGTGGGATTATAGTGAATATTGGTGTGGCTGGATGTACCCAAGTTTGGGAAACCAGGGTAAATCTTTGTGTTTGCGTTTGAATTGATTGTGCCTTTTGATTCCTCTTGCATTTATAATTCCGCATTTGCAAGTTATATTTTAATTGGACAACTTTATTGCCATTACACTATTCACCAACATCTAGTGTGTGTTGTTAGTATTGCAAGGGTAAGACGATCCTTACAATTCCAACACCAAAAATATCCCCAAAATTAACCAAAAATCCAAATTTTTGGAGAGCAAATTGGAGCTTGAAGAAGGAAGAATAGGGAGCTCTCCATCAAGGACTAAGAAGGGCCAAAGAATTATTTTGGAGGACTTTTACAAGATAGGATTCCTAATCCCTTAAGTAGGGTTTAGTTTTAGGATTGGTTTCCTTGTTAAGTTAATAAGTTACACAAAATTTTTGTATTGGAATCCATGTTTAAATTTCATGATGGGATTCATATCTTAACAAGTTTAATTTTATCCCATGATGATTACTTTAATTGGTAACATGGAATTTTAAGTATCAATTTAACATGTTTTGCTAGTATGTTAGTTGTATGGAAAAATTTTGGGATCAAGTTCTTATTTTTTGAATAGGATTGCATCTTCATGCTTAAAGATAGTATCTCTATCATTTTGCAATGTTAAAAATTAGTAATTTTGTCCCATGTTGAAAATTGAGAGTATTAGTTATATGCTAACTTACTAAATTGTGCTTGGTTTATGTCTAGGAAGTTAGTCTTAATATTAGTTTCAATTAGTGAATATGATGTTTATGTTATAGTCTTAATTAAGTGAAATATGTTAATGATTTGTAGATGTGGTAACATTATTGTCATGCTAGTGTAGTTATGATATTTGTGGCATTCAAACATGTTAGAAACTAGATTTAGTAAGAAAACTAGTTGCTGGAATTTTTTTTTGTAGCAGGACAGTAACTTGTAAAAATCATATAAAATAGTAGAAAAATCAGAAAAATATAATTAAGGACACTACGAAAAACTACAGAAAATTTCCTACAACTTTGAAGGGGCCGAGAGCCAATTCTGGCTGCAGATAGGGTAACTGGGCCATTCTTTCTGAACTGACATTTTTGGCAGATTCATGTTGTAATTTTCAGTAGGAATTTCATAGTTGTACTTTTGTTTTAAATTAATTTTGGACATGTTAGTTGTGCTTTATTATCATGCTCTTGAATATATGCCTTGATGATGACGTTAATGTGCTATGATTCATGTGGAAAGAAAAAGGTTATTGATGATGAGAATGCAAATATGTTGAATTAAAAGTGGTATTTGAGACCACTAGTTGATATCATGCCAATTGAAGTAATACTCATCAAAAGAAAATTTGTGAGTGATGATGAGAGTATGACATCGGGAGTTCTCGTTTCATTTTGAAATGGGTGAGACTTCGGATGGGGGTTTGGGGGAACACATGTAAATTGTAGGCGTTAGGAGCGGACCATTGTATGATTTCTCACTAGCTACGTCGCTCCCGAAAGGGGGAGTTAACTAGAGTTGGAGAGGCCGGTGGTGTGCCCGTGTCGCACCATGTCTGGTAATTAATGGTTTTCTCCGTTTTCCATAGAAAAACCGAGATGAGTCTTGCTCTAGTGCCTTGTCCCGTTCGGGCATAGAGTTACGAGAGGCCCCTCCAGTGCTCATGTCACTGGAGTGGTACCACTTTTCACCCACCCTGGGTGAAGTCTGCTTCCTTAGCAGTCTACGGTATACCCGGGTTCTAAAATAGAACAACATTCAATTTTAATTAAATTAATCATTTATTTATTTCAGTGCTGTTTACTGTTGTTTACTTTTAGCACTTACGCCCTGTCTTTAATTTTTGTATACCCTTGAGATTGATGTGACACTTGTAGTCAGTTGGTTAGTTAGGAAGACCAGTTCTAAAACTGGGTTCTACTAGGGTGTTAGGAGTTCCTACTGGGTCACGCGTTGACGTGTCCCATCCCGTGGTTTTCAGGTGTGAGACTTGAGCAGTCTTCGGGTGTCCCGGAGGCAGAGACCGGTGCCAGTACAGTGGAGGTGGAGCCTACAGGTGACTTCGTTCAGTTAGACTTCCCGGTTTTAGACTAGCGGGTGTGTTGTACCAGGTGGACTTTTGTACTTTTGGGCTGGGGGTTTCTACTTTCTGTTGTACCCGCTTTTTGAATCCCCTTTTTGTACAGCTGATGTATAAATATGGATTAGTATGATGTAATGTAATGTTCTGCGTTGTTGTATTTACTTTTCAGTACTGCGTTTTATTTTCTGTTGGAGCACTTTGCTTTTTCTCGGTGTACTATTCCAGTGTTATTGCAGTGGCCTGCTCATTATTTTATATTAAACCACAAAAAAATGCCTAGTAGTATTTTGATAAGAGGGCTCAAAGCCTAAGTCTGAATACTACGGCGGCCTCGTCAGCTACGCTCCCTGTACTTGGGTGAGCGGGGCGTGACAGGTTTTTGTGGTGGCCTATGCAGGTCAGCTCACACTGTGATACACGTTAGAATAGTACAGCTAAAGCTCCAACATTATAATTCGCAATTTTGGTACTGAATGTTGTTTCCCTGTTCATTCTTGCAGAATGGATCCGGGGAATGGATCATCCGAGAACAGGACCCCTGCTTCTGATGCTGCATCGTCTGAGGCTTTCCTGATGGGGAAGATTCTGATAGGGATCCTGGAGCATATGCAGCAAATGGAGGATAGGGTGGCTAGTGGTGCGCCACCAAAGCTAGTGGTTATCAGGCAGTTTAGAGCTTTGCACCCGAGGTCCTTTTTGGGCAAGGAGACTCCTATGGAGGTGGACGAGTGGATCAGGCATTCTGAGGATGATTTGGAGGCTATTGGATACCCGGGAGATAAGTGGGTGGATGCTACGAAGAAACAGCTGACACATCAGGCACGAGATTGGTGGGATACTCAGGAGTTACATTTGACCAAGCCAATCTCGTGGGAGAAGTTTAGGGAGTTGTTTAAGGCTCAGTTCCTGCCAGAGACGAAGAAGGATGAGCTGCGGTTGAGGTTTGATCATCTGCCTCAGGGACGACGGAGCATAGATGCCTACGATGCAGAGTTCTCAATTTTGAGCAAGTTTGCTCCGGAGTTGGTGAAGTCGAAGGCCACCAGAGCTAGATGATTCAGGATGGGGCTGGACCCTGAGTTCAGTGCGGCGATGTCGACCTAGGTGTTGCTTACATACAGTGCCGTATTGGAGGCGGCCAGGATGCATGAGACGCACCTGAAGAGTGTGGGTAGAGGTCCAGTAGCATCTGAGAGGCGCCCTGCGGGTCAGTAGAGGAGTTTCCCGAGGCCCACTTAGATTACTCAGTTTCGAAGGCCTTGAGCTCCACCAGCACCCCAGTGGCGGTTGTCTTGTAGATTTTGTGGGAAGTCAGGGCATGATCAGAAGGATTGCAGGTTTATGGTTGGGCGGTGTTTTACCTGTGGTCAGTCTGGGCACATCAGTAGGCAGTGTCCTAAGCAGGGATAGACTTCAGGTTCTGGGGCACCAGTGGCAGTCTGGCTGTGCAGCAGCAGAGGAACCTTCCGCCGGTTCCACAGAGGCTTCCACTACCAGCTCCACCAGCGTCTGGTGCAGTGACTCAGAGAGGACCACCTAGGCCTCCACAGCAGCAGCAGCAGCAGACCCCCAGGAGAGCGGCGCCGAGGCGTCAGGCTTTCACCATGTCGGCTGTCGAGGTAGAGGACACCGGTCGTGTTATCACTGGTACCTATTTCTTTTTAGAGTTGAAAGCTTTGTTATTTTTATTATAGTATGATATGTTTGTGGTTGTGGTTAGGATGATTAGATTCTTATGTTAGTTTATGTTTATCCTCTTAGGTGTTATTAGAGTTGCTTCCTTTCCTGCCTTGTCACTTTTTGATTCAGGAGCATCCCATTGCTTCTTATCTCAACAGTTTGTGACTAGGAATTCATTAGTAGTAGACTCCTTTGCTTCTAGTTGGAATATCCATACAGGGAATGGAGTGATCCGCAGTTCTTCGGGATACCGACAGTGTCCTGTTGAGATTTGTGGACGTATGCTGTATGCAGACTTCTTAGTGATGGAGATGCCTTATTTTGAAGCAGTGTTTGGGATGGATTGGTTAGGGATGTTCTATGCCACTATAGATTGTAGGCTCAGGAGAGTGTTTCAGATTCCTGATTATCTAGAGTTTGAGTTTTTTTAGTAGTAGTAGTTCCCTTGGACCATTGAAGTTTAAAGCCAGTCCAGTGGAAGTGATGATGAAGATGGATGTTGAACCTGTATTACCGAGGGTAGTCTGAGATTTTCATGATGTCTTTCCAGACGATATCTATGGACTTCCTCCGGATAGATAATTGGAGTTCACCATCAATCTGATTCCAGGCACTCAACCGATTGCGAAGGCTCTATACCGTATGGCTCCTCCAGAGTTAGCAGAGCTTCGTAGTCAGTTGAAGGATTTGTCAGAGCATGGTTTGATTCAGCCAAGTGTTTCGCTATGGGGTGCGCCAGTGCTTTTGGTGAAAAAGAAGGATGGATCTCGAAAGATGTGCATCGACTACCAGGAGTTGAATAAAGTTACTGTGAAGAACAGGTATCCTCTCCCTAGGATTGATGAGTCTTTGATCAATTGGGTGGATCTCGTGTGTATTCAAAGCTGTATTTGAGAAGCGGGTATCATCCGGTGAAGGTCAGAGGATCAGATATTTCGAAGACTGCATTTAGAACCCGGTATGATCATTATGAATTTTTAGTGATGCCTTTCGGTGTTACTAATGCACTAACCACATTCATGAGATTGATGAACCAAGTCTTCTATGAGTACATGGATAAGTTTGTGGTCGTCTTCATAGATGATATCTTGGTGTACTTAAGGTCAGAGGAAGACCATGCTGATCATTTGATGATAGTCCTGGAGACTCTGAGGCAGCACCAGTTATATGCTAAGTATAGCAAGTGTCAGTTTTGGCTGACCAAGGTTGCTTTTCTGGGACATGTTGTATCTGGTGATGGAATAGCTGTAGATCCAGAGAAGGTTGTTGCAGTAGAGAAGTGGCCAGTTCCTAAGTCAGTAACGGAGATCAGAAGTTTCTTGGGCTTGGCTGGGTACTACAGGAAGTTCATCAAGGATTTCTCTAAGATCGCTGCACCGATGAATCAACTAACCAAGAAGAATATTGCTTATAGTTGGTCAGAGGAATGTCAGCGAGCATTTGATGAACTGAAGCATAGATTGATCATTGCACCTGTCCTGATGATTCCAGACCGTTCAGGTGGATATGAGATTTACTTTGATGCGTCAGGCAGAGGATTCGGATGTGTTCTCCATCAGCAAGGTCGGGTAGTAGCTTATACTTCTAGATTGTTGAAGACTCAAGATATGAACTATCCTACACATGATTTGGAATTAGCATCACTGGTGTTTGCATTGAAGTTGTGGATGCATTTTCTTCTGGGTGAGCGTGTAAAGATATACACAGATCACAAGTTTGAAGTACGTGTTCACTCAGAAAGAATTGAATATGTGGCAGCGCAGATGGCTTGAGTTGATGGCTGATTATAATGTCGATCTCCAATATCACCCTGGGAAAGTCAACGTAGTACCTGATGCTCTTACTCGCATGCCGACAGTGATGATGTTGACTATGCAGAGAGAACTTCGGGGTGATATTCGGCAGATGGAGATTGAAGTTGTTTTACCTGGTTCGTCAGTGATGATGATGAACTTGCAGGTTCAATCCGATTTAGTTGAGAGGATTAAGGCAGCTCAGTCTGGAGAAGCAAAGTTGAAGAAGATTCGCGAGCAGATAGAAGCCGGACTTCGTAATGATTTCTGTATTCATGAAGATGGGTCTCTGTGTTTTGGGAGCAGGACTTGTGTGCCATCGGGTGACATTCAGGATGAACTGTTGAAAGAAGCTCATAGCTCACCTTATTCTATCCATCCTGGAGGCACCAAAATGTATCGTGATCTGTGACAACATTTTTGGTGGCTCGGCATGAAGCGTAGTGTGGCTAGTGATGGAAATTGAATTCCACCGCAAGTGATTTTGATGATGATCACACCAAATGAAGCTTAGTGCACTAACTACACTACAATTAAGTGTGCAGAATATGCGAAGATTTACTCATACTCAAAGAAACACAAATCTACGCTCAAAGACAAGGACGAACGTGGCTAAGATCAAATAATGAAGTTCAAAGCTCAAATAGAACAAGAAGCTCAAGTGAAGCTCATATCTACTTCATCAAATTGATCAAGCTTCCGAAGACGTGTCCTAAGTCTAAAGTGAGTGTGTTGTGTCTCTTTAGGGTATTGTTAAAGCCAAAACATGTAGACAAACACACACACACAAACGATTTGAAAATATTTTTGAATATCTTTTAAAACATCTTCAAAAATGTTTCTGAGAGCTTTCTCTAGTCATCTTATAAATTCCGTAGTGAAACTCCACACACCCTGGAGTTAGCTACCTGTCTGACTATCTGTGTCGCAGGAAAAACTCCTTTGGGAGTCGACTACCAAAGGTAGGGAGTCGACTACCAGCTGAGAATCAAGATTTCTTGAAACACACTGGGAGTCGACTACCACTCCCAGGGAGTCGACTACCAGCTGTAAAAGTTTGACGTTTTGACTTGAATTTTGAAATATCGTTGAGCGATTTTCTCCATGATTTTTGGGTCAAAAGTCAAAGTATTTTGAAATTCGAATTCTTAGTTTTGTCCTATAAATAGAGGACCGTTTTCATTGAGAAATATACAACAACTATCGAATTCAAAATCTCTCGTGCAAACGCTCTAAAGTTCTAAGCTCTCATTCTTTCTCTAGCCAATTCGATTTTATTTGTGATCTTGCAAAATTCTGTTATTATTTTTTAAAGATCATATTCTCATTTTATTGGCTAACTGTTTTTCAAATCCGTATTACTTTTCTTGATTTTTGTTTAAAGGATTTTTGAAAATCAATAGATCTAGAGCACAAAGAATTCATTCGTATCTTTGTGTGATCTAGAATCTCATTCTATCAAGCCACTACATATAATTTTGTCTATCATTGTTTGGCTATAGAATCTGGGTGTAAAACCAATCTCCACCAATTTATTGTGGTGAATTGGATATCTTTTTTATTGTGTTGTTGTGGGAACACTAGACAAGTCTAGGTGTTGCCAGTCGGAAATCCTGGTTAAGACTAGGTCGTTGGAAATCCTAACGAGTGGAGTTAGGTACTTGTATTTGCCAAGGTAGATAGTGGAAAATCTCGTACCGGATTGGTCGGGGACTGGACGTACCCAAAAGTTGTGGGGAACCAGGATAAAAATCCTTGTGTCTGCGATTGCTTATCTGTGTTTGTTTATCTTTGCTCTTACTTTATTATTCGCTAATTGTTATTCATTTGTTGCAAAGATCAACTTACTTTTATCCGCTGTGAAT
Source organism: Scilla litardierei (assembly GCA_030789695.1). NCBI lineage: Eukaryota > Viridiplantae > Streptophyta > Magnoliopsida > Asparagales > Asparagaceae > Scilla > Scilla litardierei. Next base: position 37,068,352 of record CM061142.1, read on the forward strand.
ATAATATTTATCTTACTTGCAATCTTATCTGTGCTTATAAATACTCTGGGAGTCGACTACTGTTCATAGGGAGTCGACTACCTGCTGTGAAATTACTCTGTGTATTTTAAGATTATTTTGTTGATTAAGAACCAAGCGTAGATCGCTCTACTTGGTTTCTTAGGCAACATTAGAAGGGTTTTAATTAACGATCGAAAAAGTTTACTATTTGTACAACACTATTCAACCCCACTTCTAGTGTTGTTTGCCATCCATCTGATCCAACACTTGGTATCAGAGCGAGGCTACAAAGGTGATGGCGTCAACATCCTTTCACTCTGAAGGACTGAATACCATGCGACCACCACTGTTCAACGGAACCAACTACGCTAGCTGGAAGATCTGAATGAAGACTCACCTAGAGTCATTAGACATTGATGCTTGGACCGTAAATAAAGTCCCGTACATCGCACCCACCGACGTTGAGTTTGGAAAATGGTCTGTCGACGACAAGAAGAGAGCTAATCTCAATGCAAAAGCAATGAATGCATTATTTTGTGCCGTTACAGGAAATGAGTTCAATCGAGTCTCCCAATGTGAGACAGCACACCAAATATGGCATACTCTTCAGGTAAGTCACGAAGGAACCGAAAAGGTAAAAGAATCCCGCATAAATGTTTTACATTCAAAATTCGAATCTTTTAAAATGGAAGAAGGAGAGAGTATCACCGATGTGAATACTCGTTTTACTAATATTACAAATGAGCTTGCAGGATTAGGAAAGAAACTTTCTGAATATGAGCAGGTAATGAAGATACTAAGATCTCTGCGACCCGAATGGAAGGGAAAGACAACTGCCATTCGAGAAGCTCATAATGTAAAAGATTTCACCATTGAAGAACTAATGGGAAATCTCATGGCATATGAGATTGAGCTTGAAGAAGACAAGAAGATCGAAGAAAAACCAAAGAAGAAGAATCTTACGTTCAAAGCCCAAGAGGAAGATTCCGATTACACGGACAAAGAAGACCATATCGCGTTCATCTCAAAGAACTTTAAAGAGTTCATCACAAGTAAGTATGAAAAACGATCTTTTAGACCCACTAACGGTATTATTTGTTTTGGTTGCAATAAACCAGGGCATGTCAAGAGAGACTGTCCATTGGAGAGAAATAATCGTAACTCCAGAGATCGTGGGAAGAACAAAGATAATAATGAAAAGCGAAACAACGGAAGAAACAAATTCCGACGACCAAAGAAGGAAGCTTACGCAGCCTTCGACCAGAGCGACGATTCCTCATCCGATGAATCATCAGAAGAAGATAACGATGAAAGAAGAGAAACAGCACACATGTGCTTCATGGCATCCACATCCTCCAAGGTAAGCACACATCATGATTCATCTAGCGACAATGATTTGTCATCAAGTGATGATGAAGACATGGATTATAGGGGAGCATATAAGGAGCTATGCAAAATGCATGAAAAGCTCATAAAAGAACATAGAAAAACACTTAGAAATATTAAAAAGGATACTAAAGAAAAAGAAGAAATCATTAAAGAAAATAGTCTCCTTAAAGAAAAGAATGATTTTTTTGCAAAAAGATATTTCACTGGTAAATGAAAAAGTTGAAAATATGAATAATCTTCTCGTATCTGTCAAAGATAAATACGACGCTACGATGAAAATTATTGAGAATTTCAATAAAGGAAAAGGGAAGCTAGATAGTATAATAAAAGATCAAAAAGCCTCATCTAGCAAAACCGGACTCGGTTATGATTCACATCATACCAAGAAACGGGTTAAGCATACTAGGATACATCATTCTAACGAAAAAATTTTGAGCATCTGGATACCAAAGAAATTATCTGATCAACGAAGGAAAAGGTACGCTATCGACTTTGTTCAGCAAGTTCATTTAAACAAAAATTATAAATATATTGTTCATGAGGGAACTAAACCATACTGGGTTTGGCTTCCTAAAGACTAACTTCTCGGACTCAAAAAAAAGAGTACCATAAACGTTTTATTTTTCAGGTACTCCAAAGAAATGAAAGGAAGAAAACAAGATCAAACGCTTTGTAAAGGATCAACATCAACAACTTTCTTGCGCGACTCAATTTTTTTTGCTAAATATATATGATTAAATTTAATTAAATAAATATTTTTCCTTATTTGATCTTATGTATTTGTGTTATACTCCTAAAACATTTTGTGTTCAGAAATCGCACTCGACCTGGATCAAAAACCCCTCGGGATGAGAAAACGACTCAACCCAGTAGGGAGTCGACTACCTACATGAGGGAGTCGACTACCAGCGTGTATGCGAATTTCTGGGTTTGTTTTTTGACTAACTCCTATTGGGTTCTATAGAGTTAATGGGTTCATATCCTCAAAGGCAACTTATACCCAATAAGCTAAAACTCTATCCTAACCATCCAACACTTGATCCTAAGGCCCTTATTCCTCATCATCTTTCATCCCATGTTAAAACCCCCAAGAGAAACCCTAAGGGTAGCCGACTATCCCCTTTCATCTCTCTCTCTCTCTCTCTCTCTCTCTCTCTCTCTCTCTCTCTCTCTCTCTCTTGAAATTTCATCTTGGTGCTTGGTTGCTTGGAGCTCTTTCTACTCCATCTCTTTCTCAAATTACTCAAGGTAAAATTTTTTTTACTTCATGATCTTTACTTCATTATTTTTTTTCTCTTGCTTATCTAGCATTGTAAAAATACTGTTTTTACTCTTTCTATATGCCTCTCAAAGGAATATTTACCAAGAAGAGAAAAACCTCATCTGAAATTGACTCTGAGAAAGAAACCATTTTACCATATCTATTCAAGAACACCACATATGAACACTTCATCAAAATCACCAAGAAACCCATCCTCCGTGAACGTTTTGTTAAGCTTAATGATGTTATAAATTATGGCATTGATAGCTTACTAGATTTTCAGAACTTGGCCAACCTATTTTCCTCTGAAAATACTTATATTTCCTATCCAAGGCTTGTGCACTTGTTCTATGCTAATATGGACTACGACCTTGCTAAAAGCCGCTTCATAACCAAAGTTCTTGATACAAAGCTTGCCATTATTGTCAAATCCCTAGGAGAAGCCCTAGGAATTCCATATTCTGGCATGCTACTTGATAAAATAGAAATGACTGAAGGAAGTATTCTAGAGAGAATGTATTTGCCAGGAAGACATTTCCAGACTAAACTTCCATGTAGCGATCTTCGCTATCCGGTAAGAATTCTGGCAAATATATTATCCTATAATATTACTCAGAAATCTGGAAGTCATTCTATCCTATCTGAGAAGCAGGCCAAATGTATCTATGCTATACTAGGTAACATCCGCATGAATTGGGCCAAAGTTATCATGGATTCTATTCTTGCTTCAGCTTCTTCTAATAAACCCTCATCCACCTTAGCTCATGGGCACTATCTCACTATCTTGTGTATTAGCTATAATGTGCCTTTGGATCATGAAACCTCAATTCTAGAACCGGCTCGAGTTTTTGATGTTCATGCACTTGGAAGAATGAATCTACACCATGATCTTGATGAGAACATTCCCGAAGAAAAGCTTGCAGCTGAAGGAGGATCATCATCCTCCAGGAGAGGTAAGAAAATTGTTGTTTCGGATTCTGAGGAGGAAGAACAAGGAGAAGAAGAAAGAGGAAGCGAAGAAGAAGAAGAAGAAGAAGCACCGGCGTATATTCTTGAGCTTCAAGAAATGCTTCTAAAGAAGATTGGGAAATTGAAGATATCACAAGAGAAAGGTTTTGAAGACCTTAACCAAAAGGTGGACGACCTTAAGGAGCTCGTCGTGAGAAGCAACAAAATGACGGAGGACACGCTTGTCAGGATCCTTGATGAGATCAAGGAACTGAAGAAGAACGGCGATCATCCTTAGCTTCTCTTAAAAACAATGGTTTTTCAAACAATGGTTCTCAAAAACTATGTCTTTAAAACTTATGGTTTGTAATAACTCTTTAATTGTGTGATACTTGCTACTATGAACTTATCCTCTATGCAATATATTAGTTAACATCTCTCTTGCAGGAATAGGGAATTGAATTCCCCTCCTAATCATACTATGATTCATATGATGTAATACTTTGTCATTGATATGTTTTGTTGATGACAAGGGGGAGAAAGATATGAAATGCAAAAATGAAATCATATGTATTGTATTGCTAACAGCTTCGATGCAGGGGGAGAACTGCATCAAAGCAGGGGGAGTAAGTATACTTTCATGTATTTTCATTCTTCAGTCTTACTTCATTTTTCATTTGGGTGTCATCATCAAAAAGGGGGAGAGTGATGGAAATTAAATTCTACCCCAAGTGATTTTGATGATGAGCACACCAAATGAAGCTTAGTGTACTAACTACACTACAATTAAGTGTGCAGAATATGCGAAGCTTTACTCATACTCAAAGAAACGCAAATCTACGCTCAAAGACAAGGACGAACGTGGCTAAGATCAAATAATGAAGTTCAAAGCTCAAATAGAACAAGAAGCTCAAGTGAAGCTCATATCTACTTCATCAAATTGATCAAGCTTCCGAAGACGTGTCCTAAGTCTATAGTGAGTGTGTTGTGTCTCTTTAGGGTATAGTTAAAGCCAAAACATATAGATAAACACACACACACACAAACGATTTGAAAATATTTTTGAATATCTTTTAAAACATCTTCAAAAATGTTTCTGAGAGCTTTCTCTAGTCATCTTATAAATTCCGTAGTGAAACTCCACACACCCTGGAGTTAGCTATCTGTCTGACTAGCTGTGTCGCAAGAAAAACTCCTCTGGGAGTCGACTACCAAAGGTAGGGAGTCGACTACCAGCTGAGAATCAAGATTTCCTGAAACACACTGGGAGTCGACTACCACTCCTAGGGAGTCGACTACCAGCTGTAAAAGTTTGACGTTTTTGACTTGAATTTTGAAATATCGTTGAGCGATTTTCTCCATGATTTTTGGGTCAAAAGTCAAAGTATTTTGAAATTCGAATTCTCAGTTTTGTCCTATAAATAGAGGACCGTTTTCATTGAGAAATATACAACAACTATCAAATTCAAAATCTCTCGTGCAAACGCTCTAAAGTTCTAAGCTCTCATTCTTTCTCTAGCCAATTCGATTTTATTTGTGATCTTGCAAAATTCTGTTATTATTTTTTAAAGATCATATTCTCATTTTATTGGCTAACTGTTTTTCAAATCCGTATTACTTTTCTTGATTTTTGTTTAAAGGATTTTTGAAAATCAATAGATCTAGATCACAAAGAATTCATTCGTATCTTTGTGTGATCTAGAATCTCATTCTATCAAGCCACTACATACAATTTTGTCTATCATTGTTTGGCTATAGAATCTGGGTGTAAAACCAATCTCCACCAATTTATTGTGGTGAATTGGATATCTTTTTTATTGTGTTGTTGTTGGAACACTAGACAAGTCTAGGTGTTGCCAGTCGGAAATCCTGGTTAAGACTAGGTCGTTGGAAATCCTAACGAGTGGAGTTAGGTACTTGTATTTGCCAAGGTAGATAGTGGAAAATCTCGTACCGGATTGGTCGGGGACTGGACGTACCCAAAAGTTGTGGGGAACCAGGATAAAAATCCTTGTGTCTGTGATTGCTTATCTGTGTTTGTTTATCTTTGCTCTTACTTTATTATTCGCTAATTGTTATTCATTTGTTGCAAAGATCAACTTACTTTTATCCGCTGTGAATATAATATTTATCTTACTTGCAATCTTATCTGTGCTTATAAATACTCTAGGATTCGACTACTGTTCATAGGGAGTCGACTACCTGCTGTGAAATTACTCTGTGTATTTTAAGATTATTTTGTTGATTAAGAACCAAGCGTAGATCGCTCTACTTGGTTTCTTAGGCAACATTAGAAGGGTTTTAATTAACGATCGAAAAAGTTTACTATTTGTACAACACTATTCAACCCCCCCTTCTAGTGTTGTTTGCCATCCACAGGATCCAACAGCTAGAAGTGTAGCTTCATGTCTGACATGTCAGCAAGTCAAGGCCGAGCATCAGAGAACGACGGGACTTCTGCAGCTTCTTCCAATTCCAGAGTGGAAGTGGCAGCATGTGACAATGGATTTCGTAACTGGCTTACCTCGCACTTCTCGAGGACATGATGCTATTTGGGTAATCGTTGAACGATTAACCAAATCAGCTCACTTCATACCATTTCGAGTGGGTCATTCGACAGACCATCTTGCTAAGAGATATATGGAGGAAATCGTGAGGCTTCACAGAGTACCTATAAGCATAGTCTCTAACCGTGGTACAAGGTTTATGTCTCACTTTTGGAGAAGTCTGCAGGCTAGCTTGGGAGTTACTGAGTTTCAGCACTGCATACCATCCACAGACAGACGGTCAATCGGAGAGGACAATTCATATCCTAGAAGATATGCTGAGGGCGTGCATGCTGGATTTCAAGGGCTCTTGGGACGAACATCTACATCTGGTAGAAGTCGCCTACAATAATAGTTTTCAAGCCAGTATATGCATGGCGCCATTTACAGCTCTGTATGGGAGGAAGCATCGATCTCTTCTCAGTTGTGATGAGATTGGAGATCGTGAATTGTTGGGCCCGGATATGATCGCAAAAACCATGGAAGTTGTAAGGGTCTTCAGAGACAATCTTCGCATAGCTCAGGACCGTTATACGCACTGGGCAGATGCAAATAGGCGACACTTGGAGTTCCAGCCAGGAGAATTAGTATTTTTGAAGATCTCGCCAACACGAGGGCTGATTCGTTTTGGAAGACGTGGAAAGCTAAGCCCAACATATATTGGACCTTTTGAAGTTCTGGCTCATGTTGGAGAAGTGGCTTATAGAATTGCCTTGCCAGCATCTCTTGAGGGAGTGCATAATGTGTTTCACATATCGCAACTCAGGAGGTGTGTTGGAAACCCTGATCATGTCGTTGACTTCTATGAGATCGAAGTGCGACCAGACTTGACTTATGATCAGCAGCCTGTAGCCATTCTAGTCCGGAGGCAGAAGATGCTGAGGAAGAAATCCATCAACCTAGTGAGGGTTATGTGGCACCGTGAGTCACCAGGGGAGTCTACCTGGGAACTCGAGGATGAGATGAAAGAGAAGTACCCTCACTTGTTTGTCTGATGTAATTTTTGTTATGTATGTAATATGATGTATAGAAAGTTTTTCTCCCTTAATTTGAAATTCCGAGGACGGAATTTATTTTAAGGGGGGTAGGATGTAATGACCCCAATTTCCATGTACGCGTACTTGCATGTATTTTGATGTAAATACGTGCGTATATTTTTCGGGAGTATGCCCGTATTTTTCTTTTAATTATTTGGTGTAGGAATTTATTTTAAAAGATTTTAAACTCATTAATTGAATTTAGTAAATAAGAGTATTTGGATAAATACTTGTATTTGGAGTGTAGGTAGTATTTCTTTATGTATTTCTATTTTCTTAAAAATACAAATTCTAAAAATATTTTACCATGACATCATACCATATTATGTGTCATCTTAGGGGCTAATAAGAGAACACTTGGCTTAGGGTTGACTAAATGTAAGGAGGAGAGGATTTCAGGGAGAACCTAAAAACTAGGCAAGAGAAAACAAAACCAAAATAGAAAAAAAATCACATTTTCTCTCCCTCACCTCCCCCAAAATCTGGCCGAAACCTCCTCTTCCCTTTCTCCCCTCTTGCACCACCATTCCCTCCTCACATCACCACCTATTACTCCTCCCACTCCACCACCAATAACCCCTCACTTTCCCTCATCATTCCACCACCAAAAATATCCCCAAAATTAGCCAAAAATCCAAATTTTTGGAGACCAAATTGGAGTTTGAAGAAGGAAGAATAGGGAGCTCTCCATCAAGGACTAAGAAGGGCCAAAGAACTATTTTGGAGGACTTTTACAAAGTAGGATTCCTAATCCCTTAAGTAGGGTTTAGTTTTAGGATTGGTTTCCTTGTTAAGTTAATAAGTTACACAAAATTTTTGTATTGGAATCCATGTTTAAATTTCATGATGGGATTCATATCTTAACAAGTTTAATTTTATCCCATGATGATTACTTTAATTGGTAACATGGAATTTTAAGTATCAATTTAACATGTTTTGCTAGTATGTTAGTTGCATGGAAAAATTTTGGGATCAAGTTCTTATTTTTTGAATAGGATTGCATCTTCATGCTTAAAGATAGTATCTCTATCATTTTGCAATGTTAAAAATTAGTAATTTTGTCCCATGTTGAAAATTGAGAGTAGTAGTTATATGCTAACGTATTAAATTGTGCTTTGTTTATGTCTAGGAAGTTAGTCTTAATATTAGTTTCAATTAGTGAATAGGATGTTTATGTTATAATCTTAATTAAGTGAAATATGTTAATGATTTGTAGATGTGGTAACCTTATTGTCATGCTAGTGTAGTTATGATAATTGTGACATTCAAACATGTTAGAAATTTAGTAAGAAAACTAGTTGCTGGAATTTTTTTATAGCAGGACAGTAACTTATAAAAATCATATAAAATAGTAGAAAAATCAGAAAAATATAATTAAGGACACTATGAAAAACTACAGAAAATTTCCTACAACTTTGAAGGGGCCGAGAGCCAATTCTGACTACAGATAGGGTAACTGGGCCATTCTTTCTGAACTGACATTTTTGGCAGATTCATGTTGTAATTTTCAGTAGGAATTTCATAGTTGTACTTTTGTTTTAAATTAATTTTGGACATGTTAGTTGTGCTTTATTATCATGCTCTTGAATATATACCTTGATGATGATGTTAATGTGTTATGATTCATGTGGAAAGAAAAAGGTTATTGATGATGAGAATGCAAATATGTTGAATTAAAAGTGGTATTTGAGACCACTAGTTGATATCATGCCAATTGAAGCAATGCTCATCAAAAGAAAATTTGTGAGTGAGGATGAGAGTATGACATCGGGAGTTCTCGTTCCATTTTGAAATGGGTGAGACTCCAGATGGGGGTTTGGGAGAACACGGGTAAATTGTATGCGTTAAGGAGCGGACCGTTGTATGATTTCTCACTCGCTACGTCGCTCCCGAAAGAGAGAGTTGACTAGAGTTGGAGAGGCCGGTGATATGCCCGTGTCGCACCATGTCTGGTAATTGACAGTTTTCTCCGTTTTCCACAGAATAATCGAGATGAGTCTCGCTCTAGTGCCTTGTCCCGTTCGGGCATAGAGGTACGAGAGGCCCCTCCAGTGCTCGTGTCGCTGGAGTGGTACCACTTTTCACCCACCCTGGTGAAGTCCACTTCCTTAGCAGTCTACGGTTTACTCCGGTTCCAAAACAGAACAACATTCAATTTTAATTAAATTAATCATTTATTTATTTCAGTTCTATTTACTGTTGTTTACTTTCAGCACTTACGCCATGTCTTTAATTTTTGTATACCATTGAGATTGATGTGACACTTGTAGTCAGTTTGTTAGTTAGGAAGACCAGTTCTAAAACTGGGTTCTACTAGGGTGTTAGGAGTTCCTACTGGGTCACACGTTGACGTGTCCCATCCTGTGGTTTTCAGGTGTGAGACCCGAGCAGTCTTCGGGTGTCCTGGAGGCAGAGACTGGTGCCAGTACAGCGGAGGTGGAGCCTACGGGCGACTTCGTTCAGTTAGACTTCCCAGGTTTAGACTAGCAGGCGTGTTGTACCGGGTGGAGTTTTGTACTTTTGGGCTCTGGGTTTCTAGTTTCTATTGTACCCGCTTTTTGTACCCCCTTTTTGTACAGCTGATGTATAAATATGGATTAGTATGATGTAATGTAAAGTTCTGCGTTGTTGTATTTACTTTTCAGTACTGCGTTTTATTTTCTGTTGGAGCATATTTCTTTTTCTCTGTGTACTATTCCAGTGTTATTGTAGTGTCCTGCTCATTATTTTATATTAAACCACAAAAAAATGCATGTAGTATTTAGATAAGAGGGCTCGAAGACTGAGTCTGAATACTACGACGGCCTCGTCAGCTACGCTCCCCGTACTTGGGTGAGCGGGGCGTGACACCTATGTTGGGATCCACACGTCCTCAACACAATCCTCTCCACGAAAAGTCACCCACCGTCACACCCCCTCCCTCTCTGAGGAGGCTGGGTCAACTTGAGACCATGATTGACGACGCCCTGAGGCCATCTCTTGTCGAAGGGGTTCGTTCTCCAAGAAGAGCTTCCCTAGTGAATCAACCCCTTGAGGGGTTGGCCGCGGCCATTCAGGACGCGGCCCTCGGCATCTACAAGATCTTTCAGGGCTTCACCAAAATGAATGAAGAGTGGACCGCTGCGCGCCAAGCGGGACCATCTCGGGCGGAAGGCCAATTCGAGCTCCGTAATGTGAGGAGAGACCTCCTTCTCCAATTTGATGAGGAAGCAGCAGCACCGCAGAGGCGGTTCTAGGAAGAAGATGTAGCCACTCTGTAGAGGGAGATCAACAGAGAGGAGGAGGCCGCCCAGCTTAGGTGATTACAGGAGGAAGCATCTCTTCGACGGCTTCGCCTCCTCGATGCAGGGAGAGAGAGGCTTGAAGAGGGGAGCCAAGGAGTCCCCTTGGCGTCAGCCTCGATGGTGCGGAGGGATGCCATGCTGGACCATCCTATTGAAAGCTACCGTCGCAGGAGATCACCTAGCCCGGGGCGACGGGGCGCGAGTTTCGTGACATGAGCCCCCCGGTAAGATCATCGTTCTCCTAGACATGGTGAAGGGTGACAGAGGAGCCGTGACCGCAGTCCTATCACTCGGAGAGAGGGAGGAATGCCTTTGAGGGACGAGGTGGCTCATCCAGCGATTCCAACCGGCAGGGTGGAGAGCCAGCACCTCCCCCCAGCCCCGCAGAGGCTAATCTGTTGACTCACAGGGTGATCTCAACCCCAATACCCTATAGTTCAGGCTACCTCATGCTGAACTCTATGACTGTTCGGGTGATCCCCTGGAGCACGTGCAGCTATACCGGGGAGTTATGGAGATCAATGGGGCAGGCGACGCCCTCTGTTGTCGAGCTTTCCGAACCACCTTGAAGGAGGCGACAGTGGAGTGGTATAACGGCTTGCCCAATGGCTCCGTTGATTCATTTGGTGACCTCTAGCAGAAGTTTTGCCACTAGTTTCTAGCGGGGCGGAGGAAGAAGAAGGCATCAGATTATCTGTTCATGGTGGTCCAGAAGAAGGGGGAGGCCATCCGTAACTTCCTGCAGCGCTTCAACAAAGAGTGTCTCAGTGTGACGAGTTGCAGTGATGAGCTCCTCATGGCATCCTTCAAGAAGGGACTGGCAAACAGAAGTCTTCACAAGTCGCTGCTCTGAGAACCACCCGCCAACCTCCCCAACCTCTATGCTCGGGCAAAGAAGTTTATGCTAAGCGAGGAGGCCCTGGGGATGGTGCAGAGGGCCCCAACCGTCGTTGCTCCCTGAGCTGAAGTTAGGCCCAATGAGTGGCCGAGGCGGGATGAATGCCCCCGAGGCCGCGACAGTAGACGTGAGGCAGGCCAGAGAGCGTGACCAAGACCGCCCCTGAGGGCGTGACCAGGTGGCTCCCCGAGCGCAAGATCGCCCAGACCGCTGAGGGGGTTATTCGCTCCCAGAAATCCCGCTCCGAGAGGCGGGCCAGAGAGAGCAGGAGGTGGTACACTACACTCGGCTCAACGTCCCCCTGGCCGAAGTTTACTTGAAAATTGGTAGTTTGCGATTTTAGAACATGAAGATCAAAATGAACGGATCGGCTCGAATGAAGAAGTATAGGGTGTGGGGTTTTGAAGCTAGCCAATAACCAATAGCCAATGCGGAAATTTCCTCATTGGATAAATGACACCCATTTTTCTCTATTTATTGATACGCGATACTTGCAAAATTCTTTATATTAGAAGAGAAACATAAGCGTCAGCTAGCCAATGAGGAAATTTCATCCATGGCTAGCATTAAAACCCCACACCGACCTTTTTTTCTTGATGAACGGATCTGTTCATTTTGATCTCATGTTCTAAAACCACAAATTACCCATTTTCACATGAATCCAAGTGGGGTTGCTCATTTATGCACTCGTCGCAAATTTAATGGTTTCATATTAAGAGAACTTTTTGCAATGGATAAATGTACAAGTAAAACCGCTTGAGTTCACTCAAAATTCGTTTTTTGTGATTTTAGAACATGAAGATCAAAATGAACGGAATCGATCGTGTGCATGATTGAGTGAAACCTCCACATTGCTCTTATTAGAAACTGGGACAAAAATATAAATTTGAAATTTGAACCCCACCCCGACCTTTTTTTCTTGATGAACGGATCTGTTCATTTTGATCTCATGTTCTAAAACCACAAATTACCCATTTTCACATGAATCCAAGTGGGGTTGCTCATTTATGCACTCGTCGCAAATTTAATGGTTTCATATTAAGAGAACTTTTTGCAATGGATAAATGTACAAGTAAAACCGCTTGAGTTCACTCAAAATTCGTTTTTTGTGATTTTAGAACATGAAGATCAAAATGAATGGAATCGATCGTGTGCATGATTGAGTGAAACCTCCACATTGCTCTTATTAGAAACTGGGACAAAAATATAAATTTGAAATTTGAAACTATGGCCCATGCAGGTCTCGAACCTGCGACCTTCGCGTTATTAGCACGACGCTCTAACCAACTGAGCTAATAGGCCATTGTGATTTTAAAATCTAACACCTTTCAATTTACGGCTTGAGTAATTTGAACAAAAGCAGGTAACTCTAATTTCGCTCCGTAAAGTAAAAAGAAATTTGCATAAATATTTCAGGGTTGTTCCTTCATCGTTTGCCGTAGCTTTAGTAGTCAATAGTGTAATTCTAATTCATGAAGTGTAAGAATTTTTAACAAATTATGTATATGTACTCATTTATTACGAATGGTTCTAAAAGATGCATTGTATTCTTCTCGGTGCTATCTGTATAAACAAATTATAATCAAACAAATAACCCCCCATGATAGAAAGAAGTAAAACAATTAACAGATTTGCACTTGGGTATAATTTATTCTATAATTTAAAAGGGCCTACTTTGGTATGTATATGATAATTTTTATTTAAAAAATTAAGAGAATTTAGGTAGGGGCATTCCGAGAATTGAACTCGGGACCTCTCGCACCCTAAGCGAGAATCATACCACTAGACCAAATGCCCGCGGTTGAATTTGTAAATTTTAATTTCCATTAAAACATCTTAGAGAACGAGTAAACAATCTAATGAGGGTGGAGACGCAGAGCAGCGCTATGGATGAAGAGTGTAGTTTGCAGCCTAAAACACATGGTATTACAAAATCACATAATCTCACATATTTATTATGAAAGAAGAGAGAATATTTTAAGTATCAGATAACAACGGCTGCATAACAAAGGCAACGCTAGTCTGAGATCGTGCCGCTACGATCGCGCGGGCTGATCCTGCCAGGCCGGCAAGCGCTTTGGAAGGGGCTGACCTTTGGTGATGAGGTCGTCACTGTAGGAGCCTTTTTCCAGGTTGCCCTCGTAGAGCGCGGCTGTTGAGGCACCGACCTCCAGAGCCGAGGCCGTCCTCGTAGGGTGCTGTGACTGAGAAGCCGACATTGGATGCCGATGTCATTTTTTTAGAATGCTATCAGTGTCTGGTTGGGCTAACCTCTCGAGCAGAGGTTAAGTGGTCTCCAAGGATGTATATGATTCGAGATAGATCCTGTTGTGCTCAGTCGGATCGCACCGTCAGTGGGCCCTAGTCAAAGCATCATATACAATGTCACATCATCTTTTGGCTTGACACTACCGACTTAAGATGCACACTCGAGGATGGACGTGGAGATGGGAGATGACGAAACCAAAGAGAAGCTGAAGAGTTAGGGGACTTTGGCTAACCTCGCCTTATTAGACCAACTTTTTTTGAGACTATGGTGCTCAAGTTGAAGGGTGGCACCTAGGTGAAGGTGCACTCATTATGACATGCTGATGTGGTTGCCCTATCACAGAGCTTGAAAAGGTAGGGCTGATGCGACCGTATCTTTTCTTGGAATCTGAAGAGGCAAGTCTTGGGTATTGAAGAAATGCCTCTGTTGTCGTGGCAGCGGACGGTTTGTGGGCAGTATAACATGCGGAAGTTTTCGAAACATGGGGCCTTGAATGTCCAAGATTAGTTTTTGCTCAAGGAGACTAGACGGTCACGATCTTGTCCTACCGATTTTCCCCTATGGCAAGTAAAAAAGGGCGAGAAAGGCCGTCAGTTGGCCATACTTGCATTAACATCTTCCTTTTATTTCTTTTGTGCTCATATGGCTTCCGAGTCCCATTGTGCTCGCAACACTTGCTAGGAAAGGTAATTTTCTCCTTTTCTGGCCTTTCGATTCTTCTTGCTTCTTACTTTCTCTACGCTCGTGTCATATGCATATGATTCCCAAGCAACCCAATCTGAACCCTACATGATGCAGACTCTGTAGAGATCACCACCACTCATGGAGGTTTCCATTTACAGAGAGGGAGGTCCCCCCCATAGGGGGTGGGAGAGAATGTTGCTGATTCTGGTGTTTGGATGCCCCACAAGCCTTGCAACGTATATGGAGGGGAGGCTCCAGCTCATAACTGCCGCATCTAGGCCTGTGGGGCAGCACCAAATTTTCATTCGGTTGCCATGGTGGCCTCGCCCTCTAGTCTTGTGACTGCTTTGGATGGGCCATCGAAACACCCCTGAAACAAGATGTAGACGTTATTGATGCAACACGAGTCTCTGACCCCTGTAGTAAGGGAGAAAAGGTAGCCCAATAGGGTTGCCGCACCTCAGAGCACAACAGTTCATGCCCATGATGCGTGCGACAGACCTACGTCAGATCTTGAGAAAGTATGTAATCCCTCTTCGGTGCATCTAAAGCCCCCTCATAAATTGGATGGGACCCCTAACCAACCTCCTCATGAGGTTATTGTGTTGAGCTTCATGCATTTAGAGGAAGGGTTTCCACTCCTGTCAATCATCTTGTTCGGCGTTTCCTATACCTCACTAATCTGACGCCATGCCAGCTGATCCCAAATAGCTTTATGGTCGTAATTTCTTCAGCCACGATGCTTGCCTTCGAGGCAAGAGATGGATATTTGTTGAGCTGGTGCACTTGGTGTCTGCGTTGAAGAAGACCTTGAATGCCCAATACTATCTCAACATCCAAGTTGGGGATCTACGGACATTTGAATAGAATCCCACGACGAACAAGTATTGAAAGGAGAAGTGGTTTTGGATCACTGGGAGTTAGGAGAGCTCCGAGGAGGGTCCTAACGTTGCTGAAGAGCGGTTGCCATGCCAATTTGGATGGTCTTGCAAGTGAGAACCTGATGTCATCTTGAGGATGGCTAGGAGGAATGAGCTGAGCTGGTGGGCATGGATGCACTAGAAGAAAAATGGGCTTTACGGTCGCTTTTTGTCGTCAGTAAAAGTAAAAATCCGTCAAAAAATCTTCGTTGACGACAAAAGCCCGTCAGAAGTTCCGTCAGCGTGTTAAGGTAAGTAAAACATTTACTTACGGATCCGTCAGTAAAAGTCACTAACGGCGTCAAATACCAACATGGATAGTACATCTTTCACTTACGGAACCCTTAGCAAGTAACAAAATGATTACTGACGGAACCATTAATGAAAAAGAAAACCATTGCTGACGATTTCGTCAGTAATAATTTAATTTTTATTAAACTAAATAAATAAATTCTGACGGTTTCATTAGCGAAGAAGAAGACTTCCGTTAGTACTATTTAAATTTTTATATAAAATTAATATATAACATTACCGACATGTCAGCGAAAACCCAAAGTATAGCTGATGGAACAGTCAGCTATATATTAATTATTACTGACGAGACGTTAGTAATAATTTAACATTTTTTAAAAATAAACTTTTGTATACAACGACACCGTTAGTGAGTTGAAAATTAAAACAATTAAATTTCAAATACAGTAAAAAGGTAAAAATTCACTTTTTACAAAAGAAAAGCCAACGAAAGACAAAGTTAAAAAATTTCAAATTCTAATTCAAAATACAGTAATATTATTTAAAAGTAAAAATTCATTTTTTACAAAAAAAGCCAACGAAAGTGTTGGATCTCCTTTGGTGTGAAGACATTCCTTATTACCACATTCTCGTCAAGCAATTTTATGCAAACATGGTCGGGATGGAGAATGGTGGCCTCGTCTATCTTGATACTAAGGTTAAAGGTATCGACATCCACGTTTTCATTTGATACTCTTGCCCAAAGTCTTAACTTGCCACGATTTCCCTAACAACATCTTGGTTTTCAAATGAATGATTGAATATTCTTGATCTTTTGAGTTCCAATTTTCGGATTGGAATGACCGCTATGGATTTGAAACCCATCCCGCGTCTTCTCCTCAAGATCATCACCTACAACTTGATTACCAAAGTTGGTTCCCTCAACTGTGTCAATGAGACCTGTAACGGGTTCTTTATGCTATAATGGGAGGGCTCCAAGTAGATTGGGCTAGTAGCATTTGTTTTGATCAAACCCATTTCCAATCACATCTTCCTTCCATGCTCCATCACCCGCATTCTATGTCATTTTGATGTTTCGCTTGATAATCTGTTTTTAATCCACAATGGTTTGATAACTCCGTTGACAATCGAATGGAATTACCTCCTCCTCCTCCTCAAGTTGAAGAAGAAGAAGAACAAGAACAAGAACAACAATCTGCTACACGTCCTTTCCGCCATCGCAAAGTCACCATCAATCTTTATGATCGTCCTCCTCTGTAACGGTCTGTTTTCGTTGTACTTTGTTCGTGCACGTGCTTTTGGCCGTGCACGTGTTTATTTTAGACTTTATTTGTTTGTGAACACTTTTGTGTGATATGCCGTTGTGAACGTCTCTGAGAGTATTAAATAGTGGCACTAATTTGGAACGACATTTCTCGAGTCGTTTTTCCACAATTTAATCTTATTCGATGAGACGTTGCGATTCTCACTTTTGACGGGAGATGTTTCTATTTTTAGTTTCGTCGTCCGACATCGAAATTGAGATCCGTCTTCTTAGTTAGCTTTCTTTCGTCATCATGATCACCCCGATATTTATTTTATAATTTTTGGAGTTCATTTGACCACTTTTATATTTTTAGCAAGGTTTAAAATATTTTTAAAAGCTAGGTTTCATATTAATTTCGGCCAAAGAAAATTTATTTGAGTTTAAAATGTTTTAAAGAATTTTTGAGCCAATTTATAGCTCATTTGGGCCGTACCCAAGCCTTGGATGAGTTGGAGATGTTGAGATTTGAATTTTAAATTATTTTAAACTCCTAATCCCATTAGGATTAGCACTAGACCTAGTAAACCCATCTACACTATATAAACAACCTTTACGAAGACCTATTTTCGTAAGAAAATAACCATAGCCGCTTCCAAAACTCAAATTTGACGTTGCGACGAATCGTCGCAACGTTGCGACAGCCATCTCCCCGCACGACCGAGGAAAACACGCCAAACCCCCCGCACCGACCGCTAGCCGCCCCCGCACTAAGCTTCGCCTGCAGCCGCTGCATCGCACCCCGCTCCGTTCTTTCGCTCCGACCGAGAGAAGCCCTCGGTCTGACCGAGAGCTTGGCCCGCTCACGCCCGCAGCCGCTGCACCGCACCGACCCCCGCTCCTTTCGCCCGCTCAGGCCCGTGTCTGACCGAGCCGCATCTCCGCACCGACCGAAGCCCGCAACGTTGCAACGGTTGTAACATTGCAGCGCTCCGTTCCCCCGCATCCAAGGCGCCTGACCGAGACACTGCCCCGCACCGACCGAGAGCCCCGACCCCGCACCGACCCGCTGCGCTGTGCAGCGCCGTTCCCAGTGTCTGACCGAGCTGTTCCCCCACACCGAGGCTGTCCAACCGAGAGCCAAACGTTGCAACCCCGCACCCGTCGCACCACTTGCCACCGTGTGCCCCCAAGTTCTCCAGAGGTATTGTGGGTCCCCCATTGGTCCCTAGGACTACTATGGGCCCCACCTAGGTGCTTTCTCTCCGACGATTTGCCGCGTACGACATTGCGACACGTCGTAGCCCGTCGTCGCACGTGCTAGCTTTGGAATCTGAAATCGTCGCTCCGGTTGCTGCTCTGAACTTTCCAGTGATGAATCTATATTGGAATCAGGACTTGGAGCGCGATATTTTATTCCAACCCCTGGCGTCGCTACCCGACGCCAGTGTAGCTTTCGCGTCGTGTTGAGGTAACGCTTTGCACCCCTAGGACCCCCAACCCAATTGCATGCTAAACAAGACTAAAATCAGTCTTTTAAAGTATTTTAAATGTTTTAGAAATCACTAATCAAGATTAATAAAACGGATGTAGGTCGGTGGACTTGTGCACGTAGGAATTGTGACTTTGGACTCGTTGGACGGTGTTCCTCTGACGTTGTACTTGCAGGCAAGTGAAACATGCCAAATCTTGCTTAGGGCCATGTTTTTAGGCCACTTCCTTGTTCTTAACGTAAAAGAGACTAGACAGTGAAATGATAGCTGTCTAGACGCACTTTTAAGATCTAGCTTGACAACGAAGCTAGATCTGACACCCTGCCATGTCATGCATGCATTGATATCTGCCATGTTTAAATTCCTTATCTGTACGCACTTTTAACTGCCATGCATAGCATTTTACATGTCATCCTAGTGATTGTTGCATTCGTAGCACACGCTACCCTACTTGTACTTTCTTGTCCGGCTAGGTGCACCCCTACGCCATACTTGTTAAAAACACTTCCTGGCTCGTGATCCAGAAGCGGGCCTCATGTGTTGGTCAAAAGCCAATGCCCGATACACGTGGAGG
The DNA here is from genome assembly GCA_030789695.1 of Scilla litardierei. Taxonomy (NCBI): domain Eukaryota; kingdom Viridiplantae; phylum Streptophyta; class Magnoliopsida; order Asparagales; family Asparagaceae; genus Scilla; species Scilla litardierei. The sequence continues at coordinate 37,087,150 of CM061142.1, forward strand.
GGTAGGGATAAACGATCACTTGAGCTTAGGAGTTGGCCCGCGCAGCCACTCTAGCCAAAAGGCGGAATCTCTGTGCACGCGGTGCTTACTTGACTTGTCCTTGTCGTTGTGAATGTTTCATGAAAATCTTGTCATCCATGCCATGTTTAAATGCCATGCTCGTACTTTACTTTTCTTGTTGCACTCATACTTTAACTGCCATGTCATTGCATTCATGCTAGAATTGCTAGGTTGCTTTACTTTTACCTACTTTCAGTTTCCTTGCACAAGTCTCTTGTAGACTTGCTGACATGTGCCCCTTGCTCTTTTGGGTGTCACATGTTAGACCCTGAGCAAGAGTTCGTAGCTGAGGACGTGGTGTTTGCTGACGTTGAGCCAGAGCCTACTTTTGACGAGGAGTTGGTGGACACCGGTGACCAGTCTTAGAGACTGTTTGGAGTTGTTTTTGCTTTAGATTGCTGCTAGGTTGTCGGTGCGTAGCACCTTTGCTTTGCTTTTGTACTTTTCGTACTTTGTACTTTTGTTGGCCATGCTGGGGCCTCCTTTAGACTCTTTCTTTTTAGCCTGGTGGCTTTTTCTACGATGTTGAGATTTATTATTATGGATATTCTGAGATGTTTCTTTTTTCTCTTTTCGTTATTATTATCTTTGTTTTGTTTCGCGTTGCAAGGATCTGCAGTTTAAATTTGATTGACGCTTATCAGACTTGCAGCTTTGTAGCTTCAAGTCTGAGCGGATCTTCTCACGCTTCGCCTCCACGTTTTTGGGAAGCGGGGCGTGACAGGTTTTGTTGGTGGCCCATGCAGGTCCTATCTTGCGATTACGAACTAATGGAACAACGATAATAAACGGAATGTCCATTAAATAAATTGCAACATCCAAGTCATTAAGCTTTGAGTCTAATTTGTTTGTTCGTTTTCTATGTCATTAGATGGCTGGACGATGACAGACCCGATCTGGTAGTGGGCCCAATCGTGCCGAGGTACCGGATAGAGAGCCCACCAATGCTGAGATCATGAGGATGATGTATCAGATGATGCAGGTGCAGCAGGGCATGCTCCAGAATACCCAGGGTACCTCTCGCTTCGAGCCAGGAGCGAAGCAGTTTCGGGAGCTGGGCCCGACCTACTTTGATGGATCTAAAGGACCGTTGGCTGCTGAGGAGTGGATCAGAAACACCGAGGATAATCTGAAGATGTCGAAGGTCAACCCGGCTGGATGGGTTGATCTGGTGAAGAAGCAGCTTAAGGATACTGCTCGCAACTGGTGGGATGCAGAGGAGGAGCTGTTGGTGAGCCCTCTACCTTGGGCTACTTTCAAGTCCCGGTTCGATGAGGAGTACTTCCCGAAGGCTACTAGGAGGGAGATGTTGCATCGCTTCATTGAGCTGAGGCATGGAATTCTGACGGTGGACCAGTACCACCAGGAGTTTACCAGGCTGAGTCGCTTCATGCTGAAGATGGTAGAGGATGCTGAGGAGAAGGCTCAGAGGTTTCTGCAAGGCCTTTCCCTAGACTTGCAGAGCCTGATGTCTACGACGGACATGGAGTCATATCAGAAGTTGCTGGTAGCTGCTCGTAGGCAGGAGCTGATTGCGAGGCAGAAGAGAGGACTGATTTCTGGAGCTGGGAAGAGGCCTATGGAGCAGGTCAGAGGAGTGGTTAGGCCTAGGACTAGGCCTAATCAGCCAGTGCAGTTCAAGAGGCCAGGTGTGCCTCCTCAGAAGACTTGCTATTTCTGTGCCAAGGCCGGGCATGTTAAGGAACAGTGTAGGAAGATGTTTGGACAGTGTCTGATTTGTGGAGATCCTACTCATGATATGAAGGAGTGCCCGAAGTCTAAGCTATCTTGGAAGGAACCAGTTGCAGCACAGCTGTTGCAGCAGAGAGCACCTGTACCTGCAGGTCGTGGAGCACCTCTCTCTCCACAGAGGCAGGCTTTTCAGCAGGCTATGCAGCCGAGGAGGCAGGCTTATCTGATGACGGCGGTGGAGAGCGAGGCTGTGGATGAGGTTATCGTAGGTAACTCTCAAACTAGTTGTTTCCTTCCTTAGATAGTTTTGATAGTTAGCTTATGTTGTTTGATTGCATATGATTGTTTGTTAGAATAGGGTTTGATTGTTAGATTGTTTGTTAGGTGTGATTTTGGTTTGCACATTTCCTGCACGAGTCCTCTTTGACTCTGGTGCATCTATGTGCATTATTTCTCGGAGCTTCATGGAGAAGTATTCCTTGATGACTTCCCCTCTTCCCAAGTGTTGGAATATCGTTACAGGAAATGGCATGATCTCGGTGCATCTTGGGTGCAATTCTTGCCCATTGGTGGTCTGTGGACATGAGCTTTACGCTGATTTTATTGTCCACGACATCATCAACTACGATGACGTGCTCGGGATGGATTGGCTTGCGAGCTTTTATGGTACGATCGATTGTCGGAGGAAGAAGGTGGTGTTCGAGATCCCCGGACATCCAGTGTTTGAGTTCGGTCGAGGTAGCAGTTCTCTTGGCCATGTCAGGTTTCAGGCCAAGGCAGTGGAGATTGTTGCTATGCAGATGGAGAAGGATAGACCAGCTGTGGTACGTGAATTCGACGACGTCTTCCCCGAGGAGATGTCTGGACTGCCACCCGATCGAGCTCTCGAGTTTTCGATCGATCTTGTTCCGGGAGCGCAGCCTATTTCGAAGGCGCCGTATCGGATGGCTCCAGTAGAGTTGGAGGAGTTGCGTAGGTAGCTGGATGAGCTTTTGCAGAAGGGTTACATCAATCCTAGTGTGTCTCCGTGGGGAGCACCGGTGTTGCTGGTGAAGAAGAAGGATGGTTCGCGTCGCATGTACGTGGATTACCAGGAGCTGAATGATGTGACTATCAAGAACAAATATCCATTGCCTCGTATAGATGACATCTTTGATCAGCTCGGAGGATCGAGGGTGTTTTCTAAGTTGGATTTGAGGAGTGGTTACCATCAGCTTAAGGTGAAGAAGGAGGACATACCGAAGACATCGTTCAGGACGAAGTATGGACACTACGAGTTCGTGGTTATGCCTTTCGGTGTGACCAACGCACTCGCAGTTTTTATGAACCTGATGAATCTGATCTTCTACGACTTTCTAGACAAGTTCGTCGTTATCTTCATTGACGACATTCTGATCTATTCGAAGTCGGAGGAAGAGCATGCCTCGCACTTGAGGACAGTATTGGAGATCTTGAGGAAGCATCGTTTGTATGCTAAGTATTTTAAGTGCGAGTTTTGGCTGGATAGAGTTGCTTTTCTCGGGCATGTGGTGTCAGGTGATGGAATTTCTGTGGATCTCGAGAAGATCATGGCTATCAGAGAGTGGCCTGTTCCGCAGTCAGCGTCTGAGATCCGGAGTTTCCTTGGGCTTGCAGGTTATTATCGGTGTTTCATTAAGGACTTTTCTCAGATTGCTGAGCCGATGACCAGACTGACGCGGAAGGATGTGCCATATGTTTGGTCTGATGATTGCGAGAAGGCGTTTGGTGTTCTGAAGGAGAGGTTGACGACTGCCCCTGTACTTGCTGTGCCTGATCAGAGTGGAGGATTCGAGATCTTTTGCGATGCTTCTGGTAAGGGTCTTGGATGTGTGTTGCATCAGCATGGGCATGTGGTTGCGTATGCTTCTCGTCAGCTTAAGGCTCATGAGAAGAATTACCCGACACATGATTTGGAGTTGGCTGCAGTCGTGTTTGTGCTGAAGATTTGGAGGCACTTCCTGCTGAGTGAGAAGGTGAAGATCTTCACCGATCACAAAAGCTTGAAGTATATTTTTACTCAGAAGGAGCTCAACATGCGACAGCGTCGATGGTTGGAGCTCATGGCAGACTATGAGATTGATTTGCAGTATCACCCTGGCAAGGTGAATGTGGTTCCGGATGCGCTGAGCAGGCTTTCAGCGGTGATGATGTTGACCTCGCAGTGGAGATTGCAGCAGGATTTTTACGAGACTGGTATCGAGATTGTTCTTCCTGGAGAGACCTCTTCGTTGATGAGTATGCAGATACAGTCGACGATCATGGATAGGATCAAGGCTGGTCAGGCTGGAGATGCTAAGCTGGTGAAGATTCGGGAGCAGGTGGAAGCCGGTCTGCGGACTGACTTTTTGGATTCACGAGGATGGTTCGTTGAGATTTGGAGCCAGGTTGTGTGTGCCAGCTGGAGATATCAGAGATGAATTATTGGTGGAGGCACACAGTTCGCCGTATTCTGTGCATCCTGGTGGGACCAAGATGTACAAGGATCTTCGCCTGAACTTTTGGTGGCATGGTATGAAGAGGAGTGTGGCTCGGAGTGTAGCCAAGTGTTTGGTTTGCCAACAAGTAAAGGCGGAGCATCAGCGTACGGTAGGGTTGCTACAACCGCTTCCGATTCCGGAGTGGAAGTGGCAGCACATCACTATGGATTTCGTGACTGGACTACCTCGGAGTCCGAAGCAGAATGACGCGATTTGGGTGATCGTAGACCGATTGACCAAATCCGCGCACTTTATTCCCTTCCGAGTAGGACAGTCTACTGAGACGCTAGCGAGGAGATATATGGAGGTAAATTCTTTTACTCTCCGTTTCTATTTCCTTTTCCTAGTTTAGATAATGATGTAACGTGAATCGTGCAGGAGATCGTACGACTTCACGGAGTCCCCGTGAGTATCGTGTCGGACAGAGACATGAGATTCACATCTCAGTTTTGGCAGAGTCTGCAGAAGAGCTTGGGTACGAGTCTGAGTTTCAGCACGGCGTACCACCCGCAGACGGATGGCCAGTCCGAGAGGACGATTCAGATTTTGGAGGACATGTTGAGAGCGTGCATGTTGGACTTCAAGGGATCTTGGGAGGATCATCTCCATCACGTTGAGTTTGCCTACAATAACAGCTACCAGGCGAGTATTGGAATGGCGCCTTTCGCCGCGCTATATGGGAAGAAATGTCGATCGCCACTGAGCTGGGATGACATTGGAGATCGGGAGCTGTTAGGACCGGAGATGATCGTGGAGGCCGTGGATGTTGTGAGGAATATTCGGGAGAAGCTAAGGATTGCGCAGGACCGTTTCAAGCATTGGGCAGATGCTAAACGGAGGCCTTTGGAGTTTCAGCCTGGCGATCATGTCTTTTTGAAGATTTCTCCGAACCGCGGAGTTATTCGATTCGGGAAGAGAGGCAAGTTGAGTCCGAGGTTCATTGGACCGTTCGATGTTCTGGAGAGAGTTGGAGCTGTGGCTTATCGCTTGGCGTTGCCGCCGTCGCTGGTGGGAGTTCACGACGTATTTCACGTATCTTAGTTACGTCGATACGTTAGTGATCCGTCCCATGCTGTGGATTTCTCAGAGATTACGGTTCATCCGGATCTGTCTTATGATCAACAGCCAGTTGAGATTCTGGATCGTCGACAGAAGCAGCTGAGGAATAAGACCGTCGACTTGGTTCGAGTGCAGTGGCGTCACGGTTCCCCTGGTGAGTCTACCTGGGAACGTGAGGATGAGATGAGAGAGCGTTTCCCGCACCTTTTCCCGAGCAGTGCTTGATGTTGATTCCGAGGACGGAATTATTTCTAAGGTGGGGAGGATGTAACAGTCTGTTTTCGTTGTACTTTGTTTGTGCACGTGCTTTTGGTCGTGCACGTGTTTATTTTAGACTTTATTTGTTTGTGAACACTTTTGTGTGATATGCTGTTGTGAATGTCTCTGAGAGTATTAAATAGTGGCACTAATTTGGAACGACATTTCTCGAGTCGTTTTTCCACAATTTAATCTTATTCGATGAGACGTTGCGATTCTCACTTTTGACGGTAGACGTTTTTATTTTTAGTTTCGTCGTCCGACATCGAAATTGAGATCCGTCTTCTTAGTTAGCTTCCTTTCGTCATCACGATCACCCCGATATTTACTTTATAATTTTTGGAGTTTATTTGACCACATTTATATTTTTAGCAAGGTTTAAAATATTTTTAAAAGCTAGGTTTTATATTAATTTCGGCCAAAGAAAATTTATTTGAGTTTAAAACGTTTTAAAGAATTTTTGAGCCAATTTCCAACTCATTTGGGCCGCACCCAAGCCTTGGGTGAGTTGGAGATGGTGAGATTTGAATTTTAAATTATTTTAAACTCCTAATCCCATTAGGATTAGCCCTAGACCTAGCCAACCCATCTACACTATATAAACAACCTTTAGGAAGACCTATCTTCGCAAGAAAATAACCTTAGCCGCTTCCAAAACTCAAATTTGACGTTGCGACGAATCGTCGCAACGTTGCGACAGCCATCTCCCCGCACGACCGAGGAAAACACGCCAAAACCCCCGCACCGACCGCTAGCCGCCCCCGCACCAAGCTTCGCCCGTAGCCGCTGCATTGCACCCCGATCCGTTCTTCCGCTCCGACCGAGAGAAGGCCTCGGTCTGACCGAGAGCTTGGCCCGCTCACGCCCGCAGCCGCTGCACCACACCGACCCCCGCTCCTGTCGCCCGCTCAGGCCCGTGTCTGACCGAGCCGCATCTCCGCACCGACCGAAGCCCGTAACGTTGCAACGGTTGCAACGTTGCAGCGCTCCGTTCCCCCGCATCCAAGGCGCCCGACCGAGACACTGCCCCGCACCGACCGAGAACCCCGACCTCGCACCGACCCGCTGCGTTGTGCATCGCTGTTCCTAGTGTTTGACCGAGCTGTTCCCCCGCACCGAGGCTGTCTGACCGAGAGCCAAACATCGCAACCCCGCACCCATCGCACCACTTGCCACAGTGGGCCCCCAAGTTCTCCAGAGGTATTGTGGGTCCCCCATTGGTCCCTAGAACTACTGTGGGCCCCACCTAGGTGCTTTCTCTCCGACGATTTGCCGCGTACGACGTTGCGACACGTCGTAGCCCGTCGTCGCACATGCTAGCTTTGGAATCTGAAATCGTCGCTCCGGTTGCTGCTCTGAACTTTCCAGCGAGGAATCTATATTGGAATTAGGACTTGGAGCGCGATATTTTATTCCAACCCCTGGCGTCGCTACCCGACGCCAGTGTAGCTTTCGCGTCGTGTTGAGGTAACGCTTTGCACCCCTAGGACCCCCAACCCAATTGCTTGCTAAACAAGACTAAAATCAGTATTTTAAAGTATTTTAAATGTTGTAGAAATCACTAATCAAGATTAATAAAACGGATGTAGGCTGGTGGACTTGTGCACGTAGGAATTGTGACTTTGGACTCGTTGGACGGTGTTCCTCTGACGTTGTACTTGCAGGCAAGTGAAACTTGCCAAATCTTGCTTAGGGCCATGTTTTTAGGCCACTTCCTTGTTCTTAGCGTAAAAGAGACTAGACAGTGGAATGATAGCTGTCTAGACGCACTTTTAAGATCTAGCTTGACAACGAAGCTAGATCTGACACCCTGCCATGTCATGCATGCATTGATATCTGCCATGTTTAAATTCCTTATCTGTACGCACTTTTAACTGCCATGCATATCATTTTACATGTCATCCTAGTGATTGTTGCATTCGTAGCACACGCTACCCAACTTGTACTTCCTTGTCCGGCTAGGTGCACCCCTACGCCATACTTGTTAAAAACACTTTCTGGCTCGTGATCCAGAAGCGGGCCTCATGTGTTGGTCAAAAGCCAATGCCCGATACACGTGGAGGGGTAGGGATAAACGATCACTTGAGCTTAGGAGTTGGCCCGCGCATCCACTCTAGCCAAAAGGCGGAATCTCTGTGCACGCGGTGCTTACTTGACTTGTACTTGTCGTTGTGAATGTTTCATGAAAATCTTGTCATCCATGCCATGTTTAAATGCCATGCTCGTACTTTACTTTTCTTGTTGCACTCATACTTTAACTGCCATGTCATTGCATTCATGCTAGAACTGCTAGGTTGCTTTACTTTTACCTACTTTCAGTTTCCTTGCACAAGTCTCTTGTAGACTTGCTGACATGTGCCCCTTGCTCTTTTGGGTGTCACATGTTAGACCCTGAGCCAGAGTTCGTAGCTGAGGACGTGGTGTTTGCTGACGTTGAGCCAGAGCCTACTTTTGACGAGGAGTTGGTGGACACCGGTGACCAGTCTTAGAGACTGTTTGGAGTTGTTTTTGCTTTAGATTGCTGCTAGGTTGTCGGTGCGTAGCACCTTTGCTTTACTTTTGTACTTTTCGTACTTTGTACTTTTGTTGGCCATGCTGGGGCCTCTTTTAGACTGTTTCTTTTTAGCCTGGTGGCTTTTTCTGCGATGTTGAGATTTATTATTATGGATATTCTGAGATGTTTCTTTTGTCTCTTTTTGTTATTATTATCTTTGTTTCGTTTCGCGTTGCAAGGACCTGCAGTTTAAATTTGATTGACGCTTATCGGACTTGCAGCTTTGTAGCTTCAAGTCTGAGCGGACCTTCTCACGCTTCGCCTCCACGTCTTTGGGAAGCGGGGCGTGACATCCTCCTTCACGTCCTACGCTTCAAGACCAAATTGATCATCTTAGAGATTACATGAATTCTGGTTTTGTCGGTATCCAAACTCATATTAGCGTTTGAAGATTGCTTTGAACACATGAACACTTCGATGGAAAATATGTAAGAGACTCAAGCAAAGATTTTGAGCACTCTTGAATAGTGGGCGACCTACACTCTATCCAGTTCATGCTACCCGCCTCAACCTCCGCCTGACTTTTAAGTGCAAATCAGCAACTTTCGGCTTCTAGTCGACCAGACCGATCTGTTGGTCGACTACCTGTATCTAGGACAAGTTTTTAGTATGTTTTAGTATGTTTACTTTGTTGTATTTGCTTTTGTACTCTTTGCATTCTGTTTGTGTACCTTTCTGCTTCATGTTTGCAGTATGTACTATTTGCATAATGATGTAATATGTGTTTTTAATAAAAAAATTGTTTTCTGCAAATTTTGTGCTTTTAGTCGACTAGTGCCTCTGGTTAGTCGACTAATCTTGAAAAGTACCCTATTTTGTTAATTTGACAGTGGGAGAAATACATGCGAAATTTATGCACAATCACATCATTTTTTGAAGGAATTTAATGAATTTAATACGCATACATATACTATGAATAAATCAAGTATTCTTGTGATTAGTGACAATTCTCATCATGAATTTTCACTAACACTTCATCAAACTCATTTATAAATAAAACTTAACACTTCATATATATAAGTCATATATTTAGGGGGAGTAATAACATCTTTATATAAATTTCTCATATTATATTCAATGTTTGTAAAATCATCAAAATGGGGAGAATGTTGGAAACTCACAACTCCTCATATGATTTTGATGATACAAACATATTATTTTATGTGTACTAACTTTATCTGTGTAGATTTTTATAGCTCAAATATTGCACATTCAAATAAGACAAACATCAAGTATACACGTTGCAAGAAGCATCCACCACAAGACGAAGTATATCAATGATATTTTGTATCATGTAAAAGGAGATGTAATCTTTATTTTTTCTTTTGCATATATCTAGAATGTAAAAGTCTTGATGATGATCTTTCTTAGTCGTTTGGGTTCGTCTTCAGAAAATTAAGTCATTGACCAAATTAGTCGACCAATCCCTACTGTGAGTCAACCAGTTTAAATATTAATTTTTTTTGAAAATTCTGAAAATTTGTCAAACTTATTTTTCAGTCATTAGGATCACTTTCCTACAAATTTCTATGTTTCAGATTTTCTAGCAGACTAATAGGTTCTGTTAGCCTACCAATCATATTTTAATTAGTTATTTTAACTGTTTTATCATTTAAATATTATGGTCAACCAATGAAAGTTAGAATTGCTACAAACGGCTAGTTCCTGACAGTTTATAGTCGTTCATATCAGGTATTGACCGTTTTCAGAAGTTATTTTCTGAATAGACATCTCAACTGTCAAATTCCAAGTCAGTATTCAAATTAGTCGACCAGTCCCTTACGTTAGTAGACTAATTTGAACAAATCTTAGAATTTTTTGAAAATTTAGAAAATTGTTAAACATTCAAAAACTAAATTTTTGGTCTATAAATAGACCCATAGACCCCTGGCTAAAATTCATGAAAATTCACACACACTTTCTTTTTTTAAGTTTACTTTCTCTCTTTAAAAAGTGAGTTATTTTCAGATTTTCACAGGGGAACATCTGAAGAAATTTTGTCCCTTTGAGTGTTCTACCACAATTCATATCAAGAACCTTGGAGATTCTATCACTAACCTTGCGCTATAATTCCTACATTATCAAGGCTATATATGATATTGTTTCATACTCTTTCTTTTCTTTATTTGGTGAATCTCTTGTCGAAGAGATTATACAAATTTGCAATACGGGGAGTGTATGCATCTTTGTATGCTAATTGCTTGCATGGAGTAAGTGTTATAGTTGAATGAAATCTCTACGGGGTAGAGGACTGGACGTAGGATCACGAGGATCCGAACTAGGATAAATCTCCATGTGTACATTTGGAATTTTCTTGATTTTGTTATTTATTTCTGCACTCTAACTGCAATTTTTAAGTTACTTTTAATTTTGCAATTTCATCGTGATATACACTATTCACCCCCCACTATGTAATTGGTGTGTCAGGAGACCCAACAAAAAGAAGGAGACTCAGATCTGCCATTGTAATCACTTGACAAAAAATGGCTGCAAGATGGTTGCCTGCCCATTGATCGACCCAGAATTAAACACCGGACGATGTCGTCTTACTGCAAGCGCATGGTACAGCGACGAGGGGCATCGAACACGTGGAGGCGGTGCTACACTACCAGTCTACTTCTAGGTTGGGTTAGGCTTGCGAATTTATTTAGGTGGAGATGAATTAGGAAGTGTCGTAATGGTGATGGATGCGTAGGACGTGTCACTCAGTGTCGTAAACTGACTCCACACAAAGAAAGAAGTAAAACAAAGAGAAAACGAATGAGGAAAATTTCACTAGGGTGTCGGGATCCCCACTAGGACTTTCAGGCTTGGATCTCAGGTTAAGGATCCTTTTGTTGAACGATGAATGCAGGTAGGAGTGTCACATCCAGAGATGGGAACGAGTACTTAACTTTTGTTGTCCAAATCGGCTAACGTATCCTTATACTCAGTCACTTTCGCAATGAACTTTACACCTACATATGTGCATTATGCTTGACATTGGTTCATATATCACAGATCTGTATCCACTCTCATGACCTACGGATTGGGATACTACACTATGGTTGATTCTAGCAGTCGGGCTCCTCTCGTAGTCATCGACTAGCAGATCGGAAATTATTAATCGCTCCTAGCGCACGAGTCACTCTCATGATCACGAGCCCTAGAATGTGTCCACTAAGCCCTAATCAGATTCGTGCGGATTTTTCCTAGAACATGTAGCTACTTTTGTAATCCTCCAATTCTAGGGCTAATCCCCCAAAATCCTTGTTCAAACTACCATAGAGTAACCCTAGATTCATCAAATAAGGTTAACCTAACATCCAATCCCTAGAATCCTAGGGTTCAACCTAGCCCTAGCAATAAATTTACTCAATCATGGCAAATGATATGGAAACAATAGAAAACATCACACGCAACAAAAGAAACAACAATCAAATAAATATTATCGAAGAAATACTTTGCTTCTTAGAAGATCTGATACAAAATCACCAAGAAGGGGGCCGATGGCATAGCCTAACCTTCGAAATAGTCCCGAAAAACACAAAACGAGCTCTCTAATGATGGCTATATATATATATATATATATATATATATATATATATATATATATATATATATATATATATATATATAGCTCCCTAGAAAACCCTAAAAAGGCCCAGAAAACCCTAACAGATCGCCACTTGAGAGTGCTGGGATCCATACCGCTCGGCCGAGTGCGCCCTAGTGCTCAGTCGAGCACCTTCTTGGTGCTATAACCCTCGAGTCTGGCAGAAGAGCCAGTTCGGTCGAGCGCTTGGGCCACTCGGTCGAGTTAATTCAACAGAGAGTTTTAGGCCAAACTTGGAGGTCGTCAGCAGAGGATCGCTTGGTCGAGCGAGATGGGTCACTCGCTCGAGCATGCCCTAGCGCTCGGTTGAGCTAATTCAATAGAGAATATCCTTTGTAAATCAGGGGGTGCCGCTTGTCCCAAGCGCTCGAGCACTCGGTTGAGCGGTTAAGCTCCAGCTTGCTCTTTTTCTCCTCCTCGTTGTTACCCTAGCTCGGCCGAGCGCATTAAAGCACTCGGTCGAGCTAGCCATGTTGATCTCTCAGCATGGCTTCAATCTTCTTGTTCTTTTTCTCCATCTCTTTTCTGTTGGATCCTGTGGATGGTAAACAACACTAGAAGGGGGGTTGAATAGTGTCGTATAAAATGAACTTTCTCGTTCTTAATAGATTAGCACAATTCAAAGCCTTCTAATGTTGCCTAAGAAACTAAGTAGAGTGAACTAGAATAATATCTCAAAGGAATTATAAGATCTAGAATAAAAACAGATTTGGCTAAGAGAGAATGAGAGCTGAGAATTTGAGAACGTTTAGAACTTTTACGCAAGAGAATTTTGATTTCAAGAGTTGTTATATGTTCTCAAAGAAATAGTCCTCTATTTATAGGTGAAGATGATGAATTCAAAATTCAAATTCATTTGAATTTTGCCCCGAAAATCATGGGAATAATAAATTAGAGATACGTCAAAAATCAAGTCAAAACGTCGAATTTCGACAGCTGGTAGTCGACTCCCTGGGATTGGTAGTCGACTCGCAGTGTGTTTCAGGAGAAATTAATTCTCAGCTAGTAGTCAACTCCCACTCCTTGGTAGTCGACTCCCAGAGGAGTTTCTTCTGAGACACGGCTAGTAAAACAGTAGTTAACTCCACTGTGTAATGGAGTTTCACTACGAAAAAGCAAATCGACTAGCAAAGCTCTCAATAACTTTGAAAGTGATTTAAAAGGTATTTTAAAATGTTTAGCTTTGAAATCATTTGTGTGTGTGTGTGTGTGTGTGTGTGTGTGTGTGTGTGTGTGTGTGTGTGTGTGTGTGTGTGTGTGTTGTCTATACGTTTGGCTTTAACATAATTCTAAGAAGGACATAACTCACACACTGTAGACTAGGACACGTCTTTGAAAGCTTGATCAACTGATGATGATGTAAATGTGAGCTTCTCTTGAGCTTCTGTTCCATTTGAGCTTTGAGCTTCATCATTGATCTAGCAATGTTCGTCCTTGTCTTTGAGCGTAGATTGCGCTTCTCTGGAGTATGCATAAAGATTTTCATTTGTCGCACAACCTGCACACTTAGTCGTAGTGTAGTTAGTACACTAAGCTTCATTTGGTGTTCTCATCATCAAAATCACTTGGGGGTGGAATTCAATTTCCACCATTCTCCCCCTTTTTGATGATGACTCCCAAATGAATAATGAAGTAAGTTGACATATTATTATGACATGAAAAAATAAACTTACTCCCCCTGCTTTGATGCGGTTCTCCCCCTGCATCGAAGCCGTTAGCAAAACAATACATTCATATAGTACATTCATTTTTGCATTTCTAAACTTTCTCCCCTTGTCATCAACAAAAAAAATTAATGACATCTCATTTCAACACATGAATCATTCAAGTTATAACAAAACTTTTGTCAGAGGGGAATTTAATTACTATTCCTGCAAAAAAAAATGTTAGCATATGATCAACCAATGTTTTAACTGAATAGATAAGTTCATCCATAAGCATAGTAGTATAAGAGTAGCAAGCATCACACCATAATATAGTTATTACAGACCAGAAGTTTTGAAATCATTGTTTTAAAAACCATTGTTTATGCAATCAAGAATGACCACTATTCTTCCTTAATTCCTTGATCTCACCAAGGATCATGCCAAGCGTCTCTTCCGTCATCTTGTTGCTCTTTGCCACGAATTCTTCGAAATCATCTACTTTTTTGTTGAGGCCTTCAAAACCTCTTCCTTGAGATATTTTCAGCTTTCCAATTTTCTTCAAGAGCATGTCTTGAAGTTCAATGATGTAGGTTGGTGTTTCGTCGTCGTCTTCTTCTTCGCTTCATTTTTCTTCTTCTTCTCCTTCTTCATCAGAATCTGAAATAATAACTTTCTTTCCTTTCCTGGAGGATGACGATCCTCCTTCAGCAGCAAGCTTCTCTTCGGGGATGTTTTGATCAAGGTCTCTATGAAGATTCATTCTTCCGAGAGCATAAACATCAAAGATGCGTGCCGGATCCAGAATTGTGGTTTCATTATCCAAAGACATATTATAACTAATAAACAGGATAGTGAGGTAATGTCCATGTGCTAGAGTGGATGATGGTCTGTCTGAAGAAGCTGAAGCAAGGATGGAGTACATAATGACTTTGGCCCAATTGACATGAATATTTCCTAGCATTGCATAGATGCACTTGGCTTGTTTTTCAGATAGTACAGAGTGATTGCCAGACTTTTGAGTTATATTGTAAGACAATATATTTGCAAGGATTCTTTCCGGATAGCGAAGATCGCTACAAGGAAGTTTGGTTTAGAAATGCTTTCTTGGGGAATACATTCTCTCCAAAATAGTTTCATTAGTCATCTCTATATTATCCAGTAACACACCAGTGTACGGAATTCCTAAGGCTTCTCCTAGAGATTTTACGGTTATGGCAAGTTTAGTGTCAAGCATTTTGGTGACAAATCGGCTCTTGGCAAGGTCATAATCCATATTGGCATAAAAGAGATGCACAAGTCTGGGATAACAGAAGTACATGTTTTCAGCAGAAAATAGGTTCGCCAAGTTTTGAAATTCTACAATGCTGTCAATGCCATAATTTTCTACATGATCAAGTTTCACAAATCTTTCATGGAGAATAGGTTTCTTGAAAACTTTAACAAAGTGTTCATAGGTGGTGCTTCTAAATAGATAGGGCAGGATGGTTTCTTTCTCAGAGATGGATTCACTTGAGATTCTCCTCTTCTTATAAACTATTCTCTTGATAGGCATCTAGATAGAGTAAAGATTATTTACAAAACTAGATATGCAAGGATATATAAGAAAAAAATGAAGTAGAGGTTGATGAGGAGAGATTTTACCTTGAGTAAACTTGAGAGAATGATGAAACCAAGTGATGAGAGAGCTCCAAGTGCTCCAAGTGCTCCAAGTGCCAAGGAAAATTTTTCAAGAGAAAGAGAGAATGGAGTAGTTGGCTACCCTAGGGTTTTACTATTGGGGTTTTTAACCAAGAGGTAAAAGGAGATGAAGGATAGGGGCCATTGGATCAAAAGATGGGTGGTTGAGATCAATTTTGGCTTATTGGTTTTAAGTTTCCTTTGGATGCAAACCCATTAACTCAATGGGATCCAATAGGAGTTAGAAAAAAACCCCAGTAATCCGCACAGCCGCTGGTAGTCGACTCTCTCATGTAGGTTGTCGACTCCCTATTGGGCCGAGTCGTTTTCTCATCCCGAGGGGTTTTGGTCCAAGACTGAGTGCGTCTCTGAACCAAAAAAATGTTTTATAAATGTAACACAAGCATTTATAGTAATATATAAAGGGATTAAAAATTATTTAATATGTTAAGCATATATTTTTGCAAAATGATTAAGTCGCAAAAAGGCTTTTCCAGTTATTAAGCGTTGGATCTTGTTTCTCCTGTTCGTTTCCTTAGAGTACCTGAAAGATAGACATTTATGGTACTCTTTAGCTTTTGAGCTTTTCATGCATTTTGCATAGCTCCTTATATGCTCCCATATAGTCCAAGTCTTCATCATCGCTTGATGACGAATCATTATCACTAGATGAATCATGATGCGAACATACCTTAGAAGATGTGGAAGCCATGAAGCACATGTGTGTTGTTTCTCTTCTTTCGTCATTGTCGTCTGCTGAGGATTAATCGGACGAGGAATCATCGCTCTGGTGGAAAGCTGCGTAGGCTTCCTTCTTTGGTCGTCGGAATTTGTTTCTTCCATTGTTTCTCTTTTTATTGCTATCTCGGTTCTTCCCACGATCTCTGGAATCACGATTGTTTCTTTCCAACGGACAATCTCTTTTGACGTTTCCTGGTTTATTGCAACCAAAACAAATAATACTGTTAGTAGGTCTAAAAGAGCGTTTACCATACTTACTTGTGATGAACTCTTTAAAGTTCTTTGAGATGAAGGCAATATGGTCTTCTTTGTCCGTGTAGTCGGAATCTTCTTCTTGAGCTTTAAACGCGTGATTCTTCTTCTTTGGTTTTTCTTCGATCTTCTTATCTTCTTCAAGTTCAATCTCATATGCCATGAGATTTCCCATTAGTTCTTCGATGGTAAGATCCTTTACGTTATGAGCTTCTCGAATGGCCGTTGTCTTTCCCTTCCATTCGGGTCGGAGAGATCTTAGTATTTTCATTACCTGCTCGTATTCGGAAAGTTTCTTTCCTAATCATGCGAGCTCATTTGTAATGTTAGTAAAACAAGTATTCACATCGGTGAAACTCACTCCTTCTTCCATCTTAAAAGATTCGAATTTAGAATGTAAAACATTTATGTGGGATTCCTTTACCTTTTCAGTTCCCTCGTGACTTACTTGAAGAGTGTGCCATATTTGATGTGCTGTCTTGCATTAGGAGACTCAATTGAACTCATTTCCTGTTACAGCACAAAATAGTGCATTCATTACCTTTGCATTAAGATCTTCTCTCTTCTTGTCGTTGGCTGACCACTTCCCAAATTCAACTTCGGTGGGTGCGATGTACGGGACTTTAGTGACAGTCCATGCCTCGATGTCTAATGACTCCAGGTGAGTCTTCATTCGGATCTTCCAGCTAGCATAGTTCGCTCCGTTGAACAGTGGTGGTCGCATGGTATTGAGTCCTTCAGAGTGGAAAGATGTTGACGCCATCACCTTTAAAGCCTTGCTTTGATACCAACTGTTGGATCCTGTGGATGGAAAACAACACGAGAAGGGGGCGTTGAATAGTGTTGTATAAAGTGAACTTTCTCGTTCTTAATAGATTAGCACAATTCAAAGCCTTCTAATGGTGCCTAAGAAACCAAGTAGAGTGATCTACGCTTGGTTCTTAATCAACTCAATAAATCTTAAAAATCAAATCAGAGATAAAAATCTTCTGGTAGTCGACGCCCTATAAACAGTAGTCGACTCCCAGAGGCAAATTAAGCACAGCTCAGTTAGTTAAATACTTAATGAAGATATATAAGATTGCACAGACATACAGATACAAAAACTGATCTTTGCAGTATATTATAAATGAATTACAAGAATAATATTAAACAAACAAATGAACAAAGAATTATGATAATAACAAAGTAAATGAGAATTTCTTGCAGAGATAAATAATCAAACACAGATAAGCAAACGCAGACACAAGGATTTTTATCCTGGTTCCCCACAACTTGGGTACGTCCAGTCCCCGACCAATCTGGTACGAGATTTCCACTATCTGCCTTAGAAAATATAAGCACCTAACTTCACTCGTTAGGATTTTCAACAACCTAGCCTTAACCAAGATTTCCAACCTCAACACCTAGACTTGTCTAGGGTTTCCAACAACAACAACCTTACAACAATGGGTAAACACAAAGAGAAAAATGATATCCAATTCACCACAATTGTTTGGTGGAGATTGGATTTACACCCAAATTCTATAGCCAATAGAAATAGACAATTATGTGTATTAGTGGCTTGATAGAATAAGATTCTAGATCACACAAACATATGAATGAAGTCTTTGTGATCTAAATCAAAAGTTTTTAAAAATCCTTTTAAATAAAATCAGAGAATAAGTAATATGGATTTTGAAAACAAATAGCCAAATAAAAAATTCAATCTTCAGAAAATAATATCTCAAAGGAATTACAAGATCAAGAATAAAAACAGATTTGGCTAAGAGAGAATGAGAGCTGAGAATTTGAGAACGTTTAGAACTTTTACGCAAGAGAATTTTGATTTCAAGAGTTGTTGTATTTTCTCAAAGAAATAGTCCTCTATTTATAGGTGAAGATGATGAATTCGAAATTCAAATTCATTTGACTTTTGCCCCAAAAATCATGGGAATAATAAATTAGAGATATGTCAAAAGTCAAGTCAAAACGTCGAATTTCGACAGCTGGTAGTCGACTCCCTGGATTTGTAGTCGACCCCAACTGTGTTTCAGGAGAAATTAATTCTCAGCTGCTAGTTGACTCCCACTCCTTGGTAGTCGAGTCCCAAAGGAGTTTCTTCTGAGACACGGCTAGTAAAACATGTAGTTAGCTCCAGGGTGTAATGGAGTTTCACTACGAAAAAGCAAATCGACTGGCAAAAGCTCTCAATAACTTTGAAAGTTATTTAAAAGATATTTTAAAATGTTTAGCTTCGAAATCATTTGTGTGTGTGTGTGTTGTCTATACGTTTGGCTTTAACATAATCCTAAGAATGATACAACTCACACACTGTAGACTAGGGCACGTCTTCGGAAGCTTGATCAACTGATGATGATGTAGATGTGAGCTTCTCTTGAGCTTCTATTACATTTGAGCTTTGAGCTTCATCATTGATCTAGCAACGTTCGTCCTTGTCTTTGAGAGTAAATTGCGCTTCTCTGGAGTATGCAAAAAGCTTTTCATTTGTCGCACAACCTGCACACTTAGTCGTAGTGTAGTTAGTACACTAAGCTTCATTTGGTGTGCTCATCATCAAAACCACTTGGGGTGGAATTCAATTTCCATCATTTTCTTATTCTTTTAGCTTCTTCTCTAGCATGTTGAGCTCGTCTTCAAGGGTATCCTTACTGCTCCAACATCATTGTTTATGGCCTTGACTCCAATTTGCTCCGAAATGCTTCAAATTCCATGAAATACATAAAAACGCTCTAAAAGTCAAATAGTTCCAAATAATAACATAAAAGCGTGTAAAAGGGGGATTTAGAGGGTGATCGATAAAACGTGTAATTGATGAGCGCATCAAAATCCCCCAAGCTTACCTCTTACTCGTCCTCGAAGAAGACTAGTAAGAAGCGAACCCGGAGAGAAAAAATAAGAATGGAAAATAAATAAAGACACTAGATCAACAACTCATATCATCCTCGTCATTCATAAACACACAAGATGAGAAATAATCAACAGCCACGTGTTTCACTTGACATTTTAACCTCGCATCATAATTTACATGTAATGGATTTGAATTGAAGCATAATGAACTAATCAACCAATCATAACAGAAATTAAAGTATTCATCCTATCATAGATTAGCATGTAATATACCGACTCACGATAATAACTCAAAATCCATGAAATATTCTCTAGCCAGCATATATGTATCATGATCAAATCAACAAGCATGCATAGCATATTATTATTTGTTGTTCATGAAATGAAATAGAAAACTCAACCAATCAAGCCATCACCACACTTATACCCATTTCTTGAATCCTAGGAACCTATCAACCTTGTCCTTATCTTTATTCTAAATAGAAAAGGAGGTAGAGGTATTGAATTTTGTACTTTTATATTTTTGGCTATTTTTGGCTGTTTGTCTTGCAAACTTGTATAAACGTAATGGAGTGTAAGGAGCGGTCTATGCAGCCCACATCAGGCGATCTTAGGGCATCGGGTTACAAGGAACCCCAGAACCTTTATTTAGGATATTTTGTTTGACTTTTGTATTATTATTTTATTTTTTGTTATGGGATTTTTTGCCAACTCATGTAGACGCGATGGAATGCAAAGATGGTCTTTGACCATTTGTTTGGCTATATACAAAAGAAAAGTAAAAAAAGCATAGATCTAGATATGGATACGGTATCAGAAATATCCTACTCATCAATGCTTAGAGTGTCATGAGGTTATCCAATCTCAATTGGATTACAAATCATTTATGAAACATATTTAATTTCTCACACAAATCATGCAAATATAGTTAAAATTCAGATTTAATACATTTCATTTTCATTTAGGCCGTTTCAAGAATATGAATCATGGAAATCTGAGCACTATTATAAAAAGCATATTAAAAATTCTATCCTACTCAAGGAATATACTCTAAAACTATCACTTTCAATTAAGAGTTCAGAAAGATAATCCATTCATATACATTTCATAATTGAAGCACAAGAGATTTCGAATATCAAGTGATAACTTGTGGTTATACAAAGGGATAATGTGTGTAGATGTGAAACATGAATAACAATCATAGAAGGAAAATCATTTCTAGCAAAAATAAATATAAATAAAAACGACCCACAAGCACACATTATGATGCATGAAACACACAAAAAGAGAAAACAAAGATGAAAAGAAAAATGAAATTTTTTGAAATTTTTGAAAAATTCTAGAAATCATACACATAATGTAAAAATGCAACCTGATGCAACTAAATGTCATGGAAATGCACTCTCCTAAGCTTAAACGACACATTGTCCTCAATGTGAGCATAAAAAATAATGAGGAACAACAATAAAAGATATAGGGGTGAGTGAAATATGATGATATGAATCCCTAATGCAAATAAATATATATACAATGATGCATGGAGTGCCTTCCCCAAAGCTAAACCAAACAATCCCATTCATTTGATTCAATCAATAAGGTCACTGCTTTGAAAAGCGTGATCAAGTCAAATGAATAGGAAATTAGGATTTAGTATGAAAGAAGTGCTCGATGCTGAGCAAAAGGATGGACACATCAAAATATGAAGAAGATAGCAATCAATATAGAGTATAAAGGGTTGGGTGTAAAAGATAATTGTCGTCGTCATATGAGGTGATATTTATTCTAAACTAACAAAACAAGCAAATATATTTGGTCCTCTCACTGTCGAGAGGATTCGTGTTTATTTAAAGCTAAAAATCTACACTACAGCTACACTACTGAATTGATACCACATGTAGCAAACGGCAGATCTAGAATCTTTGTCGGTGTAGGCAACTGCTCTAACTGCTCCTTCTGTGGCTCCGCTAGCTGCATGTCCTACGGACTCCATCAGATTCCAGTATTGGGGTTCCCAGCATCTCTCCAAAGACTCCACCTGTACCCTAAAAGAGATAAGCCGCATCAACCTGATGGGAAAATTTCAACCTCGAAATATATGTATTCCAGAGAAGATCATCAAAAGAGAAATGGAAGATAAATAATGGTTGAAAATACTTCCCTAAAAATAGATCTCTACTCTCGTGCACCACGTCGGTTCTCTTCCTGGTGTCCTTTCCAAGCTCCTTAAGTAGCTTTGGCATATCAACGTCGGTCTCATCCTGCGACTCCTCATCATCGTAAGACTCATCCTAGTGCACCTCCTAATTATATTTAAGTGCATCCATAGTAGGTGGCTCCTCACTCTCCTTATCAGACACGTCCCATAATGCATCCTACTCATCAGGGTATACGTCCCAAATTATTTCCTTCTCGTGCACGAACGTATCCTGCAAAATATGTGACAAGTAATCTGTACCCGAATCACAATAATCATAATAAATAGTGGTTGATTCGAACAAAAGACAAGAGTGGGTGAAAGATTCTCCCTTAATGGGAGCAATCTGAAGGATGGTCCTTTGATGGATGCTTAGCCATGGTGATGGAAGACAAAGGTGGTACAATCTTCTCTATGGCCTCCTCTTGAAATGTAACTTCTTGCTCTGTAGTGATACTCCCCGAGTGTCTCGTCTCAGTTGTCTCATCAGAAGTAACATCAATCGTATCAGGCGTCACTGTCTCATCAGAGTTGACAACGTCCATATCCTTACAACGCACTGCCTTGGCCTCCTCCTCGGGCTCCTCTGCACCTGCAGGCTACTCTGTGGGCTTAGGTATCTCTTCCCTGGTATAGAAGTATATCTTGTCCCTCTTAACTCGAGCGTGGACTCCAACATCAATAGTACCTGTAGAAGAGATGCGATGAATAATAAAATTTTGAAATTCACGCTCAGAATGATCACCTGCAGTTAGCGTCATTGGACCTGTGGACCGAACTACGTCCATAATGCTTCTCAATAGGCCCTAAATTGTGTCCTCCTCTGGCAGCTCAGATGTCTCTATTTGTGGAGTGTTGATTGTGTAAAAGTGAAGACGACCACCTTCAAGCAAAACATACACTTGGTCTATGATAGTACATTCATCAGAGACATTAGCCATAATGAAATCAATGAATACTTAATCAGATGGGTCATTTGCCATAACTGTTAGCGAACCCGTAGATCAAGCCTCATTTATCATTTGTTTCCAGGCTGTTGCCCATAGTAGATCACCGAACTTTCTCACGTTCATCCTCCGCATAAACTCATGTGAGGGTTCTTTTAACCCTCCATCGAAGTGACAAAATAGCTCTGCATCATAAAAATATGCACGATACAGGCGCCCACATAATAGGTCGTTGAACCTCTCCCAATCTTGGCCGAGTCTCTCTCTGTCAGCTTGGGAAAAGCTAAGGACCGCGCTAAACATTTGGTTCATTGGAGTGTACCTCGCCCACATCTTCAAATGAGTAGAACCTGAACAATTACAGAAATAAACAACCTGAAAAATATGCCAGTAGTACAAAGAGAGATAAAGATAATAATAATAATAGCAGGTGGGGTGGAATCTCTTTTTATTTCTTTTATAGTTTTTATAGTTTTATGATTTTTTATTTTTATATTCGCAGTCTAATCAACCTAATAGTAATAAATAGGTAATATGGCAGAACGCCACCCCGGCAACGGTGCCAAAAACTTGATCCATCCGGAATTAAATCATGGACGATGTCGTTTTACCACAAGCGCATGGTACAACGATGACCGGTATCGAACATGGGGAGGCGGTGCTACACTACCAATCTACTACTAAGTTGGCTTAGGCTTGCGAATTTATTTAGGTGGAGATGAATTACGAGGTGTCGTAATGGTGATGGATGCGTAAATCATGTCACTCAACGGCTCAAGCTGACTCCACAGAAAGAAAGAAGTAAAACAAAGAGAAAACGAATGGGGAAAATATCACCAAGGTGTCGGGATCCCTGCTAGGACTTTCAGTCTTGGATCTCAAGTTAAGGATCCTTTCGTTGAACGATGAATGAGGATAGGAGTGTCACTTCCAGAGATGGGAACGAGCACTTAACTTTCGTAGTCCTACTCTTCTAACGTATCCCTATGCTCAGTCGCTTTTGCAATGAACTTCACACATGGATACATGCATTACGCTTGACACTGGTTCACGTATCACAGATCCGTATCCACTTTCATGATCTACGGATTGGGATACTATACTATGGTTGGTTCTAGCAGTCGGACTACTCTCGTAATGGCCGATTAGTGGATCAGGGATTAGTAATCGCCCCTAGCACATGAGTCACTCTCATGATCATCAGCCCTAGAAAGCAGCCGCTAAGCCCTAATCAGATTCGTGGGAATTTTCCCTGGAACATGGAGCTACTTTTGTAATCATCAAATTATAGGGCTAATCCCCCAAAATCCTTGTTCAAACTATCATAGAGCAACCCTAGATTCATTCAATAAAATTTAACCTAACATCCAATCCCTAGGATCATAGGGTTCAACCTAGCCCTAGTAATAAATCTATTCAATCATGGCAAAAGATATGTAAACAATAGAAAACATCACACGTAACAAAAGAAACCGCAATCAAAAAAAGATTAAAGAAGAAATACTTAGCTTCTTAGAAGATCTGATACAAAATCACCAAGAAGGGGGCCGATGGCATAGCTTAACCTCCGAAATAGTCCCCAAGAACACAAAATGAGCTCTCTTATGATGGCTACCTCTCTCCATATTTATAGCCCCTTAGAAAACCCTAAAAGGCCTAGAAAACCCAAACAGATCACGACTTGCGAGTGCTAGGACCCATACCGCTCGGTCGAGCGTGCCCTAGCGCTCGGCCGAGCGCCTTCTTGGTGCTCTAACCCTCAAGTCTGGCAAAAGAGGCAGTTCGACTGAGTGCTTGGGTCGCTCGGTCGAGCTAATTCAACAGAGAGTTTTAGGCTAAACTTGGAGGATCGTTTGCAGAGGATCGTTCGATCAAGCGAGATGGGTCGCTTGGTCGAGCATGTAACGTCCCGCTCCCCGGGATACTCGGGAAGTATGAATTCATCCCAGTTTCTCACAGACATGCTATGGACTGAGCCAAGCATGCAATGATGTTAACAAAGGAGCCCTTTTCTCATTTCTCCTTATATCTGCCACTCCCCGCCTCATGGGCCACCAAATGTAACCCCCCGCTCCCCAGGATACCTGAGAAGTACAAATCTGTCCCAGGTGATCCCAGAGCAACGAGTGTTACGAAGGGAAATACAAAAAATAAAACACAAAGCAGGTCCACTGCGCACTGCTGGGATAGTACCTATAAAGTTCAGTGTTCTTTGTGTTCTGTGTTGTTGTTTGATGTGGGTGAACTTTACAGGTACTATCCCAGCAGTGCGTAGTGGACCTGCTTTATGTTTTTCTTTTTGTATTTTCCTTCGTAACACTCGTTGCTCTGGGATCACCTGGGACGGATTCGTACTTCTCGGGTATCCTGGGGAGCGGGGCATTACAGAGCATGCCCTAGCACTCAGTCGAGCTAATTCAACAGAGAATATCCTCCAAAAATCAAGGGGTGCCGATCGGCCCAAGCACTTGAGCACTCGACTGAGCGATTAAGCTACAACTTGCTCTTTTTCTCCATCTCATTGTTACCCCAGCTCGGCCGAGCGTATTGAAGCGCTCGGTCGAGCTAGCCATATTGAGCTCTTAGCATGGCTTCAATCTTCTTGCTCTTCATCTACATCTCTTTTCTTCTTCTTCTAGCTTCTTCTCTAGCATGTCGAGCTCGTCTTCAAGGGTATCCTTGCCGCTCCAACATCATTGTTTATGTCATTGACTCCAACTTGCTCCGAAACACTCCAAATTCACTGAAATACAAAAAAAGTTCCCAAAGTCAAATAGTTCCAAATAATAACATAAAAGCATATAAAATGGGGATTTGGAGGGTAAAACAAGACATGAAAATATGCTATAAACGTGTAATTGATGAGCACATCAACCATATGTGTATGTTTTCTGTGTGTGTCTGTGTGTGTCCGTAGTTTGTGTCTGTGTCTGTGTATAGTCTGATGTGTGTGTGATGTGTCTATATCTGTGTCTATTGATGTGTGTGTGTTGTGTCTGTGTATGTGTGTAGTTTGTATGTAGTTTATCTGTGTAAGTAGAGAGAGAGAGAGAGAGAGAGAGAGAGAGAGAGAGAGAGAGAGAGAGAGAGAGAGAGAGAGAGAGAGAGAGAGAGAGAGAGAGAGAGAGAGAGAGAGAGAGAGAGAGAGAGAGAGAGAGAGAGAGAGAGTGGTAGTCTATATGTGTAGTTTATGTTTGCAGGCCATCCAACCTCACCATGCCATGTTTGTCAAAAAATAAGATCTAAAATTTCTTAGCAGATCATCATCATCATTATCTCTACTGAGACACACACAAAAACAGAAACACAATATTATAATAAAAAGTACATTCACACACACTGACTGCACATACAGACTACTCCTTGCAGGGGCTTTCTTTGCACTAGCCATAGATGATGATGTGTTTTCTCATGAGGAAGACGATGATAAAGAACATTCTAACACGGCATCATCATCTAAGTCTATCGCAAAGAAAGGCCCTGCAAGGAGTCATGCCAACGAATGGCGTTTTGAGGTCAAATTGAGTGTTACAACCTCTCGAAAGGCCAAGTGGGTAGAAATGTTGTATTTGGCCACGAATATGCTCTTTTTCTCTCTTTTTGACATAATACTACTCTGATATGGTTGACAATACATGCATGATTTGCATTACAAGGCATTCCACTACGATTCAGAGAATATGTAGGGCTTCGGCCAGAATGACAAGAGGTGACTCTAAAGGATCCCAAATTCTCGCTGTTAATGGTTGGGCTTTGGCACCTTAAGTGTCCAAATCAGACCAGTGTGTCGTATGTGGAAATACGAAGAGACTGGAAAAGGTTCATGCATAAACAACCTGAAGGCTGGTGATAGATATGCCTTGGAGTTGGGGTACCCCGAATGGAAAGGGCACGAAATGGTGTGGCAAGTGAAGATACTCGAAAACCATGCATAAGTAGATGATACTGTGTGTGTGTGTGTGTCATTGTGTATGTGTGTCTATGTCTGTGTGCCAAGTCAGATACGCAGATACACAGACATAGTCATAGACACATTGACTTGGGACACACACTGATACACTCACAAGGACGAGGCTCGGATCTGTCCATTGTAATCACTGGATAAAGAATGGTTGCAAGATGGTTGTCTGCATAATTGTAAACCATCCTATTACGCCTCGCCATTTTTCTTAAAATATGTTGTACGTTGACACAGACTACACCCACATAGATGACACACACGTAGTACTTAATGGCATATCATCGTCATCATCGCCTCGACTGACAACAATCCACACATTGACTTGGCATACAGACACACACTGACTGACACCGACAAGCTGACTTAGCACACACACTGACACACATACAAGAATGAGGCTCAGATCTACCCATTGTAATCATTGGACAAAGAATGGATGTAAGATGGTTGTCTGCATAATTGCATGACATCCTATTAGGCAACTCTATTTTCCTCAAAAATATGTTGTACACTGACACAAACTACACATACACAGACACAGACATGGAGACTACACACATTCATATATTAATTATTGGCAAATCATCATCATCGTCGCCTCGACAGACACACACCCTCACACTAACATCATAGACATATACACATTTCCCCCCACACATTACCACACAGACACACTCACTGACTTGGCACAGACAGCCATACACACTGACACACTAACACATTGCACACCCTGACAAACAAAGAAAAAGATAGACTTATGCTCTATTTGAATTTTAAAATCCTAGAAAAAGCTTTCTATTGCAAAATTACTACAGTTCATGCATGGATGCACAAAAAAGAAATTTTAAAATACTGTATTTCAACCATGCACAAAAAAGATATTTTAATAATTCTACAGTAAGATGCAAAATTAATATATAAATAAATACATATAAGTCGAAAAGATGTGGAAGCTCATCATCGGTAGGGGCGTGCTCATCATGGACACCTGCATCGATTGCAGATGTTGCTGCACCCGTTGCAGCTAACGATGCACCGGTGGTTGTTCCCTACATACGATTAAACAAATAATATATTAATTAAGCTGAAACCAATAAACGAGAACAATATAACTAGAACTTATAATAGACAAGTGAAAGTGTTGTGTGAATTAAGTTTCAATATTTATACCACAAGTGCATGCCATTGTCGTGTACTCATGGGTCGATCCACATGGAGGTTGGTTGACTGAGTACTAGCCAATCCTAAGTTATAGTTAGCTACATGGGTTGGTTTTTATGAAATAGGAAGAATAAAATAGAAGGAAGGCTCTAGGGATAGGTATCCCCTTTACAGTAGGTTGAACATGGAAGAGAAGCGATCACCTAGACATTGAATCGATGCTAGGGTGAGGTTGTCATACATAAGGTCGTCACTATCCCCCATTATTATGATGCTATGATACGACAACCTACTGCTATCACCTACCCCCAACTATCGTGATGCAATGTTAGGACTACCCCTCATGTGGAAAAGCCAACTATCATTGGTCATCGCCACACGACGGGCGCATGATGCCCGACAATGTTTCCCAACCATTGTTCATGCCACTATCATGGATAGAACTCCGGTCATCGCATGGAGGCTCTAATCCTTGCCCAACTAT
The DNA here is from genome assembly GCA_030789695.1 of Scilla litardierei. NCBI lineage: Eukaryota > Viridiplantae > Streptophyta > Magnoliopsida > Asparagales > Asparagaceae > Scilla > Scilla litardierei. Next base: position 37,114,779 of record CM061142.1, read on the forward strand.
CATTGGTGACATGGTAGTGTATGATTCTAATCAAACATCCATGGTGAAACCCTAATTAGGCAATCCAATAGCTAAACAATATGTTCATTCCATATCCATCCCCCAATAAGGGTTCAACCACACCCTAGATGAAATTCTACTCACTAAACTTTGATAGAATCACATAGATAAACATATAGAAACAATAAGAAAATATAGAACAAATAGAAAATATAAAAACAAGGAAGAATATAGAACAAATAGAAAATATAGAAACAAGGAAGAAATACTTAGTTCCAATCGTTTGCAATACAAAATCTTTAATACACAAGTGCATCAATGGAGGAAAACCGAATAAAACTTAATCTAAACCTACTCCTACTCCTAGAACTAATTACAAGGAAGAAAGAGATGAAAACTAGAAGAAACGAAGCTAAACGTCGGCTCTCCTTGCAAAATAGCGCTCCCAAGCTTTTATACTTTCCCAAAAACCTAGCGGGCAGGCAGAAAACCCGACCCGACCCGACCGTGTGAGAAATCAACACGGTCATGTCGACGCAGCTTGAAACATTTCCTTCAAGAATCTCTTCAGAACTTAGATTTGACACGGTCGTGTGGGAGATCCACACGACCATGTCATGCCAGTGGTAGAATGCAGCTTCAGAATAGGTGCTTTGTCTCATTTCTTCTTTCATTTAACGTGGTCGTGTGGATTGCCCCACGATCATGTCGGTTTGCCTTCCGCTCTTCACAAGATAGCCCATATGACCATTTCAAACGGTCATGTGGGGATTCATTTAGATTTTTGCTATGTTGATATCCGACACAGTCGTGTGTGATATGCCACACGACCTTGTCGGTCCTTACTTAGCTCCCACTCCGTCGATTGACTCAAGCCCCGTCACATCTTCGATCGCTCCTCAAGCCTTCATTCTCATTTTTGGGTCCCAAAACTCCCTGTTTTTACCTGAGATACACCAAGTAAGCCCAAAGCATAAAAGGAAAAAAAAGGTGGAAGAAACAACGTGGAAAGTGTGGTGAAGTGGCATGAAATGTGAATGAAAACTATATGAAAAAGAAAGAAATAAACACTCATAAAAATCCCCCAAGCTAAACTCATCCTTGTCCTCAAGGGAGAGAGAGAGAGAGAGAGAGAGAGAGAGAGAGAGAGAGAGAGAGAGAGAGAGAGAGAGAGAGAGAGAGAGAGAGTGCAAGCATGCACACAAATGATATCAAGAATTTCGAAACGTCGAGCATTCATATACATGGACGAGTGGAGAATTCAGATTTCAGAGATATTAAATATATCAATTCCTCTCTATCAATCAAGATGTAACCTATGGTATTGTTTTTAGTAGAATAAACACACAATATGCAAAATCATGGTTATACTCAAATCCTAGGATATTTCCTCTATCTTGCACTAGATTATTAGGATGGGAATCAAAGTTATGTAATGATCGAGAGAAGAATTAATATCGTATAATTTCATGCAAATCTTTCAAGGAGATGACACTCACACCACGCTGACATTCCTTAATTTATGGGGTTGATAGCATTGCCCATTCTTTTATTTCTATATATATAAGTGATCTCTTTCTGTTCTTTTCCCGTTTCTTTTTTTGGATTTCAGTTGGTTTGTGTAAGGAGTGTTGGGCAATGACTCACAGATCAGATGACCTTAGGGCATTGTGCCAAGGACCACTTGGACTTACTAGCTCAAACCAACTAAAAATCCGATTCCTATGCACTCTTCTAAACTAAATCTTTTGGTGCGAATCCTCAATGCTTCCCGAGGAACGAGGATCCGGCTACTCGATGTAGCTGGAAGAACTGTCATATTTATTTATTTTTATTTTCTCTCTCTTTTTCAAACTTGGGCAAGCTATGCAACTCAACTCATCTGTACAGAAAAGATGTGTTGTTATCACAATCCTATTAGATTGCTAATTATCAGACTCAACTAAAACTTTCAGGATTCATGCATAAAATGGATTCCCAAAACAAAATATAACCTAGGCATGTTTCAATTACTTCTATCCTAAACATTATGAGGATAAGCATAAAAAGCATATTACACGAGATCTCAAACCAAAAAATAACCCTAGGCATATATCATGATTAATGTCGAGAAACTGAATAAAAAGATATATAAATCTGAAAATTCTTCATTCAAAAATCCATGCAAATAAGAAGCTCGACATCGTGAAATTCTAGATATGAAGACACATATACACAAATATATGCAGGATGATGTGGGGATGCTAGTGTTTTTTGTGTTTTTTTAATAAAAAAGGATTACAAAACGTGAGAAAAATAAAACAAAAAGGACCAAGTGGATGCATGGAATGTTCCTCACCCAAGCTGGAAGTAAGCATTGCCCTCAATGCAAAATAGAGGTGAAGATAGGAGAAAATATGTGAGGGGAAGGAGGTGCAAATGGGTGAAAGGAGGCCTCCCCCAAGCTAGAATGGTGTTATGCCATATATGTGATTGAGGAAGTGGAGAATTAGGGAGTACAAAATGTGGGGGGTGTGGATGGTTAGATGGGTCGAGAAGCACCATCCTCAGGTGGGGGTGGGGGTGTAGTGGATGGTATGGTGGATGGGAAATGGCTCTGGTGTATGGCGGAGAGCATGGTGTGCATCATGGAGACTGTGTCTCTAATGCCATCCACGGTGGTCCTAAGGTATCGTAGTCTTCCTACAATCTAAGTAAGTGTGTATGGGTATCAAGGGGAGGAGAAGTACCAGAGGTGCCAGAACCATCACCAACTAGTGGAGGAGGAGGAGGAGGAGGAGGAGGTAGTGATACTACGAGCTCCTCAGGATGTACATCGTGATGGTGATTAGGGATGGTCTGAGGCTGTGCAGCGGGTGCAAAGGTAGAGTCAAGTGGGAATATACACTGCATCGCCTCATTAATGCGAGTGTGCTCAGGGTTGGGAATAATGGTGGAAGGAGTGTGGGATGGGCCAAACAACCAAAGGAACATGCTGGCCAAAGAAGGGGTAATTAGTTGCATATTCATCAGTACATGAATATCTAAATATGTGGGTCCAAGGGCCTTTGGCAAATCATCAGGGATCTGGATGGAGATGGGTGGGTGGTGTGCAATCGTAGTAATGAGGCCCCCATAGCAGATATGGCCAGCAGTGGCCTGGCTAATGGAGAGGAGTCTATGGGCTAACCACAATCTGGTATTAAGTGAAATGCGTGGAGTTGTGGTGCCGGAATGGTGTACGACTCGTGGTTGGGTCATGGCCCATTTGAAAAATAGCTCATGCTGTAAAACGATGCATGTGGCCTTCTTACAAAATGGTGTTCGTGATAATGCGATGGGCCAGGCGAAGGCATGGATGGATACTAGATTAGGCCTTCGCCTGGCCAGGGGAGTAGAGCTCTACCCCAGTGATTTGTTCCCAAAAAAGGAAATTATGGAGACTGGGGAAGAGCGCTCGTAGGACTAATGGAATTGGTGACGGTGGTGGCAGGCCATCGAAAAATTGTGTTCAAGGCATCGAACGTGATGGTGTAGTCAGCGTTCGGGAGACTGAACTCTATGCTTGATCCCGTGTAGGAGAAGCTAAGAAGCTCCAATGTGAGTCGTGGGTACGTATGGGCTTTGCAGGCTAGGAACTTGTTCCACCCTATGTTGGAAAAGAGTGTTTGAACTGTTGGATCCTGTGGATGGTAAACAACACTAGATGGGGGGTTGAATAGTGTTGTATAAAATGAACTTTCTCGTTCTAAATAGATTAGCACAATTCAAAGCCTTCTAATGTTGCCTAAGAAACCAAGTAGAGTGATCTACGCTTGGTTCTTAATCAACTCAATAAATCTTCAAAACCAAATCAGAGATAAAAATCTTCTGGTAGTCAACTCCCTATAAACAGTAGTCAACTCCCAGAGGGAAATTAAGCACAGCTCAGTTAGTTAAATACTTAATGAAGATATATAAGATTGCACAGACATACAGATACAAAACCTGATCTTTGCAGTATATTATAAATGAACTACAAGAAATAACAAACAAATGAACAAAGAATTATGATAATAACAAAGTAAATGAGAATTGCTTGCAGAGATAAATAATCAAACATAGATAAGCAAACACAGACACAAGGATTTTTATCCTGGTTCCCCACAACTTGGGTACATCCAGTCCCCGACCAATCTGGTACGAGATTCTCACTATCTGCCTTAGCAAATACAAGCATCTAACTTCACTCGTTAGGATTTCCAACAACCTAGTCTTAACCAGGATTTCCAATCGCAACACCTAGACTTGTCTAGGTTTCCAACAACAACACCCTTACAACAAAGGGTAAAGACAAAGAGAAAAACGATATCCAATTCACCACAATTGTTTGCTGGAGATTGGATTGACACCCAAATTCTATAACCAATAGTGATAGACAATTATGTGTATTAGTGGCTTGATAGAATAAGATTCTAGATCACACAAAGATACGAATGAAGTCTTTGTGATCTAAATCAAATGTTTTTCAAAATCCTTTTAAATAAAATCAGAGAATAAGTAATATGGATTTTGAAAACAAATAGCCAAATAAAAAATTCGATCTTCAGAAAATAATATCTCAAAGGAATTGCAAGATCAAGAATAAAAACAGATTTGGCTGAGAATTTGAAAACGTTTAGAAATTTTGCGCAAGAGAATTTTGATTTCAAGAGTTGTCACGCCCCGATCCCCAGAATACCCGAGATCTAAATTTTTTTTCCTCCAAGTATTCTGAAGAGCAGAGGTGATGAAGAGGAAAAGAGGGAGAAAGAATAAACTGAATAAGCAAGCCACTGCGCACATGCTGGGATAGTACAAGTAAAACTCCACAGTTATATCAACAACCTCATGAATCAATAACAACACTTCATATTTGACATGTTCCATTTATACATACAGCCCAAGCGTATCGATACATATACACCGCTCTAAGTCTGCCAAGACATCCCAGTTACAGTACAACCCAAACTCACACCAACACTATCCCTGAAACTCAACTCCAAGCCACCACCAACTCTGCTGTCCTTACCTGAAAAATAAGGGGGGAGCACGTCAATGCGTGCCCCAGTAGGAACCAACTTGGGTTTGGAACTCCATTTTAAGGTTATCAATTCACAAGGCAAGCCAAGCAAAATAGAGTATGTAACTAAGTCATATAATGTAAATTAAATAGTTAAACAAGGGAATCATACCTGCGGTCCAGTGACGAACTGCTGCAAGAAAGGGATTAGCACAAATAATAATAATAATAATAACAATAATAATAACATGAGGCTCAAGCAACTAATATCAAATACGATAAATGCAAGTGCCTGAGGCATGACACCAAACCACAAAGTACGTGCAAAGGGGAGGGAAGTGCTGCCAGCAGTACAAGTAACACACAAATCTTATTTTATTATTTCATAATTGAGTTAATTGGAACTTGGGTAAACTGTGTGATACCAGGATCTGGACTTCACCCCAAATTTGGGGTGAATATAGCACACGACGCAGTGGACACGGGCACTGTATGCCGGGCCTCTCAGCTCCCCCGTCCCTGTCAGGAGTGAGGCTCTCCCACAATAACACAACCTTCGTTTATCCCCTCCACTCCCGGCAAGGCGAGTGGGTGTAAATATCACATATCACATAACATTTCCCCCAACTTCTCAGTCCAGGCCTCATATCCACAATTTACTCAAATCCCACTTAAAACCGGGCTTTGCTAACTCACCCTCATTAGAGAGGACCGAGAATTATTCAATTTCATTGGTTAACATCATAAGTGACACGTTAGGGGTCTTGATGGCATGGGTAAGCACACATCACCTCAGCTGTCCATCATCGAACATGAGGTCATGCACTCATGTGACATGCAATCTATCACAACACATCACCCATTCACAATTACAATATATTCATGCCATTCAAGCCTCTAACTTCACTATTTATCTACATGGCACAAGCCCAATGCAAACACATGCAAGTTACTCAACTTATTGAATTTTGCCTTCATTGAGGCATTTCATCAAACACGTGGTGAGCGCGACATGCAGGTCTATAAGAACATTAGCAAATCCATTAGAAAATGTATCATGAATGTATCTACCATGCCATAACAATAATCATGCACAATAGAGGGTGAAATAGCAATAGAGCACAATTTATAACATCACTTTAATGTTTCAGCTTGCTGGAATTCGTAGAAATTGCTAATACATGAGCATATTACATCAGGTTATATTAGGAATTTGGCAAAGTGTTCCAAAAGAAAGTTGAAGATATATCAGTCCTTGATTCACAGATAAAATTTCATGGAAAAATATTACGTTTGTGATTTATGGTGAATTATTTAGCGAAGTGTGTCAATTCTATTTTTCAGACAGATTTTAGGGTCTGTGTTCAACACCAATTTTGGGCATGTTCTAGCCAGAATTTCGACATAAGAGAAGTCTGATGAACTTTGAGAAAAACTTGTTAGCTTTCCAACAAGACCAAAATCATAGAATTTCAAGTTGTGGGCAGCTCTGTAGAACAATTTTTCTAAACTGTGTCAACACTGAAAATCAAACAGACAAGCTGTAAAGATGGATTTATTTCTCCCAATTTCTGAATTGAAACTATATCAAAATTTATATGATTTTGGGTTATAACTTCATGATCTACATGCTCATATTTTTTTCGAAACATGATTCGAGCTACAGTAACTGTAATGGAAGCTACAACAGACATTAATAATTCTGAAATTCAAAAGGAGATGACTTTGCTAGGAATTTCAAAGAGAAAGTTGTGAAATTGAGCTATAGCATATGAAATGAACTATCTTTATCGTGTATTGAGTAAAAACATGCTATGAAATCATCATCACAAGAACCAATTTATAGAATTCCAAATCCAAGAAGTTTCCTGCCTCAAATCTCAAATTCTCCTTCTCTTCCCCTTTCTTTCTTCTCCATCTTCTTTCTCCATCTTCTTCTTCTTCATCACCTCTGCTCTTCAGAATACTTGGAGGAAAAAAAAATTTAGATCTCGGGTATTCTGGGGATCGGGGTATGACAAGAGTTGTTGTATTTTCTCAAAGAAATAGTCCTCTATTTATAGGCGAAGATGATGAATTCGAAATTCAAATTCATTTGACTTTTGCCCCGAAAATAATGGGAATAACAAATTAGAGATATGTCAAAAGTCAAGTCAAAACGTTGAATTTCGACAGCTGGTAGTCGACTCCCTGGGATTGGTAGTCGACTCCTAGTGTGTTTCAGGAGAAATTAATTCTCAGCTGGTAGTCGACTCCCATTCCTTGGTAGTCGACTCCCAGAGGAGTTTCTTCTGAGACACGGCTAGTAAAACATGTAGTTAGCACCAGGGTGTAATGGAGTTTCACTACGAAAAAGCAAATCGACTTGCAAAAGCTCTCAATAACTTTGAAAGTGATTTAAAAGGTATTTTAAAATGTTTAGATTCGAAATCATTTTGTGTGTGTGTGTGTGTGTGTGTGTGTGTGTGTTGTCTATGCGTTTGGCTTTAACACAATCCTAAGAAGGACACAACTCACACACTGTAGACTAGGACACGTCTTCGGAAGCTTGATCAACTGATGATGATGTAGATGTGAGCTTCTCTTGAGCTTTTGTTCTATTTGAGCTTTGAGCTTCATCATTGATCTAGCAACGTTCGTCCTTGTCTTTGAGCATAGATTGCGCTTCTCTGGAGTATGCATAAAGCTTTTCATTTGTCGCACAACCTGCACACTTAGTCGTAGTGTAGTTAGTACACTAAGCTTCATTTGGTGTGCTCATCATCAAAATCACTTAGGGTGGAATTCAATTTCCATCACTCTCCCCCTTTTTGATGATGACACCCAAATGAAAAATGAAGTAAGTTGACATACGAATATGACATGAAAAAATAAACTTACTCCCCCTGCTTTGATTCAGTTCTCTCCCTGCATCGAAGCCGTTAGCAAAACAATACAATCATGCAATACATTCATTTTTGCATTTCTAAACTTTCTCCCCCTGTCATCAATAAAAAAATTAATGACATATCATTTCAACACATGAATCATTCAAGTTATAGCAAAACTTTTGTCAGAAGGGAATTTAATTACTATTCCTGCAAAAAATGTTAGCATATGATCAACCAATGTTTTAGCAGAATAGATAAGTTCATCCATAAGCATAGTAATATAAGAGTAGCAAGCATCACACCATAATATAGTTATTACAGACCATAAGTTTTGAAATCATTGTTTTTAAAACCATTGTTTATGCAATCAAGGATGACCGCTATTCTTCCTTAATTCCTTGATCTCACCAAGGATTATGACAAGCATCTCTTCCGTCATCTTGTTGCTCTTTGCCATAAATTCTTTGAGATCATCTACTTTCTTGTTGAGGTCTTCAAAACCTCTTTCTTGGGATATTTTCAGCTTTCCAATTTTCTTCAAGAGCATGTCTTGAAGTTCAATGATGTAGGCTGGTGTTTCTTCGTCTTCTTCGTCTTCTTCGCTTTCTTTTTCTTCTTCTTCTCCTTCTTCATCAGAATCTGAAATAATAACTTTCTTACCTCTCCTGGAGGATGACGATCCTCCTTCAGCAGCAAGCTTCTCTTCGGGGATGTTTTGATCAAGGTCTCTATGAAGATTCATTCTTCCGAGAGCATAAACATCAAAGATGCGTGCTGGATCCAGAATTGTGGTTTCATTATCCAAAGACACATTATAACTAATAAACAGGATGGTGAGGTAATGTCCATGTGCTAGAGCGGATGATGGTCTGTCTGAAGAAGCTGAAGCAAGGATGGAGTCCATAATGACTTTGGCCCAATTGACATGAATATTTCCTAGCATTGCATAGATGCACTTGGCTTGTTTTTCAGATAGTACAGAGTGACTGCCAGACTTTTGAGTTATATTGTAAGGCAATATATTTGCAAGGATTCTTCTCGGATAGCGAAGATCGCTACAAGAAAGTTTGGTTTGGAAATGCTTTCCTGGCAAATACATTCTCTCCAAAATACTTTCATTAGTCATCTCTATATTATCCAGTAACACACCAGTGTACGAAATTCCTAAGGCTTCTCTTAGAGATTTTACGGTTATGGCAAGTTTAGTGTCAAGCACTTTGGTGACAAATCAGCTCTTGGCAAGGTCATAATCCATATTGGCATAAAAGAGATGCACAAGTCTGGGATAACAGAAATACATGTTTTCAGCAAAAAATAGGTTCGCCAAGTTTTGAAATTCTAGAATGCTATCAATGCCATAATTTTCTACATGATCAAGTTTCACAAATCTTTCATGGAGAATAGGTTTCTTGGAAACTTTAACAAAGTGTTCATAGGTAGTGCTTCTAAATAGATAGGGCAGGATGGTTTCTTTCTCAGAGATGGATTTACTTGAGATTCTCCTCTTCTTAGAAACCATTCTCTTGGTAGGCATCTAGATAGAGTAAAGATTATTTACAAAACAAGATATGGAAGGATATATAAGAAAAAAAATGAAGTAGAGGTTGATGAGGAGAGATTTTACCTTGAGTAAACTTGAGGGAATGATGAAACCAAGTGATGAGAGAGCTCCAAGTGCTCCAAGTGCTCCAAGTGCCAAGGAAAATTTTTCAAGAGAAAGAGAGAATGGGGTAGTTGGCTACCCTAGGGTTTTACTATTGGGGTTTTTAACCAAGAGGTGAAAGGAGATGAAGGATAGGGGCCATTGGATCAAAAGATGGGTGGTTGAGATTAATTTTGGCTTATTGGTTTTAAGTTTCCTTTGGATGCAAACCCATTAACTCAATGGAATCCAATAGGAGTTAGAAAAAAAACCCAGTAATCCGCACATCCGCTGGTAATCGACTCTCTCATGTAGGTTGTCGACTCCCTATTGGGCTTAGTCGTTTTCTCATCCCGAGGGGTTTTGGTCCAAGACTGAGTGCGTCTCTGAACCAAAAAAATGTTTTATAAATGTAACACACGCATTTATAGTCATATATAAAGGGATTAAAAATTATTTAATATGTTAAGCATATATTTTTGCAAAATGATTAAGTCACAAAAAGGCTTTTCCAGTTATCAAGCGTTGGATCTTGTTTCTCCTGTTCGTTTCCTTAGAGTACCTGATAGATAGACATTTATTGTACTCTTTAGCTTTTGAGTCCAGAGGGTTAGTCTCCAGGAAACCAAACCCCGTACGGTTTAGTTCCTTCATGAAAAATATATTTATAATCTTTGCTTAAGTGAACTTGCTGAATAAAGTTTGTAGCATACCTTTTCTTTCTTTGATCGGATAGGTTCTTCAGTATCCAGATGCTCAGAAAATTATTGTTAGAATGATGCATCCTATTATGCTTAACCCGTTTCTTGGTATGATTTGAATCATATCTGAGTCCGGTTTTGCTAGATGAGGCTTTTTAGTTATCTATTAAACTGTCTAGCTTCCCTTTTCCTTTGTTGAAATTTTCAATAATTTTCATCGTAGCGTCGTATTTATCTTTGACAGATACGAGAAGATTATTCAAATTTTCAACTTTTTCATTTACGGAAAGAATGTCTTTTTGTAAAGAATCATTCTTTTCTTTAAGAAGATTATTTTCCTTAATGATTTCTTCTTTTTCTTTGACATCCCTTTTAATATTCCAAAGTGTTCTTCTATGTTCTTTATAAGCTTTTCATGCATTTTGCATAGCTCCTTATATGCTCCCATATAGTCCATGTCTTCATCATCGCTTGATGACGAATCATTATCACTAGATGAATCATGATGCGAACTTACCTTAGAAGATGTGGAAGCCATGAAGCACATGTGTGCTGTTTCTCTTCTTTCATCATTGTCGTGTGCTGAGGATTCATCGGACGAGGAATCGTCGCTCTGGTCGAAAGCTGCGTATGCTTCCTTCTTTGGTCGTCGGAATTTGTTTCTTCCATTGTTTCTCTTTTCATTGCTATCTCGGTCCTTCCCATGATATCTGAAATCACGACTGTTTCTTTCCAATGGACCGTCTCTTTTGACGTGTCCTGGTTTATTGCAACCAAAACAAATAATACCGTTAGTAGGTCTAAAAGAGCGTTTACCATACTTGTGATGAACTCTTTAAAGTTCTTTGAGATGAAGGCAATATGGTCTTCTTTGTCTAGTCGGAATCTTCTTCTTGAGCTTTAAACGCGAGATTCTTCTTCTTTGGTTTTTCTTCGATCTTCTTATCTTCTTCAAGTTAAATCTCATATGCCATGAGATTTCCCATTAGTTTTTCGATGGTAAGATCCTTTACGTTATGAGCTTCTCGAATGGCCGTTGTCTTTCCCTTCCATTCGGGTCGGAGAGATCTTAGTATTTTCATTACCTGTTCGTATTCGGAAAGTTTCTTTCCGAATCCTGCGAGCTCATTTGTAATGTTAGTAAAACGAGTATTCACATCGGTGATACTCTCTCCTTCTTCCATCTTAAAAGATTCGAATTTAGAATGTAAAACATTTATGCGGGATTCCTTTACCTTTTCAGTTCCCTCGTGACTTACTTGAAGAGTGTGCCATATTTGATGTGCTGTCTCACATTGGGAGACTCGATTGAACTCATTTCCTGTTACAGCACAAAATAGTGCATTCATTGCCTTTTCATTAAGATTTGCTCTCTTCTTCTCGTCGGCTGACCACTTCCCAAATTCAACTTCGGTGGGTGCGATGTACGGGACTTTAGTGACAGTCCATGCCTCGATGTCTAATGACTCCAGGCGAGTCTTCATTCGGATCTTCCAGCTAGCATAGTTCGTTCCATTGAACAGTGGTGATCGCATGGCATTGAGTCCTTCAGAGTGGAAAGATGTTGACGCCATCACCTTTAAAGCCTTGCTTTGATACCAAGTGTTGGATCCTGTGGATGGCAAACAACACTAGAAGGGGGATTGAATAGTGTCGTATAAAATGAAATTTCTCGTTCTTAATAGAGTAGCACAATTCAAAGCCTTCTAATGTTGCCTAAGAAACCAAGTAGAGCGATCTACGCTTGGTTCTTAATCAACTCAATAAATCTTCAAAATCAAATCAGAGATAAAAATCTTCTGGTAGTCGACTCGCTATGAACAGTAGTCGACTCCTAGAGGGAAATTAAGCACAGCTCAGTTAGTTAAATACTTAATGAAGATATATAAGATTGCACAGACATACAGATACAAAAACTGATCTTTGCAGTATATTATAAATGAATTACAAGAATAATATTCAACAAAGAAATGAACAACGAATTATGATAATAACAAAGTAAATGAGAACTTCTTACAGAGATAAATAATCAAACACAGATAAGCAAACGCAGACACAAGGATTTTTATCCTGGTTCCCCACAACTTGAGTACGTCCAGTCCCCGACCAATCCGGTACGGGATTTCCACTATCTGCCTTAGCAAATACAAGCACCTAACTTCACTCGTTAGGATTTCCAACAACCTAGCCTTAACCAGGATTTCCAACCGCAACACCTATACTTGTCTAGGGTTTCCAACAACACCACCCTTACAACAAAGGGTAAACACAAAGAGAAAAAAGATATCCAATTCACCACAATTGTTTGGTGGAGATTGGATTTACACCCAAATTCTATAGCCAATAGTAATAGACAATTATGTGTATTAGTGGCTTGATAGAATACGATTCTAGATCACACAAAGATTCGAATGAAGTCTTTGTGATCTAAATCAAATGTTTTCAAAATCCTTTTAAATAAAATCAGAGAATAAGTAATATGGATTTTGAAAACAAATAGCCAAATAAAAAATTCGATCTTCAGAAAATAAAATCTCGCAGGAATTACAAGATCAAGAATAAAAACAGATTTGGCTGAGAATTTGAGAACGTTTAGAACTTTTGCGCAAGGGAATTTTGATTTCAATAGTTGTATTTTCTCAAAGAAATAGTACTCTATTTATAGGTGAAGGTGATGAATTCGAAATTCAAATTCATTTGACTTTTGCCCCAAAAATCATGGGAATAATAAATTAGAGATATGTCAAAAGTCAAGTCAAAACGTCGAATTTCGACAGCTGGTAGTCGACTCCCTGGGATTGGTAGTCGACTCCTAGTGTGTTTCAGGAGAAATTAATTCTCAGCTGGTAGTCGACTCCCACTCCTTGGTAGTCGACTCCCAGAGGAGTTTCTTCTGAGACACGTCTAGTAAAACATGTAGTTAGCTCTAGGGTGTAATTGAGTTTCACTACAAAAAAGCAAATCGACTAGCAAAAGCTCTCAATAACTTTGAAAGTGATTTAAAAGGTATTTTAAAATGTTTAGCTTCGAAATCATTTATGTCTGTGTGTGTGTTGTCTATACGTTTGGCTTTAACATAATCCTAAGAAGGACACAACTCACACACTGAAGACTAGAACATGTCTTCGGAAGCTTGATCAACTGATGATGATGTAGATGTGAGCTTCTCTTGAGCTTTTGTTCCATTTGAGCTTTGAGCTTCATCATTGATCTAGCAACATTCGTCCTTGTCTTTGAGCATAGATTGCGCTTCTCTGGAGTATGCATAAAGCTTTTCATTTGTCGCACAACCTGCACACTTAGTCTTAGTGTAGTTAGTACACTAAGCTTCATTTGGTGTGCTCATCATCAAAATCACTTCGAGTGGAATTCAATTTCCATCATGAACGCACTCGAGGGCCCCTAATTTATCGAGAGTAGAGGGCTCATGAATTTCGTGGCGATAAGGGGTCGACGTGCTAGTCTTTGGAAGTGTCAATTTGGGGTGGTGTGATTCCCTCTGGGGTGGTTGTGTAGATGAAGATGGTGCATTAGATGTTCATGGACGTGTGGCCCCCAGGCATGGTGGTTGTGGTGGTGCTGGGCATTTTGTGCATGGAGGCATGTTGAAATATGTGAGCATGAGAGTGTAAAATAATGTGCGGCAACAAATCACATATAACCAACAAACACAGCCAACATGCAGCGAAAAATTCGAAATTTTTTGGGTAAAAACTGAGAAATTGTGTTATGGAGCGAATTTACCCAAAATTGGTGGTGATCGTTACTACGATGTGATGCACTAAACCTTGATCAGCTGCCCTATGCTTCAATTCCAGCTGTAGTAGTCCCATCAGTCGAATTTTACCGAAACTCCACAAACAATCATTAGGATTTTGACAGGGGCAAATTTGCATAGATGATGGTGAAATTGGGGGGGGGTGTGTGTGTGTGGAGGAGAGAGGAGGAGGAATTAGATGTAGTTGATGGTGGTTCTTGGGCTGGAGAGGATGGAGGGTCGAAAGATTAGAGGCATTTTACGGGGGAAGAGGTCGAAACAGCTGATCGAAACGCAAGGAGCTCAACCATTTAGGGGTTTAGGGTATATATAGGGCGATGACACAACCATATGACACGGTCATGGTGTCCTTTGGGATAAAAATTAGGGCTAACTGGGGCTTAAGTCACACGGTCGTGTGAGAAATCACACGACCATGTGGCTACAAGGTCAAAAATAGTCCAGTATCTTTAGTTTCTAGGGATTGTTGGGACACAAGCGTGTGAGGATTCACACAACTGCGTGGAATTGGCTTCTAAACTCCTAGAAACTTTGGCTATTCTCCCCCAAGCTTGTACACGACCGTGTTACACACGGTCGTGTTGAATCATCTCCGAAAGCTCCTTTAGCTATTGTTCTGTGGTTATTAGCTCCTCTCCCACACGACCGTGTGGGTTATTACATACGGTCATGTTAGCTGTCCTGCAACAAAAATTCAACAAAAATTGAGATCAGAACCTTGGGTTTTTAGTGTTAGGATTTTGGGGGTTTTATGAATGAGGTGTGTGTCGAATGAGGGGTGTTGTGATTGATTCAAAAGAAACCCCTACTAATCCTAAGAAAATTTAAACCTAATACACTCTCCTCGCAATCGAGAGGAGGCGAGTTTATTCATAGAAATACCCTAAAAAGAAAGTATAAAATATCTACACTACTGTATTGAATACACATGTTTTGAAAGGGGGATCTAGAATCTGAGTTGGAGCAGGCAGCTGCTCTATCTACTCCTTTCGTGGCTCAGCAAACAACTTCACTCCACGAACTCCATCGGGATCCAACAATGCTCCTCCTAGCATCACTCGAGGATAACCACCTGAATCCTGCAAGAGACAAGGAGCATCAATCCGATGGGAAAAAGTTCTCCCGTCAATATATAGATGTAATTATCAAAAGAGTTAGAAAAAGTTAAAGAATGGTGACGATTGCTCCCTAGAAGCTGTATGCTACTCTCTGAGGACGACACAATCAACTCCTCGTTATTTCCTTCAGCACGCTCGTCAGCTGCTGACATAACCCAGCGCACCTCTATAGAATGTGCGCATGTGTCATGTAGGAAGTACGTCATGTCAGAAACATCTAAATCTAAAGAATTGTGAAATAAAATATAAGATTCAGAGATGGAGAGCGTTAAGCTCAAGTGGATGTGATGCCCCTGGTTGAGCAGGGAGAGGCTGCAGAGGTGAAGGTGGAGGAAGGATGCATCAGGCTCAAAATGAATCTTAGTATCCATTGACCAATTCCATAAGAGTTAGGTCTTTCTCCATGCGCATCCTCCTCATCCATATGCATATGCTCTGTGGCCCCCACGGTGCTCTTGTATGGCACGTAGTGGGGGATATGATTAAGGGGAAAGAATGGCGTGTGCTTATCAACGTCAGAGATTTTCCTTGTGCCCTCACTTGACCGATGCTTGCTATCAATCCCTCCTAGAAGGATTGTTTCCCTCCACTGTCCTATGTGTGGCTCATCATCCATCTCATCATTAGAAGTGGCATGTTGATGGATGCAGACATTTGCAACCTAAATCTCGAAAGTGGTACCTATATGGGAGGAGGAAATCATATCAGTATTCTGAAAGTGTTAGACAAGTTACCTTCTGTAGTGCTATTGATGATGCGTAAGACACTTCAGTAGCTTCCATGTACTTCCAAGCTGCTTCAGGAGACATGTCAAACAGTTGGCCTCCATTCATCCTTACCATGGACTCCTGCAAGTCTACATGCAGTCCTCTACTAAAGTAATAAATGAGCCAAAATGTGCTGACCCCATGCTGTGGTAATCCATCCACCAATTTGTTGAACCTCCCCTAAGCTTACCAACGAGTCTCTCTGTTAAGTTGGGTGAAGTCGATGATCTGGTCCTTAGGTGTCTAGTGACGCTTCGCCTGATCCCCATTTGTAGGTGTGGCCTCTCCACTATAATGCTCTCCCCTTGGTGATTTAGTCTCAGAGATCTGGCCTGATGAACTGCTCTGATTTCACATTTGATTGAGAGGGTTGGTTTAAATTTTGGGCAATCTCTTAAAGGTGGGCTTCGATCATTGTGGTAGGGAGGAAGAAGTCATTTGGCCTTGGTTCGATATATAATTCCCTGAGAGAAGCTCAAGGCTAGACTGTGGTAGAGGTTGGGGCAATAGATTTGGGTGTATGGATGGGAGGGTTCATGGTGCAGGTTGTACGCATATGGACGTGGAATGTACGGGTGGGCATAACATTAGCATTGGATGGCCACGTGTCCCTGCATCCCACATACTTCGCAACTTGCTACAACCTAGAGAATATTGTTGTTATCTTCCTATCTGAGCACCATGTGGCATTGAGGCATCCTTATTTGGATCTTTCAGCTAGCGTAGTTGGTTCCGTTGAACAATGGTGGTCACATGATGTTGAGACCCTCTAAGTGGTGTGATGTTGATGTCATCACTTTTAAACTTGCTTTGATACCAAGTGTTGGATCTTGTGGATGCCAGACAACATAAGAAGGGGATTGGATAGGGTTGTTAACAAATAATATAATTGTAACGACCGGTTTTTGTAATGACTATTATAAATATTATGGATGTTCTCTCCTTGTGTGCTTTCTCCGTCAGACGTTTTCGTTCGGTTCATTCTGATCTTTTATCTTCCATTGCATATCTTGTTGGGGCTTGGAGTAAGTATTCTTACGATGAGCTTCATAGCGTCCATATCTTAGAGCCAAAGCGATCCTAGAGGCCATATGGATCTTTCCGAAGCTTCGTGCTTCAATTCGGCACTTTTCGTGCACCTTAGTTGGTTCATGAAGGAGAACCAACCGACTAGATTGTTTTCAAAAAAGGGGGTGGGGGTAAACCCTCATTTAATTTATTTTCTTCCATTTTCATTCATTGCTTCCTTTCTCTTTCAGATGGAATATAATAAATATGCCTATCCTCAATGGGGGAAATGAGGGACGGGAACCCTTCAGGAACCGACTAGTTCATCTTAATAATTTCAGCTGAGTTACTGTTTACGTTTAGTCGGTCTAAGCACATCCTTCGACCGACTAGTTCCCAAACTAGTCGGTTAGAACTTGTACTCAGACCGACTAATTCTGAGTTCTTCTGAACAGCCGAGTTACTGTTTGTAGTTAGTTGGTCAAAGAACATCTACCGATCGACTAGTTTATAAACTAGTCAGTTAGAGTTTCTTCTCAGACCGATTAACTGTCAGTACTTATTGTTTACCTTATTCGACCCTTAGTCGGTCTATGAACATTCACCGACCGACTAGTTCCCAAACTAGTCGATTGACGGGTCTTCACAGACCGACTAAATCTGTCTACCCTGTACCAACCCTGTTCACTGTTTGTTTTTAGTCGGTCTCAGTTGGACGACCGACCGACTAGTTCCCAAACTAGTCGGTCGACCACTCTTCACTGACCGACTAGTTTGCCCAGTAAACCTAGGTTAAGTCGTAGCCGCCGCTATTTCCTTCTATTTAAACCCTATACGTTTTCATTTCTTTCTTCACTTCTCCTAGCTGATCTTCTTCCCCAATCATCCCCCAACCTTCCTCTTGTCTTCTCGCATCCTCCCGTGCTCCATCTCCCCTTCCATCGCGCCGGCACCACCCCGTAGGCCGCCGGCCGACCCCGAAAACCCTAAATTCTCCTTTTTCTCCAGATTTTACCCACAATCTCCCATCTCCAGATCTGTTGTTTAGCCGCTGCGAGGAATTCTTTCAACCGTAGTTCTTCGGGATCGCTTCTTCCGTTGCCGTGCTAGATCCGATTTGGCGACGGCAATCCGGAATCCAGCGAGATCTTCTCCTACCTGCAGATCCGTAGGCGTCTCGATCTTCGCTTCGTAACGGTTAGTGATCTACCTTTATTTTCCCTAAACCCACACTGTAAATTAGAAAACCCTAATTAAAAATGGATTACTAGACGTTATAGGATTCCAATGCAATCCGGATTAGAACTCTCAAATCTAATTTCCTGTTTTGCCATAATAGCGAACCCAAATTCCCGTAGAATAGCGATCTTGACTCGACGATCAACAACCTCGGTATCAGGCAAGTGAAACTTGCCAACCTTGTTTTAGGCCATGTTTTATGCCATTACCTTGTTTTAGCGTGAAAGAGACTAGACCGTGAAATGATAGTGGTCTAGGCGCAAATTCAAATTCTAGCTTGACAACGAAGCTAGAATTGCCCTTGTCATGTCATGTCATGCATTGCCTATCATGTTTAATTTCTTTAACGGTACGCAAATTTCTATTCGAATATTTGTCATGTGCATCCATTTTACATGTCAACTGTTGCATGTTGCATCGTAGCACACGCTACAAATCCTTGTACAAATCTGTGTTTCTGGCTAGGCACCCGTTATGCGGGCATAACCCTACGCCATACTTATTAAAACACTTCCTGGCTCGTGATCCAGAAGCGAGCATTCCATGTTCGGGGGTAAAGCCCTGACTCAATACATGTGGAGGGGTAGGGATAAACGGTCACTTGAGCGTAAGAGTTGGCCCGTACAGCCACTCTAGCCAAAGGGCGGAATCTCTGTACACGCCGTGCTTACTTTACTTGTACTAGTCCTTGTGAATGTTCCTTGTAAACTTGACATCCATGCCATGCTTGTACCTTTTCCTTACTTACTTGTGCACTCTTACTTTAACTGCCATGCCATGCATACTCTAGAACTACTAGGTTGTTTCTACTTTCCTTTAGTTTCCTTGCACAAAGTCTTGTAGACTTTGCTGACATGTGCCCCTTCTCTTTGGGTGACGCATGTTAGTTGCTGAGCCAGAGTCTGCTGTTAAGGGCGACGAGTTCGTACCCGATCCAGTTGCTGACGTCGAGTACGAGGACACCGGTGACCAGTCCTAGTGTTCCTTCGTAGTTCTTCCTTTAGTTATTGTTGTTTGTCGGTGAGTAGCACCTTTTTGTTAGTCGTTAACTTGTTGGCCATGCTGGGCCTTTGCTTTCAGACTCTTTTTGTTTTGCCTGGTGGCATTTCTGCGGTTGTTGAATTTTATCTGGACATTGAGATTATAAAATAATATTATCCGTCTCTTTCTATTATTGTTATCTTTGTTCCATGTCACATTACAGGGACCTACGTGTTTATTCCAAACGCTTTACTGGCTAGAGCCTCACAGCTCTAAGCCTGAGCGGGCCTCGTCTCGCCTCGCCTCCATTTTAGGAAATCGGGTCGTGACAATAATTCTTCGATCAAATTAAATCCTTCTATTATGTTTCTTAAGTATCAAATGAGAGTTACCTTAATTTGTACTTAATCAATACAATCTTAAATGCTTGTAAAAATATAAGTACATTGAAAATAAAAAAGTTACAAGCAAGAGTAATATGAGAGATAAAGAAAATCAAACACAACACAAACACAATGATTTTACCTTGGTTCGGCCCAACCTTAGCCTACGTCCAGCAAATAATCCACTAGCTCTCAACGAGAGCAACCTTGCCTCAACTGAAAGAAGAGGACTTCGTACAACCACCTAGCTCCTTTGCTAGAAATTTCCAACACCTAGTTACAACCAACTAGGAAGTTTTACAACACCTACCCTTTACATAGGAATTACAATATCTAAGTCTTCTTCAAAGACTTTACAACATATATGAAAATTGAGTACATGATTCCTATAGCCAAATGAATATATTAGTGAATATGTGTCTTAAGAAATCGAAAATCCTTTGATCAAATTAAATGATATAAAAGAGCACAAATTTGATTAAACATGATAACTTGGAAATGATTCTCTAAAATATGCACTTAGGCTTTAGAAATCAATAATCATGATTTTAATCTTTGAGAAAAATATGATTTAAGAGCACAAAGATTAAAAACAAAAAACTTGAAATTTGAATCTCAAGAGAAAAAGCTACAAGCTTTGGAGATCAAATCAAGTTTGTAAAGCAAAAAATAAATAGAGAACTAACCGAGAGTTTAAGCACAAAAGAATTTAAAAAACAATGGCCTTCAGAAAAGTTTAAAGAACTAGATGGCTTGAGAACTTTTGAGCAAATAATAAGATTTTAATAATATGAAATTGATGTCTAAAAACCGTTGAAAGCTTAGCTATTTAGAGAGTAGAGAATAGCTTAAAATTAGCTCAAAAAGTTTCTTCAAATGGCTAGTTAACGACTAGCAAAAATTCAAATCCAGTTTCCAAAAATGTTGAGAATTGACCCAGATAGTCAGCTATTCTGGTTGATAGTCGGCTATCTTATCCAGATAATCGACTATTTCTATGGATAGTCGGCTATAATTTCAACACTAGCCATTTTTCTTCTGCCAGTAGTCGGCTATCTCGCTGAGATAGTTAGCCATTTCTTGATACTGGAGTTTTTCTACTAGAAAATACTTGAAAAATATTTTATAAAAATTATATCAAAGTATTATATGATAAAATATATTTAAAAAATATTTTCCAAAATTTATGTGTGAGTGTGTAAGGAATATTCATTGGTTTTAACATTCTAAGTACACAACTTATTTATACACACATCATTAGCTCTCATTCTTCGATCTTCGACTTGAGCCATCTTGTCTTAATCCTAAGTCCTTGGTTGAGCCATCATATGATCCATATCTTGACTTGAATATATACTTCCAATCATGGCTCCAAGTCCTTCATTTTAGCTTTTCAATGCACTCGATCTTCATGGCTATAAAATAATTCATCAATACATATACACACTTGAATTTAGCACATTAGTGCATATATCACTTGTGAACATCATCAAAATCCACTGGGGTAGGTCTCAAAATCCCAACAGTTTGGACGTGGCATAACTTGGGTCGAGTGCTAGAGGTCAGATCTATGGCCATATGCCTCGCCAGATGAGTTTGGATGTGGCATGACCTGGGTCGAGTGCCATATAGCTATGGCCATGGGCCTTACCATCTGAGTTTTAAACATGGCACGATCGTGGATCGAGTTCCTTAGGTTAATGTTGGGACCCTCTAGGGAGTCTTGATAGTGGAGGTCCCACTCTGGTTGAGGGCTTTATTTCAGCACGACCAGGATCGTGTGCTGCGTGACAGTGCTGGGACCTCTGGTGTCAAATCAACGAGGGTCCCAGCCTGAACTGTGGACTAGACAAGAAGAATGCAGAAGTTTTTGAGCTCAGAAAAGAGATGCTTTCATTGGGCTTGAATTGAGTACATAGTAAGAGCACATGGCTGATGTCTTTATCAGCACCCGATCATGGATATTATTTTTCGATGGTGTTTGACATTTCATGGATTCTTTATTAGAATACCCCAAGGGTTTCGAGTTGATAGGCCCTTGAGCTAAGGACCTCTCTAATGCAGTAAGGGCGTACCTAGTTTGGCCCCAGTGGTTGCTTGCTTTTCTTTGTCCCATCTCATGTGCGAAGGACCAGTCTAAGGAACACGTCTTTCTTCTGGAAGCTTCGGACCTTGAACATTTTGTTATAATACCGAGCAGAAGCTTGCTTGTAGAAACTTGCTCGGATACGGGATGTGTCTCTTCTTTCCTTAACAAGGTCTTGCTCCAATGTTTGAGTTTGACTGTTGGAAGCTTTATCGAATTGCCTCCCCCAAAAGGTTAAGAGAGCCACCTCAACTGGAGCTACTACATCGACTCCAAAGATTAAGGCGAATGGAGTCTTGCCTGTGCTGGTCCGTCGGGTGGTATGGTATGCCTAGAGCACATATGAGATGTGCTCGACCTAAGATACTTTCTAGGCATTGAGGTTCTTCTTGAGCATAATTTTGATACCTTTTTGTCAAGCTCGACCTGGCTATTTGCTTGTGGGTAAGCAGGAATGGAGAAATGGTGCTGGATGCAATACTGCTTGAAATTTTCCATGAAGTTGGTATTATCAAATTGCATTCCATTGTCGATGAAAATGGAGTATGTGACTTTGAAATATCATATCACCTCCTTCCAAATGAAAGAGGTGGCATTAGCCTATGTCAGAAAGGAGAGTGGGTCGGCTCTACCCACTTGTTGTAGTAGTCGATGGCTACTATCACATGCATGGCTCTAGCTCTTCCCTTGGTAAGAGGTTTGATTAAATTGATCTCCCATTTTGCGAATATCCAGACAAAGTTGAGGGATGTAAACTCCTCTTGGTGTAGCCAAAAATTATTAGAGAAACGCTGGCATGCGTCACACTATTGGACGTAGTACTTGACATCCTGCTGCAATGTGTGCCCATAGTATCCGGCCCTCCAGATCTTGTATGCGAGGGATCTAATTCTGTGATGGTTCTCGCATGCACCTTCATGTATCTCCTCCATCACCGGCTGGATATCCTACTTGCAGAGACATCTTTGCATGTGATAAGAGTAGCCTTGCCTGTATAAGACATCATCGAGGAGGGTATACCTTGCTGACCTGTACCACAGCTGCATGTCATCCCCTGTCTTCTGGGAGGATCTGGTGATGAAGATATTGGATGATGGGGTCCATCTAAGATGAGGTTGACCATGTAATGTGGACGAGCTCACCCCCAAGTTACATTGGGTGTTGCACGACCTGTATCAGAATAAACTTGAGCTCGTCCTTTATCCTTATAGCAAGTTGAGCCAGTGTATCAGCAGTGGTGTTCTGAACCCAGGGGATGTGCTCCAATTGAGAGCTCTAGAAGCCTGCTAAGAGATCTTGGATGATCTTTACATACGTAAGAAGCTCCTCTTCCCTATCTGATAATGTGACGACCCGCTTCCATCAGTACGCGTATTTTCGTATTTTACGTATTTATACTTTTAAACATATTTTAAAATGGTATGTCAGGAGTTTTATATCAAAAGTATTTTGAAATAAATTATAAAAAAATATTTTTCGTATCATCAAACTAGTTTAACATATATTCGTAAGTTTAAGTGTCGTCAAAAAGTTTAAATAGTTTAAATAATATTTTCTAA
The DNA here is from genome assembly GCA_030789695.1 of Scilla litardierei. Classification (NCBI taxonomy): domain Eukaryota; kingdom Viridiplantae; phylum Streptophyta; class Magnoliopsida; order Asparagales; family Asparagaceae; genus Scilla; species Scilla litardierei. The sequence continues at coordinate 37,137,931 of CM061142.1, forward strand.
TATAAATATCACTAAAACGGTTTTATTAATTATTTTTCTATGTAAAGGTTATCAAAATGGTTTTAAACATTTACAACGTGATTATATAAACATTTAGTACTTCCCATATTATTTAAGTATTTTTTGGAGTCAAATCGACCTAGAACCCGCAAACCCACACCCCAAACGTTTCGCCCAAAACTAGTATTTTCGTAGCTCAAAGTCTGAAATGTATTTTATTTTCATGATCCTCGCGACGATAAAAACATGTGGTACCGTTTCTAGAATTTTTCGAGAACGTTTTTCCGTACGCAAAAATCGGGACACCCGGATGTAATTTTGATTCTTACGTGTTACTTCCCCGTTTACTAATTACCCTAGTCTATTTATTTTAAATCTAACCACCCTATTAAATCACCAAAATGTTTGGTCAAATCCGAATAATTCGGATCCAACCACAAATATTAAATTTGGCTGTAAAACGTTCATTCCCCATTATTTTATTATTAGTTTACAACTATAAGTTCTCTTCTTTCTTCATGCAACCTACCAACCAACTCCATCTCCTCCTCCACCATCATCCTCCACTACCATACTCCACTTCATCCACCTCCATCAACTTCAACACCTTCATCCTCAACCTCAAAAGAAACCCATTCCAAGGCTAAGAAAACTCACGGCCATCTCCACCACCATCTCTTTCCAACAAGCTCCACCACCACCACCTGCATCATAGCCACCACCACATCCACTTCCCCCACCACAATCAACACCAACAACACCTTCATCTTCACCCTCAACCTCAAGCTAAAACAACCCATCAACCCACTTCCTCTTACAACTTCTCCAATTCCGACGAAGCAACTCTGGCCAACCAACTCCATCTCCTCCTCCACCATCGTCCTCCCTCCACCATCGTCCTCCACCACCATACTCCACTTCATCCACCTCCATTAACTTCAACAACTTCATCCTCAACCTCAAAACAAACCCACTTCCTCCTCCTTCTCCAAGCTATCTCCAGCGAACCGTCGTCGCCACTCGTCGCACCACCAGCTCACATACGTCCCTAACCTCTCCACATTCCCACAAAGCTCGTCGAAGCTCCACCCCATCGCCGGAAACAAGAGAACCCATCAAAACACTTCACACAAACTCAAAACACAAGAGAAGAAGCTTCGTCGGAGCTCCACCGCTGGACGACCGCCGCCGCCCCTAAGCCCAGCTACCGATTGCCCAGCCCCTCTGTTGCCAGAAACCCCAAAACACAAAAACTGTGTTTTTTGAAACTTTCACGTGGAGAGAGAGAGGGTTAAAGAGAGAAATAAGTGGTTTTAATATAAAAATTAAAAGATAGAAATATATAACTCAGAAAATTATAAAAAAACCAGAAAATCTAGAACAACGCAAAGAATGCATTAGCGTTGGCTTTGTCGCGATAAGACAAGTATATCTCCCATAGTAATATTTTAAAGTAAAATTCGAATTACGTAATTTTCACTTATAAATTAGTCCCATTGATTTTTCCCGAACACTGATATACCCAAAAATTATATGTTGTAGTGCTAATTGAGACGCTCGTTTTGTTATCTTGTTTAAAGAATTCCGACGTATCGTTTGCTCTGAACAATTCATTGAACATAACGAGAAAATAAATTTCTTAATTGAAAAAAATTAGTTTATGGCTACTTAAATTGAGAAAATGCCCAATAATTATTTTAAATCTCCAAAAAATATCTGTTAGCATTACACAAATATTTTATGCATAATTACACTTATCTGCTTAATTTTAACTATTTCTGTGAGCATTTTCTAGCATAACTGCCCGTTTTACCGTATATTAAAATTGTAAAGTGTGATTGTAAAATGGTAAAATGATGTGGAACTCTTGTATGTACTCTTGATATACCATGGACATGTTGTACACAACTGATATGATGCAATTGAACAGAGATGAATGAACGACTGATGAAACACATATGGTTATACTTGTAATATCAATTGATAGAGTACAGGTACTATGACCTGACACTAGACTTGACCCGTGGGATTGGGGTAGTCTATGGTTAAGACGATACGGGAGTATCTGGATCTTCTCTATTGCTACCTCCACACACAAGGCAAGTAACTTGACCGTTGCCCAGGATATGGGGTACTTCGGTAAGTAGCATCATGAGTAGCTCCCGTGACGGAGCGCGTCATATTTCGTACTCTTGGACATAGACTTAGCACTAGAACTGATGACAATGAAATATTGATGCAATCTTTACATATCGTTCTTATCAAACTCATACTTTGTCGTTCTGTGTTTTGTCTTACATATTATACGTGTCTCATACTCGTCTTAAACAATGCTATTACCATGCTCAGGTTGCAAATTGGTATCAAATGATTAACTGCTACCGGTTGAAAATGGCTCTTTTCATTTCATATTGCTAATGATATTAAATGTTCTAACTGCTAGCTCATAGCTTTCTATCAAATTTGTCTTAACTAATATCGTTTCTTTTCAGACCTTATATATAAGTCGTGCTTGACATGCTTATAATCATATCATGCTTTTCCTTATGTCACTTGCATATATATGCCTTTCATTAAATATATAACTGATGTGGCTCTTACGAATTAAACTTGTTAAATGTTCATACGATACTTATACCATGCTTTTAATTACTATGCCATGTTAGTACAACATGCCTACCATGCTTTTAATATACCATGCTTTTATTGTACCATGTTCATATGCATGATATGCTTTACCTCATGTCACTCTTATACGTATGCTTTTACCTTTTTATTTTACTATAGGGATATACTTGCCGAGTAACCCTCGCTAACAAACATTTCCTTCTGTTGTTTTATGAAATATCTGCCTGGATTTGAGAGTGAGTTTACAGAGCATCCTACTACAGAGATTGAGCCAGCACTCGAGGATTACGTGGAGTTCCAGCCCGCAGAAGACTAGGGCGATTTATTTACCTTCGCATCAGTACTTTCCATTTGAATAATGTAATTTGTGTGTTATTTGTATTGGCCATGCTAGGCACATGATGTATCTTAATTTCTGTACGCTTGATATGCAATAATGTCATTTGAGCTGTGTCTTAAGTCTGCATGCAAGGAAGTGCAATTTTTACACAGACGCTTAGTGTGTTTAAACCAAGGAGGAAGGAAAGAAAAAAAGTACTCATCCTTGTTTTAAGCACACCGCGGAACTGCTCACGTCCTCGTTCCCGAGTAGAATGGGAAGCGGGGAATGACAGTTTTTAGTGACGGCCTATGCAGGTCATGCTCTTGCGAATACTTTAAAATCAGTTTGGATGACATTAATATCTAAGTGTACACCTAGAATAATTTTTCACCTAACTTACCTTGTGGTTGTTTTGAAGTATGGCAGGTTGACCCAACACCCGAAATGCTAACGAAATTAACGGTGTCTCTGACCACGGCCTTATGGGAGTCATTAGAGAGATGTTAGAAATCCAACATCACATCCTCGAACGTGAACCATAACATACTTCCCGAGGTGATGCTGGGGTTAAACAATTCTGTGAAATGCGTCCAAAGACGTTTTCTGGTAAGGAAGGCCCACTTGAAGCTGAAGAATGGGCACGAAGCACTGAAGACAACTTGATCGATGCCCGCATCCCCAAGTAGGATGTGTAAATGTAGCAAGGTTCTAATTGACCGATGATCGGAGCCCCGGGGGTACGAACACGCAACCGGGGCACGCGACTCGCTAGTCTTACCGCAAGCGCACGGTGTAGCGACGAGCGGGTATCGAACACGAGGAGGTCAAATGACAGTGTCTTCTTCAACTCACCTGGCTATAAGAACATTCGAGAAATGTTCGTAATAAAGCGGTCACAGTCGTTCAATTATATAAAAGGAATATCAAATTAATAAAGACGCCAAGGGGTAAGGAATCCCCGCTACAAACCGTATCTCGTCATTGTGATTCGTAGGTTTCACAATTGCTAAACTTGAAATTCAGGTGAACTAGTTGCAACTAAATGTAGAACCAAGCTCACGCTCTCGCGCTATTGTCGGTCTATAGCAAACCTAGGGTAAGGTTTAATCTCTTGCAAACCCTAACCTAGGCAAGCTAGCGTGAAGAACAACATCATCGTTCAATCGCATCTCGAGCACACTCTCGTGCAAACTCGAGCTACGACCTAGGTTGGGATAGTTCCTACCCGTCCAATCTCTTGCAAACGGGTATTGGTATAGAATTACAATCGAAAACCCTGGTTTTGGTCCAATCTCTTGCAAACCGATTCAGGAGAAATCCAATTGTAACCCAATTCGAATTTCTAGGGCTTCCCATCGAGTTGGGATCCAATCTCTTGCAAATCCCAATCGGTATGAATCCCTAGCTATTTGTATTAAATTGTCACGACCCGCTTCCCTAAAATGGAGGCGAGACGTGAAAAGGTCCGCACGAGAGTGGAGCTGTGAAGCCCCAAACCCGATAAGCGTCAATAAAACATAAGCAGGTCCCTGTAACCACAATGGAACAACAATAATAATACAAGGAGAGACTGAAATAAAATCTCACATCTCATAAATTGTCCAACATGAAAATAAGTCCAACATCCAGAAAAGCCACCAGGCTAAAAGAAAGAGTCTAAAGGCCCAGAACAAGGCCAACAAAAGCAACGACATAACAAAGTATAGGTGCTACGCACCGATAACAAAACAACTGTCTAAACAAAGTAAAACACAACGAAGACACTAGGACTGGTCCCCAGTGTCCACGTACTCCCCGTCAAACACAAGCTCGGGCTCGGCGTCAGCAAACACCTTGTCCTCAACAAAGTACTCAGGCTCAGGATCTAACATGTGTCACCCAAAAGAGTAAAGGGGCACATGTCAGCAAGTCTAAAAGACTTGGGCAAGGAAACTGAAAGTAAGGCAACTAGCAGCCTAGCAGTTATAGTATGCATGACATGGCAGTTATAACATGAGTGCACAATCAAGACATGGCAAGACAATTTGTACAAGAGAACAATCATCGGGACAAGACAAGAGTAGCCAAGCTACTATCAATCTCAATCAATTCACTATTCACGTTGTTTGTAGATGTTTACGCCTTACAGCTGAATGGTTTCACATTCGCTGATTGGCCGCTTAACAACTACCCCAAAACCCAGAGTTTACGCCTTACCACTGCAGTTGCTGATCGGGCAGACTCCCAGTTGATTGGCCGCTTAACTCTTACCCCCAATACCCACACGTAATGGAGCCAGGGTCCCTGCACATGAGCTCAACCAGTGAGCCGGGGTTGCCCCGCACATGAGCTCGCATTCTTAAACATTTGGCGTAGGGGTGCACCTAGCCGGAAACAAGCAATTCGGGCATTGGCTATCAACCAACACATGGCCCGCTTCTGGAACACGAGCCAGGAACACAAGCATTGTAGCGAAGCTACGCATTCACAGAAATACTTAAAGGATGCAATGACATGACAATTAATTTACGTACCGTTAATTGAAAGTAAACATGACATGGTAATTGTGCAACATGATATATGTCGGAACTAGCTTCGTTGTCAAGCTAGTTCCCCAAATTTGCGCCTAGGCGAGTATCATTTCGTCGCCTAGCCTTTTTTACGCCTACAACAAGCGAATGGCCTAAAACATGGCCTAAACCCTAAGTGGCAAGTTTCACTTGCCTAGCACCGGGGATGACGACCACTTCGTCACACGGATGCTAATCTACGGGGAGATCGCTGTTAAGGGGGAACAATCATCAAACAACAAGAAATTTCATTAGGGTTTCATAAAAATACAAATAGGTTATGAAAACATCGAGAGATCGATTTCTTACCGAGAGGAGGCGGAAGAAACACTCCGGAGAACCCTAGGACCAGATCTGGAAACAAATGGAGAAGTTTGGAGAATTAGGGTTTTTGGGGGATTTTGGGGATTTGATGGAAATTTGGGGAAGATGAGAGGTAGATAGAGTGAATGGATGGTTTGGATGATGGATTTAGGGCTTGGAATGGAGGAATAGGGCTTGGAGGAAGATGGGGGCTCAATGGGGGAGATTTTAGGGTTTTGGGTCGAGTGGAGGAAGAAGAAAACGTTTGGGATGGGTTTAAATAGGATGGGCTGGCGGCTGCCCAGAAATTAGGGTTTTAACACAGGTTAGTCGGTCAAAGAGCAACCACTGACCGACTAGTTTGGCAACTAGTCGGTCGGTCGACCAACGCAGACCGACTAAGTGTAAACAGTAACTTCTGAACGAAAATAAGATTTTAGAATTAGTCGGTCCATGAACAAATACTGACCGACTAGTTTAGCATCTAGTCGGTCGATGAACGTTCTTAGACCGACTAAGAGTGAACAATACTGATACTAAAATTTAGATGATGTGTTAGTCGGTTAAAGAAGCATTGCCGATCGACTAGTTTGCAACCTAGTCGGTCAACCAACGTTCTTAGACCGACTAACGATAAACAGTAACTCCTGAGAAATTTAGAAAGCCAACTAGTCGGTCCAAGAAGGATTACCGACCGACTGGATCGTCATCTAGTCGGTCGGTGCCCCTTCTTATACCGGCTAATGAGCACCAAAAGTTTCGATACGGAGCGCGGGGCCCCGGGATCGATTCCTAAGACTCCTAGGCTTGATCTAATAGTGAGATACGACCGTTATGAAGTCCGTCACGATTGACATACTTCGAAATCGACAATCCTAAGGAAGAAACGAGAAGATACGACGAATCGATCGAAAATGAAAGCTATGGAGACGAAAACCACACATGAGGAGAAAATCCACCAAAACATATATTATATTATAATAAATCCAAATACATGAAAAGCAGTCGTTACATCCTCCCCAACTTAAGAAAAATTCCGTCCTCGGAATTTCCAAATACTCACGAGTCCGGAAACAAAAGTGGGAAACGCTCTTGCATCTCATCCTCATTCTCCCAAGTAGACTCTCCAGGTGAGCCGTGTCGCCACATCACCCTCACAAGATTGACAATCTTGTTCCGAATCGATTTCTGACGCATGTCCAGAATCTTCACTGGATACTGGTCATACGTCATATCGGGGCGAACGGTAATCTCCGAAAAATCCACAGCATGAGATGGATCGCTAATGTATCGACGAAGCTGCGACACATGGAAAACATTGTGAACTCCTTCCAAAGATGGCGGCAAGGCCAAGCGATAAGCTACCTCGCCAACTGATCACTCCATATTTTACACCTTTTTTCCGTGTATTTGCATGCCATTTAGATCGCCCAAATCATGTTTTTCACGATATATCGACGATATTGCGATGCTTTTCACGATTTGTTGTTTTTGTCGCATTTCAGGTGATTTGGCACGATTTGGAGTGATCTCGAGACGCGCTTACTCTAGACGGCCACCGACGACCTCCCCGAGGGATATCTCGCTGTTGGAGAGGAGCGGAAGAAGAATGGACGTCGCAGGAGCGACGAGGAGGCCAAAACAATCAGAATGGGCATCTTTTGTGTCCCACTCGGCCGAGTGGAGGAGCCACTCGGCCGATCAACGAGACACTGCTCGGCCGACCCGTTCAGACACGATTTCCATGTGTACTCGGCCGAGCGACGGAGACCACATCGGCCGAGTGACTATACACGTCCGCCCGAGTGGCGCCCAGACGAAGCCCCTCCAAAATATCGAAGTTTCTGTTTTTCGGCCACCTGAGCTTCAGAAGACCCACTCGGCCGAGTGGCAAACCACGTCCGCCCGAGTGAAGTGAAGCCATCGGCCGAGTGACGACAACTCACTCGGCCGAGCCGCCTCCGAACTGAAGACCCTTGAAGCCCCCGACTTACTGGAAAATGACAGGGTTTTCACTCGGCCGAGCGACTTTTGTCACTCGGCCGAGTGCGATGCGCTGCCTGTAGCGAAATTTGCAGAAAACAGGCTGTGCAGGGGCGTTTTGGTCAGGATTTTTGGACGATTTTTGGGGCTATTTAAGCCCTGTTTTTACCCTAGTTTTAAGGGCCATCTCTTAGATTTTTTGCAGCTTTTTGAGACTACTTTTTAGCTTTATTATTTGTGATTGGAGAAGAGGAAAAACTTGGATTTTTGTTGGATTAATTGAAGAACTACATTGGTTTGCATCTCTCTTCCCCAAAAACTCTATTTTTATTGTTTATATCATTGTTGTGATGAATTCCATTGCCTATTTCATTGATTATTTTTGTGCTATTGCTATGATTTGTGAGTAGTCTCCACGTCTTGGGGCGTGGGGATGAACCCTACAAGCCCAATTTCGTATTTGTGATAAATTGGTAGAAATTGTGCTAGAATCAATAATTAGAGATTAGATTGGGATCGAATTACTACAGATAGCTAGGTATTCATATCAATTGGGATTTGCAAGAGATTGGATCCCAATTTGATAGGAAGCCCTAGAAATCCGAATTGGGTTGGAGTCGGACTTTCGAAGTATCGGTTTGCAAGAGATTGGACCGATACTAGGATCTCCGGTTGCAATTCCGTGCCGATACCCGTTTGTAAGAGATTGGACGGGTAGGAACTATCCTAATTTAGATTGTGGACCGAGTTTGCAAGAGATTGGGCTCGGTGCGCAATTGGACGATGATGTTGATCCTAATGCTAGCTTTCCTAGGCTAGGGTTTGCAAGAGATTGGACCCGACCCTAGGATAGCTATAGACCGGCAACAGCGTGAGAGCGTGAGCTTGGTTCCACATTTAGTTGCAACTAGTTCATTCAAATTCTCATTCTAGCAATTTAGATACCGACGAACCACATTTATGAAATACGGTGAGTAGCGGGGATTCCCCATTCCCTAGACGTTCTTTATTTGATTTGATATTTCGTACATTTGTCTGACGATTGTGACAGGATCGCCCAAGGCAATTCTCTCTATTCTTAAATAGCCAGGTTGATTAGGAGCAAGCACGGTCATTCGTCCTCCCTGTGTTCGATACCCGCTCGCCGCTATACCGTGCGCTTGCGGTAAAACTACAACCGTTCTTTGGGTGTATGTCCCGGAGCGATCAAGTTTTTGGCGCCGTTGCCGGGGAGGCGATTGCGTTTGATTCTTTTTCACCCTAGCTACTTCTTTCTTTTATTTTTATTTTTTTTATTGTTACCATTATTATTTCCTTTACTATTCTTACCTAACCCTTCCACGGTATTAATCATTTCTTTGAAACTCTGTTTCCCCTGTGCATGAACACGAGATCTACGGCGGACCCAGAAGACTTATTATTTGATCCCGAGATCGAACGTACCGCGCGGAGACTTAGAGCGGAAAAGAGACAAGATCCGGAAGGGAGGTATATGACCAACCCGGAAACTCCTGAAGAATTGGCGGCAAGGATGGCAAGGATAATCTCTATTCGAGATAGGCTTCGGCCTAAGACTTCTTCTACCACCTCGTCCATTGCCATGCCGGGGTTGGCGGCTGACAAGAACTTCGAGCTAAAGACTGGATTGGCGGTTTTGATGCAACAAGACCCATTTCATGGGAACACACATGAGAACCCCCACTACCACATCCAACTATTCTTGTCGAAGTGCGCCACATTCCAGATGCCGGGGGTCTCCAACGATGCTATCAGACTGCGTCTCTTCCCATTTACGCTAAAGGACAAGGCACTCTATTGGTTGAGGACGCAAGCTGAGGGTGTCTTCACCACTTGGGACGAGCTGGCGAGTGCATTTATTGACAAATTTTATCCGCCATCCAAGACGGTGAAGATCCGGAGCGCTCTCATGTCCTTCAAGCAAGGACCACATGAGACGCTCTATGAAGCATGGGAGCGTTTTAAGGATTTGCAGCATCAATGCCCGCACCACAGTATAGAGGATTGGGAGCTAGTTCATAGCTTCTACAATGGTCTCCAACCGGGGACCAAACAAATTATTGATGCCGCGGTGAATGGTGCAATCTTGTCAAAGACTCCCGAGGAAGCTACGGCCCTAATTGAGGAGATGGCCTCAAATAACCAACAATGGGGCGATGAGCGAGGACACTCTACATCCTCCTTAAAGCCAACTAGCATCTACGAGGCGAAGGCCGTAGCGGAGCTCACGAGCAAATTCGATTCTCTCCACAAGGTGGTGGAGAGATTGGAGAAATTTATCACGGAGCCCCAAGGAAGCCCATCCACCTCCGCACCGACCAACCAAATGTGTGATTGGCAAGACCAATCTCAAGTCATGTACTCGGGAGGAGAGCAAGGAGAAGGATCCTTGGAGCAAATACAATATGTTGCGGGGAACCAAGGGTATTGGTCCAATCCGGCCGCAAGAAATCATCTGGGATTCTCCTACGCCAACAATGAAGGAGCCTTGAACCCGCCACAACCACCGCCTCAACAAGCTCGACCACCACCACCCCAACAACAAAACTATCCACCGAGGGGGCCTACTCAACAAAACTTTCAACCGAAGCAACAAGTTCCACCATATAGGCCTCCCGGATTCAACCAAGGGTGGAGGAATCAAAATCAAAACCCTCCACAAGCTCCACAACGATCCGACTTCGAAACTAGAGTGGAGGCGTTCATGGTCGAGCAAAATAAGGTGAATGCTACTTTGAAGGCGGGGCAAGAATCTCTTAATACCGTAGTGGCTCAAATATCGGAGCAATTGGCGTTGCTCAATCGGAACACTCAAAGATTGCCGGCGCAACCGGAGCAAAACCCACGGGGCAACACGGGCCACATCAATGCCGTAGTTGCCGTTACTACTAGAGGCGGGAAGGACACCACCCCCGCTATGATTCCTACCGAGGAGGCCATGGAGGAAAGCTTGTAGCCGGTTGAGCCGGTAGTTGAGATTGAAAAGGAGAAGGAGCCACAAGACAAGGAGAAATCTAGGGCAGAGCGATTAATTGAGGAGAGGCGCTTCATGCCACCGGTCCCATTCCCCCAAAGACTAGCGAAAGCGAAAATGGAGAAAAGGCTAGCGAAATTCCTCGAGTATCTAAGAGGAGTTAGCCTCAATATTCCCTTCCTCGACGCCATCGTGGAGATCCCCACGTATGCTAAATTCTTGAAGGACTTGATTTCGGGGAGGAAGAGGAAGGAGAAGATCATGCTAGCCGAGGAGGGCTCTTGGTTCACCAAGAGAGAGAAGGAGCCGGCAAAATTTAAAGATCCGGGGAGTTTTCGGATTCCTTGCACTTTGGGCGGCGTGCCTCTTCAAAAGGCGTTGGTCGATCTTGGGGCTAGTGTGAGTCTCATGCCCCTCTCCATGTTCTTAAAGCTTAACACCGGGACAAAGTTGAAACCCACCGACATGCGCATTCAATTAGCCGATGGCCGGATAACAAGGCCGGTGGGGATTGCCGAAGACATCCCACTTCAAGTCCCGGGTGGAATATGCTTGCCATGTGACTTCGTCATCATGGACGTTAAGGAGGAGGGAGACACCTCATTGATACTTGGACGCCCATTCCTCGCCACCGCCGGAGTCATCGTCGACGTGCGCGAAGGTACCTTAACCTTAAACGTCGGAAACATCGAGGTGGAGCTCCACATTCCTAAGGCAATGAAGCACATGCCTTACCACGAGGAGCTTGATTACATGGACCTCCTCGATGAGGTGATAGAGGAGACGATTCCTCACTCAATTGGCGCCCTTTTTGTTGAAGAATTTGAAGAAGGCCCGGATTTAGGCCAAGATGAAAAGAGTGAAGACGATTCCCCCGACTTCTCCGCTGATGAAGATGAAGGCGACGCTGATGTCGCAAGGATCCAAGAGCTCTGCAAGCTCTCGAAATTAAAGTCTCTAAAGAAAGCTCCGCCGGTACGGAAATCGGCATCGCCGGTTAAGCCGTTGACCGGGGCAAATGCTAGCTTGGGGGAGCCTCCCCCCAACACTATTCGAGGCAAGAGACCTCCGATGGAGAACGCTACGCCGCCACGTCCAAATCCAAGCGCGCTCCCCGGGAAGTTTGACGGGTGCATCTCATATGCACCAAACATCCCGCATTGATTGAAAATTATAGGGGGTCGAGCTCACGACCTAAAACGAGCGCTTGTCGGGAGGCAACCCGACGGGTTTTGCTTTATTTATACTTTTTCTTTATTTTCGTTTTAGAGATTTTTAGTGTTTTGAGTCATCCGACCAAAAATTTTGTGATAACGGGTCCTATTTTTCTTGACAGGAGAGGAGATAGGTAGATCCATCATGAGGAGGATGAACGAGACGACGAGGAGCGCCCCAAGAAGGCGCTCGATGCTTAGGAGGAGGATGAAATCGACTGGAGGAAGAAAGACGGAGTTTAGAGCCCAAACGAAGACAAACAGCAGAAAATAAGGCTCACTCGGCCGAGTATACTAGTCACTCGGCCGAGTACAGAAGTTCGTCCGGCCGAGCCGCTCACGAACGAGGGTCTGCTGTACCCAACTCTCTGTTTATTTTCTTGATTTCGATATAACCGCTACTCGGCCGAGCATACATTATCACTCGGCCGAGTGAAACGGATACCCTCCTGGGGCGAGTCATGCCGAGTAGCTTGAGTCACTCGGCCGAATGGACTTACTCCACTCGGCCGAGGCTGGCAAAGCCACTCGGCCGAAGCGATATCGGGGAGAAATTTTTATTTGCCTCGCTCGGCCGAGTGAGCACGTCACTCGGCCGAGTCGTAACATTTTTATATATAAGCGGCGAGGGGGGCGCGGAATTCGAAAACGCAAATCCCCAATTCTCGCCCGCGCCCCTTCAGCTCCCACGCCCGATTCCCCCTCGCTCGACCCTCACTCGCCCGACCGCCACTGCCCCGCCGCCGCTCGGCCCGCCACCGCCGGCCGAGCCCGCCGACGCCTCGCCCGAGTCGCCGCCGGCGGCGCACCGCCCGGTCACCTCCGGTTCGCTTGTTTTCACCGTTTTCTCCTCTTTTCGTGTAGTTTTTGAGGATCCATGTGCTAAACGCCCCCCTAACCCAAAGCAATTTCTATATCTATCCATTATACCCCTATTGCTCCATACATTTTGATTATTACTCGCTGATATCGCTTTTTCACGCGCAGGTTGCTTATTGGAGCTTAGGGGAGCTCAGGGGAGCTTCTACGGGCTGCTCAGGACTACGTGGAGGCGCGGACTTCGCACGCTTCCACTGCTTAGCACTCGCGGCATGTTTGGGTATACTCTTTCCATTCTTTGTACACACGCCGCACTTTTCACTTTTCGGCGCGCGCTCGGGGCTGATATGCCGCCCCGGACACGGCCGAGGTCGACGAGAGCTTCCGCTAAGTGGAAGCGGTCGGACGAGCCCGGCCCCTCCCACTTGGTGGAGGACTCTCCTCCGCCTTCCCCCACACACCCCGCACAGCCTGCAGGCCCCGCACACCCCGCACAGCCTGCAGCGCACCCACAGCCCGCACAGCCACTCCCCGCCGCTGCACAGCCACCACCACCGGCTCCACTGGTCGGGCCGCTCGGGATCACGTTCCGAGACGACGCACACCGCGCCGTCTTCGACCGTATCTCCCAGCGCTCGATCGTACCCTCCAGGTTTGCACACCTCGCTGACCTTGGACGCCTGGGGGTACTTGAGGGGATGCTCACGTTGTACGACAACGTGGGCTGGCGAGATTTTTTCCAGGTGTCGGCGGATACTTTTACCCGCCCGACACTTGAGGTTTTGAGTTCGATTGCCCGGACCGATGAGGGATGCTCATTCCGGTTCATGGATCGAGAGTGCCAGGTCACTCTCGATATGATGAGAGCATTTTTCTCATGGCCCGCCGTCCCCGGAGCCGATCGCGGTTACGGCCCCACACATATCCCTCCACCCTCTTTCGACGCCGGTGCCTTCTGGGCACGTATCACAGGCCACCACGCCGCCTTTGACCCTAGTAGGGCCAAGGCCTCGGCCATTGTCCACCCCTGCCTACGTATTGCCCAGCGCCTTATGGCGACCACTTTTTTGGCCAGATATGAGCCGGGCACGATGTCTACGCCAGAGCTCTACATGCTCTATGCGATGACACGTCCCAGAGCTCTATCTAGGGATGGACACGAGCTTGTCCCCACCGTCGTGATCGACATTGCGGCCTGGTTTTTAGACCGTATCATTGTGTCGGTGGGCGCTCGCTCACCGATATGCTACGGCGGTCTGATCACCCTGCTTACCATGATGACCGGCGAGGACTTACCTGACGACCTGCGACGCGTTCCAGGCCCCACTTCCTTGTCGATAGATGTTATGGCCCGGATGAAGATGCTGCGTCCGCATGGTGAGCGTCACTGGGTCTGGTTGCACGGCCCTTTCGGTGCCGACTACATGATTCTCCCGAGCCCAGCTCGGACCCAGATTGCACCGGCCCACGTTGACTGGCTCCCAGCGATGGATGTCCTCATCCCCGCTGCGTACGTGCTCGAGGCCGAGGAGGCCGAGGAGGCCCACGCTGCCCACGCTGCCCAGGCTGCTCCCGCAGACCCTGCTGCACACCCTGCCGAGCCTGCTGCCGACCCCGTCGACCCTGTGGCCCCTCAGCCTGTTCCTGACGTTTCCGCTGCTCCTGACACTTCTGTCCCCACCTCTGTCAGTGTCGAGAGTACTTTTGCTGAGCCCACTTCCACCACTGTCACCACTTCCGAGGCTGTCCCCACCACTCCCGCTGCCACCTCTGGCCCTCTGTCCGTGGAGCCTCTTTGCTCCGCACTCCCCGAGCGCCCGCCGACCTTTGTCGAGAGTGGAGCGCCCTCGTTTGCCGCGGTCGTGGAGACCATGGCTAGCATGATCTCCGCTGGGATTGCGCCTTTTGGTCCACACAGTTCCGCCCCAGCGGTAGAGTCCTCTGTCTCCACAGCCGCCGTATTCTCCGAGAGCGTCGTGGCGTCTGTCCACACTTCTGGGCCACTGACCTCTCTTGCCACCTCGTTGCCACTTTTGCACGCTTCCTTTGCTGCCGCTGCCTCTACTTCTCACCAGCCGGTGTCCCGGCCTCACACTGAGGCCAGGCCCACATTTGCTGGCGCGGCACCTTTTGTCCCCTTCCCTGCTGAGCTCGTTACATACTCCACTCGTGTACGCCAGCCCCGCCCTGCGCAGCCTAGACCGGTGCGTCCCTCTGCACCACCCCCGCCCAACACTGTACTGCAGCGCATACGTGCTCTTGAGTTGGCGGTGAGTGGTCTTAGAGGTGACCTTAGGACCCTGTCCTCCACCGTCTCTACGATGGCTGGACGCTTTGACCTGATCCCTCAGATCCACTACTGCCTGACACAGATCTTAGAGCGTCTTCCGCGCGTACCCCCACCCACCCAGCAGGTTCCCACACACACTTCCACACACACTAGACCTGCTTCCACTTCCACGCCCACCCCAGCTCAGCAGCCTACACCACCACCACCTCCTCCTCCGCCTCAGGACGGAGACGGCGCAGCACCACCTTCCTAGGCACCCTTGATGCCATCGATTTCTTTTGCCGTTGTGCTGCCCGTTTCTGCTGGGTCCTGATGCCTTTTTGCCCCCCCTCCCCTCACTTATTTTGGGATTCTCATTTGCCGTATCTTTATATATCTTTTTTGGGAGAGAGGGAGAGCTTTTGGTGACCCATTTATACTCGTATCACTCATATCTGTGCATGCATCATATCCGCATCATATTTTCATTTCTTTATTTTTCGTTTTATTATCTTTTTCTTTCCATCATGCATGCACCCTCACTTGCCCCTCTCATTACTTGTCTCTCTGTGTGCCACACTTTGCACATTGAGGACACTGTGCGGTTTAGCTTGGGGGAGTGAGTTCTCACGTTCTTTTTGGATTTGCCACCTTTATTTTTAGTTTTTCACACCGTTTTTTTTCACTTTTGCACTCATTTTTCTTTATTTTTCTTTTATTTTGCCATGCATCACGTTTTTCTTATTTCTCTGTGTGCCGCATTGCATAGTTTTATTTTTCTTATCTTTATTTCTTTCCTTTTTCATCTCATGCTAGAGATGAATTTTCTGTGATGATGTCTACGTGGAGTTAGCTTATTCTATATGCATGCTATATTTGTCATGTCTTAGATTTTATTTCTGATATCGTATGCTATGACTTGCTTTGCATTTAGAAGTAGTAACCCACACTTTTTCCACATGAAAATGGATGAAGTTTTATTATTAGCTGAGCCTGAATATTCATATGTATGCTATCACAGAAAACACACCAAGATTCACGCATTGAATGCCTATATCTGGAGTACTGATTTCTTTTCCTATATCACTTCTATATGCATGGATTGTACACTTCACTTCGGGAAGATTGAATGATGTTAGCTATGATAAATCTGGATTAGTTAGCTTTTTTGTGATCGAAACTGAGTAGATTAGATTACCCTGCTGAAGTTGTCGTGCATGTCTTATAGAGTGAACCGAGAGTTATATATATTTCTTTCTCCACAAATCTTGAACATCATTTCTCTACTTTTAAAAATCATTGGTGAATCTCCCCTTAGTGATTCTATTTTATGGCATTTCCCCCGCTATTAATTCCTAGCTCCAAGTCTCTTATTCTATAAAATATATATATATATATATATATATAAGAGAGAAGAACATTCTTGTATATCATTATCTCTCTTTGAGTTGGGATCATTGTATATATGCTATATCAAAAGAAAAAAAAAAGAGGAAAAATCCTCAATAAGAGATCACATCTCACTTTCTTTCTTCTTTCTTTCTTTCTATCACTTTTGGAGCTATATGTTTATAAAAATGGGGATGTAAATATTTTTTGTGCCACCACGCTTATAGATAAGCTTGGGGGAGGGGATCCATTGATGTGTGAGAGAGCGACTACTTGACATTGCACGACGACCTAGGCTAAGTAATATTCTATACTCAGTGAGATTGTTTTTAGCTTTACGAAATCCAGAAATCTAAGCCTAGCATTCATCTCATGAAATCCATACTTTTCTATTCTCTCTATTCTTTAGTGTGATACTCCTATACTCCTGATAGAAAGTGTTCAATTGAAAAGTGTGTGATCTGTGATTTGTATACCGCTTTAAATGATTCAGGCAATGTTAATTTTAAGATCATTCCGTTCTTCATGATTATATCATTGTTCGTGGGTTTTCTATTTCTATTTGCACTATTATACTATGATATCAAAATAAGATTCTTTGACATGTATTTCTCATTGGGTGCATGCTATAAGAGTAAGTGAAACCCACATCCTGAGAAAATGATCTAGCACCCTACCTCTTCACTTCTTTCTTTCGTCTTTATTTTCATTTGGTTTTCATTCTTCTTCGTTTTTCATTTTTTTCGTTTTTTCGCCGTTTTTGTTTTCCGAATCCACCGGGTTCGCCTTTTACTTATCTTCCTCGAGGACGAGTAAGAGGCAAGCTTGGGGGATTTTGATCACTCCATATTTTACACCTTTTTTCCGTGTATTTGCATGCCATTTAGATCGCCCAAATCATGTTTTTCACGATATATCGACGATATTGCGATGCTTTTCACGATTTGTTGTTTTTGTCGCATTTCAGGTGATTTGGCGCGATTTGGAGTGATCTCGAGACGCGCTTACTCTAGACGGCCACCGACGACCTCCCCGAGGGATATCTCGCTGTTGGAGAGGAGCGGAAGAAGAATGGACGTCGCAGGAGCGACGAGGAGGCCAAAACAATCAGATTGGGCATCTTTTGTGTCCCACTCGGCCGAGTGGAGGAGCCACTCGGCCGACCAGCGAGACACTGCTCGGCCGACCCGTTCAGACACGATTTCCATGTGTACTCGGCCGAGCGACGGAGACCACATCGGCCGAGTGACTATACACGTCCGCCCGAGTGGCGCCCAGACGAAGCCCCTCCAAAATATCGAAGTTTCTGTTTTTCGGCCACCTGAGCTTCAGAAGACCCACTCGGCCGAGTGGCAAACCACGTCCGCCCGAGTGAAGTGAAGCCATCGGCCGAGTGACGACAACTCACTCGGCCGAGCCGCCTCCGAATTGAAGACCCTTGAAGCCCCCGACTTACTGGAAAATGACAGGGTTTTCACTCGGCCGAGCGACTTTTGTCACTCGGCCGAGTGCGATGCGCTGCCTGTAGCGAAATTTGCGGAAAACAGGCTGTGCAGGGGCGTTTTGGTCAGGATTTTTGGACGATTTTTGGGGCTATTTAAGCCCTGTTTTTACCCTAGTTTTAAGGGCCATCTCTTAGATTTTTTGCAGCTTTTTGAGACTACTTTTTAGCTTTATTATTTGTGATTGGAGAAGAGGAAAAACTTGGATTTTTGTTGGATTAATTGAAGAACTACATTGGTTTGCATCTCTCTTCCCCAAAAACTCTATTTTTATTGTTTATATCATTGTTGTGATGAATTCCATTGCCTATTTCATTGATTATTTTTGTGCTATTGCTATGATTTGTGAGTAGTCTCCACGTCTTGGGGCGTGGGGATGAACCCTACAAGCCCAATTTCGTATTTGTGATAAATTGGTAGAAATTGTGCTAGAATCAATAATTAGAGATTAGATTGGGATCGAATTACTACGGATAGCTAGGTATTCATATCAATTAGGATTTGCAAGAGATTGGATCCCAATTTGATAGGAAGCCCTAGAAATCCGAATTGGGTTGGAGTCGGACTTTCGAAGTATCGGTTTGCAAGAGATTGGACCGATACTAGGATCTCCGGTTGCAATTCCGTGCCGATACCCGTTTGCAAGAGATTGGATGGGTAGGAACTATCCTAATTTAGATTGTGGACCGAGTTTGCAAGAGATTGGGCTCGGTGCGCAATTGGACGATGATGTTGATCCTAATGCTAGCTTTCCTAGGCTAGGGTTTGCAAGAGATTGGACCCGACCCTAGGATAGCTATAGACCGGCAACAGCGCGAGAGCGTGAGCTTGGTTCCACATTTAGTTGCAACTAGTTCATCCAAATTCTCATTCTAGCAATTTTGATACCGACGAACCACATTTATGAAATACGGTGAGTAGCGGGGATTCCCCATTCCCTAGACGTTCTTTATTTGATTTGATATTTCGCACATTTGTCTGACGATTGTGATAGGATCGCCCAAGGCAATTCTCTCTATTCTTAAATAGCCAGGTTGATTAGGAGCAAGCACGGTCATTCGTCCTCCCTGTGTTCGATACCCGCTCGCCGCTATACCGTGCGCTTGCGGTAAAACTACAACCGTTCTTTGGGTGTATGTCCCGGAGCGATCACCAACCCTCTCCAAAATGTCAAACGGTCCAATGTATCGCGGTCTCAACTTCCCTCGCTTCCCGAAACGAATCATACCATGATTCGGGGAAATCTTCAAGAACACATGGTCGCCCGGCTGAAACTCCAAAGGACGACGTTTAGCATCCGCCCAATGCTTAAAACGGTCCTGAGCAATTCTCAACCTCTCCCGAATATTCCTGACGATATCCACGGCCTCCATGATCATCTCAGGTCCCAACAACTCCCGATCACCAACGTCATCCCAACTCAATGGCGATCGACATTTCCTCCCATAAAGAGAGGCGAATGGCGCCATGCCAATACTCGCCTGGAAGCTGTTGTTGTAAGAGAACTCCACCAAATGCAGATGGTCCTCCCACGAACCCTTGAAATCCAACATGCACGCCCTCAGCATGTCTTCCAAAATCTGAATCGTCCTCTCGGACTGGCCATCCGTCTGCGGATGGTACGCCGTGCTGAAACTCAGACGCGTACCCAAGCTCTTCTGCAAACTCTGCCAGAACTGAGATGTGAACCTCGTGTCTCTGTCAGACACGATACTCACGGGGACTCCATGAAGTCGCACAATCTCCTGCACGATTCACGTCACATCACTATCCAAACTAGGAAAAGGAAATAAAAACGGAGAGTAAAAGAATTTACCTCCATATATCTCCTCGCTAGCGCCTCAGTGGACTGTCCCACTCGGAACGGAATAAAGTGCGCAGATTTGGTCAATCGATCTACGATCACCCAAATCGCGTCATTCTGCTTCGGACTCCGAGGTAGTCCAGTCACGAAATCCATAGTGATGTGTTGCCACTTCCACTCCGGAATCGGAAGCGGTTGTAGCAACCCGGCCGTACGCTGATGCTCCGCCTTCACTTGCTGGCAAACCAAGCACTTGGCTACACTCCGAGCCACGCTCCTCTTCATACCATGCCACCAATAAATCAGACGAAGATCCTGGTACATCTTAGTGCCACCAGGATGCACAGAGTACGGCGAACTGTGTGCCTCCACCATCAATTCCTCTCTGATATCCCCAGCTGGCACACACAACCTGGCTCCAAACCTCAGCGAGCCATCCTCATGAATCAAAAAGTCAGTCCGCAGACCGGCTTCCACCTGCTCCCGAATCTTCACCAGCTTCGGATCCTCAGCCTGGCCAGCCTTAATCCGATCCACGATCGTCGACTGTACCTGCATGTACATCAACGATGAAGCCTCCCCAGGAAGAACAACCTCCACGACTGAATCGCAAAAATCCTGCTGCAATCTCCACTGCGAGGTCATAATCATCACCGCTGGAAGCCTACTCAAAACATCTGGGACCACATTCACCTTGCCAGGGTGAAACTGCAAATAAATCTCATATTCTGCCATAAGCTCCAACCATCGACGATGTCGCATGTTGAGCTCCTTCTGAGTGAAAATATACTTCAAGCTTTTGTGATCGGTGAAAATCTTCACTTTCTCACTCAGCAGGAAGTGCCTCCAAATCTTAAGAGCAAACACAACGGCAGCCAACTCCAAATCATGCGTCGGGTAATTCTTCTCATGAACCATAAGCTGACGAGACGCATACGCCACAACATGCCCATGCTGATGCAACACACAACCGAGACCCTTGCCAGAAGCATCACAAAAGATCTCAAATCCACCGCTGCGATCAGGCACAACCAGAATAGGGGCAGTCGTCAACCTCTCCTTCAGAATACCAAAAGCATTCCCACAATCACCCGACCAAACAAAAGCAAAATCCTTCCGCGTCAACCTGGTCATCGGCTCAGCAATACGAGAAAAGTCCTTAATGAATCGCCGATAATAACCAGCAAGTCCAAGGAAACTCCGAATCTCAGACGCAGACGACGGAACAGGCCACTCCCTGATGGCCTGAATCTTCTCGGGATCCACTGAAATACCATCTCCAGTCACCACATGCCCAAGAAAAGCAACTCTATCCAACCAAAACTCGCACTTCGAAAACTTAGCATACAAACGATGCTTCCTCAAGATCTCCAACACCGTCCTTAAGTGCGAGGCATGCTCTTCCTCCGACTTCGAATAGATCAGAATGTCGTCAATGAAGATAACGACAAACTTATCCAAAAAGCCGTAGAAAATCAGGTTCATCAGATTCATGAAAACTGCGGGCGCGTTAGTTACGCCGAAAGGGATAACCACGAACTCATAGTGTCCATACTTCGTCCTGAACGCTGTCTTCGGAACATCACCCTTCTTCACCTTCAACTGATGGTAACCACTCCTCAAATCCAATTTAGAAAACACCCTCGAACCTCCAAGCTGATCAAAAATATCATCGATGCGAGGCAACGGGTATTTATTTTTAATGGTCACCGCATTCAACTCCCGATAGTCCACGCACATGCGACGCGAACCATCCTTCTTCTTTACCAGCAACACCGGTGCTCCCCACGGAGACACGCTAGGATTAATATAACCCTTCTGTAAAAGCTCATCCAGCTGCTTCCGCAACTCTTCCAATTCTGCAGGTGCCATACGATACGACGCCTTCGAAATCGGCTGCGCACCTGGAACAAGATCGATAGAAAATTCTAGGGCTCGATCAGGCGGCAAACCAGACATCTCCTCGGGGAAGACGTCGCCAAAATCTCGCACCACAGCTGGCCACTCCAGCTCCATCTGCATAGCCACAGCCTCCACCGGCCTGGCCCGAAACCTGACAGGACCAAGCGAACTGCAACCACGACTGAACTCAAATACTGGATGTCCGGGAATCTCGAACACCACCTTCTTTCTCCGACAGTCGATCATAGCATAGAAGCTCGCAAGCCAGTCCATCCCAAGGACTGCATCATAGTTGATGATGTCGTGGACAATGAAATCCGTAAAAAGCTCATGTCTACAGACCACCAACGAGCAAGAATTACAACCACGATGCACCGAAACCACGCCATTCCCTGTAACGATATTCCAACTCTTGGGAAGAGGGGACGTCGACAAGGAATGCCTCTCCACGAAGCTCTGAGAAATAATGCACATCGATGCACCAGAGTCAAAGAGGACTCGTGCAGGAAATGTGCAAACCAAAACCACACCTAACAATCAATTAACAATCAAACCCTAGTCTAGCAAACAACCATGTTCAAGCAAACAACACAATCCAACAATCAAAACCAGCTAGGAAAGTAACAGCTAGATTGAGGATTACCTGCGATAACCTCATCCACAGCCTCGCTCTCCGCAGCGGTCATCAGAAAAGCCTGCCTCCTCGATGGAACAGCCTGCCGAAAAGCTTGTCCCTGCAGAACAAGAGCTGCTCCACGTCTAGCAGGAACAGACGCTCGCTGCTGCAACGGCTGTGCTGCAACAGGTGCCCTCCGCAGCTGATTCGCATGCCGACAATCCTTCGCGACATGAGAAGCATCACCACAAACCAGACACTGGCCCAGAAACTTCCGACACTGATCCTTGACATGGCCAGGCTTGCCGCAGAAATGGCAAGTCTTCAGAATAGGCCCTCCTGGCCTCTTAAACTGAGCAGACTGATTAGGCCTGAATCCAGGTCTAACCACAGCTCTCGCCTGTTCCATAGGCCTCTTCCCAGCACCAACAATAGACCCCCTCCTCTGGTTCACGAGCAGCTCCTGCCTCTTGGCTGCTACTAGAACCTTCTGATAAGACTCCCAGTCAGAAGAGCTCACAAAACTCTGGAGCTCCGAACCAAGTCCCTGCAGGAACCTCTGAGCTCTCTCCTCAGCGTCCTGCACCATCTTCGGTGCGAACCGACTCAGCCTCATGAACTCTTGGTGATATAGGTCCACCGACGAGCTCCCTTGCTTCAAATCGAAAAAACGCTACAGCATCTCCTCCCTGGCAGCTTTCGGAAAGAACTCACCCTCAAATCTGGCCTTGAAGGTAGCCCAAGCTATCGGCTCCACCAACATCTTCTCTTCTGCATCCCACCAATTCCGAGCATTATCCTTGAGTTGCCTCTTCGCCAAATCAACCCATCCAGCCGGGGTGATCTTGGCCATCTTCAGATTGTCCTCGATGTTCCGAATCCACTCATCGGCAGCCAGAGGACCCTCAGAACCATCAAAATATGCGGGACCCAGCTCCCGAAATTGCTTCGCTCCTGGCTCAGAGCGAGGGGAATCCGGAAGAGCCCGGGCAGCTCGAGCAAGTGGAGCATTCTGGACTTGCAAAAGCACGCCCTGCTGCACTTGCATCATCTGGAGCATCATCCACATCATCTCACCGCTGGTGGGTTCCCGCTCAGGCTCCTCATCATGAGGGAGCGCACCACTGCCCCCACCACGGGTGAAACGCCTTCCTACCATCTAATGACACAGAACACGAATCAGATTAGACTCATAGCTTATGACATCGGACGTCGAACTTAGTTTATTGGACATTCTAATATTATTATCGCTATTCCAAAAATCGCAGTTACAGAAGGACCTGCATGGGCCACCAACAAAACCAGTCACGACCCGCTTCCCTAAAATGGAGGCGAGACGTGAAAAGGTCCACACGAGAGTGGAGCTGTGAAGCCCCAAACCCGATAAGCGTCAATAAAACATAAGCAGGTCCCTGTAACCACAATGGAACAACAATAATAATACAAGGAGAGACTGAAATGAAATCTCACATCTCATAAATTGTCCAACATGAAAATAAGTCCAACATCCAGAAAAGCCACCAGGCTAAAAGAAAGAGTCTAAAGGCCCAGAACAAGGCCAACAAAAGCAACGACATAACAAAGTATAGGTGCTACGCACCGATAACAAAACAACTGTCTAAACAAAGTAAAACACAACGAAGACACTAGGACTGGTCCCCAGTGTCCACGTACTCCCCGTCAAACACAAGCTCGGGCTCGGCGTTAGCAAACACATCGTCCTCAACAAAGTACTCAGGCTCAAGATCTAACATGTGTCACCCAAAAGAGTAAAGGGGCACATGTCAGCAAGTCTAAAAGACTTGGGCAAGGAAACTGAAAGTAAGGCAACTAGCAACCTAGCAGTTATAGTATGCATGACATGGCAGTTATAACATGAGTGCACAATCAAGACATGGCAAGACAATTTGTACAAGAGAACAATCATCGGGACAAGACAAGAGTAGCCAAGCTACTATCAATCTCAATCAATTCACTATTCACGTTGTTTGTAGATGTTTACGCCTTACAGCTGAATGGTTTCACATTCGCAGATTGGCCGCTTAACAACTACCCCAAAACCCAGAGTTTACGCCTTACCACTGCAGTTGTTGATCGGGCAGACTCCCAGTTGATTGGCCGCTTAACTCTTTCCCCCAATACCTGATCACTCCTTATTTTACACCTTTTTTTCGCATGTTTGCATGCCATTTAGATCGCCCAAATCATGTTTTTCACGATATATCGACGATATTGCGATGCTTTTCACGCTTTGTTGTTTTTGTCGCATTTCAGGTGATTTGGCGTGATTTGGAGTGATCATGAGATGCGCTCACGATAGACGGCCACCGACGACCTCCCCGAGGGGTATTTTGCTGTTGGAGAGGAGCGGAAGAAGAATGGACGTCGCAGGAGCGACGAGGAGGCCAAAACAATCAGTTTGGGCATTTTTTGTGTCCCACTCGGCCGAGTGGAGGAGCCACTCGGCCGACCAGCGAGACACTGCTCGGCCGACCCGTTCAGACACGATTTCCATGTGTACTCGGCCGAGCGACGGAGACCACATCGGCCGAGTGACGATACCACGTCCGCCCGAGTGGCGCCCAGACGAAGCCCCTCCAGAATATCGAAGTTACTGTTTTTCGGCCATCTGAGCTTCAGAAGACCCACTCGGCCGAGTGGATTATTACGTCCGCCCGAGTGCCTTGAAGCCATCGGCCGAGTGACGACAACTCACTCGGCCGAGCCGCCCCCGAACTGAAGACCCCTGAAGCCCCCGACTTACTGGAAAAATGACAGGGTTTTCACTCGGCCGAGCGACTTTTGTCACTCGGCCGAGTGCGATGCGCTGCCTGTAGCGAAATTTGCGGAAAACAGGCTGTGCAGGGGCATTTTGGTCAGGATTTTTAGACGATTTTTGGGGCTATTTAAGCTCTGTTTTTACCCTAGTTTAGGGAGCCATCTCTCAGATTTTTTGCAGCTTTTTGGATTTTACTTTTTAGCTTTATTAATTGTGATTGGAGAGGAGAAAAACTTGGATTTTTGTTGGATTAATTGAAGATCTACATTGGTTTGCATTGTTCTTCCCCAAAAACTCTATTTTTATTGTTTATATCATTGTTGTGATGAATTCCATTGCCTATTTCATTGATTATTTTTGTGCTATTGCTATGATTTGTGAGTAGTCTCCACGTCTCGGGGCGTGGGGATGAACCCTACAAACCCTATTTCCTATTTGTGTTGAATTGGTGGAAATTGAGCTAGGATTGTTATTAGGGATTAGATTGGGATCGAATTACTACGGATAGCTAGGTATTTATATCAATTGGGATTTGCAAGAGATTGGATCCCAATCTGATAGGAAGCCCTAGAAATCCGAATTGGGTTGGAGTCGGATTTCCGAAGTATCGGTTTGCAAGAGATTGGACCGATACTAGGACCTCCGGTTGCGATTCCGTGCCGATACCCGTTTGCAAGAGATTGGACGGGTAGGAACTATCCCAATTTAGATTGTGGACCGGGTTTGCAAGAGATTGGGCTCGGTGCGCAATTGAACGATGATGTTGATCCTAATGCTAGCTTCCCTAGGCTAGGGTTTGCAAGAGATTGGACCCAAGCCTAGGATAGCTATAGACCGGCAACAGCGCGAGAGCGTGAGCTTGGTTCCACATTTAGTTGCAACTAGTTCATCCAAATTCTCATACTAGCGATTTCGATACCGGCGAACCACACTTATGAAATACGGTGAGTAGTGGGGATTCCCCTTTCCCTAGACGTTCTTTATTTGATTTGATATTTCGCAAATTTGTCTGACGATTGTGACAGGATCGCCCAAGGCAATTATCTCTCTCTGTTCATAAATAGCCAGGTGGATCAGGAGCAAGCACGGTCATTCGTCCTCCCTGTGTTCGATACCCGCTCGCCGCTATACCGTGCGCTTGCGGTAAAACTACAACCGTCGCCTCGGGACGTGTATCCGGGGTGCGATCAAGTTTTTGGCGCCGTTGCCGGGGAGGCGATTGCGTTTGATTCTTTTTCACCCTAGCTATTCTTCTTCTTTTTATTATTATCATTATTTTTATTTCTTATTTCTTGCCTAACCCTTCCACGGTATTAATCATTTCTTTGAAACTCTGTTTCCCCTGTGCATGTACACGAGATCTACGGCGGACCCAGAAGGCTTATTATTTGATCCCGAGATCGAACGTACCGCGCGGAGACTTAGAGCGGAAAAGAGACAAGATCCGGAAGGGAGGTATATGACCAACCGGGAAACTCCTGAAGAATTGGCGGCAAGGATGGCAAGGATAATCTCTATTCGAGATAGGCTTCGGCCTAAGACTTCTTCTACCACCTCGTCCATTGCCATGCCGGGGTTGGCGGCCGACAAGAACTTCGAGCTAAAGACTGGATTGGTGGTGTTGATGCAACAAGACCCGTTTCATGGGAACGCACATGAGAACCCCCACTACCACATCCAACTATTCTTGTCAAAGTGCGCCACATTTCAGATGCCAGGGGTCTCCGACGACGCTATCAGACTGCGCCTCTTCCCCTTCACGCTTAAGGACAAGGCACTCTATTGGTTGAGGACGCAAGCTGACGGAGTCTTCACTACTTGGGACGAGTTGGCGAGCGCATTTATTGACAAATTCTATCCGCCATCCAAGACGGTGAAGATCCGGAGCGCTCTCATGTCCTTCAAGCAAGGACCACAGGAGACGCTCTATGAAGCTTGGGAGAGATTTAAGGATTTACAGCACCAATGCCCGCACCACAGTATAGAGGACTGGGAGCTAGTTCATAGCTTCTACAACGGTCTCCAACCGGGGACCAAACAAATTATTGATGCCGCGGCAAATGGTGCAACCTTGTCAAAGACTCCCGAGGAAGCTACGGCCCTAATTGAGGAGATGGCCTCAAATAACCAACAATGGGGCGATGAGCGAGGACACTCCACATCCTCCTTAAAGCCAACTAGCATCTACGAGGCGAAGGCCTTAGCAGAGCTCACGAGCAAATTTGATTCTCTCCACAAGGTGGTGGAGAGATTGGAGAAATATATCACGGAACCCCAAGGAAGCCCATCCACCTCCGCACCGACCAACCAAATGTGTGATTGGCAAGACCAATCTCAAGTCATGTACTCGGGAGGAGAGCAAGGAGAAGGATCCTTGGAGCAAATACAATATGTTGCGGGGAACCAAGGGTATTGGTCCAATCCGGCCGCAAGAAATCATCCGGGATTCTCCTACGCCAACAATGAAGGAGCCTTGAACCCGCCACAACCACCGCCTCAACAAGCTCGACCACCACCACCCCAACAACAAAACTATCCACCGAGGGGGCCTCCGCAACAAAACTTTCCACCGAAGCAACAAGTCCCACCGTATAGGCCTCCCGGATACAACCAAGGGTGGAGGAATCAAAATCAAAACCCTCCACAAGCTCCTCAACGAACCGACTTCGAATCTAGAGTGGAGGCGTTCATGGTCGAGCAAAATAAGGTGAATGCTACTTTGAAGGCGGGGCAAGAATCTCTCAATACCGTAGTGGCTCAAATATCGGAGCAATTAGCGTTGCTCAACCGGAACACTCAAAGATTGCCGGCGCAACCGGAGCAAAACCCACGGGGCAACACGGGCCACATCAACGCCGTAGTTGCCGTCACTACTAGAGGCGGGAAGGACACCACCCCCGCCATGATTCCTATTGAGGAGGCCGTGGAGGAAAGTTTGGAGCCGGTTGAGCCGATAGTCGAGATTGAAAAGGAGAAGGAGCCACGAGACAAGGAGAAATCTAGGGCGGAGCAATTAATTGAGGAGAGGCGCTTCATGCCACCGGTCCCATTCCCCCAAAGACTAGCGAAAGAGAAAATGGAAAAAAGGCTAGCGAAATTCCTCGAGTATCTAAGGGGAGTTAGCCTCAATATTCCCTTCCTCGACGCCATCGTCGAGATCCCAACGTATGCTAAATTCTTGAAGGAATTGATTTCGGGGAGGAAAAGGAAGGAGAAGATAATGCTAGCCGAGGAGGGCTCTTGGTTCACCAAGAGAGAGAAGAAGCCGGCAAAATTTAAGGATCCGGGGAGTTTTCGGATTCCTTGCACCTTGGGCGGCGTGCCTCTTCAAAAGGCGTTGGTCGATCTTGGGGCTAGCGTGAGTCTCATGCCCCTCTCCATGTTCTTAAAGCTTAACACCGGGACAAAGTTGAAGCCCACCGACATGCGCATTCAATTAGCCGATGGCCGGATAACAAGGCCAGTGGGGATTGCCGAGGACATCCCACTTCAAGTCCCGGGTGGGATATGCTTACCATGTGACTTCGTCATCATGGACATTAAGGAGGAGGGAGACGCCTCATTGATACTTGGACGCCCCTTCCTCGCCACCGCCGGAGTCATCGTCGACGTGCGCGAAGGTACACTTACTTTAAACGTCGGCAACATCGAGGTGGAGCTCCACATTCCTAAGGCAATGAAACACATGCCTCACCACGAGGAGCTCGATTACATGGACCTCCTTGATGAGGTGATAGAGGAGGCGATTCCTCATTCAATTGGTGCCCTCTTTGTTGAAGAACTTGATGAAGGCCCAGATTTAGGCCAAGATGAAAAGATTGAAGACGATTCCCCCGACTTCTCCGCTGATGAAGATGAAGGCGACGCTGATGTCGCGAGGATTCGAGAGCTCTGCAAGCTCTCGAAATTAAAGTCTCCAAAGAAAGCCCCGCCGGCACGGAAATCGGCATCGCCGGTTAAGCCGTTGACCGGGGCAAATGCTAGCTTGGGGGAGCATCCCCCCAACACCATTCGGGACAAGAGACCTCCGAGGGAGACCGCTACGCCGCCACGTCCAAATCCAAGCGCGCTCCCCGGGAAGTTTGACGGGTGCATCTCATATGCACCAAACATCCCGCATTGATTGAAAACTATAGGGGGTCGAGCTCACGACCTAAAACGAGCGCTTGTCGGGAGGCAACCCGACGGTTTTTGCTTTATTTTTTTTATCTTTTTCTTTATTTTCGTTTAGAAATTTTTAGTATTTTGAGTCACCCGACCAAAAATTTTGTGATAACGGGTCCTATTTTTCTTGACAGGAGAGAAGATAGGTAGATCATCATGAGGAGGATGAACGAGATGATGAGGAGCGCCCCAAGAAGGCGTTCGACGCTTAGGAGGAGCATGAAATCGACTGGAGAGGGAAAGACGGAGTTTAGAGCCCAAACGAAGACAAACAGCAGAATACAAGGCTCACTCGGCCGAGTATACTAGTCACTCGGCCGAGTCCAGAAGTTCGTCCGGCCGAGCCGCTCACGAATGAGGGAAGTCTGCTGTTGCTTTTTGGAGCTTAGGGGAGCTCAGGGGAGCTTCTACGGGCTGTTTTGGATTTCGTGGAGGTGCGGACTTCGCACGCTTCCACCGCTTAGCACTCGCGGCGTGTTTTGGTACACTCTTTCCACTCTTTTTGCACACGCTGCACTTTTTCACTTTTCGGCGCGCTCGGGGCCGATATGCCGCCCCGGACACGGCCTCGGACGAGGAGACCTTCCGCTAAGCGGAAGAGATCGGATGACGCCGGCCCCGCCCACGAGGCGGAAGAGTCTCCTCCTCCTTCCCCCGCACACCCCGCACAGCCTGCAGGCCCCGCACACCCCGCACAGCCTGCAGCGCACCCACAGCCCGCACAGCCTCTCCCTGCCGATCCACAGCCACCACCACCGGCCCCACTGGTCGGGCCGCTCGGGATTACGTTCCGAGACGACGCACACCGCGCCGTCTTCGAGCGTATCTCCCAGCGCTCGATCGTACCCTCCAGGTTCGCACACCTCGCTGACCTAGGACGCCTGGGGGTACTTGAGGGGATACTCACGTTGTACGACAACGTGGGTTGGCGCGACTTCCTTCAGGTGTCGGCGGATACTTTTACCCGCCCGACACTTGAGGTTTTGAGTTCGATCGCCCGGACCGATGAGGGATGCTTATTCCGGTTCATGGATCGAGAGTGCCAGGTCACTCTCGATATGATGAGAGCATTTTTCTCTTGGCCCGCCGTCCCCGGTGCCGATCGCGGTTACGGCCCCACACATATCCCTCCACCCTCTTTCGACGCCGGTGCCTTCTGGGCACGTATCACGGGTCTCCACGCCGCCTTTGACCCTAGTAGGGCCAAGGCCTCAGCCATCGTACATCCCTGCCTTCGCATTGCTCAGCGCCTTATGGCGACGACATTTTTGGCCAGATATGAGCCGGGCACGATGTCTACGCCAGAGCTTTACATGCTCTATGCGATGACCCGTCCCAGAGCTCTATCTAGGGATGGAGATGAGCTTGTCCCCGCCGTCGTGATCGATATCGCGGCATGGTACTTAGACCGCATCATTGTATCGGTGGGCGCCCGCTCACCGATATGCTGCGGCGGCCTGATTACCCTGCTGGCTCTTATGACCGGCGAGGACTTCCCCGACGACCTGCGGCGAGTATCGGGCCCCACCTCTTTGTCGATAGACGTTATGGCCCGGATGAAGATGCTTCGTCCGCATGGTGAGCGTCACTGGGTCTGGTTGCACGGCCCCTATGGGGCCGATTACATGGTTCTCCCGAGCCCTGCTCGGACTCTGATTGCACCAGCCCACGTTGACTGGATTCCGGCGGCGGATGTCCTCATCCCCGCTGCGTACGTGCTCGAGGCCGAGGAGGCCGAGCAGGCCCACGCTGCCCAGGCTGCTCCCGCAGACCCTGCTGCACACCCTGCCGAGCCTGCTGCCCACCCCGTCGACCCTGCGGCCTCTCAGCCTGTTCCTGACGTTTCCACTGCTCTTGACACTTCTGTCCCCACCTCTGCCTGTGTCGAGAGTACTTTTGCTGAGCCCACTTCCACCACTGTCACCACTTCCGAGGCTGTCCCCACCACTCCCGCTACCACCTCCGGCCCTCTGTCCGTGGAGCCTCTTTGCTCCGCTCTCCCCCAGCGCCCGCAGACCTTTGTTGAGAGTGGAGAGCCCTCGTTCGCCGCGGTCGTGGAGACCATGGCTAGCATGATCTCCACTGGGATTGCGCCTTTTGGTCCACACACTTCCGCCCAAGCGGGAGATTCCTCTCCCTCCACAGCTGCCGTATTCTCCGGGAGCGTCGTGGCGTCTGTCCACACTTCTGGGCCACTGACCTCTCTTGCCGCCTCGCAGCCGCTTTTGTACTCTTCTTTCGCTGCCGCTGCCTCCACTTCCCACCGCCCGTCCCGACCTCACACTGAGGCCCGGCCCACATTTCCAGGCGCGGCACCTTTCGTCCCCTTCCCTGCTGAGCCCGTTACATACTCCACTCGCGTACGCCAGCCTCGCCCTGCGCAGCCCCGACAGGTGCGTCCCTCTGCATCACCCCCGCCCGACACTGTACTGCAGAGCATACGTGCTCTTGAGTTGGCGGTGAGTGGTCTAAGAGGAGACCTTAGGACCCTGTCCGCCACCGTCTCCGCGATGGCTGGACGCTTTGACCTGATCCCTCACATCCACTACTGCCTGACACAGATCTTAGAGCGTCTTCCGCGCGTACCCCCGCCCACCCAGCAGGTTCCCACACACCCTCCCACACACACTAGACCTGCTTCCACTTCCACTTTCACGCCCACCCCAGCTCAGCAGCCTGTCCAGCCTACACCACCACCACCTCCTCCGCCTCAGGACGGAGACGGCGCGTCACCGCTTTCTTAGGCACTCTTGATGCCTTGATCCATTCCTGCCGTTGTGCTGCCCGTCTCTGCTGGGTCCTGATGCACTTTTGTACCCCCCCTCCCCTCACTTATTTTGGGATTATATTTTCGATCATATCTATTTGTGCTTATCGTATCATATTTACTTGGGATTCTCATTTTGATCACATCTATATATATCTTTTTGGGAGAGAGGGAGAGTTTTTTTTTGGTGCCTCATTTATTTTCATATCACTCCTATCTGTGCATGCATCATTTCCGCATCATATTTTCATTTCCTTTTTTTCCTTTCATTACCTTTTTTTTCTCCACATCATGCATGCATCCTCACTTGCCCCTCACATTACTTCTCTCTCTGTGTGCCACACTTTGCACACTGAGGACACTGTGCCGTTTAGCTTGGGGGAGTGAGTTCTCACTTTCTTTTTTCGATTTGCCACCTTTATTTTCAGTTTTTCACACCGCTTTTCACTTTTGCACTCATTTTTCATTATTTTTCTTTTATTTTGCCATGCATCACGTTTTCCTTACTTTCCTGTGTGCCGCATTGCATAGTTCTATTTTCCTTTTATCTTTACTTCCTTCTTTTTCATCTCATGCTAGAGATGAATTTTCTGTGATGATGTCCACGTGGAGTTAGCTTATTCTATATGCATGCTATATTTGTCGTGTCTTAGACTTCATTTCTGATATCATATGCTATGACTTGCTTTGAATTTAGGAGTAGTAACCCACATTTTTTTCCCTCATGAAAATGGATGAAATTTTATTATTAGCTGAGCCTGAATATTCATATGTATGCTATCACAGAAAACACACCAAGATTCACGCATTGAATGCCTATGTCTGGAGTACTGACTTCTTTTCCTTTATCACTTCTATATGCATGAATTGTACACTTCACTTCCGGATGATTGAATGATGATTAGCTAAGATATATCTGGATTAGTTAGCTTTTTGTGATCGAAACTGAGTAGATTAGATTACCCCGCTGAAGTTGTCGTGCATGTCTTATAGAGTGAGCCGAGAGTTATATTTATTTCTTTCTCCACAAATCTTGAACATCATTTCTCTACTTTTAAAGATCATTGGTGAATCTCCCCTTAGCGACTCTATTTTATGGCATTTCCCCCGCTATTAATTCCTAGCTCCAAACCTCTCATTATAAAAAAAAACAATAATAAAAAGAGAGGAGAACATTCTTGTATATCATTATCTCTCTTTGAGTTGGGATCATTGTATATATCTTATAAAAAAAAGGGAGAGAAAAGAGGAAAAATCCTCAATAAAAGATCCCATCTCACTTACTTTCTTTCTTCTTTCTCTTCTTTGCCTTTGGAGCTATATAAAAACGGGGATGTAAATATTTTTGTGCCACCACGCTTTTAGATAAGCTTGGGGGAGGGGATCCATTGATGTGTGAGAGAGTGACTACTTGACATTGCACGACAACCTAGGCTAAGTAATATTTTATACTCGGTGAGATTGTTTCTAGCTTTACGAAATCCAGAAATCTAAGCCTAGCATTCATTTCATGAAATCCATACTTTTCTATTCTCTCTATTCTATGATGTGATACTCTTACACTCCAGATAGAAAGCGTTTAATTGAAAAGTGTGTGATCTGAGATTTGTATACCGCTTTAGATGATTCAGGCGATGTTAATTTTAAAATTATTCCTTTTTTTCATGATTATACCATCGTTCGTGGGTTTTCTATTTTCTACTTGCACTATTATACTATGATGTCAAAATGAGGTTCTTTGACATGTATTTCTCGCTCGATGCATGCTATAAGAGTAAGTGAAACCCGCGTCCTGAGAAAATGATCTAGCATCCTATCTTTCTTTCTTTCTTTCTTTATTTTCGTTTGGTTTTCATTCTTCTTCGTTTTTCATTTTTTTTCGTTTTTTTCGTCGTTTTCGTATTCCGAATCCACCGGGTTCGCCTTTTACTTATCTTCCTCGAGGACGAGTAAGAGGCAAGCTTGGGGGATTTTGATCACTCCTTATTTTACACCTTTTTTCCGCATGTTTGCATGCCATTTAGATCGCCCAAATCATGTTTTTCACGATATATCGACGATATTGCGATGCTTTTCACGCTTTGTTGTTTTTGTCGCATTTCAGGTGATTTGGCGCGATTTGGAGTGATCATGAGATGCGCTCATGATAGACGGCCACCGACGACCTCCCCGAGGGGTATTTTGCTGTTGGAGAGGAGCGGAAGAAGAATGGACGTCGCAGGAGCGACGAGGAGGCCAAAACAATCAGTTTGGGCATTTTTTGTGTCCCACTCGGCCGAGTGGAGGAGCCACTCGGCCGACCAGCGAGACACTGCTCGGCCGACCCGTTCAGACACGATTTCCATGTGTACTCGGCCGAGCGACGGAGACCACATCGGCCGAGTGACGATACCACGTCCGCCCGAGTGGCGCCCAGACGAAGCCCCTCCAGAATATCGAAGTTACTGTTTTTCGGCCATCTGAGCTTCAGAAGACCCACTCGGCCGAGTGGATTATTACGTCCGCCCGAGTGCCTTGAAGCCATCGGCCGAGTGACGACAACTCACTCGGCCGAGCCGCCCCCGAACTGAAGACCCCTGAAGCCCCCGACTTACTGGAAAAATGACAGGGTTTTCACTCGGCCGAGCGACTTTTGTCACTCAGCCGAGTGCGATGCGCTGCCTGTAGCGAAATTTGCGGAAAACAGGCTGTGCAGGGGCATTTTGGTCAGGATTTTTAGACGATTTTTGGGGCTATTTAAGCTCTGTTTTTACCCTAGTTTAGGGAGCCATCTCTCAGATTTTTTGCAGCTTTTTGGAGTTTACTTTTTAACTTTATTAATTGTGATTGGAGAGGAGAAAAACTTAGATTTTTGTTGGATTAATTGAAGATCTACATTGGTTTGCATTGTTCTTCCCCAAAAACTCTATTTTTATTGTTTATATCATTGTTGTGATGAATTCCATTGCCTATTTCATTGATTATTTTTGTGCTATTGCTATGATTTGTGAGTAGTCTCCACGTCTCGGGGCGTGGGGATGAACCCTACAAACCCTATTTCCTATTTGTGTTGAATTGGTGGAAATTGAGCTAGGATTGTTATTAGGGATTAGATTGGGATCGAATTACTACGGATAGCTAGGTATTTATATCAATTGGGATTTGCAAGAGATTGGATCCCAATCTGATAGGAAGCCCTAGAAATCCGAATTGGGTTGGAGTCGGATTTCCGAAGTATCGGTTTGCAAGAGATTGGACCGATACTAGGACCTCCGGTTGCGATTCCGTGCCGATACCCGTTTGCAAGAGATTGGACGGGTAGGAACTATCCCAATTTAGATTGTGGACCGGGTTTGCAAGAGATTGGGCTCGGTGCGCAATTGAACGATGATGTTGATCCTAATGCTAGCTTCCCTAAGCTAGGGTTTGCAAGAGATTGGACCCAAGCCTAGGATAGCTATAGACCGGCAACAGCGCGAGAGCGTGAGCTTGGTTCCACATTTAGTTGCAACTAGTTCATCCAAATTCTCATACTAGCGATTTCGATACCGGCGAACCACACTTATGAAATACGGTGAGTAGTGGGGATTCCCCTTTCCCTAGACGTTCTTTATTTGATTTGATATTTCGCAAATTTGTCTGACGATTGTGACAGGATCGCCCAAGGCAATTATCTCTCTCTGTTCATAAATAGCCAGGTGGATCAGGAGCAAGCACGGTCATTCGTCCTCCCTGTGTTCGATACCCGCTCGCCGCTATACCGTGCGCTTGCGGTAAAACTACAACCGTCGCCTCGGGACGTGTATCCGGGGTGCGATCAATACCCACACGTAATGGAGCCAGGGTCCCCGCACATGAGCTCAGCCAGTGAGCCGGGGTTGCCCCGCACATGAGCTCGCATTCTTAAACATTTGGCGTAGGGGTGCACCTAGCCGGAAACAAGCAATTCGGGCATTGGCTATCAACCAACACATGGCCCGCTTCTGGAACACGAGCCAGGAACACAAGCATTGTAGCGAAGCTACGCATTCACAGAAATACTTAAAGGATGCAATGACACGACAATTAATTTGCGTACCGTTAATGGAAAGTAAACATGACATGGTAATTGTGCAACATGATATATGTCGGAACTAGCTTCGTTGTCAAGCTAGTTCCCCAAATTTGCGCCTAGGCGAGTATCATTTCGTCGCCTAGCCTCTTTTACGCCTACAACAAGCAAATGGCCTAAAACATGGCCTAAACCCTAAGTGGCAAGTTTCACTTGCCTAGCACCGGGGATGACGACCACTTCGTCACACGGATGCTAATCTACGGGGAGATCGCTGTTATGGGGGAACAATCATCAAACAACAAGAAATTTCATTAGGGTTTCATAAAAATACAAATAGGTTATGAAAACATCGAGAGATCGATATCTTATCGAGAGGAGGCGGAAGAAACACTCCGGAGAACCCTAGGACCAGATCTGGAAACAAATGGAGAAGTTTGGAGAATTAGGGTTTTTGGGGGATTTTGGGTGATTTGATGGAAATTTGGGGAAGATGAGAGGTAGATAGAGTGAATGGATGGTTTGGATGATGGATTTAGGGCTTGGAATGGAGGAATAGGGCTTGGATGAAGATGGGGGCTCAATGGGGGAGATTTTAGGGTTTTGGGTCGAGTGGAGGAAGAAGAAACCGTTTGGGATGGGTTTAAATAGGATGGGCTGGCGGCTGCCCAGAAATTAGGGTTTTAACACAGGTTAGTCGGTCAAAGAGCAACCACTGACCGACTAGTTTGGCAACTAGTCGGTCGGTCGACCAACGCAGACCGACTAAGTGTAAACAGTAACTTCTGAACAAAAATAGGATTTTAGAATTAGTCGGTCCATGAACAAATACTGACCGACTAGTTTAGCATCTAGTCGGTCGATGAACGTTCTTAGACCGACTAAGAGTGAACAGTACTGATACTAAAATTTAGATGATGTGTTAGTCGGTTAAAGAAGCATTGCCGACCGACTAGTTTGCAACCTAGTCGGTCAACCAACGTTCTTAGACCGACTAACGATAAACAATAACTCCTGAGAAATTTAGAAAGCCAACTAGTCGGTCCAAGAAGGATTGCCGACCGACTGGATCGTCATCTAGTCGGTCGGTGCCCCTTCTTATACCGGCTAATGAGCACCAAAAGTTCCGATACGGAGCGCGGGGCCCCGGGATCGATTCCTAAGACTCCTAGGCTTGATCTAATAGTAAGATACGACCGTTATGAAGTCCGTCACGAATGACATACTTCGAAATCGACAATCCTCAGGAAGAAACAAGAAGATACGACGAATCGATCGAAAATGAAAGCTATGGAGACGAAAACCACACATGAGGAGAAAATCCACCAAAACATATATTATATTATAATAAATCCAAATACATGAAAAGCAGGCGTTACATAAATCAATCACAAACTAACCCTAATCAATCTAGCAATAATTTCACCAATTCATCACAAATTAGAAATTGGGTTCGTAGGGTTCATCCCTACGCCCTAAGACGATAAAACTACTCATAATTCATAATGAAATTCAATAGAAATTCACAAACAAAATCAATAGAATTCATTGCAATATTCAATATATCAATAAAAATGAGGGGTTTGATAGAGGGAGAGACAAACCAATGGAGATTCAATAGCATCCAACAAAATAACACTTTTCTCTCTCCCCTAAAAGCTCAATCTAATCTCCTAAAAGTAATCTAAAAAAGGCTGCAAAAAGTTCTAAAAAAGCTCTCTAAACTAGGTTAAAAACTAGGGTTAAATACCCCCAAAAATCGCCCAAAAAACTGTGACGAAAATGCCCCTGCGCAGCCTCAAAATCGCAATTTACGCTACATGCAGCGAGGCTCACTCGGCCGAGTGACAAATGTCATTCGGCCGAGTGATAAACCCTGACAAATTCCAGTAACTTCAGACTTTTGGGGGTCGGCTCCTCGGGAGTCACTCTGTCGAGTGACTTTCTTTTCTTCGGCCGAGGGGACTTCTTCACTCGACCGAGTCGGAACTCGGGAGTCGACTGACAGATTACAGTAAGTCTGGACTTTTCATTGCTGTCGTCTTGATGCGACTCGGGCGAGTGGTGTCTCTGTGGTTCGGCTGAGTGGGCTGGCGATGCTCGGCCGAGTGCATGTTGATACTCAGTCTGTCGCGTGTCCGATCTGGCCGGCCGAGCGGGCTCTCGATGGTCGGCCGAGTGACTCCTTCACTCGGCCGAGTGACATGCTCAAAATGCCCAATCTTCGTATTTTTGCTCCATCGTCGCTCCTACGACGTTCTTTCTTCTCCCACTCCTCTCCAATAGCAAAATTCCCCTCGAAGGAGTCACGGGTGACACTCCGGAGTGGGTACATCTCAGAATCACTCCAAATCGCTCGAAATCTCCTGAAATTCGACAAAAACAAGAAATCGTGAAAAGCATTGCAATATTGCCGAAAAAATCGTAAAAAACGCGATTCGAGCGATCAAAATGGCATGTAAACATGCAGAAAAAAGGTGTAAAATATGGAGTGATCAACCGACTACGCCCGAAACTGGTGGTGTTGGATACAACATGTAGTTGGATACAACGATCGATGACTTCGTGTTTGATGATAACAGACGTGTGTAAACGATTTAATGTG
Source organism: Scilla litardierei (assembly GCA_030789695.1). NCBI lineage: Eukaryota > Viridiplantae > Streptophyta > Magnoliopsida > Asparagales > Asparagaceae > Scilla > Scilla litardierei. The sequence goes on from CM061142.1 coordinate 37,176,568, forward strand.
TGTGCTAAGTTTTTTCAGGAATGACACTCTCGCAAATACTCAAAGAGGGACTAAGTAAAAGTGATGGAGAATGTGCCATGCATTAGCCAAGTGGACTAAGTCAAAGATGGAGATAATGGCTATAAATATTGGACTAAGTCAAAGATGGGGAGATAAGGAGAAAATCAATTCAAATCCATATTTGAATTGATTCAAATCAATTGGCAAATCCTAAAGCCATACAAATTGATGACTTGGTCAAAGATGGAGAGATATGGAGAATCCCATGCAAATCAAAGGTGATTAAATGAGATCCAATTCAAATCCTATAACTATTCAAATTCAAATCCTAAAGTCATCCATATTCAAACTCCATATCCATGGTGACTCATTCAAATCCTATTCCTTCCAATCTCCATCAATTATGGGATTCTAATTGATTCTATTATATCACATCCTCTCCTATATAAACCCATCCTCCAAAGAGAGACAATTTGAGGGGATAAAAAATCAAGAGAACTAAGAGGGGCGACTGGCCAAAATCATCAAATCCCTAGCCCCTTGCACAAGTTGCAAGTCCAAGCCTTCATCCCCTTGCGCAACATAGTAAAGCCCTCCTCCTCCTTGTGCAATCTCCAAGCAACCAAGGCCAAAGCATTCATTGCCCATCCTATATTGCGCAATCTACATCTCCTCCAAGCCAAGGCCACACCATATTTTCCTAACCCTAGCCAAGGCTGCAACATCCCCTTGCCAAAGCCATTTTGCGCAACATTGAAAGGAACATCCATTGCATCAACATCTCCCTTGCACAAGTCTCTCCAAGATCCCATTGCCAAAGCTCCCTTGCGCAACCTCCAATCTCCAAGGCCCAATATCCAAGTTCCATTGCACATCTTCAAGGCATTGCACAACACCAAAGGATGCAACTTCATCAAGGCCACAACACCAAGAGCTCTCCATCTATACATTGCGCAACAAAAGGAGGGGGACTCAACACTCATTGCTGCAAGTTTCAAGGAGCAAAGTCACCTAGGACGCAAGTTTCAAGGAGCCAAGAACACCTAGGCCGCAAGTTTCAAGGGAGGACGTGACGTTGGCGACTACATCCTATCAGATACGATCTGACCTGAGCTGATTAACAGAGACGACTACCGCTAAACAAATTGAGATTTCCTAAACTCTTTATTATTATATTTGTGTAGTAGTAGCGATCTTTGTAGTGGAAATTTTACCATACTTGTCTTTTGGGGACTTGATGAGTTGGGGCTTGTCAAGACAAAGCATTTACTAGGTTGATAGTGTTTTGCACTCGGGGAGTGTGGTACGAACTAGGTGGAGAGATGGAAGCTCGGGACTCATTGTAGTTGTACAAAAGAAACATATTAATGCTAATTTCTGCTTAGGGATGGACGTAGGTCGTGGGACGACCGAACCAGGGTAAATTTACTGCGTACTCTGTGATTGCTTATTATTTACTTTGCATCTGCTATAACTGCATGTGATTGCTCGTGGGTTGCATGAGAATTTTTATTAGCCTACTCACCCCCTCCAGGCTTAGATCCAGATCCAACAAGTTGTATTGGAGCAGGTTAGAGGATCTAGTCTAGAAATCATGAATACCCCAAACTTAGTTTTTGCTCATGGCATGCCTATTGATCGTCCTCCTCTATTTAGTGGCCATGATTATATATATTGGAAGGCTAGGATGAAAACTTATTTACTATCCGTTGATGTTGACACTTGGTACATTATTGAAAACGGACATACTATAATCCCTAAGCCTGAAAGTAATTTGGATGCTAGAAATATGTGTGCTATAAATGTTAGAGCAATGAATATTTTATTGTGTGGAATAGGTAGAAAAACATTTGAGCTTATCGCACATTGCTCTTTTGTGCAGGATATATGGAGGACTTTGGAGACAACCTATGGAAGCAATCAATCCTACGATAATCACATCTCTAGCAATGAAAAGAGCCTACAAACGGGAAGAAAAGCTCCTTTAAATAAAAAAGATGCTTATGTTCCTAAGAATATCAGTAAGAACTCTACTAAGAGTAAAGTTGTTTTTTTAAAAGCAGGGAGCAAGGACACTTCGTGAAACATTGCCCACAATCAAGGAATAACACTGCAGAGAAGAAAGGAAAGTCTTTAGCAGTAACATGGGATGACGATAGCGAGGATGAGAATTAAGAGGAGACTACTCATTCCTCCCTCTACTTGATGGCAAAACAGAACGAGGTAAAATCTTGCACTAGAGCTGAACTTTTAAAGAAAATGCAAGATTAAATTGCTGAGCTAGATTCTACTGTAGAATGCTATAGAAATTCTTGTTTTGAATTGCAAAAAGAAAATTGTGACATGTTGGAAGAAACTAAAAATCTGAAAGAAGAAATTGTTGCAAGCAAATTTACCATCACCATGTTGAAAAAAGAAAAATCTAGATCACCTGAAAAATTTGATTGTCAGTCTTGTCCGACTTTGTTAAAAGAAATTAGCATGCATAAAAAAGTGATTAAGATTGAAACTGAAAATAAATTGCTTATTGAAAAAATGTGCATGCTAAATAATGAGCTTAAAAGGAAAATGATTGATTTTGAAAAGAAAGAAGAGGAAAACAAGAAAGCTTTTATTAATAAATGCACTTTGCTTGTGTTTGAAAATGCTTTAATAAAATTCAAAGTCACGCATCTAGAACTGTCCATCAAGAAATTTTCTATTGAAAAACAATCTTTAGATACTATTCTTGAAAATCAACTATATGGCAACAACGACTTGTTGCAAGTCGTTGTTATAATTTTCATTAAACTTAAAATACTTATTCTATGAATGTCTACATGCAAGTGCTAGTTGTAATTTATTATACGCTTTAATTTGCATGTGGTATGAAATTTGACTTCGTTATACACTTTTGATGAAAAGAAAATGGGGAGAAAGAATTGAGAAGATTTGATTTGGTGTGTGCATTAATGCTTACATATTGAATATATGAATATTTGTTTAAGGGTGAGCATTAATGAAAAATGATGAATGCATTTGCAAATGAATATATGTGAGCATGAATAAAGGGGGGTCATGAATAAAGGGGAGCATGCTTGTATATGTTTGAACATCATTGTTGCATGCTTGTATGTTTCCCATCATTGTTGCATTTGTTGCATATTGCATACATCCTCCATTATCAAACTTCACACACACATGTCACGGTGATATCATTTGAATCGTTATTGCAAATCTAATATTAGTTTGGCATCATCAAAATGGAAAGATTGTTGGATACAACGTGTAGTTGGATACAATGATCGATGACTTTGTGTTTGATGATTGATCACTCCTTATTTTACACTTTTTTCCCGCATGTTTGCATGCCATTTAGATCTCCCAAATCTGTTTTTCACGATATATCGACGATATTGGGATGCTTTTCACGATTTGTTGTTTTTGTCACATTTCAGGTGATTTGGAGCGATTTGGAGTGATCTCGAGATGCGCTTACTCCAGAGGGTCACCGACGACCTCCCCAAGGGGTATTTTGCTGTTGGAGAGGAGCGGAAGAAGAACGGACGTCGCAGGAGCGACGAGGAGGCCAAAACAAGCTGTTTGGGCATTTTTGGTGTCCCACTCGGCCGAGTGGAAGAGTCACTCGGCCGACCAGCGAGACACCGCTCGGCCGACCAGCGAGACACCGCTCGGCCGACCAGATCGGATACGTTTCATACGTGCACTCGGCCGAGCGACGGAGACCACATCGGCCAAGTGACGAGATCCCGTCCGCCCGAGTGGCGCCCAGACGAAGCTATTCAAAAATCGCCAACTTACTGTTTTTCGTCTGCCTGAGCTTCAGAAGATCCACTCGGCCGAGTGGATAATCCCGACCGCTCGAGTACCAAGAAGCCATCGGCCGAGTGACGACAACTCACTCGGCCGAGCCGCCCCCGAAGTGAAGACCCCTGAAGATCAAGACTTACTGGAAATTTACAGGGTTTCTCACTCAGCCGAGCGACTTTTGTCACTCGGCCGAGTGCGACGCGCTGCCTGTAGCGAAAATTGCGGATTTCAGGCTGCGCAGGGGTATTTTGGTCACAGTTTTTGGACGATTTTGGGGGGTATTTAACCCCTGTTTTTACCCTAGGTTAGAGAGCTTTTTCTCTTAGATTTTTGCAGATTTTAAATTAACTTTTTAGCTTTATTCTTGTGATTGGAGAGGAGACAAAAGTTGATTTTTTTTGGATTAATTGAAGAACTCCATTGGTTTGTCTCTCTCTTCTCTAAAAAATTCTATTTTTATTGCTTATCTCAATATTGTGATGAATTCTCTTGTTTATTTCATTGATTATTTTTGTGTTTGTGCTATGAATTGTGAGTAGTCTCCACGTCTTGGGGCGTGGGGATGAACCCTACAAGCCCAATTTCATATTTGTGATGAATGAACCTCTAAATTGCTAGGATTACTAGGAGGTTAGGTTGTGATTGATTTACTACGGATAGCTAGGGATTTCCATCGATTTGGGATTTGCAAGAGATTGGATTCTAATCGATGGGAAGGCCTAGATATTCGATTTAGATTTACAATTGGATTTCTCTAGATTTGGTTTGCAAGAGATTGGACCAAAGCTAGGATTTTTAATTGTAAATCCATACACATATTCGTTTGCAAGAGATTGGACGAATACGAACTATCACAACCTAGATCGTAACTCGAGTTTGCACGAGAGTGGGCTCGAGGAGCGATTGGACGATGATGTCAATCTTCATGCTAGCGGCTTAGGTTAGGGTTTGCAAGAGATTGGGCCCTAATCTAGGTTGCTATAGACCGACAATAGCGCGAGAGCGTGAGCTTGGTTCTCTATTCAGTTACGACTAGTTCACCTCAATGCAAGTCTAGTAATATTGAGATTCACTATTTACGATGATGTATGACGATCCGTAGTGGGAATTCCCTAGCCCTAGATGTCTTTATTTGATTTCATATCCCCATACTTTGCCCGACGATTGTGACAGGATCGTCGCAAGGCAAATTCCCTCTTTTATTATATTGTATTTGAACCGATATTCGAACCGATTTCTTTATCATCGACACCGACATCCACCACCATTTCCATTATATCATACCATAGCCATCTCCACCAATAAAACATTCGTAGTCAAACCAAAATAGGATAGATTGGAGCACAACACCACCTCCCTGTATTCGATAACCCGCTCGCCACTTTGCCGTGCGCTTGCGGTAAAACTACAATCGTCGCTCCGGGTGTGTATCCGGGGCGCGATCAAGTTTTTGGCGCCGTTGCCGGGGAAGTGTTTTCCGTTGGGTGCCAATTTGTCACAATTAGGTTGATTAGACTACGAAAAAAAACTAATAAAAGGAAATTTTCACCCCCGCCACCATTATTATCATTTCTATATTCTTTTGTGCCACTGATATCTTTTCTCCAGGTATTTATCTTTGTTGATCAGGTGCTATGGATTATACTACGTGGACCACAGATTTTGATCAAAGTGCTCAGATGGGAGATTACTATTTTGATCAGAGTGCTCAGACGGGAGATTACTATTTTGATCAGAGTGCTCAGACGGGAGAATACTATTATGATCAGAGTGCTTAGATGGGAGAATACTTTTTTGAGGAGATGCACTGGCCCGAGCTTGATGAGAGACAAAAGATCTTTTTTGATGAGATGCATGCACACCAGGTGGAAATACAAGCCGGGCTTGATAAGAGCAATCTTCAATTGGAATGTACGAAGAGGGTACTTGAAATGAATGCGCTCATGCTTAAGGTTGCAGGGATTTCCAAAGATATCAGTTCTGCTTCTTCATTTTGTGGGCAAGAAGCATCGCCAGACTTACTACCAGAGCCAGAATGTGCCGTCGTCGATCCCACTTCCTACGATACATCTATTGCATATGAAGAGTGGATGGACGAAGAGGCAGTGAAGGAAGCAGAAACTAAGTCATATGCGCATCCAGAGGAGGACGCATTTCAGAGATTATTGGATGGCCTCTTGGAGTCAGTGAGGTTCACCGGTTCAGAGAGCATTACAGCAGGTGATGCATTTGAGCTACTATTTGCAGATTTTGTTATGAACCGTGTTTCAGCTACAGGAACAATTGAGGAGGACATCCATGTTAGACTTGAGGGGGATAGACTATATTTTCGGATTGCTTGCGGGCATTCCCCTCCACATGATACATCCCCACAAGTTGACACACCTGAGCAGCCAGCATCACCATCCCAGAGAGAGCCTACATTGATAGTTGATGAGAAGGCAAATGAGCACACTATCGAGCCAGAGCATGCTTTTGAGGAGGCCTTACACACAGAGCCAGAGCTTATCACCGAGGAGGTCATGCATCGGGACGAGGACATAGCCATTCATGAGGATCCCGAGCACTATCCTCCTACATTAGAGCTTCCGCAGCCACCTCATCCTCCCACTGACGTAGAGGACTACCCCACAGAGCTTTTGGCCCCCCTTCAGGGAGATCTCTTTACTCCCGCGCCCTTTATCTTTGATTTCCCTCTAGTGTATGATGTTTTTTATGATTCATCGTGCTTTTTGCAGGATTCATGTGCATACGATCAAGAGGTACGATGGGACGTATATGAGGAGGAGAGCGAGGAGTTAGCACCCATGGACACATATGAATATGATCAAGGGGTGCACTGGGATGAGTCTGACGATGATGAGGAGCATCTTGATGGGGTCCGCATCTATGATCTAGATTTACCTGAGCAGCATAGAGAAGACACCGTGGAGACAGCTATCACGGCACGTGAGGATATTGGATTATTTCCAGGGAAGTATCGTCCACCATTATTTATTCAATACATTTCTATAGACGATCCTCTTTGGGATACTTTTATTATGAGGGTGAATTTTTTGCAGCGAACTGATGCATCCTATTCTCTGCAGGGTACAGGTGGAGTCCTTGTGGGAATTCTGGAGGATGCATTGCTGGAGTTCGTTGGAGTCCATGGACATACGCGCCTTGCGGAGCCACGGAAAGAGCAGTTGGAGCAGTTGCCTACACCGACAAAGATACTGGATCCGCCTTTTGCTATAGGTGATATCAATCCAGTAGTGTAGAAATTTTTATGCTTTCAATAAACCCAAATCCTCTCGACAGCGAGGGGACCGTATAGATTTGATTGAATAAATATCACCTCTCATGACGGCAACAAAAATTTTTACACCCCAAACCCATTATATATATTAATTGCCCACTTTATATTTTGATGTGTCACTTCCTTTTTGCTCACCACCCACCGAGCACTTCTTTCAAGTGAAACCTTACTTTCTTATTTGTTTGACTTGATATCGCTTAGTGAAGACGTGATATTTTTGATCGAGTCATTTGAATAAGATTGTTTGGTATAAGCTTGGGGGAAGGCGCTCTCATGCATCATTGTATGTGCATGTAGTTGCATTAGGATTTCATGTCATTCATAACATCATTTTTCATTCACCCCCTTATTATTATCGTTGTTCCTCATATTCTTTCATTATGATCACATTGAGGACAATGTGAAGTTTAAGCTTGGGGGAGTGCATTTCCAGGCCATTTAGATGCATTAGTTACATTTTTACTTTATTTTAGGATTTTTAAAATTTTTCAAAATTTTTGCATCATCTTTTTGATTTTTCCATTTTATTTTCCTTTTATGTGTGTTCATGCATCATATTGTGTGCTTGATTTTCTTTTCTTTCCCCTCTTTTATTTTTATTTCTTTATTTTCTTTTTCTCTTCTTCCGCTAGATGAGTTTCGTATGATGATATCTCTTATTGCTTTAGCAACCATCACGATGCTTATTATTCCATGCTATGCTATTTAGTGTATTCCATAGTCTTGCTATTCACATATGCTTGCAAATCTATTTCTTTCGATGATTCCTCTATATGAATGCATGATATTAATTGAAACTGAATGTATGGATTAGTGTTTAGTATGCTTTTGTTGGAAATGCACCAAGATTCACGCATCATTAGTATATTTAAAGCATCAGTTTTATTGTCTTATTCACCTCCTGTTGCATGCTTGATATGATTGTGCGCTTTACCGCTTGACTTCGCTTTTCATTGAGATGATTGAGAATATCCATGCTTACATATGAGTTTTAGTTGAAGTATTATTTTATTAAACCGTTCGTGCACATCTTATAGTGAACCGAGTGTTACATTATTTCTTTCTCCACATATATCTTTTTATTCTCTACATGTCACTCGAGTTCACCTCCTAAAGCTACTTATATCGCATCTATTTCCCAAAAATCCCCACAAAAGAAAAAGTTAGCTCCAAAAAGTCCAAAAAGCCAAAAAGGAGCCAAAATCCAAAAATACAAATCATATAGCTCCTACAAAAATCCAAAAAGAAAAATGAGAAACAAATAGTTCAAAAAGAAAAAAAAGAAAAATGTTTCTCTATCTTATTATTGGAGCCACAAAATACTTGGGAAAACCAAGGCAAAAATCCCATTTTCCACTATCATATTCCTTTAGATGCGATGCCTCAAGCTAAGCTTGGGGGGGTGAATTCATTTGACCATATGAGTGAGTATGACATTAGAGTGGAGATGTGCATGAATGGGGATATTCGATAATTCTTAGACTTTGCAAAATATATTAGATATGGAGATTTTTCATGATTTGAAATAAATATGCGAATGTCATGTCTCTTATTCCATTCTCTATTGCATGCTTGGTGTGATTCTTATATGCTTCAGTTATAACTCTTGATTGAAAAGTGCATTGCCAACATTTATATATTAAATCCTATGAAATGCGTGACGTGGATATGTATTGATTGTATGAATTTAGAGAATCCCTTTTGTTGTTCTTAAAAACTTGCAAGTACCATGTTTATGTAAGATATGAAATCCTTATAGCATGTGATTTGTATTTTCCAAGTTATCGTGATGTGTAGCTTATGGCTTGAGACCCGAGAGAAGAATCTAGCGACCCCTTCCACCTCGTGTTCTTTCTTTTCCATTTCATTTTCTTTGTTTTCATCTCCCGAGTTCGTCTCTCTACTTTTCTTCCTCGAGGACGAGTAAGAGGCAAGCTTGGGGGATTTTGATCGGTCCATATTTTACACCTTTTTTCTACATATTTGCATGCCATTTCGGTTGCTCATATTGCGATTTTCACGATTATTCGATGATATTGTGTCACTTTTCACTATTTCTTGTTTTTGTCGGATTTCAGGAAATATGGAGCGATCGGGAGCAAAAATGAGCTTAAGGGACTTGCACCCACTCCGGAGCGTCACCCAAGGCTCTTTTGAGGGCTATTCGGCGATGGGAGACAAGTGGAAGAAGAAGGAACTCCGTAGGAGTGACGAGGAGGAGAAACGGAGAAGATTGGGCATTTTAGCATGCCACTCGGCCGAGTGAAGGAGTCACTCGGCCGAGCAAAGAAGCCCGCTCGGCCGGCCAGATCGGACACGCAGCAGATTGAGTATCAGCGTGCACTCGGCCGAGCATCGCCAGACCACTAAGTCGAGCACAGAAACACCACCCGCCCGATTGGCATTACGACGACGGCAAGCAAAAATCTCAGACTTACTGGAATCCGTCAGGCGATTGAGGGTTCCGACTCGACCGAGTACCGAATTCCCCGCGGCCGAGTGAGTAAAGCCACTCGGCCGAGTCACCTTCGAAGAAAGACCCCCCAAGACCCCTGACTTACTGGAATTTTATAGGGTCTATCACTCGGCTGAGTAGAGAAGCACACTTGACCGAGTAGAGAAGTCAACTCGGCCGAGTGATGCGGAGGACACGCAGCGCCCAGATTTTCAGACAGCCTCCCACTCTTTTGAAATCAGATATTATTCCAGCAATCAAAGTATTTTTCTCATATTTTTTATTGATATTAGACTTCATGGTGGTTCCAACGCCGCCAAGAACACGCAAATCAGAGGTCGGATGAAATCTGGAGAATTTCTGCAAGTTGATGCTGCAGTGCTGGAATTCCCACTCGGCCGGGTCAAATGTTCCACTCGGCCGAGTGCGGCCTGGGCCCAGATTTTAAGTTGCGGTTTGGGCTGTTTTTGGGCACGAATTTGAGGGGTTTTCTAGGGTTTTTTGCTAGGGTTTTGGGAGACTATATAAGGGTTTTGTAGCCACCATTAGAGGGGAGTTCGCATAGATCCCCATTATGTTTTCTTAGCCCCCATATGTTTTTCTTAGGATTATTTTAGAGGTTAGGCCATGCCCTAGGCCCCCTCTTGGATCTAAAAGCTTGTATTTTGGATTGAAGATATTCATCAAGCTAAGTATTTTCTTCTTTATTTTTATTTCGTTTTTCATTCTTCTCCGTTTTTTCATTTTTCATTTTTCGCATTTTTCATTCTTCTTTATTTTATTTTATTTCTTTATTTTTCTTTTACCTAACCCTTCCATTGTGCTAATCACTTCTTTGAAACTTTGTTCTCCTGTGCATGTACACAAGATCTACGGCGGACCCTGAAGCTATATTATTTGATCCCGAGATCGAACGTACCGCGCGGAGAATTAGAGCGGAGAGGAGACAAGATCGGGAAGGGAGGTTTATGACCAACCCGGAAACTGCGGACCAATTAGCGGCAAGAATGGCGAGGATAATTTCTATTCGAGATAGGCTTCGGCCTAAGACCTCTTCTACGACCTCATCCATTGCCATGTCGGAGTTGGCGACTGACAAGAACTTTGAGCTGAAGACTGGACTAGTGGTTCTGATGCAGCAGTATCCATTTCATGGGAATGCCCATGAAAATCCCCACTACCACATCCAATTATTCTTGTCGAAGTGCGCCACATTTCATATGCCGGGGGTCTCCATCGATGCCATCAGACTGCGTCTCTTCCCCTTCACGCTAAAAGACAAGGCACTCTATTGGTTGAGGACGCAGTCTGAGGGAGTCTTTACCACTTGGGACGAGTTGGCGAGTGCATTCATTGATAAGTTCTATCCGCCCTCCAAGACGGTGAAGATTCGGAGCGCTCTCATGTCCTTCAAGCAAGGACCTCAAGAGACGCTCTATGAGGCTTGGGAGTGTTTTAAAGATCTGCAACATCAATGCCCGCACCATAGCATTGAAGATTGGGAGCTAGTTCATAGCTTCTACAATGGTCTCTAACCGGGGACCAAACAAATTATTGATGCCGCGGCGAATGGTGCTATCTTATCAAAGACTCCCGAAGAAGCTACGGCCCTAATTGAGGAGATGGCCTCAAACAATCAACAATGGGGTGATGAGCGAGGACACTCTACGTCCTCCTTGAAGCCAACTAGTATCTACGAAGCGAAGGCCGTAGTGGAGCTTACAAGCAAGTTTGATTCTCTCCACAAGGTGGTGGAGAGACTGGAGAAGTTTATCACGGGACCCCAAGGAACCCCTTCCACCTCCGCACCAACTAACCAAATGTGTGATTGGCAAGACCAATCTCAAGCCATGTATGTGGGAGGAGAGCAAGGAGAAGGATCCTTGGAGCAAGTACAATATGTCGCGGGGAACCAAGGGTATTGGGCCAATCCGACCACAAGAAATCATCCCGGTTTCTCTTACGCCAACAATGAAGGAGCTTTGAACCCACCACAACAACCACCTCAACAAGCTCGACCACCACCACCCCAACAACAACACTATCCACCGAGGGGGCCTCCACAACAAAATTTTCAACCGAAGCAACAAGTTCCACCATATAGGCCGCCCGGATACAATCAAGGGTGGAGAAATCAAAATCAAAACCCTCCACAAGCTCAATAACAATCCGACTTCGAAGCTAGAGTGGAGGCGTTTATGGTCGAGCAAAAGAAGGTCAATGCTACCTTGAAGGCGGGGCAAGACTCCCTTACAACCGTTGTAGCTCAAATCTCGGAGCAATTGGCGTTGCTCAATCAGAATACTCAACAATTACCGGCGCAACCCGAGCAAAACCCACGGGGCAACACCGGCCACATCAATGCCGTAGTTGCCGTTACTACTAGAGGCGGGAAGGATACCACCCCCGCCATGATTCCTACCGAGGAGCCCGTGGAGGAAAGTTTGGAGCCAATTGAGCCGGTAGTTGAAGTTGAGAAGGAGAAAGAGCCACAAGAAAAGGAGAAATCTAGAGCGGAGCAATTGATTGAGGAAAGGCGCTTCATGCCACAGGTCCCATTCCCCCAAAGGCTTGCTAGAGCGAAAATGGAGAAAAGGCTAGCAAAGTTTCTCGAGTATCTGAGAGGGGTTAGCCTCAACATTCCCTTCCTCGACGCCATCGTGGAGATCCCCACATATGCTAAATTTTTAAAGGACTTGATTTCGGGGAGAAAGAGGAAGGAGAAGATTATGCTAGCCGAGGAGGGCTCTTGGTTCACCAAGAGAGAGAAGGAGCCGGCCAAATTTAAAGACCCAGGGAGTTTTCGGATTCCTTGCACTTTGGTCGGCGTCCCTCTTCAAAAGACGTTGGTAGATTTAGGGGCTAGTGTGAGCCTCATGCCTCTCTCCATGTTCTTACGGCTAAACACCAGGACGAAGTTGAAACCTACCGACATGCGGATACAATTGGCCGATGGGCGGATAACGAGGCCGGTAGGGATCGCCGAAGACATCCCGCTACAAGTCCCGGGGGGCATATGCTTGCCATGTGACTTCGTAATCATGGACGTTAAGGAGGAGGGAGATACGTCATTGATACTTGGATGTCCGTTCCTCGCCACCGCCGGTGTCATTGTCGACGTGCGGGAAGGTACACTAACTTTGAACGTCGGCAACATCGAGGTGGAGCTTCACATTCCTAAGGCTATGAAACACATGCCTTACCACGAGGAGCTTGACTACATGGACCTCCTTGATGAGGTAATTGAGGAGGCGATCCCCCACTCGATTGGCGCTCTTTTCGATGAGGATTTCGAGGAAGGCCCGGATTTAGGCCGAGAAGAGAAGATAGATGATTCCCCCGACCTCTCCGCTGAAAATGATGAAGGCGACGCTGATGTCGCAAGGATTCGAGAGCTCTGCAAGCTCTCGAAATTGAAGTCTCCGAAGAAAGCTCCGCCGATACGGAAATCGGCGTCACCGGTGAAGCCGTTGACCGGAGCAAACGCTAGCTTGGGGGAGCCTCCCCCCAACACTATTCGAGACGGGAGACCACCGAGGGAGAACACGCCGCCGCAACTTCCGAATCCAGGCGTTCTCCCCGGAAAGTTTGATGGGTGCATCTCATATGCACCAAACATCCCGCATTAATTGAAAATCATAGGGGGTCGAGCTCACGACCTTAAACGAGCGCTTGTCGGGAGGCAACCCGACGGTTATTGCTTTATTTTCATTTTTCTTTTATTTTTGTTTTAGAAATTTTTATTGTTCTGAGTCGTTCGCCCAAAAATCTTGTGATAACGGGTCCTATTTTTCCTGACAGGATAGGGGAATGAGGTACCTATCTTTAGGATGATGCACGAGACGACGAGGAGCGCCCCAGGAAGGCGCTCGATGCTTAGGAGGAAGATGAAATCGACTGGAGGAAGAAAGACGGAGTTTAGAGCCCAAACGAAGACAACCAGCAGAAGACAAGGCTCACTCGGCCGAGTATACTAGTCACTCGGCCGAGTACACAAGTTCGTCCGGCCGAGCCGCTCACGAACGAGGGAAGTCTGCTATACCCAACTCTCTGTTTATTTTCCTGATTTCAGTATAACTGCTACTCGGCCGAGTATATATATTCACTCGGCCGAGTAAAACGGATACGCTCCTAGGGCGAGTCTTGCCGAGTAGCTTGAGCCACTCGGCCGAATGGACTTACTCCACTCGGCCGAGGCTGGCAAGGCCACTCGGCCGAAGCGTTAGCAGGTAGGGATTTTCCATTGATCTCGCTCGGCCGAGTGACTCAGTCCCTCGGCCGAGTCGTAACTTTTCCTATAAAAGAGGGCGGGGTCGGGCTCGTTTTTCGAAACGACACATACCGCAGCGCCCCGACCCTTCAGCTCCCTCGCCCGAACTCGCCCCCTACTCGCCCGACCGACGTCGCCGCGCCGCCGCTCGGCCTGCCACCGCCGGCCGAGCCGCTGCCGCTCTTCGCCCGAGTCGCCGCCGGCGGCCACGTCTCCGGCCACCTCCGGTATCGCCTATTTAGCCTATTTCTCCTCTTTTTGTGTGTTTTTCAAGGATCCATGCGTTAAACGAACCCCAAACCCAAATCGATTTCTATATCTATCTATTATACCCCTAATACTCCATACGTTTCGAATATTACTCGCTGATATCTCCATTTCATGCGCAGGTTGTTTCTGGGAGCTTAGGGGAGCCCAGGGGAGCTTCTAGGGACTGATTCGGGCTTCGCGGAGGTGTTGTCTTCGCACGCTTCCATTGCTTTGCACTCGCGGCGTGTCGTGGTATACTCTCTCCTTTATTTTGCACACGCCGCACTTTTCACGCTTTTCGGCGTGCGCTCGGGGCCCATATGCCGCCTCGGACACGGCCGCGGTCGAGGAGAGCTTCCGCCAAGCGGAAGCGGTCGGACGATGCCGGCCCCTCCCACGAGTTGGAGGACTCTCCTCCGCCTTCTCCCACACACCCCGTCCACCCAGCACAGCCTGCAGGCCCCCCACAGCCCGCACCGCCTGCAGAGCCCGTACACCCCGCACAGCCGCTCCCTGCCGCTCCACAGCCACCACCTCCGGCTCCACTTATCGGGCCGCTGGGGATCACGTTCTGGAACGACGCACACCGCGTCGCTTTCGAGCGTATCTCCCAGCGCTCGATCGTACCCTCCAGGTTTGCACACCTTACCGACCTAGGACGCCTGGGGGTACTAGAGGGGATGCTCACGTTGTACGACAACGTGGGCTGGCGAGATTTCTTTCAGGTGTCGGCGGACACGTTTATCCGTCCGACACTTGAGGTACTTAGTTCGATCGCCTGGACCGACGAGGGATGCTCGTTTCGGTTCATGGACCGGGAGTGCCAGGTCACTCTCGGTATGATGAGAGCCTTTTTCTCGTGGCTCGATGTCCCCGGGGCCGATCGAGGTTACGCCCCCACCCATATCCCCCCACCTTCCTTCGATGCCGGTGCCTTTTGGGCCCGGATTACGGGTCTTCACGCCGCCTTTGACCCTAGTAGGGCCAAGGCCTCGGCCATTGTCCATCCCTGCCTCCGTATAGCTCAGCGCCTTATGGCGACGACCTTTTTGGCTAGATATGAGCTGGGCACGATGTCCACGCCAGAGCTCTACATGCTCTACGCGATGACACAACCCAGAGCTCTATCTAGGGATGGCGATGAGCTGGTCCCCGCCGTCATGATTGATGTCGCGGCTTGGTTTTTGGACCGCATCATTGTATCGGTGGGCGCTCGCTCACCGATATGCTGCGGCGGCCTAATCACCTTGCTTGCCCTTATGACCGGCGAGGACTTCCCTGACGACCTGCGACGAGCACCGGGCCCCACTTCTCTGTCGATTGATATTATGGCCCGGATGAAGATGCTTCGTCCGCACGGTGAGCGACACTGGGTCTGGCTGCACGGCCCTTACGGTGCTGATTACATGATTCTTCCGAGCCCAGCTCGGACACAGATTGCACCAGCCCATATGGACTGGCTCTCTGCGATGGATGTTCTCATCCCAGCCGCTTACGTGCTCGAGGCCGAGGAGGCCGAGCAGGCCCACGCTGCCCCCGCAGACCCTGTTGCACCTGCCGAGCCTACTGCCCCTGTTGACCCCGTGGCCCCTCAGCCTATCCCCGATGTTTCCGATGCTCCAGAAACCTCTGTCCACACCTCTGCCGGTGTCGGGAGTACCTTAGCTGAGCCCACTTCCACTACTTCCACGCCTGTCACCACCACCACTGGCCCTCTGTCTGCCGAGCCCGTTTCTTCTGCCCCACCTGAGCGCCCGCCGACCGTAGTTGAGTGCGGAGAGCCCTCTGTCTCCACTGCTGCTGTATTTTCCGAGAGTGTCATGGCGTCTGTCCACACTTCTGTGCCACCGACCTCTCTGGCCGCCTCGCTTCCACTTTTGTATTCTTCTTTCGCTACGGCTGCCTCCACTTCTCACCGTCCTGCCCAGCCTCGCACTGAGGCCAGGCCCCCACTTGCGAGCGCAGCACCTTTTGTTCCCCTACCCGCTGAGCCCGTCACCTACGCCACCAGAGTACGCCAGCCCCGACCTGCACAGCCCCGACCGGTGCGTCCCTCTGCACCACCTCCCCCCGACACTGTACTTCAGAGCATTCGTGCTCTAGAGGGGGTGGTGAGTGGCCTCAGAGGCGACCTTCGGACCCTGTCCGCCACCGTCACTGCGATGGCTGGCCGCTTTGACCTGCTCCCGCACATTCACTACTGTCTTACCCAGGTCCTGGAGCGTCTCCCACGCATACCCCCGCCCACCCAGCAGGCTCCCACTGCCACTTCCACACCCACTCAGCCTGCTGCCACTTCCACACCCACACCCGCTCAGCAGCCTGCCCCACCCCCACCACCACTTCCGCCTCAGGACGGAGACGGCGCAGCACCACCTTCTTAGGCACCCTTGATGCCATCGATTATTTTTGCCGTTGTGCTGCCCGTTTCTGCTGGGTCCTGTTGCATTTTTGTCCACCCCCCCTCCCCTCACTTATTTTGGGATTCTCATTCTGATCGTATCTTTTTATATCTTTTTTGGGAGAGAGGGAGAGTTTTTGGTGCCACACCTATATATCTGTATCACTCCTATATCTGCCTGCATCATGTCCGCATCATTTTTTTCGTTTCATTATTTTTTCTTTTTTTTCCTTCCATCATGCATGCATCCTCACTTACCCCTCACATTACTTGTCTCTCGGTGTGCCACACTTTGCACATTGAGGACACTGTGCCATTTAGCATGGGGGAGTGAGTTCTCACGTTCTTTTTCGATTTGCCACCTTTATTTTTAGTTTTTCACACCATTTTCCGCTTTTGCACTTATTTTCATCATTTTTCTTTTAATTTACCATGCATCACGTTTTTCTTATTTTTCTGTGTGCCACATTGTAAATAGTTCTATTTTCCCTTTATCTTTATTTCTTTCCTTTTCATCTCATGCTAGAGATGACTTTTCTATGATGATGATGACGTTGAGTTAGCTTCTTTTATATGCATGCTATATTTGTAATGTCTTAGACTTTATTTCTGATATCATATGCTATGACTTGCCTTGCATCTAGAGATAGTAACCCACACTTTTTCCACATGAAAATGGATGAAATTTTATTATTAGCTGAGTCTGAATATTCATATGTATGCTATCACAGAAAACACACCAAGATTCACGCATTGAATGCTTATATCTGGAGTACCGATTTCTTTTCCTATATCACTTCTATATGCATGAATTGTACATTTCACTTCAGGATGATTGAATGATGTTAGCTATGATAAATCTGGATTAGTTAGCTTTTTTGTGATCGAAACTGAGTAAATTAGATTACCCTGCTGAAGTTGTCGTGCATGTCTTATAGAGTGAATCGAGAGATATATTTATTTCTTTCTCCACAAATATTGAACATCATTTCTCTACTATTAAAATCATTGGTGAATCTCCCCTTAGCGATTCTATTATATGGCATTTCCCCCGCTATTAATTCATAGCTCCAAATTCCCCGAATTCAAAAAAAAGAGGAGAAAATATTCTTGTATATCGTTATCTCTCTTTGAGTTGGGATCGTTGTGTATATATGCTATACCGAAAAAAAAACAAAAGAAAAAAAAGAGAAAAGGAAAAAGAAAAGAGGAAAAATCCTCAATAAAAGATCCCATCTCACTTTCTTTCTTTCTTCTCTCTTTTCGTGCTCATTTTCATTGCTTTTGGAGCTTTATAAAAATGGGGATGTGAATATTTTTTTATGCCACCATGCTTATGGATAAGCTTGGGAGAGGGAATCCATTGATGTGTGAGAGAGTGACTACTTGACGTTGCACGACAACCTAGGCTAAGTAATATTCTATACTCGGTGAGATTATTTCTAGCTTTACGAAATCCAGAAATCTAAGCCTAGCATTCATATCATGAAATCCACACTTTTCTATTCTCTCTATTCTATTGTGTGATACTCTTATACTCCTCATAGAAAGCATTCAATTGAAAAGTGTGTGATCTGCGATTTGTATACCGCTTTAAATGATTCAGACGATGTTAATTCTAAAATTATTCCGTTTTTCATGATTATATCGTTGTTCGTGGGTTTTCTATTTCTATTTGCACTATTATACTATGATATCAAAATAAAACTCTTTGACATGTATTTTTCATTCAGTGCATGCTATATGAGTAAGCGGAACCCACGTCCTGAGAAAATGATCTAGCAGCTTACCTCTTCGCTTCTTTCTTTCTTCTTTATTTTTATTTCGTTTTTCATTCTTCTCCGTTTTTCATTTTTCATTTTTCGCCGTTTTCGTTTTCCGAATCCACCGGGTTCGCCTTTTACTTATCTTCCTCGAGGACGAGTAAGAGGTAAGCTTGGGGGATTTTGATCACTCATTATTTTACACTTTTTTCCCGCATGTTTGCATGCCATTTAGATCGCCCAAATCATGTTTTTCACGATATATCGACGATATTGCGATGCTTTTCACGATTTGTTGTTTTTGTCGCATTTCAGGTGATTTGGAGCGATTTGGAGTGATCTCGAGATGCGCTTACTCCAGAGGGTCACCGACGACCTCCCCAAGGGGTATTTTGCTGTTGGAGAGGAGCGGAAGAAGAACGGACGTCGCAGGAGCGACGAGGAGGCCAAAACAAGCTGTTTGGGCATTTTTGGTGTCCCACTCGGCCGAGTGGAAGAGTCACTCGGCCGACCAGCAAGACACCGCTCGGCCGACCAGATCGGATACGTTTCATACGTGCACTCGGCCGAGCGACGGAGACCACATCGGCCGAGTGACGAGATCCCATCCGCCCGAGTGGCGCCCAGACGAAGCTATTCAAAAATCGCCAACTTACTGTTTTTCGTCTACCTGAGCTTCAGAAGATCCACTCGGCCGAGTGGATAATCCCGACCGCCCGAGTACCAAGAAGTCATCGGCCGAGTGACGACAACTCACTCGGCCGAGCCGCCCCCGAAGTGAAGACCCCTGAAGATCAAGACTTACTGGAAATTTACAGGGTTTCTCACTCGGCCGAGCGACTTTTGTCACTCGGCCGAGTGCGACGCGCTGCCTGTAGCGAAAATTGCGGATTTCAGGCTTCGCAGGGGTATTTTGGTCACAGTTTTTGGACGATTTTGGGGGGTATTTAACCCCTGTTTTTACCGTAGGTTAGAGAGCTTTTTCTCTTAGATTTTTGCAGCTTTTAGATTAACTTTTTAGCTGTATTCTTATGATTGGAGAGGAGACAAAAGTTGATTTTTGTTGGATTAATTGAAGAACTCCATTGGTTTGTCTCTCTCTTCTCTAAAAAATTCTATTTTTATTGCTTATCTCAATATTGTGATGAATTCTCTTGTTTATTTCATTGATTATTTTTGTGTTTGTGCTATGAATTGTGAGTAGTCTCCACGTCTTGGGGCGTGGGGATGAACCCTACAAGCCCAATTTCATATTTGTGATGAATTGGTAGAAATTCTGTTAAAATTGTTATTAGGGATTAGTTTGGGAGCGATTTACTACGGATAGCTAGGAGTTCACACCGATTGGGATTTGCAAGAGATTGGATCCCAATTCGATAGGAAACCCTAGAAATCTGAATTGGGTTGGAATCGAATTTCCGTAGTATCGGTTTGCAAGAGATTGGACCGATACTAGGGTTCCCGGTTGCAATTCCGTGCCGATACCCGTTTGCAAGAGATTGGACGGGTAGGAACTATCCCAACCTAGGTCGTGGGCCGAGTTTGCAAGAGATTGGGCTCGGTGCGTGATTGAACGATGATGTTGATCCTAATGCTAGCTTCCCTAGGCTAGGGTTTGTAAGAGATTGGGCCCGAACCTAGGATAGCTTTAGACCGGCAACAGCGCGAGAGCGTGAGCTTGGTTCTACATTCAGTTGCAACTAGTTCATCCAAAATCTTATTCTATTAATTTTGATACCGATGAACCACATTTACGAAATACGGTGAGTAGCGGGAATTCCCCATTCCCTAGACGTTCTTTATTTGATTTGATATTTCCGTACTTTGTCTGACGATTGTGACAGGATCGCCAAAGGCAAATTTCTCTCTTCTTAAATAGACAGGTTGATTGGAACAAGCACGGTCATTCGTCCTCCCTGTGTTCGATAACCCGCTCGCCGCTATACCGTGCGCTTGCGGTAAAACTACAACCGTTCTTTGGGTCACATTCTGGAGCGATCAATGATAACAAATGTGCGTGAAAGATTTAATGTTTGTGCTAAGTGTTTTCAGGAATGGCACTCTCGCAAATACTTAAAGAGAGACTAAGTAAAAGTTATGGAGAATATGACATGCATTAGCCAAGTGGACTAAGTCAAAGATGGAGATAATGGCTACAAATATTGGACTATGTCAAAGATGGAGAGATAAGGAGGAAATAAATTCCAATCCATATTTGAATTGATTCAAATCAATTGGTGCATGAATTAAATCCTAAAGCCTTACAAATTGAAGATTTGGTCAAAGATGGAGAGATATGGAGAATCTCATGCAAATCAAAGGTGATTAAATGAGATCCATTTCTAATCCTATAGCTATTCAAATTCAAATCCTATAGTCATCCATATTCATATCCTCGACTTGTGCAAAGTGCTTTACTTGTGCATGTGTTGGTCATACTTCTCATCATTGCAAATTTAGGAACACAAACATAAAGTTTAAGCAAGCGTGGATTCCTAAAAATTTGATGACTAACATGAGTGGACCTTGTTGGATTCCAAGGTCACACATAACATCTTCCGTGTAGGTAAGATGGAGGTGGCTAGGAACTATGAATTGAATGTCGCATCCTATTAATGTTCCGTAGCCAAACGACGATGCGAAGGTATATTTTTTCCTCGTTGAACATAATGCATACCTTCATAGTTTTTGCATGCTTGATTTTTTATTTTCATTTTGTATGCTAGTTTGTTTTCTTTCTAGCTTGTTTAGTTCTTTATAAAATAAAAATAAAAAAAATTGGAAAGGACAAAAAGCAAAAAAAATGGTGCTTAATGTACATCTTTCTTTTGAATCATTTAAGTGATATTAATGAATGATACTCATATCCATGTAAAAATTGATGTATTATTGTTATGGCTACATGCGCATGTTTGATTTTCTAAATAGTCATGACATGTTCAATGATTAGAATAATATGATTTCTACACCAATACTTTCACTTCCACGAATATTAAATATTGTTGTACATTTGGAGACATCTTTTATGAAATATTGGAAAGTAAAAATAGGATGAAAAATAACTGAAAATCTAAGGGATATGATGTGTCTTGCCATGGATAAAAATTGAGCACTAAAGATTTGAATATGGAATTTTTTTTGAAAAAGAATGAAATTAGCTCCGTATGAAAAATGGATACAATCCTTGGCAAGTACACTATCCACGAGTATCCAACATATGCTCTGTGGGTAATCTTTAGCGTTGGTGTTATACTCGTCAAGCAATGTCACCCACACATCTACGATTCCTTATAGGCTATGTTTTTGAGTGTGGTATCTTGAACTCATTTTTACTGAGATGGGGAAAATTAATCCTAGATGATTTCATGTTTAATGAAAAATGTGGATTGGTTTTGGTTGAATTTCTTAAAAGTTCTCCTTATGTGCTTCAATGTTTAATCATCACACGTACACGTTGGTGTAGAAGTCGTTGTTATAATTTTCATTGAACTTGAAATGCTTATTCTATGAATGTCTACATGCAAGTGCTAGTTATACTTTATAATATTATTTAGTTTGCAAGTGGTATGAAATTTGACTTCGGTATACACTTTTGATGAGAACAAAAGGGGGAGAAAGAATTAAGAAGATTTGATTTGGTGTGTGCATTAATGCTTACATGTTGAATATATGAATATTTGTTTAGGGGGAGCATTAATGAACATATTCTTTACAGGTAATCTTTAGCGTTGGTGTTATACTCGTCAAGCAATGCCACCCCCACATCTAAGATTCCTTATAGGCTATGTTTTTGGGTGTGGTATCTTGAACTCATTTTTAATGAGATGGGGAAATCAATCATAGATGATTTCATGTTTAATATAAAATGTGGATTGGTTTTGGTTGAATTTCTTAAAATTTCTCCTTATGTGCTTCAATGTTTAATCATCACACTTACATGTTGGTGTAGAAGTTGTTATAATTTTCATTGACATTGAAATGCTTATTCTATGAATGTCAACATGCAAGTGCTAGTTGTAATTTATAATACTCTTTAGTTTGCATGTGGTATGAAATTTGACTTCGTTATACACTTTTGATGATAACAAAAGGGGGAGAAAGAATTGAGAAGATTTGATTTGGTGTGTGCATTAATGCTTACATGTTGAATATATGAATATTTGTTTATGGGGGAGCATTAATGAAAAATGAATGAATGCATGTGCAAATGAATATATGTGAGCATGAATAAAGGGGGAGCATGCTTGTATATGTTTGAACATCATTGTTGCATGCATGTATTTGCCCAGCATTGTTGCATTTGTTGCATATTGCATACATCCTCCATTATCATACTTCACACACACATGTCGTTATTGCAAATCTTATATTAGGTTGTCATCATCAAAAGGGGGAGATTGTTGGATACAACATGTAGTTGGATACAATGATCGATGATTTCATATTTGATGATAACAAACGTGTGTGAATGATTTAATGTGTGTGCTAAGTGTTTTCAGGAATGACACACTCGCAAATACTCAAAGAGAGACTAAGTAAAAGTGATGGAGAATGTGTTATGCATTAGCCAAGTAGACTAAGTCAAAAATAGAGATAATGGCTACAAATATTGGACTAAGTCAAAGATGGGGAGATAATGAGGAAATCAATTCAAATCCATATTTGAATTGATTCTAATCAATTGGTGCATGAATCATATCATAAAGCCATACAAATTGAAGACTTGGTCAAAGATGGAGAGATATGGAGAATCTCAAGCAAATCAAAGGTGATTAAATGAGATCCATTTCTAATCCTATAGCTATTCAAATTCAAATCATATGGCCATCCATATTCAAACTCCATATCCATGGTGACTCATTTAAACGTATTCAAGTTAGGATTCCATCCAATCTCCATTAATTATGGGATTCTAATTGATTCTATTATACACATCCTCTCCTATATAAACCCATCCTCCGAAGAGAGACAATTTGAGAGGGTAAAAACTCAAGAGAACTAAGAGGGGTGGCCGGCCATAATCATCAAATCCCTAGCCCCTTGCGCAAATTGCAAGTCCAAGCCTTCATCCCCTTGTGCAACATAGTAAAGCCCTCCTCCTCCTTGCGTAATCTCCAAGAAACCAAGGCCAACGCATCCATTCCCCATACTATATTGTGCAAGCTACATCTCCTCCAAGCCAAGGCCGCAACATATTATCCTAACCCTACCCAAGGCCGTAACATCCCCTTGCCAAAGCCATCTTGCGCAACATTGAAAGGAACATCCATTGCATCAACATGTTCCTTGCGCAAGTTTCTCCAAGATCCCATTGCGAAAGCTCCCTTGTGCAACCTCCAATCTCCAAGGCCAAAGCTCCAAGTTCCATTGCACATCTTCAAGGCATTGCGCAACACCAAAGGATGCAACTTCATTAAGGCCGCAACACCAAGAGCTCTCCATCCATACATTGTGCAACACAAGGAGGGGACTCAACACTCATTGCCGCAAGTTTCAAGGAGCAAAGTCACCTAGGCCACAAGTTTCAAGGAGCCAAGAACACCTAGGTCGCAAGTTTCAAGGGAGGACGTGACGTTGGCAACTACATCCTGTCAGATACGATCTGACCTGAGCTGATTGACAGAGACGACTACCGCTACACAAACTGAGATTTCCTAAACTCTTTATTGTTATATTTGTGTAGTAGTAGCGATCTTTGTAGGAAAAACTTTACCATACTTGTGTTTTTAGGACTTGTTTAGTCTGGGACTAGACAAGTGGGTCTTGACGAGTTGGGGCTTGTCAAGACAAAGCATTTACTAGGTTGATAGTGTTTTGCACTCGGGAAATGTGGTACGAACTAGGTGGGGAGCTGGGAGCTCGAGACTCATTGTAGTTGTACAAAAGAAACATATTAATGCTAGTATCTGCTTGGGGCTGGACGTAGGTCGTGGAACGATCGAACCGGGATAAATCTGATGCGTACTCTGTGATTGCTTATTAGGTACACTGCATTTGCTATAACTGTCTGTGATTGCTTGTGGGTTGTACAAGAATTTTTATTAGCCTATTCACACACACACACCCCCCCCCTCTAGGCTTAGATCCAGATCCAACAGGTGGGACACTGAAGAGAAGCGCATAATGAGGCCTATTGCATGGGCCATGCATGTTTTGCAAACGATTCGACGCCAAGAATTTTCCCAAATCGGCTAAGAGGGAACTTCAGCAACGTTTCATCAATCTAAAACAAGAATCAATGACTGTTGATGAATAGGATGTCGAGTTCTCCATGCTCAGTCGATTCGCCCTTCACATGGTCGAGAATCCTGTGGATCACACCTTCCAATTTCGTCAAGGCTTGAATTTCAATGTCCAAGCTTCGATGACATTGGCTGACTTGACCAGCTATGAGAAATTATTGGAATCAACACACAACCATGAGGCTATTAAGAATCCACATAAAGTATCCCATGATAAGCGTCCTATGGAACTATTGAGAGACACCCTCCAACCGATGCACACACTACTTTCAAGAGGCCTGCAGGTCCGAGCAATAATCGAGTCCCATTAGTGTGCGACTATTGTAACTGACTGGGGCATGTTAAGAAGGAGTGTCGCGAGCTATTGAACCAATGCCTGGTCTGTGGAGCATCTGAGCACTCTGCCAAGATCTGCCCCCGTTATATTAACAAGAAAGCAACTATGACAGCAGGAGCTTCTGGATCAGCACCGTGTGGACTGCCCCTAGCTCCACAACTGAGGTCATTTCAATAGGCTACGAAGAACTAGCCTAGGCGCTAAGTATTCATTATAACGGCCGAGGAAGCTGTAGCCGCTGAACACGTGACTAATGGTACTTCGTGAACCCTCTCCTTTATATCACATTCAAGGATCATATCATAAGCATACTTTTGCCCTATATTGTCTTAGTTTCACCCAGCCTTTACACGTTCCTCTTCTACAGTCCAGAGTAATTTCGAGGACGGAATTTTCTTAAGGTGGGTAGGATGTGACGGCTCGCATCCATCAGTACACATATTTTCATATTTTATGTATTTATATATTTTAAAGGTATTTTAAAATGGTATGTCAGGAGTTTTATATCAAAAGTAGTTTCAAATCAATTATAAAAAAATATTTTTCGTATCATCAAACTAGTTATAACATATATTCGTAAGTTAAAGTGTCATCAAAAAGTTTAAATAGTTTAAATAATATTTTCAAATATAAATATTAATGAAAGAATTTTGTTAATTATTTTTCTATATAAACGTCATCAAAATGGTTTCAAACTTTTACAACATGATTATATAATCATTTAGTACTTTCTATATTGTTTTCGTATTTTTCTGGAGTCAAATCGACCTAGAACCCGCAAACCCACACCCCAAATGTTTTGGCCCAAAACTTATATTTTCGTATCTCAAACTATGAAATGGACTTCATTTTCATCATCCTTGCAACGACACAAATCCGTGGTACCGTTTTTGGAATTTTTCGAGAACATTTTTCTGGACGCGAAAGTCGGGACACCCGGATGTAATTTCGATTCTTACGTGTTACGTCACCCGTTTACTAATTACCCTAATCATTTACTTTAACTCTAACCATCCTTTTAAATCACCGAAATGTTTGGTCAGATCCAAATAATTCAGATCCAACCACAAATAATAAATTTGGCTGTAAAACGTTCATTCCCCATTATTTTATTATTAGTTTACAACTATAGGTTCTCTTCTTTCTTCATGCAACCTGCAACCCCAAAAGAAACCCAAGCCAAGGCTAAGAAAACCCATAGCCATGTCCACCACCTCCTCTTACCAACATGCTCCAACATCACCTCCTTCATCACAACCACCACCTCATCCACTTCCTCCTCCACCATCAACACCAACAACACCTTCATCTTCACCCTCAACCTCAAGCTAAAACAACCCATCAACCCACTTTCTCCTCCAACTTCTCCAACTCCGACGAGGCAACTTCGGCAAACCAACTCCATCTCCTCCTCCACTGTCCTCCACTACCATCCTCCACTGCATCCACCTCCATCAACTTCAACAACTTCATCACCTTCATCCTCAGCCTCAAAACAAACCCACTTCCTCCTCCTCCTCCTCCAAGCTATTTCCGGTGAACCTTCGCCGCCACCCGCTGCACCACCACCTCACCCACGTCCCCAACCTCTCCACATTCCCACAAAGCTCTCTGGAGCTCCTCCCCATCGCCGGAAGCAAGAGAACCCATCAAAACACTTCACACAAACTCAAAAACACAAGAGAAGAAGCTTCGTCGAAGCTCCACCGCCGGCCGCTCCCGCCGCCACTGTCTCCGACCACCGTCCCCAACCCGACTATCGGCCGCCCAGCCCCTCTGCCACTGGAAACCCCCCCCCCCCAAAAAAAACACAAAAACTGTGTTTTGTGACGCTTTCCCGTGGAGAGAGGGAGGGTTAGAGAGAAAAACAAGTGGTTTTAATATTAAAAAATTAGAAATTAGAAATATATAGCTCAGAAAACTATCAAAAAATACCAGAAATTCCGGAACAATGCAACGAATGCATTGGCGTTGGTTTCGTCATGATCAAGCAAGTATTTCTCCCACAGTAATGTTTTAAAATTAAATCTGAATTACGCTATTTTCACTTATAAATTAGTCACATTGATTTTTCACGAACACTGAAGTATCTAAAAATTATATGTTGTAGTGCTAGTTAAGACGTTCATTTTGACAGCTTGTTTAAAGAATTCTGATGTGTTTCATTGAAACATAACGAGAAAATCAGTTTCTTAATTGAAAAAAATTAGTTTATGGCTATTTAAATTGAGAAAATTACCTAATAATTATTATAAATCTCTAAAAATATCTGTTAGCCTTAGACAAATATTTTAAGCTTAATTACACTCATCTGCTTAATTTTAACTATTTCTGTGAGCATTTTCTAGCATAACTGCCCGTTTTACTGTATTGTAAAATTGTAAATTGTGATTGTAAAATGGTAAAGTGATGTGAAACTCTTGTATGTACTCTTGATATACCGTGGACATGTTGTACGCTTTTGATATGATGCAATTGAACAGAGACGACTGAACGACTGATGAAACACATATGGTTATACTTGTAATATCAATTGATAGAGTACATGTACTTTGACCCGACACTAGACTTGACCCGTGGGATTGGGGTAGTCTATGGTTAAGATGATACGGGAGTGTTTGCATCCGCTCTATTGCTACCTCCACACACGAGGCAAGTAACTTGACCATTGCCCAGGATATATGGTACTTCGGTAAGTAGCGTCACGGGTAGCTCCCGTGACGGAGCGCATTTTAGTCATATTTCATACTCTTAGACATAGGCTTAGCACTAGAACTGATGATAATGAAATATTGATGCAGTCTTTACATATCGTTCATATCAAACTCATACTATGTCGTTCCATGTTTTGTCTTACATATTATATCTGTCTCATACTCGTTTTGTACAATGCTATTACCATGCTCAGGTTGCAAATTGCTATCAAATGCTTAACTGCTACCGGTTGAAAATGGCTCTTTTCATTTTATATTGCTAATGATATTAAATGTTCTAACTGCTAGCTCATAGCTTTTTATCAAATTTGTCATAACTAATATCGTTCTTTTCATACTTATATATAAATCGTGCTTGACATGCTTATAATCAAATAATGCTTTTTCTTACGTCACTTTCATATATATATGTGTTTCATTAAATATATAACAGATGTGGCTCCTACGAATTAAACTTGTTAAATGTTCATACGATACTTACACCATGCTCTTAATTACTATGCCATATTAGTATAACATGCCTACCATACTTTTAATACATCATGCTTTTATCGTACCATGTTCATACGCATAATACGCTTTACCTCATGCCTCTCTTATAAGTATGCTCTTACCTTTTTATTTTTCTATGGGTATATACTTATCGAGTAACCCTCGCTGACAGACATTTCATTTTATTGTCTTATGAAATATCCATCAGGATTTGAGAGTGAGTTTACAGAGGATCCTACTACAGAGATCGAGCCGGTGCTCGAGGATTACACGGAGTTCCAGCCCACAGAAGACTAGGGTGATTAATTTACCTTCACATCAGTACTTTCAATTTGAATAATGTAATGTGTGTGTGTTGTTTGTATTGTCCATGCTAGGCCCATGATGTATCTTAATTTCTGTACGCTTGATATGTAATAATGTCGTTTGAGCTGTTTCTTAAGTCTTCATGCAAGGACCAACAATTTTTACACAGACGCTTAGTGTGTTTAAACCAAGGAGGAAGGAAAGAAAAATAAAGTACTCCTCCTTATTTTAGGCACACCACAGACCCGCTCGCGTCCTTGCTCCCGAGTAGAATGGGAAGCAGACCGTGACAGATAATTATAATTACCTTGGTTAATAAGGAGTTGGGAGTCGTACCAGACGACGATGTGGTTAGCATCGACCTCCATAGCTGGTCTAAGCCCTATGATGAGGGCCTCATGTTCAGCTTCATTGTTGGAGGCTCTAAAGTTAATCATGAGTGTGTAAGGGAGATGGATGCCCAGAGGGCTGACTTGAAGCACGCCATCTCCTGAAGTTTTCTCAGTGGAGAGCCATCCACATATATAATCTACATTCTGTAATCCTCCCGCAGGTCGTATGGTAAGAACCGAGGAAAGTATGTGTATTCCATGACGAAGTCAGCCATGGCCTGAACATTAATGGTGGTCTAAGGTTTAAATTGGATGTTGAACTCCCCGAGCTCAACTGCCCCCAAGAATTTGAACCAGCCCTCAAGCTTTGGTAATGCAAGGGAGGAGTAGGAGAAGGAAAAACTTTATTTTGGGCTGAAGAAATTCTCCTTCAAAGAGGTATGAATTTTTCTTCGCAAGAGATCTACAATGCAAAAATATTCAATCTCGTATTGGGTGTTGTTGTGTGCTACACATGTGCACACTCACATGAGAGGGGATGAGATGATCCCTTTGTATAGATCTACGGATTATCCAAATCCAAGTCACATTTGGAATTCATGTTGGAACCCAACTCTATCCATTAACATGTAATTAGATGAAGGCTTGTTTGTTCGTTTTTCTAATCCCAATAGGATTCTAGATTTGAATCCAAATCTTATCCTAAAACAAGGTGGGATTATCAAACCAAAACTCCTACGAGTCCTTTAATTAACTCTTAGGAATTCATGTTAGACTCAAACTCTTTGAGTTTGGGTTAGTTTTACATCCGACTCTTGGATTAAACATGCACCTAACAACAAACCATAGCTTATGATGGTCAGTAGTTGGCTAATCGTCAAGTGTCAGTCAACTAATTTAAAACAAAAACCATTTTCTATTTCTTGTAGTTGGATTAGTCGACCAACACATTGTCGTTAGTCCACTAACCTAAGTTAGTCGGCTAAAAATCCTTCATCAGTCAATTAATTTGAAATAGAAACATTTTCTGGTTTCCAGACATTCACATTAGTCAACCAATGGTTATTTGTTAGTCAACTACTTGCTTACTAATGGCTACCAGAAAGCCATTACTCGACCAATGAGTTGACTAACATGCCTGTAAGGGTTTGGTTTGGATTTTTTGCATTTCTTCTTTAATTGAAATATTCATTACTCATTACAAACATTTTTATGTGCATTTACAACTCCGTGTGGCGTAATGAATATTTGTAAGGAGTAATGAATATTTTTATGGATTGATGAATAGAACACTTGAATTATGGACTAATATTCATTACTCCTTACAAACATTCTTTAATTGAACTATACTAAGTTCACGGAGTTGTAAATGCACGACAACCAAAGTATTGATGAATAGAACACTTGATACCGAGTCCATGTCTAGATTCTATACCTTTTTTCTTTTCTTTTGTATGTAGCCATAAATGATCTTTGATCATGCTTTGCATCTATCGCGTTTACGTGAGTTTGCAAAAATCCTAAAAACATAAAAAAATTTATAAATATCTAAATAAAAGGTCCTTGGGGTTCCTTGTAACCTGATGACCTAAGCTCACCTGATCTGATATGCATAGACCGCTCCTTGCACTCCATTGCGTTTACGCAAGTTTGCAAGCCAAAAAAGCCAAAAAAATTAATACAAAAAGAAAATTTCATATCTCTATGCCATTTTCTATATAGAACAAAGACATGGACAAGGTTGATGGGTTCTAGGAGTCAGGAAATAGGCGAAGTGTGGTGATGCCTTACCTTAATTGAATTTACTAACTCATTCCAAGAAGCTTAATAAAATACCATGCATGCTTGAATGTGTTTGATCATTAAATACACTGTTTAGAGGATGAGTTGTTGAAATTGAATTCATTTCTGTGAACTTAGTATATTTCATAATAAACTATGATAGGATGTAGCTCTACCCTCATTTTATTATTTATCGAGTTCATTACATTTATTGCAATCCACAATATGTTCATTTGAGTGAGACTTAAGTATTCTGTGTGAATATGTGTTCGAATCATTTTGGTGTATGTTTGCGTATTCTTGTATCCATGAGTTCATATATTTGCTGAGTTTGAGATTGAGCTCCTTGATCCCATCACGCTTGTAACGACTGGTTTTCATGTATCTGGATTATTTATATTATATATGTTTTGGTGGATTTTCTCCTTATGTGTGGTTTTCGTCTCCGTAACTTTCATTTTCGATCGTTTCGTCGTGATTTTCTAGCTTCTTCCTTAGAATCGTTGATTTCGGAGTAAGTCATTCGTGACGGGCTTCATATCGGTCATATCTTATTGTTAGATCAAGCCTAGGAGTCTTAGGAATCGATCCCGGAGCTTCGTGCTCCATTTCGAAACTTTCTGTGCACGTTAGCCGGTACAAGAAGGGGAACCGACAGACTAGATGATGATTTAGTCGGTCGGCAAACCTTCATGGACCGACTAGTGGGCTTTGTCAATTGTATAGGAGTTACTGTTTATCGTTAGTCGGTCTAAGAACATTTGTCGACCGACTAGGTTGCAAACTAGTCGGTCAGCAATCGTTCTTTAACCGACTAGCTCTATGATCATTTTGATACCAAGTACTATTCATTCTTAGTCGATCTAAGAACGTTCGTCGATCGACTAGATTCGAAACTAGTCGGTCAGTAGTTGTTCTATGACCGACTAAATCTAAATCCTATTTTTCGTCAGGAGTTACTGTTTACACTTAGTCGGTCTGCGTTGGTCAACCGACCGACTAGTTCCCAAACTAGTCGGTCAGATGTTGCTCTTTGACTGACTAATCAGTGTTAAAACCCTAATTTCTGGGCAGCCGCCAGCTCTTCCTATTTAAACCCCACCCACGATTTCTTTCATCCCTATTTCATTCTCCTGAGCCATTTTCTCCCCCAAATCGCCCTCCAACATTTCCCCAAGCCATTCCTTCCTCCCTTGGAGCTTCCCTCTCCATTTTGGCTGGCCACCTCCTCTAGGTCACCGGAAAACCCCCAAAAACCCCCAAAATCCCATTTCTCCAGATTTCTCCATCCATTCCAGATCTGAACCATAGTTCTCCGGATCGTTTCTTCCGTCGACGTGCTTGCTCGGTATCATTCTTCCGCTTCCTAAGGTAGTGATCGATCCTTTAATGTTCTCATAACCTGCTTTGTGATTTTTTGTGAAACCCTAATAAAACTAGGTTGGATGTTGTTCTAATATTATTTTGCCATGGCAGCGATCTCATCTCCGTAGTTAGCATTTGTGTGACGGCCTCATTGATCGTCATCCTCGGTGCTAGGCAAGTGAAACTTGCCACTTAGGGTTTTGGGCCATGTCTTAGGCCATTTGCTTGTGTAGGCATAAAAGAGACTAGGCGACGAAATGATACTCGCCTAGGCGCAATTTCAGGAACTAGCTTGATAACGAAGTTAGATCCGTCATTTATCATGTTGCAAAACTACCATGTCACATTTAATTTTAATTAACGGTACGCGAATTAATTGTCATCCATGCTATCCATGTTGAATGTCGCATTCGTAGCACACGCTACAATACTTGTGTTTCCTGGCTCGTGTTCCAGAAGCGGGCCACGTGAGTTGGTTGATAGCCAATGCCCGATCTACTTGTTTTTGGCTAGGCACCTGCGTTGCAGGCATAACCCTATGCCATACGTGTTAAATACAAATCTGGCTCGTGGTCCAGAAAACGAGTTGAATACAGCCTGCGGGCAATAGGGCACTCACCTGTGTGTGAGTGATCCCTTGTACTTGAATACGGCCTGCGGGCAATAGGGCACTCACCTGTGTGTGAGTGATCCCTTGTACTTGAATACAGCCTGCGAGCAATAGGGCACTCACCTGTGTGTGAGTGATCCCTTGTACTTGAATACAGCCTGCGGGCAATATGGCACTCACCTGTGTGTGAGTGATCCCTTGTACTTGAATACAGCCTGCGGGAAATAGGGCACTCACACGTGTGTGGGTGATCCCTTGTACTTGTTACTTGACAATACATGTCACACCTACCACTTGTTACTTGCTACTTGTACTTCACTTGTTACTTCCATACGATACTTGCCACGCCATGCATCATACTATAACTGCTAGGTTGTTAGTTTACCTTACTTTCAGTTTCCTTGCCCAAGTCTTTTAGACTTGCTGACATGTGCCCCTTTACTCTTTTGGGTGACACATGTTAGATCCTGAGCCAGAGTTCGTTGGTGAGGACGAGGTGTCTGCAGATGCCGAGCCCGAGCCTGTGTTTGACGAGGACTTCGTGGACACGGGCGATCAGTCGTAGAGACTGTTTGTGTTGTTGTTTAGACTGTTTTGTTGTCGGTGCGCAGCACCTATACTCTGTTTATGTTTGTCTTTGTTTGGCCTTGTTCTTGGCCTTTAGACTCTTTCTTTTAGCCTGGTGGCTTTTCTGGATGTTGAACTTAATTTTAATGTTGGACAATGCTGAGATTTGAGATTTTATTTCTGTCTCTCTTGTGTTATTATTGTTGTTCCGTTTGTGGTTACAGGGACCTGCTTATGTTTTATTGACGCTTATCGGGTTTGGGGCTTCACAGCTCCACTCCCGTGCGGACCATTTCACGTCTCGCCTCCATTTTTGGGAAGCGGGGCGTGACAGGTTTTGTTGGTGGCCCATGCAGGTCTCTTCTGTAACTGCGATTATCGGAATGACGATAATAATATTAGAATGTCAAATAAACTAAGTTTGACATCCGAGTCATAAGCTATGAGTCTAAATTGTTTCGTTTTCTGTGTCAATAGATGGCAGGAAGGCGATTCATCCGTGGTGGTGGTAGTGGTGCGCCCCCTCATGACGAGGAGCCTGAGCGAGAACCCACCAATGGGGAGATGATGCGGATGATGCTCCAGATGATGCAGGTGCAGCAGGGCGTGCTCCTGCAAGTCCAGAATACTCCAGTTGTTTGAGCTGGTCGGGCAATCCAGGATGCCCCTCGTTCCGAGCCGGGAACAAAGCAATTTCGGGAGCTGGGTCCCGCTTATTTTGATAGGTCTGAGGGTCCTCTGGCTGCCGATGAGTAGATTCGGAACATTGAGGATAATTTGAAGATGGCGAAGATCGGCCCGGCTGGATGGGTTGATTTGGCGAAGAGGCAACTGAAGGATAATGCTCGGAACTGGTGGGATGCGGAAGAGAAGATGTTGGTGGAGCCGATAGCTTGGGCTAACTTTAAGTCCAGGTTCGATGAGGAGTTCTTTCCGAAGGCGGTTAGGAAGGAGATGCTGCAGCGCTTTATTGATCTGAAGCAAGGGAGCTTGACGGTGGACCTGTACCACCAAGAGTTCACTAGGCTGAGGCGGTTCGTGCCGAAGATGGTGCAGGATGCTGATGAGAGGGCTCAGAGGTTCCTGCAGGGACTTGCTTTGGAGCTTCAGAGGTTTGTGTCTTCCTCTGATCTGGACTCTTATCAGAAGGTTCTGGTCGCTGCGAGGAGGCAGGATCTGAACCTGAGCCAGAGGAGGGGACATATTTTTGGAGCTGGGAAGAGGCCTATGGAGCAGGCCAGAGCGGTGGTTAGGCCTGGTTTCAAGCCTAATCAGCCAGCTCAGTTCAAGAGGCCAGGAGGGCCTATTCAGAAGACTTGCCATTTCTGCGGCAAGATCGGGCATATCAAGGATCAGTGTAGGAGATTCCTGGGCCAGTGTGTTGTCTGTGGAGATCCTACCCATACCATGAAGGATTGTCCGAGGTCGAATCAGCCTTGGAAGGCACCAGTTGCAGCACAGCCGTTGCAGCAGAAAGCGTCTGTTCCTGCTGGACGTGGAGCAGCTCTTGTTCCATAGAGACAGGCTTTTCAGCATGCTTTTCCACCGAGGAGGCAGGCTTTTCTGATGACCGTTGTGGAGAGCGAGGCTGTGGATGAGGTTATCGCAGGTAATCCTCAATCTAGCTGTTACTTTCCTAGCTAGTTTTGATTGTTAGATTATGTTGTTTACTTGAACATGATTGTTTGCCAGACTAGGGTTTGATTGTTAAATTGCTTGTTAGGTGTGGTTTTGGTGTGCACATTTCCTGCACGAGTCCTCTTTGACTCCGGTGCATCGATGTGCATTATTTCTCGGAGCTTCGTGGAGAAGCATTCCTTGTAGACGTCCCCTCTTTCCAAGAGTTGGAATATCGTTACAGGGAATGGCATGGTCTCGGTGCATCGTGGTTGCAATTCTTGCTCATTGGTGGTTTGTGGACATGAGCTTTACGCTGATTTCATTGTCCACGACATCATCAACTATGATGCGGTCCTTGGGATGGATTGGCTTGCGAGCTTCTATGCTACGATCGACTGTCGGAGGAAGAAGGTGGTGTTCGAGATTCCCGGACATCCGGTATTTGAGTTCAGCCAAGGTAGCAGCTCGCTTGGTCCTGTCAAATTTCGAGACAGGCCGGTGGAGTTTGTGGCTATGCAGATGGAGCTGGAGAGGCCAGCGGTTGTGCGGGACTTTGATGACGTCTTCCCCGAGGAGATGTCTGGATTGCCACCTGATCGAGCTTTAGAATTTTCTATTGATCTTGTTCCGGGAGTGCAACCGATTTCGAAGGCGCCGTATCGTATGGCACCCGCTGAGTTGGAGGAGTTGCGGAAGCAGCTGGATGAGCTTTTGCAGAAGGGTTATGTCAACCCTAGTGTGTCTCCATGGGGAGCACCGGTCTTGCTGGTGAAGAAGAAGGATGGTTCGTGTCGCATGTGCGTGGACTATCGGGAGCTGAATGCGGTAACCATCAAGAATAAATACACGTTGCCTCGCAT
This sequence comes from Scilla litardierei, assembly GCA_030789695.1. Taxonomy (NCBI): domain Eukaryota; kingdom Viridiplantae; phylum Streptophyta; class Magnoliopsida; order Asparagales; family Asparagaceae; genus Scilla; species Scilla litardierei. The sequence goes on from CM061142.1 coordinate 37,212,044, forward strand.
CGATGATATTTTTGATCAGCTTGGAGGTTCGAGGGTGTTTTCTAAATTGGATTTGAGGAGTGGTTACCATCAGTTGAAGGTGAAGAAGGATGATGTTCCGAAGACAGCGTTCAGGACGAAGTATGGACACTATGAGTTTATGGTTATGCCCTTCGGTGTAACCAATGCACCTGCAGTTTTCATGAATCTGATGAATCTGATCTTCTACGACTTTTTAGATAAGTTTGTCGTTATCTTTATTGACGACATTCTGATCTATTCAAAGTCGGAGGAGGAGCATGCATCGCACTTGAGGACAGTGTTGGAGATTTTGAAGAAGCATCGGCTGTATGCAAAGTTTTTGAAGTGCGAGTTTTGGCTGGACAGAGTTACTTTTCTCGGGCATGTGGTGACTGGAGATGGTATTTCAGTGGATCCTGAGAAGATCAGGGCCATCAGAGAGTGGCCTGTTCCGCAGTCAACGCCTGAGATCCGGAGTTTCCTTGGACTGGCTGGTTATTATCGGTGCTTCATTAAGGACTTTTCCTGTATTGCTGAGCCGATGACCATATTGACGCGGAAAGATGTACCTTTTGTTTGGTCGGGTGATTGTGAGAATACTTTTGGTGCTCTGAGGGAGAGATTGACGACTGCCCCTATTCTTGTTGTGCCTGATCGCAGTGGAGGATTCGAGATCTTTTGCGATGCTTCTGGCAAGGGTCTCGGTTGTGTTTTACATCAGCATGGACATGTAGTGGCTTATGCATCTCGTCAGCTCAAGGTTCATGAGAAGAATTACCAGACGCATGATTTGGAGTTGGCTGCTGTTGTGTTTGCTCTTAAGATTTGGAGGCACTTCTTGCTGAGTGAGAAAGTGAAGATCTTCACCGATCACAAAAGCTTGAAGTATATTTTTACTCAGAAGGAGCTCAACATGCGACAGCGTCGATGGTTGGAGCTCATGGCGGATTATGAGATTGATTTGCGGTATCACCCTGGCAAGGTGAATGTGGTTCCTGATGCACTGAGTAGGCTTCCAGCAGTGATGGTTTTGACTTCGCAATGGAGATTGCAGCAGGATTTTTGCGAGTCGGGAGTTGAGATTGTTCTTCTTGGGGAGGCTTCTTCGTTGATGAGTATGCAGATTCAGTCGACGATCGTGGATCGGATCAAGGCTGGTCAGGCTGAGGATCCAAAGCTGGTGAAGATTCAGGAGCAGGTGGAAGCCGGTCTGCGGACTGACTTTTTGATTCATGAGGATGGCTCACTGAGGTTTGAAGCTAGGTTGTGTGTGCCAGCTGGGGATATCAGAGAGGAGTTGATGGTGGAGGCACATAGTTCACCGTATTCTGTGCATCCTGGTGGGACTAAGATGTACAAGGATCTTCGTCTGAACTATTGGTGGCATGGTATGAAGAGGAGTGTGGCTCGGAGTGTAGCCAAGTGCTTGGTTTGCCAGCAGGTAAAGGCGGAGCATCAGCGTACGGCCGGGTTGCTACAACCGCTTCTGATTCCGGAGTGGAAATGGCAACACATCACTATGGATTTCGTGACTGGACTACCTCGGAGTCCGAAGCAGAATGATGCGATTTGGGTGATCGTAGATCGATTGACCAAATCCGCGCACTTTATTCCATTCCGAGTGGGACAGTCCACTAAGGCGCTAGCGAGGAGATATATGGAGGTAAATTCTTTTACTCTCCGTTTTTATTTCCTTTTCCTAGTTTAGATAGTGGTGTGACGTGAATCGTGCAGGAGATCGTACGACTTCACGGAGTCCCTGTGAGTATCGTGTCAGATAGAGACACGAGGTTCACATCTCAGTTCTGGCAGAGTTTGCAGAAGAGTTTGGGTACGCGTCTGAGTTTCAGCACGGTGTACCATCTGCAGACGGATGGCCAGTCCGAGAGGACGATTCAGATCTTGGAGGACATGCTGAGGGCGTGCATGTTGGATTTCAAGGGTTCGTGGGAGGACCATCTACATCTGGTGGAGTTTTCTTACAACAACAGTATTGGCATGGCGCCTTTTGTCGCGCTGTATGAGAGGAAATGTCGATCGCCATTGAGTTGGGATGACGTTGGAGATCGGGAGCTGTTGGGACCTGAGATGATCGTGGAGGCTGTGGATGTTATCAGGAACATTCGGGAGAGGTTGAGGATTGCTCAGGACCGTTTTAAGCATTGGGCTGATGCTAAACATCGTCCTTTGGAGTTTTAGCCTGGGGATCATGTGTTTTTGAGGATTTCCCCAAATCGTGGAGTGATTCGCTTTGAGAAGCGAGGGAAGTTGAGCCCGTGATACATTGGACCGTTCAAAATTCTGAAGAGAGTTGACGAGGTAGCCTACCGCTTGGCCTTGCCGCCGTCTTTGGAGGGGTTCACAATGTTTTCCATGTGTCGCAGCTTCGTCGATACATTAGCGACCCGTCTCATGCTGTGGACTTCTCGGAGATTACCGTTCGCCCTGATATGACGCATGACCAGCAGCCAGTGCAGATTCTGGACAGGCGTCAGAAGTCACTCCGGAACAAGGTTGTCAATCTTGTGAGGGTGATGTGGCGACACGGCTCGCCTGGAGAGTCTACTTGGGAGAACGAGGATGCGATGCGAGAGCGTTACCCACTTTTGTTTTCGGACACGTGAGTGTTGGGAAATTCCGAGGACGGAATTTTTCTTAAGTTAGGGAGGATGTAACGACTGGTTTTCATGTATCTGGATTATTTATATTATATATGTTTTGGTGGATTTTCTCCTTATGTGTGGTTTTCGTCTCCGTATCTTTCATTTTCGATCGTTTCGTCGTGATTTTCTAGCTTCTTCCTTAGAATCATTGATTTCGGAGTAAGTCATTCGTGACGGGCTTCATATCGGTCATATCTTATTGTTAGATCAAGCCTAGGAGTCTTAGGAATCGATCCCGGAGCTTCGCGCTCCATTTCGAAACTTTCTGTGCACGTTAGCCGGTACAAGAAGGGGAACAGACCGACTAGATGACGATTTAGTCGGTCGGCAAACCTTCATGGACCGACTAGTGGGCTTTGTCAATTGTACAGGAGTTACTGTTTATCGTTAGTCGGTCTAAGAACATTTATCGACCGACTAGGTTGCAAACTAGTCGGTCAGTAATCATTCTTTAACCGACTAGCTCTATGATCATTTTGATACCAAGTACTATTCATTCTTAGTTGGTCTAAGAACGTTCGTCGACCGACTAGATTCGAAACTAGTCGGTCAGTATTTGTTCTCTGACCGACTAAATCTAAATCCTATTTTTCGTCAGGAGTTACTGTTTACACTTAGTCGGTCTGCGTTGGTCAACCGACCGACTTGTTCCCAAACTAGTCGGTCAGAGGTTGCTCTTTGACCGACTAATCAGTGTTAAAACCCTAATTTCTGGGCAGCCGCCAGCTCTTCCTATTTAAACCCCACCCACGATTTCTTTCATCCCTCTTTCATTCTCCTAAGCCATTTTCTCCCCCAAATCACCCTCCAACATTTCCCCAAGCCATTCCTTCCTCCCTTGGAGCTTCCCTCTCCATTTTGGTCGGCCACCTCCTCTAGGTCATCGGAAAACCCCCAAAATCCCCCAAAATCCCATTTCTCCAGATTTCTCCATCCATTCCAGATCTGAACCCTAGTTCTCCGAATCGTTTCTTCCGTCGCCGTGCTTGCTCGGTATCGTTCTTCCGCTTCCTAAGGTAGTGATCGATCCTTTAATGTTCTCATAACCCGATTTGTGATTTTTTTGTGAAACCCTAATAAAACTAGGTTGGATGTTGTTCTAATATTGTTTTGCCATGGCAGCGATCTCATCTCCGTAGTTAGCATTTGTGTGACGGCCTTGTTGATCGTCATCCTCGGTGCTAGGCAAGTGAAACTTGCCACTTAGGGTTTTGGGCCATGTCTTAGGCCATTTGCTTGTGTAGGTGTAAAAGAGACTAGGCGACGAAATGATACTCGCCTAGGCGCAATTTCAGGAACTAGCTTGACAACGAAGTTAGATCCGTCATTTATCATGTTGCAAAACTACCATGTCACGTTTAATTTTAATTAACGGTACGCGAATTAATTGTCATCCATGCTATCCATGTTGAATGTCGCATTCGTAGCACACGCTACAATACTTGTGTTTCCTGGCTCATGTTCTAGAAGCGGGCCACGGGAGTTGGTTGATAGCCAATGCCCGATCTACTTGTTTCTGGCTAGGCACCTGTGTTGCAGGCATAACCCTATGCCATACGTGTTAAATACAAATCTGGCTCGTGGTCCAGAAAACGAGTTGAATACAGCCTGCGAGCAATAGGGAACTCACCTGCGTGTGAGTGGTCCCTTGTACTTGAATACAGCCTGCGGGCAATAGGGCACTCACCTGTGTGTGAGTGATCCCTTGTACTTGAATACAGCCTGCGGGCAATAGGGCACTCACACGTGTGTGGGTGATCCCTTGTACTTGTTACTTGACAATACATGTCACACCTACCACTAGTTACTTGCTACTTGTACTTCACTTGTTACTTTCATACGATACTTGCCACGCCATGCATCATACTATAACTGCTAGGTTGTTAGTTTACCTTACTTTCAGTTTCCTTGCCCAAGTCTTTTAGACTTGCTGACATGTGCCACTTTACTCTTTTGGGTGACACATGTTAGATCCTGAGCCAGAGTTCGTTGGTGAGGACGAGGTGTCTGCGGACGCCGAGCCCGAGCCTGTGTTTGACGAGGACTTCGTGGACACGGGCGATCAGTCATAGAGACTGTTTGTGTTGTTGTTTAGACTGTTTTGTTGTCGGTGCGCAGCACCTATACTCTGTTTATGTTTGTCTTTGTTTGGCCTTGTTCTGGGCCTTTAGACTCTTTCTTTTAGCCTGGTGGCTTTTCTGGATGTTGAACTTAATTTTAATGTTGGACAATGCTGAGATTTGAGATTTTATTTCAGTCTCTCTTGTGTTATTATTGTTGTTCCGTTTGTGGTTACAGGGATCAGCTTATGTTTTATTGACGCTTATCGGGTTTGGGGCTTCACAGCTCCACTCCCGTGCGGACCTTTTCACGTCTCGCCTCCATTTTAGGGAAGCGGGGCGTGACAATGCTTCATCCCTCACCTTTACACTGTATTCCTCTCATGGGTTCGCTGATTATTCGTCTTCCTCGAGGACGAGTAAGAGGTTAGATTGAGGGATTTTGATGTGTCTGTATTTTACACGTTTTATACCTCACATCCACATCATATTTGATTGCTTAAATCCCCATTTTATATGCTTTTATGTTGATAATCGAAACTATTTGACTTTGAGAGCGTTTGGTTGCATTTCAGGGAATATCGAGCAATTTGATGGATATTGGAGAGAAGGATATAATCGTCGATGTCGGAGCGTCAGTGGCATTGTATTTGAGGAATTCATGCTGCTGGAGAGGAGCAAAAGAATGAAGAAGGAGAGAGCTGATCTAGAGTATGCTGAAACTCCAGACCGCTCAGCGAAGCGGCATACCCCGATCGGCCGAACTGTTATCACGAAGAGAGCAAGAAAGTGAAGGCTAAGAAGAGCTGAATGGCAAGATGTCGCTCGACCGAGCGACTCACGTGCTTGGCCGAGCGACCCCCTCTGAAGACTGCATGAACTTCTCTGTCAACTTAGCTCGACCGAGCGGTCATCCCGCTCGGTTGAGCTTCGCCCTTTACCAGGCTCGAGAGGTGAAGAACCCAAGAGATGCTCAACCGAGCGGCACTTGCGCTCGATCGAGCGGAGTAGAAAGTGCAGAAAATTGTACATCCCTTCACTCTTTGAAGATCTGCTATCATCTGAGATTTTACACTATGTTATCATATGTTTTCCAAATAGCATACTTCATGACGGTTCCGCCGCCGCCAAGAACGTGTAAAACGGAGGTCAGATGAGTCCTAGGGAATTTCTACAAGTTGACAAAACTGTGTTGGAAATTGTGATCGGACAGAACTATTCAATGCGCTCAGCCGAGCTAAGGAGAGAGAATCCGAACTGTCTGGGGCCCACCACTTAAGTTGCAGTCTTTATTGGGTTTGGACACAAATTTGGGGGGTTTCCTTGGGTTTTTCTAGGGTTTTGGGATGTACTATATAAGAAAATTTGTAGCTGTCGTATAGGGATCCCCTTCTTGGTTCGTGGACGACATTTTTCAGAGGTTAGGCTACGCCATCGGCCTCCTCCTTGGTGATTTTGAATAGGATCTTTCACGAAGCTGATTACTTTTCGTTTCTTATTTGTTTATTTCTATGCTTGCGATGTTGATCTCTCTAGTTCATTTATCCATTGCTATGATTGAGTAGATTTATCGCTACTGTTAGGTTGAACCCTATTGTTAGGGCTATTTGATAGATATGGTGTCCATGAGAATGGTACCAAATCTATATTCATGATGTATAATCTTTAATCGTTGGAACCTTAGCTTTAGGAAGGGATTCGACCAAGTTCAGATCTAGGAATTGAGAAGCCTAGAACCCTCGAATTGACGACTCTTGGTGGTCGATGAACTCACCCTAGGGTAAATCCCATTGTTAGATATATGTGCAGTGAGATGAATCACGAGAGTGGGCATTGTGGTGAAAACCGAGCGGGGGCATTGTGGTGAAAAACGAGAGTGGCACCATCATTACCTCTACATCGTTCTTCACGACCGAAGCGGTAGTGGGGATACCGACACCTTAGTGATTCATCCAGTAACTATTTTCTCTGTTTTATTTGTCTTATTTTGTATGGAGTCTTTGGTTGTGTTTTGCTGATTGTGACACCCTCACCCTTCACATCCATCGCAATTATGACCCTTTCCGTAATCTACCTCCACCTAATAAACCAAAGCCTAACCAACCTAGGAATCGATATGTAGTTGATCACTCCGGGATGTGACCCAAAGAACGGTTGTAGTTTTACCGCAAGCGCACGGTATAGCAGTGAGCGGGTTATCGAACACAGGGAGGACGAATGACCGTGCTTGTTCCAATCAACCTGGCTATTTAAGAAGAGAGAAATTTGCCTTTGGCGATCCTGTCACAATCGTCAGACAAAGTACGGAAATATCAAATCAAATAAAGAACGTCTAGGGAATGGGGAATTCCCGCTACTCACCGTATCTCGTCAATGTGGTTCATCGATATCAAAATTGGTAGAATAAGATTTTGGATGAACTAGTCGCAACTGAATGTAGAACCAAGCTCACGCTCTCGCGCTGTTGCCGGTCTATAGCTATCCTAGGTTTGGGTCCAATCTCTTGCAAACCCTAGCCTAGGGAAGCTAGCATTAGGATCAACATCATCGTTCAATCGCGCACCGAGCCCAATCTCTTGCAAACTCGGCCCACGACCAAGGTTGGGATAGTTCCTACCCGTCCAATCTCTTGCAAACGGGTATCGGCACGGAATTGCAACCGGAAACCCTAGTATCGGTCCAATCTCTTGCAAACTGATACTTCGGAAATTCGATTCCAACCCAATTCGGATTTCTAGGGTTTCCTATCGAATTGGGATCCAATCTCTTGCAAATTCCAATCGGTATGAACTCCTAGCTATCCGTAGTAAATCGATCCCAAACTAATCCCTAACAACGATTCTAGCAAAATTTCTACCAATTCATCACAAATATGAAATTGGGCTTGTAGGGTTCATCCCCACGCCCCAAGACGTGGAGACTACTCACAATTCATAGCACAAACACAAAAATAATCGATGAAATAAGCAATATAATTCATCACAATATTGAGATATGCAATAAAAATAGAATTTTTAGAGAAGAGAGAGGCAAACCAATGGAGTTCTTCAAATAATCCAACAAAAATCAACTTTTGTCTCCTCTCCAATCACAAGAATAAAGCTAAAAAGTTAATCTAAAAAGCTGCAAAAATCTAAGAGAAAAGCCCTCTAAAACTAGGGTAAAAACAGGGGTTAAATACCCCCCAAAATCGTCCAAAAACTGTGACCAAAATACCCCTGCGCAGCCTGAAATCCGCAATTTTCGCTACAGGCAGCGCGTCGCACTCGGCCGAGTGACAAAGGTCGCTCGGCCGAGTGAGAAACCCTGTAAATTTCCAGTAAGTCTTGATCTTCAGGGGTCTTCACTTCGGGGGCGGCTCGGCCGAGTGAGTTGTCGTCACTCGGCCGATGGCTTCTTGGTACTCGGGCGGTCGGGATTATCCACTCGGCCGAGTGGGTCTTCTGAAGCTCAGGCAGCCGAAAAACAGTAAGTTGGCGATTTTTGAATGGCTTCGTCTGGGCGCCACTCGGGCGGACGGGATCTCGTCACTCGGCCGATGTGGTCTCCGTCGCTCGGCCGAGTGCACATATGAATCGTGTCTGATCTGGTCGGCCGAGCGGTGTCTCGCTGGTCGGCCGAGTGACTCCTTCACTTGGCCGAGTGGGACACCAAAAATGCCCAAACAGCTTGTTTTGGCCTCCTCGTCGCTCCTGCGACGTCCGTTCTTCTTCCGCTCCTCTCCAACAGCAAAATACCCCTTGGGGAGGTCGTCGGTGACCCTCCGGAGTAAGCGCATCTCGAGATCACTCCAAATCGCTCCAAATCACCTGAAATGCGACAAAAACAACAAATCGTGAAAAGCATCGCAATATCGTCGATATATCGTGAAAAACATGATTTGGGCGATCTAAATGGCATGCAAACATGCGGGAAAAAAGTGTAAAATAAGGAGTGATCAAAATCCCCCAAGCTTACCTCTTACTCGTCCTCGAGGAAGATAAGTAAAAGGCGAACCCGGTGGATTCAGAAAACGAAAACGGCGAAAAAATGAAAAATGAAAAATGGAGAAGAAGGAAAAACGAAATAAAAATAAAGAAGAAAGAAAGAAGCGAAGAGGTAAGCTGCTAGATCATTTTCTCAGGACGTGGGTTCCGCTTACTCATATAGCATGCACTGAATGAAAAATACATGTCAAAGAGTTTTATTTTGATATCATAGTATAATAGTGCAAATAGAAATAGAAAACCCACGAACAACGATATAATCATGAAAAACGGAATAATTTTAGAATTAACATCGCCTGAATCATTTAAAGCGGTATACAAATCGCAGATCACACACTTTTCAATTGAATGCTTTCTATGAGGAGTATAAGAGTATCACACAACAGAATAGAGAGAATAGAAAAGTATGGATTTCATGAAATGAGTGCTAGGCTTAGATTTCTGGATTTCGTAAAGCTAGAAATAATCTCACCGAGTATAGAATATTACTTAGCCTAGGTTGTCGTGCAACGTCAAGTAGTCACTCTCTCACACATCAATGGATTCTCTCCCCCAAGCTTATCTATAAGCATGGTGGCATAAAAAATATTCACATCCCCATTTTTGTAAAGCTCCAAAAGCAATGAAAATGAACACGAAAAGAGAGAAGAAAGAAAGAAAGTGAGATGGGATCTTTTATTGAGGATTTTTCCTCTTTTTTTTTCTTTTTCTCTTTTTTTTCTTTTGTTGTTTTTTTTGATATAGCATATATACACAACGATCCCAACTCAAAGAGAGATAATGATATACAAGAATATTTTCTCTTTTTTTTTGAATAAGAAATTTGGAGCTAGGAATTAATAGCGGGGGAAATGTCATATAATAGAATCGCTAAGGGGAGATTCACCAATGATTTTAAAAGTAGAGAAATGATGTTCAAGATTTGTGGAGAAAGAAATAAATATATCTCTCGGTTCACTCTATAAGACATGCACGACAACTTCAGCAGGGTAATCTAATCTACTCTGTTTCGATCACAAAAAAGCTAACTAATCCAGATTTATCATAGCTAACATCATTCAATCATCCTGAAGTGAAATGTACAATTCATGCATATAGAAGTGATATAGGAAAAGAAATCGGTACTCCAGATATAGGCATTCAATGCGTGAATCTTGGTGTGTTTTCTGTGATAGCAAACATATGAATATTCAGACTCAGCTAATAATAAAATTTCATCCATTTTCATGTGAAAAAAGTGTGGGTTACTATCTCTAGATGCAAGGCAAGTCATAGCATATAATATCAGAAATAAAGTCTAAGACATGACAAATAAAGCATGCAAATAGAGTAAGCTAACTCCACGTCATCATCATCATAGAAAAGTCATCTCTAGCATGAGATGAAAAGGAAAGAAATAAAGATAAAGGGAAAATAGAACTATTTACAATGCGGCACACAGAAAAATAAGGAAAACGTGATGCATGGTAAAATAAAAGGAAAAAAATGAAAATAAGTGCAAAAGCGGAAAATGGTGTGAAAAACTAAAAATAAAGGTGGCAAATCAAAAAAAAGAACGTGAGAACTCACTCCCCCAAGCTAAATGGCACAGTGTCCTCAATGTGCAAAGTGGGGCACACCGAGAGACCAGTAATGGGAGGGGTAAGTGAGGATGCATGCATGATGAAAAAGAAGAAAATAATGAAACGGAAAAGATGATGCAGACATGATGCATGCAGATATGGGAGTGATACAGATATATAGGTGTGGCACCAAAAACTCTCCCTCTCTCCCAAAAAAGATATATAAAGATACGATCAGAATGGGAATCCCAAAATAAGGGAGGGGAGGGGGGTGGACAAAAATGCAACAGGACCCAGCAGAAACAGGCAGCACATCGGCAAAAATAATCGACGGCATCAAGGGTGCCTAAGAAGGTGGTGCTGCGCCGTCTCCATCCTGAGGCGGAAGTGGTGGTGGGAGTGGGTTAGGCTGCTGAGCGGGTGTGGGTGTGGAAGTGGTAGCAGGCTGAGTGTGTGTGGAAGTGTGGGTGGGAACATGTTGGGTGGGCGGGGGTACGCGGGGGAGACGCTCCAGGACCTGGGTAAGACAGTAGTGAATCTGCGAGAGCAGGTCGAAGCGGCCAGCCATCGTAGTGACGGTGGCAGACAGGGTCCTAAGGTCGCCTCTGAGGCCACTCACCGCCCCCTCGAGAGCACGAATGCTCTGAAGTACAGTGTCGGGGGGAGGTGGTGCAGAGGGACGCACTGGTCTGGGCTGTGCAGGTCGGGGCTGGCGTACTCTGGTGGCGTAGGTGACGAGCTCAGCGGGTAGGGGAACAAAAGGTGCTACGCTCGCAGGTGGGTGCCTGGCCTCAGTGCGAGGCTGGGCAGGACGGTGAGAAGTGGAGGTAGCAGCAACGAAAGAAGAATACAAAAGTGGCAGCGAGGCGGCCGGAGAGGTCGGTGGCACAGAAGTGTGGACAGACGCCACGACACTCTCGGAAAATACAGCGGCAGTGGAGACAGAGGGCTCTCCGCACTCAACTACGGTCGGCGGGTGCTCGGGTGGGGTAGAAGAAACGGGCTCGGTAGACAGAGGGCCAGTGGTGGTGGTGACAGGCGTGGAAGCAGCGGAAGTGGGCTCAGCTAAGGGACTCCCGACACCAACAGAGGTGTCAGGAGCGTCAGAAACATCGGGGATAGGCTGAGGGGCCACGGGGTCAACAGGGGCAGTAGGCTCGGTAGGGTGTGCAACAGGGTCTGTGGGTGCAGCGTGGGCTTGCTCGGCCTCCTCGGCCTCGAGCACGTAAGCAGCTATGATGAGAACATCCATTGCAGGGAGCCAGTCCACATGGGCTGGTGCAATCTGGGTCCGAGCTGGGCTCGGAAGAATCATGTAATCGGCCCCGTAAGGGCCGTGCAACCAGACCCAGTGTCGCTCACCGTGCGGACGAAGCATCTTCATCCGGGCCATAACATCAATCGACAGAGAAGTGGGGCCCGGTGCTCGTCGCAGGTCGTCAGGGAAGTCCTCGCCGGTCATAAGGGCAAGCAAGGAGATCAGGCCGCCGCAGCATATCGGTGAGCGAGCGCCCACAGATACAATGATGCGGTCCAAAAACCAAGCCGCGACATCAATCACGACGGCGGGGACAAGCTCATCGCCATCCCTAGATAGAGCTCTGGGCCATTTCATCGCGTAGAGCATGTAGAGCTCTGGCGTGGACATCGTGCCCGGCTCATATCTGGCCAAAAAGGTCGTCGCCATAAGGCGCTGAGCTATACGGAGGCAGTGATGGACAATGGCAGAGGCCTTGGCCCTACTAGGGTCAAAGGCAGCGTGAAGACCCGTAATCCGGGCCCAGAAGGCACCGGCGTCGAAGGAAGGTGGGGGGATATGGGTGGGGGCGTAACCTCGATCGGCCCCAGGGACATCGGGCCACGAGAAAAATGCTCTCATCATACCGAGAGTGACCTGGCACTCCCGGTCCATGAACCGAAACGAGCATCCCTCATCGGTCCGGGCGATCGAACTAAGTACCTCAAGTGTCGGACGGATAAACGTGTCCGTCGACACCTGAAAGAAATCTCGCCAACCCACGTTGTCGTACAACGTGAGCATCCCCTCTAGTACCCCCAGGCGTCCTATGTCGGCAAGGTGTGCAAACCTGGAGGGTACGATCGAGCGCTGGGAAATACGCTCGAAAGCAACGCGGTGTGCGTCGTCTCGGAACGTAATCCCGAGCGGCCCGATAAGTGGAGCCAGAGGTGGTGGTTGTGGAGCGGTAGGGAGCGGCTGTGCGGGGTGTATGGGCTGTGCGGGCTCTGCAGGCTGTGCGGGGTGTGCGGGGCCTGCAGGCTGTGCTGGGTGGACGGGGTGTGTGGGAGAAGGCAGAGGAGAGTCCTCCAACTCGTGGGAGGGGCCGGCATCATCCGACCGCTTCTGCTTGGCGGAAGCTCTCTTCGACCGCGGCCGTGTCCGGGGCGGCATATGGGCCCTGAGCGCGCGCCGAAAAGCGTGAAAAGTGCGGCGTGTGCAAAATAAAGGAAAGAGTATACCCTTACACACCGCGAGTGCTAAGCAATGGAAGCGTACGAAGACAGCGCCTCCGCGAAGCCCGAATCAGTCCCTAGAAGCTCCCCTGGGCTCCCCTAAGCTCCCAAAAACAACCTGCGCATGAAATGGAGATGTCAGCGGGTAATATTCAAAACGTATGGAGCATTAGGGGTATAATAGATAGATATAGAAATCAATTTGGGTTTGGGGTTCGTTTAACGCATGGATCCTCGAAAAATACACAAAAAGAGGAGAAATAGGCGAAATAGGCGTTACCGGAGGTGGCCGGAGTGGTGGCCGCCGGCGGCGACTCGGGCGAGGCGCGGCGGAGCTCGGCCGGCGGTGGCTGGCCGAGCGGCGGCGCGAGGGTGGACAGCCGGGTGAGTGGGGGGCGCGAGCGAGGGGAACGGGCGAGGGAGCTGAGGGGTCGCGGGCGATTGTGAATTTTTCGTTTCGAAAAACGTGCCCCCCCTCGGCCCTTTATATAGAAAAAGTTACGACTCGGCCGAGTGACTAGGTCACTCGGCCGAGTGAGATCAATGGAAAATTCCTCCCCGCTTACGCTTCGGTCGAGTGTCATTGCCAGCCTCGGCCGAGTGGAGTAAGTCCATTCGGCCGAGTGGCTCAAGCTACTCGGCAAGACTCGCCCTAGGAGCGTATCCGTTTTACTCGGCCGAGTGAATATATATACTCGGCTGAGTAGCAGTTATACTGAAATCAGGAAAATAAACAGACAGTTGGGTGTAGCAGACTTCCCTCGTTCGTGAGCGGCTCGGCCGGACGAACTTGTGTACTCGGCCGAGTGACTAGTATACTCGGCCGAGTGAGCCTTGTGTTCTACTGTTTGTCTTCGTTTGAGCTCTAAACTCCGTCTTTCTTCCTCCAGTCGATTTCATCTTCCTCCTAAGCATCGAGCGCCTTCCTGGGGCGCTCCTCGTCGTCTCGTGCATCCTCCTAATGATGGGCACCTCATTCTCGTCTCCTGTCAGGAAAAATAGGACCCGTTATCACAAACTTTTTGGGCGAACGACTCAAAACACTAAAAATTTCTAAAACAAAAATAAAGAAAAAGTAAAAATAAAGCAATAACCGTCGGGTTGCCTCCCGACAAGCGCTTGTTTAAGGTCGTGAGCTCGACCCCCTATGATTTTCAATTAATGCGGGATGTTTGGTGCATATGAGATGCACCCATCAAACTTTCCGGGGAGAACGCTTGGATTCGGAAGTTGCGGCGGCGTGTTCTCCCTCAGTGGTCTCCCGTCTCAGATAGTGTTGGGGGGAGGCTCCCCCAAGCTAGCGTTTGCTCCGGTCAACGGCTTCACCGGTGACGCCGATTTCCGTATCGGCGGAGCTTTCTTCGGAGACTTCAATTTCGAGAGCTTGCAGAGCTCTCGAATCCTTGCGACATCAGCATCGCCTTCATCACTTTCAGCGGAGAGGTCGGGGGAATCATCTATCTTCTCATCTTGGCCTAAGTCCGGGCCTTCCTCGAAATCCTCATCGAAAAGAGCGCCAATCGAGTGGGGGATCGCCTCCTCAATTACCTCATCAAGGAGGTCCATGTAGTCGAGCTCCTCGTGGTAAGGCATGTGTTTCATAGCCTTAGGAATGTGAAGCTCCACCTCAATGTTGCCGACGTTCAAAGTTAGTGTACCTTCCCGCACGTCGACAATGACACCGGCGGTGGCGAGGAACGGACGTCCAAGTATCAATGACGTATCTCCCTCCTCCTTAACGTCCATGATTACGAAGTCACATGGCAAGCATATGCCCCCCGGGACTTGTAGCGGGATGTCTTCGGCGATCCCTACCGGCCTCGTTATCCGCCCATCGGCCAATTGTATCCGCATGTCGGTAGGTTTCAACTTCGTCCTGGTGTTTAGCCGTAAGAACATGGAGAGAGGCATGAGGCTCACACTAGCCCCTAAATCTACCAACGTCTTTTGAAGAGGGACGCCGCCCAAAGTGCAAGGAATCCGAAAACTCCCTGGGTCTTTAAATTTGGCCGGCTCCTTCTCTCTCTTGGTGAACCAAGAGCCCTCCTCGGCTAGCATAATCTTCTCCTTCCTCTTTCTCCCCGAAATCAAGTCCTTTAAAAATTTAGCATATGTGGGGATCTCCACGATGGCGTCGAGGAAGGGAATGTTGAGGCTAACTCCTCTCAGATACTCGAGAAACTTTGCTAGCCTTTTCTCCATTTTCGCTCTAGCAAGACTTTGGGGGAATGGGACCGGTGGCATGAAGCGTCTTTCCTCAATCAATTGCTCCGCTCTAGATTTCTCCTTTTCTTGTGGCTCCTTCTCCTTCTCAACTTCAACTACCGGCTCGATTGGCTCCAAACTTTCCTCCACGGGCTCCTCGGTAGGAATCATAGCGGGGGTGGTATCCTTACCGCCTCTAGTAGTAATGGCAACTACGGCATTGATGTGGCCGGTGTTGCCCCGTGGGTTTTGCTCGGGTTGCGCCGGTAATTGTTGAGTATTCCGATTGAGCAACGCCAATTGCTCCGAGATTTGAGCTACAACGGTTCTAAGGGAGTTTTGCCCCGCCTTCAAGGTAGCATTGACCTTCTTTTGCTCGGCCATAAACGCCTCCACTCTAGCTTCGAAGTCGGATTGTTGTTGAGCTTGTGGAGGGTTTTGATTTTGATTCCTCCACCCTTGATTGTATCCGGGCGGCCTATATGGTGGAACTTGTTGCTTCGGTTGAAAATTTTGTTGCGGAGGCCCCCTCGGCGGATAGTGTTGTTGTTGGGGTGGGGGTGGTGGTCGAGCTTGTTGAGGTGGTTGTTGTGGCGGGTTCAAAGCTCCTTCATTGTTGGCGTAAGAGAAACCGGGATGATTTCTTGTGGCCGAATTGGCCCAATACCCTTGGTTCCTCGCGACATATTGTACTTGCTCCAAGGATCCTTCTCCTTGCTCTCCTCCCACATACATGGCTTGAGATTGGTCTTGCCAATCACACATTTGGTTCGTTGGTGCGGAGGGGGAAGGGGTTCCTTGGGGCTCCGTGATAAACTTCTCCAGTCTCTCCACTACCTTGTGGAGAGAATCAAACTTGCTTGTAAGCTCTGCTACGGCCTTTGCCTCATAGATACTAGTTGGCTTCAAGGAGGATGTAGAGTGTCCTCGCTCATCGCCCCATTGTTGATTGTTGGAGGCCATCTCCTCAATTAGGGCCGTGGCTTCTTCGGGAGTTTTTGATAAGATAGCACCATTCGCCGCGACATCAATAATTTGTTTGGTCCCCGGTTGGAGACCATTGTAGAAGCTATGAACTAGCTCCCAGTCTTCAATGCTATGGTGCGGGCATTGATGCTGCAGATCTTTAAAACGCTCCCAAGCCTCATAGAGCGTCTCTTGGTGTCCTTGCTTGAAGGACATGAGAGCGCTCCGGATCTTCACCGTCTTGGAGGGCGGATAGAACTTGTCAATGAATGCACTCGCCAACTCGTCCCAAGTGGTGAAGACTCCCTCAGCTTGCGTCCTCAACCAATAAAGTGCCTTGTCTTTTAGCGTGAAGGGGAAGAGACGCAGTCTGATGGCATCGATGGAGACCCCCGGCATCTGAAATGTGGCGCACTTCGACAAGAATAATTGGATGTGGTAGTGGGGATTTTCATGGGCATTCCCATGAAATGGATCCTACTGCATCAGAACCACTAGTCCAGTCTTTAGCTCGAAGTTCTTGTCAGCCGCCAACTCCGACATGGCAATGGATGAGGTAGTAGAAGAGGTCTTAGGCCGGAGCCTATCGCGAATAGAAATTATCCTTGCCATTCTTGCCGCTAATTGGTCCGCAGTTTTCGGGTTGGTCATAAACCTCCCTTCCGGATTTTGTATCCTTTCCGCTCTAAGTCTCCGCGCGGTACGTTCGATCTCGGGATCAAATAATATAGCTTCAGGGTCCGCCGTAGATCTCGTGTACATGCACAGGGAAAACAGAGTTTCAAAGAAATGATTAGTACCGTGGAAGGGTTAGGTAAAAATAAAGAAATAAAATAATAGTAATAAAAAAAGAAATAGCTAAGGTGGTAAGATCAAACGCAATCGCCTCCCCGGCAACGGCGCCAAGAACTTGATCGCTCCGGGATGTGACCCAAAGAACGGTTGTAGTTTTACCGCAAGCGCACGGCAAAGTGGCGAGCGGGTTATCGAACACATGGAGGTGGTGTTGAGCTCCAATCTATCCTAGGTTGGTTTGACTACGAATGTATTATTGGTGGAGATGGCTATGGTATGATATAATGGAAATGGTGGTGGATGTCGGTGTCGGTGATAAAGAAATCGGTCAAATATCGATTCAAATACAATATAATAAAAGAGGGAATTTGCCTTGCGGCGATCCTGTCACAATCGTCGGGCAAAGTATGGGGATATAAAATCAAATAAAGACGTCTAGGGCTAGGGAATCCCCACTACGGACCGTCATGCATCATTGTTAATAGTGAATCTCAAAATTACTAGACTTACGTTGAGGTGAACTAGTCGCAACTTAATGTAGAACCAAGCTCACGCTCTCGCGCTATTGCCGGTCTATAGCAAACCTAGGTTATGGCCCAATCTCTTGCAAACCCTAACCTAAGCCACTAGCATGAGGATCGACATCATCGTTCAATCGCCCCTCGAGCCCACTCTCGTGCAAACTCGAGTTACGATCTAGGTTGTGATAGTTCGTATTCGTCCAATCTCTTGCAAACGAATATGTGTATAGATTTACAATTAAAAATCCTAGCTTTGGTCCAATCTCTTGCAAACCAAATCTAGAGAAACCCAATTGTAAACCTAAATCGAATATCTAGGCCTTCCCATCGATTAGAATCCAATCTCTTGCAAATCCTAAATCGATGGAAATCCCTAGCTATCCGTAGGAAATCAATCACAACCTAACCTCCTAGCAATTCTAGCAATTTAGAATTCATTCTTCACAAATATGAAATTAGATCCATAGGGTTCATCCCCAAACCCTAGAACACAAATCTACTCAAGCATAGCAATAAGGATATAAGAATCAATAAAAACCATTGCTTGCATATAAAAAGATAGAAAATCAAAGATTCAAATAATAAGAATAGAAATACTTAGCTTAGATGAAGAATTCCAATCCAAATACAAGCTTTTTGATCCAAGAGGGGGCCTAGGGCATGGCCTAACCTCTAAAAAAATCCCTCCTAAAACATCTTGGGAACCCCCCTAATGGTGGCTACAAACCCCCTTAAATAGCCCCCAAAAAACCCTAGCAAAAAGCCCTAGAAATCCCCTCCAACTCATGCACGAAACGGAGTTCGCGTACAACTTCAATTCTGGGCAAGTTACGACTCGGCCGAGTGGGGAAAGCTCACTCGGCCGAGTGAGAATTCCAGCACTGCAGCGTCGACTTGCAGAAATTCCCCAGATTTCATCCGACCTCCGATTTGCGCGTTCTTGGCGGTGTTGGAATCGTCATGAAGTCTACTATCCATAAAAATATGAGAAAAATAATTTGATGGCTGGAATGATAGCAGATTTGAAAAGAGTAGGAGGATGTCTGAAAATCTGGGCGCCGTGTGTCCTCGGCATCACTCGGTCGAGTGGCAAATGTCACTCGGCCGAGGGGCATTTGGTACTCGGGCGGACGGCTTTCGTCACTCGGTCGAGTCGGGCTTCTGGGACAGACTGACGGATTACAGTAAGTTGGACATTTTGGCTTGCCGTCGTCTGGGTGCCACTCAGACGGACGGAGTATCCTCACTCGGCCGAGTCGGCGTGCGATGCTCGGCCGAGTGCACGCCGATACATTTCTGTTGCGTGTCCGATCTGGCCGGCCGAGCGGGGTCTCAATGCTCGGCCGAGTGACTCCTTCACTCGGCCGAGTGGCATGCTGAAAATGCCCAATCTTCATCTTTTCGCTCCCCGTCGCTCCTACGGCGTTCTTTCTTCTTCCACTCCTCTTCCATTGCAGAATAACCCTCAAAAGGGCCATGGTTGACACTCCGGAGTGGGCGCAAATCCTCTTGATCTCACAATCGATCAAAATCGCTCCATATTTCCTGAAATACGACAAAAACAAGAAATAGTGAAAAGCATCGCAATATTGTCGAATAATCGTGAAAAGCGTGATATGGGCGATCAAAACGGTATGCAAATATGCAGAAAAAAGGTGTAAAATATGGAGTGATCACCTAGGGAAGCTAGCATTAGGATCAACATCATCGTTCAATCGCGCACCGAGCCCAATCTCTTGCAAACTCGGCCCACGACCAAGGTTGGGATAGTTCCTACCCGTCCAATCTCTTGCAAACGGGTATCGGCACGGAATTGCAACCGGAAACCCTAGTATCGGTCCAATCTCTTGCAAACCGATACTTCGGAAATTCGATTCCAACCCAATTCGGATTTCTAGGGTTTCCTATCGAATTGGGATCCAATCTCTTGCAAATCCCAATCGGTATGAACTCCTAGCTATCCGTAGTAAATCGATCCCAAACTAATCACTAACAACGATTCTAGCAAAATTTCTACCAATTCATCACAAATATGAAATTGGGCTTGTAGGGTTCATCCCCACGCCCCAAGACGTGGAGACTACTCACAATTCATAGCACAAACACAAAAATAATCAATGAAATAAGCAATATAATTCATCACAATATTGAGATATGCAATAAAAATAGAATTTTTAGAGAAGAGAGAGGCAAACCAATGGAGTTCTTCAAATAATCCAACAAAAATCAACTTTTGTCTCCTCTCCAATCACAAGAATAAAGCTAAAAAGTTAATCTAAAAAGCTACGAAAATCTAAGAGAAAAGCCCTCTAAAACTAGGGTAAAAACAGGGGTTAAATACCCCCCAAAATCGTCCAAAAACTGTGACCAAAATACCCCTGCGCAGCCTGAAATCCGCAATTTTCGCTACAGGCAGCGCGTCGCACTCGGCCGAGTGACAAAGGTCGCTTGGCCGAGTGAGAAACCCTGTAAATTTCCAGTAAGTCTTGATCTTCAGGGGTCTTCACTTTGGGGGCGGCTCGGCCGAGTGAGTTGTCGTCACTCAGCCGATGGCTTCTTGGTACTCGGGCGGTCGGGATTATCCACTCGGCCGAGTGGGTCTTCTAAAGCTCAGGCAGCCGAAAAACAGTAAGTTGGCGATTTTTGAATGGCTTCGTCTGGGCGCCACTCGGGCGGACGGGATCTCGTCACTCGGCTGATGTGGTCTCCGTCGCTCGGCCGAGTGCACATATGAATCGTGTCTGATCTGGTCGGCCGAGCGGTGTCTCGCTGGTCGGCCGAGTGACTCCTTCACTCGGCCGAGTGGGACACCAAAAATGCCCAAACAGCTTGTTTTGGCCTCCTCGTCGCTCCTGCGATGTCCGTTCTTCTTCCGCTCCTCTCCAACAGCAAAATACCCATTGGGGAGGTCGTCGGTGACCCTCCGGAGTAAGCGCATCTCGAGATCACTCCAAATCGCTCCAAATCACCTGAAATGCGACAAAAACAACAAATCGTGAAAAGCATCGCAATATCGTCGATATATCGTGAAAAACATGATTTGGGCGATCTAAATGGCATGCAAACATGCGGGAAAAAAGTGTAAAATAAGGAGTGATCAGTAGTATAAGTAACGCCTCCCTTTGGATTCGACCCCGAACTCATTGGGAATATATTGCTCTGACACCCTTGCACTTGGGGGTGAGGGTGTGCATTGATATGCTCCTATTTTGCAGGAATTATCGCATATTTTCATGACGTGTTTCACCCTCCAAACCCCCATTTTATACGCTTTTATGCTATTATTTGGAACAATATGACTTTCGAAGCGTTTATGTCCATTTCAGGAATTTGGAGCGATATTGGAGTAATTTGGAGTCAATGAGACGATCGGCAACCTGAGAGCACCAAGAAGACTCAGATGACATGCTTGAGGTGCCAAAGAAGAAGACTAGTGGAAGAAAGTAGGAAGAGAAAGAGAAAGGAGAAGCCAAGAAGCAACCGAGTCAGTTTCCCAGGCGACTCGACCGAGTAGCAACAGCTACTTGGTCGAGCTGACATGCAAAGTTCGCAAGGAAACGGCTACACCCTACTCGATCGAGCAGGGTGTCTACTCGATCGAGCTGAACCAATTTCTAGAGAAGTATATTGAAGCTAAAGCAGCAACCCACTGTAGCTCGATCGAGCACGAAGGCTATTCGGTTGAGTAAGGCAAGCGCCCAGATTTTCAGACAGCCTCTCACTCTTTTGAGATCTGCTATCATTCTAGTTGGCAAAGTATTTTTCTCATATTTTTATTGATAGTAGACTTCATGACGGTTTTAACAACGTCAAGAACGCGTCAATCGGAGGTCGGATGAAATCTGGAAAATTTCTGCAAGTTGACGCTGCAGTGCTGAAATCTGTACTCGACCCGAGCAGCAAGGCTACTCGACCAGCTACTCGACCGAGCAGCATACCTACTCGACCCGAGCAATAACCTGACAGAGCAGCGTTTTGGATGAAGTTCTGCCCTACTGTAGCTCGATCGAGTAGGGGGCTACTCGACCGAGCACGCTGGGGCCCAGAACTTAAGTTGCGGCTAGAATTGATTTTGGGCACGAATTTCAGAGGGTTTCTTAGGTTATTTGCTAGTGTTTTGAGTGGACTATATATAGAGATTGTAGTCGTCATTAATGGGAGGTTGGATCTTATTTTTTAGGAGTTTGTGGAGACTTTCTTTTGGAGTTAGGCTATGCCCTAGGCCCCTCCCTTGTATCAAGATACGTATTTTTGTTCTCTTTAATTCTATTTTAGTTCTTTTTATTGATTGCTTATTGAATATCTCTTTGATGCATGCAATGAAGTTTTCTATCGTTCTTATATCTATTGCTATGATGCGTGAGTAGTTCTATCTAGGGCTAATGGATTAGCCTATGTATTTTAGGATTTAGATGTAAAGTTAGGATTTTTAGTTTGTGTTGGTCTAAAAGGGACGTATTTTGGTTGATCTTGCAAAGTTTGTTGGAGAACTCGTACTGTGATCGTGCCCATGGTCGGTGGAATCGATTGGCTTAAGGAGTATCCTATAGACTTAATTAGGGAGTTATTGGATTCAATTAGGGTTCGTGACCATGCACGGCTCGTGTCTTGATGGGATCCATCGACGAACTATATTACTAATTGGCGGTTACCGCCATTGCGTCAATGAGAGCCACCAAAATACATCGAAGCTCTAACCCACGAGAGTGGTGTGAGCTGAGATCATTTTGACCACTAGAGTGGCATGAAAATTGTCGATTCTTAATGCACGTACCATGTGCACCTGTCGCAAGATCAGGGTTAATGCGATACGTTAGATTCTTGGATGCGACAATATCTATAAAGCCAATGCAACGTAAAAGTCTTAACCTAGCATCGACATCCGACAATCCTAGTGGTGAGTCCTAATTGTGTGGAATCCCGTGTTTGCGACGTTGAGTGACACGACCTTCGCATCCATCACCATTACAACCCTACATACTCCACATCCACCAATAAACCCACAAGTCTAACTCAACCTAGGAGTAGATAGGTAGTATAGCACTGCTTTCACGTGTTCGATATCCGATCGTCGCTATATCGTGCGTTTGCGATAAACGACATTGTTTTGGAGTTAATTCCAAGCCGATCAAGTTTTTGACGCCGTTGCCAGGGATGCATTCCGACATATTATCTGTTTATCACAATTAGGTTGATTAGACTGCGTAAATAATTATAATAATAATAATTAGAAAGTGATTTTTCCCGACCACCACGTTATTTTTTTCTTTATCTCTCTTGTGCCACTGACATTCTTCTCCAGGTTATTTACTTTGCTAGATCAGGTACATTTGATGCAGTGATGGAAGCACCGGGTTCTAAACAATCCTTTATATATCTCGCTACATTCAATCAGGCTGATGGAGAGTCATTCAAGGAAGCCTTGTACAGGTTTGAAAGAATGATAGGAATGTTTCAGACGGAGTCAGACCATGAGTGGGATGGTTCCAAGCTATTTCATATCTTTGCTAGAGGGCTAAAGGGACCCTCACGTGATTTTATGAGGAGGATGCACGTGGGAAAGTTCAGTGATTTGCAGTTGGTAGCCTTGGAACAAATGATAGATGATGCTCGATCTATCGGTTCGCTAACCATTATGGTAGGTAAACCATCCGACCAAGTATTCATCGATTTCGTTATGGCTAATGTCGTTGGTGCAGTTATTATCATAGACGGAGTGTATGTTTCACTTGAAGGTGGTCATATCCACATTTACACCATCAACACTCCCCAAATAGAGACATCAAAGCTACCAGAGGAGGACACATATATGGACTATTGAGAAGCATCGTGGACGCAGTTCGATACACCGATCCATTAACAATAACGGCAGGTGACCCTTTTAAGCCTGGATTTCAAAACTTTATTACTCATTGTACCTCTTCCACATGCACAATTGATGAGGGAGTATATGCTCTAGTTGAGGGGTACACAAACCCCTTTTTATAATGTGGCCGAGATACAGGAGCCCATAGAGCCACATGCACCTACTACTGAGAAGGCCAACCCACACTATAGGGTGCCTCGTGTTCCAGGACGAAAAGGAAGAAGAATGCATAAAAAGGACAAGATTAAGTTTACATTGCCTTCTATACCTGAGGAGCCCGAGGAGAGGCTGAGGCAGTGCGTTGTGAGAATATGGACGATGTCACCTCCGACGAGACAATGACACCTAGTACAATTACAGTTACTTCTGATGAGATAACTGAGATGAGACACTCGGTAAGTATCACTGCAGAGCTGGAGGTTAATGTTCAGGAGGAGGCTACAGAGAAGATTGCACCACCCCCACCTTCTACGGAGGCTGAGCATCCCTCAGAGGATCACCCACCAGATCTTACTACTCCCACTCAGGGTGATCTCTTTAACCCCTCGTTTCTTACATGTGATTCCCCTCCCGTGTATGATGTTTTTATGATTTAGATTCTGATGACTCATTGTACCTTTTTGCAGGATACATATACATATGATCAAGAGGTACGATGGGACGTATACAAGGAGAAGAGCGAGGAGTTAGCACCCATGGATGTTATTGAATATGATCAGGAGGTGCACTGGGACGAGTCTGACGATGATGAGGAGTTGCCTTATGAGACCCACACTTATATGCCAGAGTTACCTGAAGAACCTGAGACGAACTACGAGGAGTTGGTTGATGTGGTGCACAAGAGTAGAGATTTATTTCTAGGGAAGTGTTGTCAACCATCGTTAATTTTAAATACTTATGTTAATGACCCTCTTTAGAATACATTTATTTTGGGGAAGAATTATCCACATCAGATTGATGCGACTTATCTCTTGCATGGTACAGGTGGAGTCCTTGAAGAGATGCTGAAAGCCGCATTACTGGAATCTGATGGAGTTCATAGACATACGTGTCTGGCAGAGCCACGAAAGGAGCAGTTGGAACAGTTGTCTGCACCGGCAAAAATACCAGATCTGCCTTTTGCTATAGGTGATATCAATCCAGTAGTGTAGTATTTTATGCTTTAAATAAACACAAATCCTCTCGACAGCGAGAGGACCGTACAGATTTTCTTGAATAAATATCACCTCATATGACAGCAAGAATAATCTTTTACACCCCAAACCCATTATATATATTAATTGCACTCTTCACATTTTGATATGTCCCACCATTTTGCTCACCACCATAGAGCATTTTTTCAAGTAAAACCTTACTTTCTTATTCGTTTGGCTAGATCTCACTTAGTGAAGCCGTGACATTTTTGATCAAGTCATTTGAATAGGATTATTTGGTATAAGCTTTGGGGAAGGCGCTCTCATGCATCATTGCATGTGCATGTAGTTGCATTAGGATTTCAGATCATTCATTTCATCATTTTTCATTCACCCCCTCATATTTATCGTTATTCCTCATAATTACCTTTTATGATCACATTGAAGACAATGTGAAGTTTAAGCTTGGGGGAGTGCATTTCCATGCCATTTAGTTGAATTTTTACTTCATTTTAGGATTTTTCAAATTTTTCAAATTTTTGCATCATCTTTTCAATTTTTGCATCTTATTTTCCTTTTATGTGTGTTCATGCATCATATTGTGTACTTGTTGTTATTTTCCTTCTTCTCTTTTGTATTTATTTCTTTATTCACTTTTCCTTCTTTTGCTAGATATGTTCCTTATGATGATATCTCTTATTGCTTTAGTATCCATCACGATGCTTATATCTCTTGTCATGCTATTTGGAGTATTTCAGTATCCTGCTATCCATGTGCTTGCTTATATATTCTTTTGATGATTTCTCTATATGAATGCATGATACTAATTGAAGCTGAATGTATGCAATAGTATTTATTATGCTTTTGTTGGAAATGCACCAAGATTCATGCATCAATTGTATATCTGAATTCTGAAGCATCTGTATTATTGTTTTATTCATCTTTTGTTGCATGCCTGATATGATTGTATGCTTTACCGCTTGACTTCACTATTTATTGAGATGATTAAGAATATCCATGCTTACATATGAGTTTTAATTGAGGTATTATCTTATTGAACCGTTCGTGCACATCTTATGATTGAACCGAGTGTAACATCATTTCCTTCTCCACATATATTTCTATTCTCTACATGTCACTTGATTTTACCCCTTGCAGCTACTCATACCGCATCTATTCCCAAAAATCCATTGCAAAAGAAACGTTAGCTCCAAAAAGTTTTAAAAGCCAAAAAGGAGCCAATAACCAAAAATACATATCATATAGCTCCTACAAAAATCCAGAAAGAAAAATGAGAAGCAAAAAGAAAACGAAAAATATTTTTAATGAGAATCAAAAAGAAAAAGAAAAATATTTCTCTATCTCATTATTGGAGCCACAAAAATACTTGGGAAAACCAAGGCAAAAATTCCATTTTCTTCCCCTATCCTTTTCCTTTAGATGTGATGCCTCAAGCTAAGCTAGGGGGGTGAATTCATTTGACCAAAAGAGTGAGTACGACATTAGAGTGGAGAGGTGCACGAATGGAGAAGTTTGATAATGCTGAAACTTAGCAAAATACTTTAGTTATGGAGATTTCATATGATTCGATATAAATATGTGAATGCCATGATTTATTATATTCTCCATTGCATGCTTGGTGTGATTCTTATATGCTTCTGTTATAACTCTTGATTGAAAGGTGCATTGCCAATGATCTGCATATTAAATTCTATGAATTGCGGAAGTGGATATGAGTTGATCACATGAATTTAAGGAGTCCCTTTTGTTGTTCTTGAAAGCTTGCAAGTACCATGTTTAAGTAAGATATGCAATCTTTATAGCATGTGATTCATATTTTCCGAGTTATCGTGATGTGTAGCTTATGGCTTGAGATCTGAGAGAATAATCTAGCGACCCCTTCCACTGCGTATTCTTTTTCGTTTTCTTACTTTTACCTCCTGGTGAGCTTCGTATTCGTCTTCCTCGAGGACGCGTAAGAGGTAAGCTTGGGGGATTTTGATATGCTCCTATTTTGCATGAATTATCGCATATTTTCATGACGCATTTCACCCTCCAAACCCCCATTTTATACGCTTTTACACTATTATTTGGAACAATATGACTTTCGAAGCGTTTATGCCCATTTTATGGATTTGGAGCGATATTGGAGCAATTTGGAGTCAATGAGATGATCGGCGACGTGAGAGCACCAAGAAGACTCATGATGACATGCTTGAGGTGCTAAAGAAGAAGACTAGTGGAAGAAAGTAGGAAGAGAAAGAAAAAGGAGAAGCCAAGAAGCAACCGAGTCAGTTTCCCAGGCGACTCGACCGAGTAGCAACAGCTACTTGGCCGATCTGACACACGGAGTTCGTAAGGACACCTTACTCGACCGAGTAAGGTGGCTACTCGGTCGAGCTAAACCAATTTTCAGAGAAGCATATTGAAGCTAAAGCAGCAACCCACTGTAGCTCACGAAGGCTACTCAGTCGAGTAAGGCAAGCGCCCAGATTTTCAGACAGCCTCTCACTCTTTTGAGATCTGCTATCATTCCAGTTGGCAAAGTATGTTTCTCATATTTTTTATTGATGGTAGACTTCATGAAGGTTCCAACGCTGCCAAAAAATTCATCAATCAGAGGTTAGATGAAATTTGGGGGATTTCTATAAGTTGACGTTGCAGTGATGAAATTTGTACTCGACCCGAGCAGCAAGGCTACTCGACCGGCTACTCGACCGAGCAGCATACCTACTGACCCGAGCACAACCAGACAGAGCAGTGTTTTGGATGAAGTTCTGCCCTACTGTAGCTCGACTGAGTAAGGGGGCTACTCGACCGAGCACGCTGGGGCCCAGAACTTAAGTTGGGGCCAGAATTGATTTTGGGCACGAATTTCAGAGGGTTTCTTAGGTTATTTGCTAGTGTTTTGAGGGGACAATATATAGGGATTGTAGCCGTCATTAGAGAGGTTGGATTTTATTTTCTTAAGAGTTTATGGAGACTTTCTTTTGGAGTTAGACCATGCCTTAGGCCCCTCCCTTGTATCAAGATAAGTATTTTTGTTCTCTTTAATTCTAATTTAGTTCTACTTATTGATTGCTTATTGAATATCTCTTTGATGCATGCAATGAAGTTTTCTATCGTTCTTATATCTATTGCTATGATGTGTGAGTAGTTCTATCTAGGGCTAATGGATTAGCCCATGGATTTTAGGGTTTAGATGTAAAGTTAGGATTTTTAGGTTGCATTGGTATAAAAGGGACGTATTTTGGTTGATCTTGCAAAGTTTGTAGGAGAACTCGTACTGAGATCGTGTCCATGGTCAGTGGAATCGATTGGCTTAAGGAGTATCCTATAAACTTAATTAGGGAGTTAGTGGATTCAATTAGGGCTCGTGACCATGCCCGGCTTGTGTCTTGATGGGATCCACCGACGAACTATATTACTAATTGACGGCTACCACCATTGTGTTAGTGAGAGCCACCAAAATACATCGAAGCTCTAATCTACGAGAGTGGTGTGAGCTGAGATCATTCTGACCACGAGAGTGTCATGAATATTGTCGATTCTTAATGCACATATCATGTGCGCCTGTCGCGAGAGCGGGGTTAATGCGATACGTCAGATTCATGACGCTTAGAACCATGAATTCTACATCTTGGATTCGACAATCCCTATAAATCCAATGCAACGTAAGAGTCTTAAACTAGCATCGACATCCGACGATTCTAGTGGTGAGTCCTAAAGCCATAGTCTTTTTATATTGTGTGGAACACCTTGTTTGCGACGTTGAGTGGCACGACCTTCGCATCCATCACCATTACGACCCTCCATACTCCACATCCACCAATAAACCCGCAAGTCTAACTCAACCTTGGAGTAGATAGGTAGTATATCACCGCTTTTCCGTGTTCGATACGCGCTTGCGGTAAATGACATCGTTTCGGAGTTAATTCCGAGCCGATCATGCATACCTTTCTGGGGGTGCGCATCCTCACAGACAAGACAAGGCCAACGCTAGAGGCCACTAATTTCAAACTGAAGGTGTTATTGATAGGTTTTATACAGCATGACCAATTCAGAGGAACACCCATGTAAAATCCCATTGATCACCTAAATTCCTTCCTTGAGAAGATGGATACGCTCAAAATGAGTGGTGTCATAAGTGATGCCATCAGGCTAAGACTATTTCCTTCTCACTTAGGGATAAACCTAAGAAGTGGCTTAGAAGCCATGCTCCTGATACTTTTGTTTCACGGGATAATCTTTCACGAGCATTTCTAACCAAATTCTTTCCTCTAGGGAAAAACGTTAAAATGCACAATAAGATCGCATCATTCACCCAGCTTGACCAAGAGTCATTGTACGAAGCTTGGAAAGGTTCAAGGACATGCAGCAAAATTGCCCACATCACGGTGTACCAGACTAGATCTTGATCCAATCCTTATGCAATGGACTATCCCGTCAGGTGAAGATGTCGATCGACGCTGTCGTTAATGGTGCAATAATGAGCAAGACTCCTGATGAAGCCAAAAAGCTGTTCGAGAACATGGCCACCAACAATTACTTGCGGAGCAATGAGAGAGCTACCTCAAAGAAAGGAGGTAAGTATGAGCTAGATGACGTCTCAATGTTATCCGATAAATTTGATGCATTGACGAAGCATTTGTATAAGTTGGTGCTTGGTGCTACTAATCCCCCTACGGCGACATTTTTTGAAGTGTGTGATATGCAGGGACACCCAGGAGACAAATGCACATCTACCTTTACCATCCCACCAGGGATGACTATAGAGCAAGCTAACACTCTATACGGGAATAATCTGAGACAACCCAACAATCCTTACTCAAATATGTTCAACCAGGTGTGGAAGAACCACCCAAACTTCTCATATCACAGTGGAGGATTGCAGCCACGAGTATCATTCCCATAACAGCAGTAGCCATATGGACCTCCTCCACAAAATTTCCAAGCTCCTAACCAACAACCACCCCTTCCCCCTGTTAAATCAAATCTTGAGAAACTGATGGAAAGCTATATTTTGATACAGGGGCAAAAGAACGACTATTTTCAGACATTCATTCAACAACTCATCACGGACCAAAAGTCCATGGAAACTCAGGTTGCACAGCTAATAGAGCAAGTAACAAAGCTGAATAGGCAACATGGGCAATTACAGAGGCAAACAGAGCAAAATCCATGAGGGCATGTCAACGCCATCACCACGATGAGTGAAAAACAAACAGAAGACCCTGTGATGCCAGCAACTGAGGAGAGGGAGCCTATAGTTAAAGTGGATCCCCGCATTGAAATTGTGCATGATGAGAATGATGGAGTATCACCACCAATTGTTGAGCCACACAAGGAAAAGGAATTTGAAAAGGGTGATGAAGAAACCTCAATGGAAGCCCCAAGAGTCTATGTTCCAACGGTTTCATTCCCTTTGGG
Organism: Scilla litardierei; assembly: GCA_030789695.1. NCBI lineage: Eukaryota > Viridiplantae > Streptophyta > Magnoliopsida > Asparagales > Asparagaceae > Scilla > Scilla litardierei. The sequence continues at coordinate 37,241,703 of CM061142.1, forward strand.
ATTGGCAAAAGCGAAGCTAGAGGAAAAATACGGAAATTTATTTGATATACTAAAGCAACTACACATCAAAATCCCGTTTCTGGATGCCATCTCAGAGATCCCGTCATACACCAATTTTCTGAAGGAGTTGATCACCACTCGAGGGGGAGAAGGGAGAAATTTGTGCTACCAATAGAGTGTAGCGCCATCCTCCAAAGAAAGACCATAGAGAAGCTTGAATATCTGGGTAGCTTTGCCATACCTTGCGATGTGGGAAAAATTTCAATTGAAAGAGCGCTACGCAACCTAAGGGCAAGCGTGAGCTTGATGCCGTTAGGTATAAGCGAGAGGCTCGGGATTAGAGCACCAAAGCCCATCAGAATGACGCTGCAGCTTGCTGACAGATTGATAAAGTGCCCCGTAGGGATCCTCGAGGATGTGTCGGTGAAAGTTGGAGATATGATAATCCCATGTGATTTTGTGATCATGGACATGTCGGAGGATGTCCGCATACCTATAATTTTAGGCCGTCCGTTTCTAGCAACTGCGGGAGTGTTGATTGACATAAATGGATGGAAGCTGTCCCTCAATGTCAGGAAGGAGAAATTTGAGTTCGACCTTCAGACGAGCATGAGGGAATTCATGGAGGACGATCAATGCGACAATGTTGACCTATTGGAGGAAGTGATCGAAGAGATAGAGTTAGAGGACGTGCTCTTAAACCCCATGGAAAAGCTTTTGTTTGCAAATTCTAAACATGAAGGGGATTGGGAGACTGTTGCCCTAGCAAGAAGTTGAACAAAGCATCAAGGAAAGGAGAAATGAAGAAGACTCAAGGTCACTCCCAGTTGATCCTAAGGAGCTAAAGATAAAGGAGCTATGCAAGGTGACGTCAAGCACCATCAAGGACAAGCATGGAGCGAGAGTGGATCTTACGATCTCCACCTCAGAGCCACCATGAAAAAATTAAAAGGGAGTCGAGCTAAAGACTTTGTCACGCCCCGTTCCCGAGTAGAAAAGAGGGAGAACGAAGAAACTGAATATGCAGGTCACTGCGTACATGCTGGGATAATACAAGTAAAACTCCACAGTTATATCAAACAACCTCATGAAACATTAATAACACTTCATATGTAACATGTTTCATTTATACATACAACCCAAGTGTGTCAATATATATACACCGCTCTCAGTCTGCCAAGACATCCCAGTCACAGTACAACCCCAACTCATACCAACACTATCCCTGAAACTCAACTCCAAGCCACCACCGACTCTGCTGTCCTTACCTAAAAATAGGGGGAGCACGTCAATACGTGCCCCAGTAGGAACCAACTTGGGTTTGGAACTCCATTTTAAGGTTATCAATTCACAAGGCAAGGAAAGCGAAATAGAGTATGTAACTAAGTGATATAATGAAAATTAAATAGTTAAATAAGGGAATCATACCTGCGGTCCAGTGACGAGCTACTGCAAGAAAGGGATTAGCACGAATAATAATAATAATAATAATAATAATAAAAAGAATAATAATAACAGTAACAATAATAATAACATGAGGGCTCAAGTAACCAATATCAAATACGATAAGTGCAAGTGCCTGAGGCATGACACCAAGCCACAAAGTACGGGCAAAGGGGAGGGGAAGTGCTGCCAGCAGTAGAAGTAACACACAAATCTTATTTTATTATTTCATAATTGAGTTAATTGGAACTTGGGTAAACTGTGTGATACCAGGACCTGGACTTCATCCCAAATATGGGATGAATATAGCACACGACGCAGTGGACACGGGCACTGTACGTCGGGCCTCTCACCTCCCCCGTCCCTGGCAGGAGTGAGGCTATCCACATATAACCCAACCTCCGTATGACCCCTCCACTCCCGATAAAGGCGAGTGGGTGTAAAAATCCCTTCCACTCCCGATAAAGGCGAGTCGGTAAGCTCCACACATCACATAATCATCTCCCAACTTCACAGTCCAGGCCTCATATCCACAATTTACTTAAATCCCACCTAAAACCCGGGTTCTGCTAACTCACCCTCATTATAGAGGACTGAGATATATCCAATTTTATAAGTTAACATCATAAGTGACACGTTAGGGGGTTCAATGGCATGGATGTGCACATGTCACTTCAACTGTTCGTCATCAAACATAGGGTCATGCACTCACGTGACATGTCCTCTATCACAACATAGGGTCATCCACTCACAATTTCAATGTATACATGACATTCAAGCCTCTAACTTTACCAATTATCAATGAGGCTCCAGGCCAACACTAACACATACACATTTTTCAAATTACCAAATGTTGCCTTCATTGAGGCATTTCATCGAACACGTGGTGAGCGTGACGTGCACGTCCATAAGAACATTAGAAAATCAATTAACAAGACATATCATTAATCTAATTTACATTCAAGAACAATAATCATGGACAATTGTGGTATAAATGACAATATTACACAAATCATATCACCATGCAAAAGCTTCAGCTAGCAGAAATTGCACATGATGACATAAAACGTGGCTGATATCATCCATTTATACACATAATTTAGCAAATCTTCCTGAATGAAACCTGTAGATATGATAGTTATGGATCCACAGATAAGTATTCATGCATAAATATTACGTATTTGATTTATGGTGAATTATTTAGTGAAGGGTGTCAAATCTGTTTTTCAGACAGATTTCTGGGTCTGTGTTCAAAGCCAATTTTGAGTATGTTCTAGCCAGCATTTCGACATATAGGCACTCTGATAAACTTTTAGATAATCTTCTTAAGTTTCCAACAAGACCAAGATCACAAAATTTCATTGCGAGTTCAGGTAGTTATGCCCTTTCTATTGAACTGTGTCAAAGATGGGAATCAAACAGACATGCTGTAGAGTTTGAATTTTTACTCCCAATTTCAGAATTGAACCTATATCAATATTTACATGATTTTGGGGTAGGACTTCAATATATACATGCTCATAATTTTTTTGAAATCCAATTCAAATTACATTAACCATAATCAAGGTAAATTCAGACATCAAGAATTATGAATTTTAAAAGGAGACGACTTTGCTAGGAATTTCAAAGGGGAAGTTGTGAAATTGGGCAATAACATGTAAAAATTGACTATCTTCAACACTTAATAGATAAAAAATGCTATAAAAACAAATTAGCAAAAATTAAATTGATTGGAATTCCAACTCCAAGAGATTCCTACCTCAAAAGCTTCATTTTCCTCTTCTCCTTCTATTCTTTCTTCTCCATCTTCTTCTTCTTCTTCTTCTTCCTCCTCTTTTTTTTTGTGGAAGAATTTTGGCCATGGAGACATGGGAAGGCCGGCCATGGTGAGGGAGAGAGAGAGGGAATGAGAAAGGGAAAGAAAGAATGAGAGAAAGAGAGAAAATTCTAGGTTTTTCTCTCTTTTTCCTTCCTTTTCTTATTCTTTTCTTATCCTCCAAGAAAGGAATATTCCAAGGGAATATTCCATGTGAAAATGACCAAAATACCCTCCCATGTTCCAAGTATTACAAGTTTTCCATTACTTTACACACACACAACTTGGGTATGTACGCACAGCAATTTAAGCCCAAATGACTGTTTTGCCCCTGACCTTTCTAAAAATTTACGGGGATTGCCATTGACCCCCAACCCCTTTCCACACTAGCATGGCTCCCCTTATACACATCCACACACATCCATGCGTGCATACAAGCATCACACACACACGTCTAATACTTCTCTGTAGTTTTTGCACCAACGACGTCCTTCGCATTTCTCCCACATTCACTTGTCGCATTCTCTTCCCTTAGCCACGTTTTACGGCCCAATCCCCCTTATGCTACATCACATATATCGATATCTACGCTTATTCCATGCCTACCCACGTATCGTAAGTAGAAATATACATGTGTTCAGTAGAATACACGTATAGCACGAAACAGGGCATGACATCCTACCCACCTTAAAATAAAGTCCGTCCTCGGACTTCCTAGGGTGTGAACCTTACCGAGGTCAACCAGGTATGATGGTCTTACAACCCATGAAGTACAAACAAGAATACGTATCTACCCCACACTTATATACACTATATACTTCACTATCATCTATACACATTCGCATCGTGCACAAGTCACAGATACATCCTATTATTCATATAGCAGCACATCCATAGCACTATAAGTATCATTACATACACATACGTATATGTTCTTCACATAAACATCTAGGCACACATATTCACACATTAACATATACATCACATACCACAATTGAGTCTCTATACGTATTATTACACGTATTTAGATCACTACTCATATCCAGATGCATAGGACATCACACCATATCTATATCACGATACGTAAGGTATTCATACATGGCACGCTTTCAGATACATCACAATACATTCAAGTATAAACGATTTATATTCTATCTCTTTATATATTTACATATACGTCTACATCTATGCACGGTTACCCAGCAATACACATTAATCTACACACCATTGCTTGATAAACAGGGTCACTATCACGGTGTCACTCTGTATGTACCCTGGATCCCTATACTCCCAATGCTTAGTCACATGGGCTTACTCACATTCGTAGGCACGTAAATACATACATATGCACAGTCGTTAGTCACATCCATACATACGTTCACGTGTACGTACCAGCACATGCATGATTGTGTCACATAAAGTCAGCAATCATAGCTATAGATAATATACACACAACCTCACATCCATAGTAATGCACCTACTACCTCACACAGGTAGGCATTTATACCACACACAATGCATACAAGAGTGCACAAACATAACACATCCCTTGTCATATGTCACACACACACACACACACACACACACACACACACACACACACACACACACACACACACACACATAAACTACTTTTGCACATCCTACGCACATACTGCTATAATAGTCCAATAAATATAAATGTCCATCCACACTCCATACACACACACGTATACATATAAACGTGCAACCAATTACATACATATCAACAGTTTCATTCACTTACATTTATCAAACATATTACACACACATATATTCCCTATCTATCACACTTATATCCATATTGCGTATGTATATACACACACACATACTCTGGTACGGACCTATATATATACACGTATACAATCATGAATACAGTCATCCAAACCACACCTAGATATACCTAGGTAAACAACCATATAGGATAGATCAGCAGGTGAACAAACAAAGGCATAGGTAATACATACGTATGTATATAGTTATCCATTCATCCAATAACAACAAGTACTTATGCTCCCACTACATACCACACATACATAGCACATTCCTACACTCCATCGTGACACGCATATTAGAAATCCATACCACTATAATGCATATTCCTATATACACATCAAGCAGTATTTTACATAGATACTCCATATGCACATATTCATACATATATGTATAAGTATCAGTACCATACATAGATTTCTGAATCTACATATAACCAAATGCATGTACACACATACACACAAGACCATTATACTAATAGTAAACATGCACACTATCATGCATATATAGATATACGTACCAGGACCCATGTACCATGCACCTACATTACTATGTAAGGGCACACACATCCACGCCGTTAAGCTACCTATACTATACTAGCAGGTAGTCGGTAGCCATCCGTACCACTATATACATAGCATCCAATATATCCACACTTTTACTAGTATACTCACAAATAAGTACATTTCAATATTCACATGTATTCGATAGAGCCACATCCACTTTACGTACACATCAATGTATATCAGAATGGGAATCATTCACATACATATACATATAACCACCCAAAAGACATACACCAATGCACATTCAATAATAACAACACATGCACACAATCACACCATGCTTGCTACAACACGCCTACATACATACAAGTATCTCATATGCCAGTACACAATCCTCCTTATACCATTATATACGGAAGGGTAGGGTACTACATATACATCCAATGGTCCTATAGACACCATTCGACGTGGCTCACATACACACACGTGTATGTATATGTATATGTACATATATATGTATATGTACATATATATGTATATGTACATATATATGTATATGTACATATATATCTATATGTATATATACATATATAAATATATAGATATATATCATAACTCTCAAATCCTTATATCCATCCCCTCTTACATGCGTTACATGTCATACATATATCCATATCACGTAATAGGCACAGTATAGGGCTAGGGACCTAAACTTTGGTGGACGGGTCTAAAGCACCCTCTACCCACCTTAGAATACATCTACCCCCAAACACCCTGGAGCAATACTCATACTACATGTATGCCCATTACTTGTCTACATCACTACATACATACCATATATGGCCAGAGCACATCACCTATCTTCACGCAATAATACAACCCACACCCATATACCCATGTAAAACAATATACCAATTGCTATAGGCACATAGGCAGCACATACATATACTCTCAGGTATTTAAACTTTTTAACACACTAGGAAGTCATACCCTAGTAATGCAATACTAGCGACATATATGCACTAACTTTCCACATATATATATCTACACCACCTACCCATACAAGCACACATATATTCACACACATGCACTTACCCACATATGTCCAGAGACAATGTGGATATCCCACTACTTTATCCATACAAGGGCAGATGTACACACATTAGTGTACTCCCCACATGAAACACAACTATATTTAGGAGATAGTGAGCCGCATACATGTACTCACATCACATACATACACACCCTCACCCATGTCCTTATAAACATATAATATCCTTGCTTGCTGATATGTATCCATCAGTACACTTCCACCATTAATAAACATATACTTATCATCTATTCCTCAAAGTCACATAAGTACAACACATATCAGCCTCACATATCTGTATCGTATACTTTTATAGAGACGTAGTATACATACATTCAAGTATTCACTGTTGGATATTGGACTCCCCGGATTTGGTTTTGGATGATGAACAAACATAAATATAATATGAACTAACACTTTGTGAGCGCAGTTATGGAGATCGTCGCCAAATTCACATGAATATCAATAACGACGTCTCAAGACTTCTCAAAGCACGTGATCGTATGCCTAAAGCTTCGTTGAAGCTTATGGACCTATTTAGAAGTCATGAAGATTCGATCGAAGCTATTGAAGACGGTATCGTCAAGTTTAATTTATAGTCTTTAAGCTTCTTTCGTAGAATGTTAAGCCTTGAGTAGGTCTTACGTTTTAATTCTTCATAACGCTCATATCTTAGCTCTAGGATCTTAGTAGAAGTCCATACAATTCTTCCCGAAGCTTCGCGCTTCGATTCGGGACTTCTTGTGCATGTTAGTCGGTTCAAGAAGAAGAACTGACCGACTAGATGGTGATCTAGTCGGTCAGCCAAGCTTCTTGGACCGACTAGTTTCTGTCAGTTAATTCTTAGCTCTTTACTGTTTACAGTTAGTCGGTCTAAGTTGACTCACCGACCGACTAGTTTGTGAACTAGTCGGTCAGTGATGCTTCTGTGACCGACTAGTTGAGCTTTCCCTGAACATGCACATTTGAGCTTGAGCTACTGTTTATCATTAGTCGGTCTGTGCTCATTGATCGACCGACTAGTTGATGAACTAGTCGGTCAACTTTCCTTCTTGGACCGACTAGTTTAGTTTACTGTACATGCCAAATTTTTCACCATACTTACTGTTTATTGTTAGTCGGTCTATGCTCATTTGGTGACCGACTAGTTGGTGAATTAGTCGGTCAACATTTGTTCTTGGACCGACTAAGTCTAATTCTTCTCAGACTTCAGTTTTATCTGTTAGTCGGTTCACGTTGAGTAACCGACCGACTAGTTGTGAAACTAGTCGGTCAGCTACTCTTCTTAGACCGACTAGTTCCTTTGTCTGTACTTTGATCTTTTCTCAGTTTACTCATTAGTCGGTTTACGTTAATTGACCGACCGACTAGTTGATAAACTAGTCGGTCGGTGATTGTTCTTTGACCGACTAGTTGGGTTCAGAAAAGAGCCGTTGGAGCTTTAATTGAAACGTTTTTCTCTCTCTCTCTCCTCTAACCTATATATACTTGTTGGGCTGCATTCATTGCTGCCAAGGCTGATATTAATGCAAGTTTAGAGTTCAAGAGAAATCAATCCAAGCTCATTCAAAGCTCATTCCCTCCATTCAATAATCTCTCCTAACTCTTACTTCCAAAGAGAGATTCATTGAGTGTGAAGCCTTCCAAGCCAAGTGCTTGATTCTAGGTCACCAACATCCCCAAAGCTCTCCATCGCTGTTCTACATCTTGGAGCTAGGGTTTAGTGCCACTTCTTCCTCAAAATCATCCTTGCCCTAATTCGTAAGCAATACTCAAGGCATAGGTATTTTGTTCGGTAAGAAGTTTCTTTATTTCATTTCATATTTGATTTGTAAGTTTCACTCTCGGTTGTGAGAGTGTGGTTGTGATCCCGGGTTGTGGGAGTCACAAATTATATTTTGTATGATTTGACTTGTGGAGGTTTTTCACAAGTATTTCATAGTGGAAATCTTGAGTTAGGGTTTCTAACTCAAGTATCCGGAGGGGATCCGGGTGGTTGGGACGTAGGATCACCGGGAACAAGTCGGGGAGACTTGGGTGGATCCGAACCCAGTAACATCTCTTGTTAGCGTTGTTAATTTTGTGTTGTCATTCAATTTAAGCTTCCGCAAATTGATTTGGTAGTTGTTTGCATTTTAATTTGGAATTATACTCCTTATTATTTTAAAGTACTATTCCCCCCCCTCCTAGTACTTGTGCAGTAGCTTGTAGGGCATTACATTTGGTATCAGAGCCAAATACTAAGCTATGTCTGCCAACGACAACAAGACCGTGCGTCCACCTTCCAACTATGACACCTTCAGGAACCGTGAAGGAGCATCTTCGGTGATGGAAGGACATTCCTCTACAAGGCCTCCATTCTTCAACGGTACCAACTACGGGTACTGGAAATGCCGGATGGAAACCTTCCACCGGAGTGCGTCTCTATGGAGGACCACAATGAAGGAATACATCGAGTCCGAAGAAGAAGACTTCGAGAAATGGACAACCGCGGAGGTCGCCGCGGAGGTAAGCAATGCCAAGGCAATGAACGCCTTGCAATGCGTATTGGAGCCCGAGGACTTCAATAAGATATGCACATGTAAGAGTGCATATCAAATTTGGAACTCCCTCCTCATTCTACATGAAGGGACGAGTCGGGTAAGAGACTCTAAACTCGTTGTTGTAAACAAAGATTACGAAATGTTTCATATGCAACAGGGCGAGAAGATGAAGGAGTATTACGCTCGCTTCGTCGACATCATAAACGAGTTAGAGGCTCTTGGCAAATCCTACACCCAAAAGGAGAAGTGTTCGAAGCTTATCGAATGACTTCCTTCTTCTTGGGAAAAGCGTACCTTTGCCATCGAGGAAGGTAATGACATGAACAAGTACACCGTAGTTCAACTAATGGGTACTTTAATGTCATACGAGGTACGCAAGGATAGCAAGCTCAAATTGCAGGAAAAGATGAAGTCCTATCTAAAGCAAGACGAGCCAAAGAAGAAGGCTATTGCTTTCAAGGCCGCTCCATCCACATCCACATCAACCGATGATGAAGACTCGGAAAACGAGTTGGACTTGGAGTCCATGGCACTCATGGCCAAGAAGTTCAACTGTTTCTTCCGAAAAGGTAACTATAAGAACAAAGCTAAATTTGGTTCTTCTAACGCCTCTTCCTCTCCTTTGTGTTTCAAGTGCAATAAGCCAGGACACATGAAAGCGGAGTGTCCTCTCAACAAACAAAAGGAGAAGTGGAAGGCGCCAAAATTCGATAAGTCCAAGAAGTACAAAAAGGGGTACAAGAAGGGACTTGTCGGAGCAACATTCACCGACTCCGAGGATTCTTCAAGCGGAGAGTCGGACGATGAGAACGTGGAGCAAGCGCACATGTGCTTCATGGCAAGAGAGGAGCACGATCAAGGATCCTCCTCTTCCGATGATAGTGATGACGAAAGCAATGAGGTAACCATGGACGATCTTAGGAATGCTAACTCTCAACTTTGGTCAAAATACACTAAATTAGTAAATAGATATACTAAAGTAAAAGATGACCTAGCTAGCATTCAAACATCGCCTAAGACTATCATCACCAACAACGACACCGTTGTTGAAGAGTTAAGAAATGAGATTGTTAATCTCAAATCTAAACTTGAACATGTTAGCATTGAGGATGCAGAAGAACATAAGATAGCGGATTTAACTTCTCAAAACTCGACTTTGAGTATTGAGAACGAGAATCTTAAATCTCGTGTTTATGTGCTCACATCGCAAATATCCACTTTGGATATTTCTTTGCGTTCTCTCAAAGAGAAATATGAGGACACATTGGGCCGAATCAACAAATTCAACAAGGGTAAGGGCCACTTGGATAATATCCTAAAAGACTTACTTCCGGCCAAACACCACATTGGCTTGGGGTATATGATGGGAAATTCATCCAAGTCGTTCACTACTTTTGTAAGGCCAACTTTCGAAGCCTCAACGAGTGGGAGCAAACACTCTATTGGTAGTTCATCTACCAATGGTGCTTCCACCTCGTCCACACCCTCTTTTGGAAAGAAACCCACTTTGGGTGGACCTCCAAAGAAGGGGCATGCCTACATGTACACTCATACCATGCCACGTAGGAACACACGTCCTACTCCACCGGCTCACTCATATGATGATTTTATGCGACACATTCACGGGCACGTGCACACCATGTGAGACACCCTCACGCACGTGTTCCCACACAAGCATATGTACACCCACAACATCATATGAATAATTCTCATCGTGCACCATTCCATCATGTTCCTTATGCCTATCCACAACATGCATCACGTAGAAATCAACGTCGCATGCATGCACCCAATAGGATGATGGCTCCCAAGATTTTCACAATTTGGAGCCCAAAGGACACAAGCATGGACGAAAAACAAATGTATATGAATGCTTATTTTTCGGATGTTGTGCATAGTAGAAATTATGTGGGGAAGTCTAAGTCCAATTGGACTTGGCTTCCAAAGGTCTAATCTTTTGGACCCAATGACCTTGGGTACCATGATATGAAATTCTCTATCTTTAGGTACTCAAGGAAAAGAAAAAGAAAAGGAGCAACAAATTTAAATTTAGCTCCAAGGGAAATTGGATACTCGATAGCGGGTGTTCAAAACACATGACGGGTGACGCTAGTTTGCTCTCTGGAGTGGTTCCCATAGCAAATGGAAATCGCGTCGTATTTGGAGGCAACGAGAGCGGAACCATCATAGGTGTTGGTAAAGTGGGTAACCCTTCTAAACCCCTAATTAGTGATGTTTATCTTGTTAGTGGTTTAAATCATAATCTTATTTCAATAAGCCAACTTTGTGACAAAGGTTACAAAGTTAGCTTTGCGAAAGGATTGTGTCACATTTTAAGAAAAGATAATGATAAATTATTGTTTTCCGGAACTCGTCATAAAGATATTTATATTTTGGATCTTCCTAAGTCATATGAACAATGTCTCGTTGCCAACACAAGTGAACAACACTTATGGCATCGACGCTTTGGACATGTGAACTTTGGAACACTATATAAGCTTTCAAAATTAAATTCCATTAAAGGTTTTCCGAAGCTTGTTTTTGAAAAGAAAAGTTTTTGTGATTGTTGTCAACGTGGCAAGCTTCCTAAATCTTCATTTAAAACTAAGAAAAGCATTTCTACTAAACGGCCACTAGAGCTATTACATCTAGACTTATTTGGGCCAACTAGAGTTGCTTCCTTAGGAAATGCAAGATATGGACTTGTCATCGTAGATGACTATTCAAGATTTACATGGGTATTTTCATTGAGTAATAAAAATGAAGCTTTTGAAAACTTCACAATTTTTGTTAAGAAAGTACAAAATCTCTTAGGAACCACCATTGTCACTATTCGTAGTGATCATGGAGGTGAATTTGAGAATGAGTCTTTTGAGACATTTTGTGATGAAGTTGGTATTACTCACACCTTCTCTTTCCCTCGTGCACCTCCTCAAAATGGTGTAGTTGAGAGAAAGAATAGGACGCTAGTGGAGTGTGCTCGCACTATGCTTGATGATAGCCAACTTGGCCATCAATTTTGGGCGGAAGCGGTACACACCGCTTGCTATGTGTTTAATAGAATACTTTTGAGGCCCGGAACTAAACAAACTTGTTATGAATTGTTGTTTGGTAGGTTGCCTCAAGTTAAACATTTTCGTGTTTTTGGTTCGAAATGTTTTATTAAGAACACGTATGGTAGTTTGGACAAATTCGATCCAAGATCCGATGAGGGGATTTTTGTTGGATATTCTTCGCGTAGCAAAGCCTACCGGATATTCAACAAACGAACCTCAACGATCGAGGAGTCGCTTCATGTCTCTTTTAATGAAGGATTTGTTCCAACTAGAATTTCAAATGATAATGATTCTATGGATGTTTTATGTGATTCATTTGATAATTCTAAGTCTAATGATTCTATTGATTCTATTGAGACTAACCCAACTAACGAAGTTGTTGAGAATGTTCCTAGTGATCAAGGTATTCCCAAACGGCTTCATACCGTTCGTGACCATCCTCATGAGCAAGTCATTGGCAATATCTATGATAGTGTCAAGACGAGATCGCAAGTGAACTACTTCGCTCATTGTGCCTTTGCCTCGTCGATAGAGCCAAAGAATATTAATGAAGCATGCGAAGATAGCGCTTGGATCTTAGCCATGGAGGAGGAGCTCATTCAATTCGAGAGAAATGAAGTTTGGGAGCTTGTTCCATTGCCATCGAAGAACCACACCGTCATAGGGACAAAGTGGATCTTCAAGAACAAAACCGACGAAAACCAAGTCGTCGTCCGGAACAAAGCTCGGTTAGTTGCTCAAGGCTATCGACAAGAGGAAGGTATTGATTTCAAAGAATCCTTCGCTCCGGTAGCTAGATAAGAATCAATTAGATTATTATTGTCTTTTGCATGCCATAAGGATTTTAAATTATTTCAAATGGATGTTAAAAGTGCATTTTTAAACGGAGATGTTGTTGAGGAAGTTTACGTTTCTCAACCTCCGGGCTTCATAAATGAAAAATTTCCAAATCATGTTTTTAAACTAAAGAAAGAGCTTTACGGCTTAAGACAAGCTCCTCGAGCTTGGTATGATCGCCTAAAGAATTTTCTTTTGGATTTGAATTTTAAAATGGGAGAAGCCGATTCTACACTTTTTGTTAAGCATGCGAATAATGATATAATTTTAGTTCAAATATATGTTGATGATATCATTTTCGGTGCTACTAACTTTGCTCTTTGCGAAGAGTTCTCTAATGTTATGAAGGAACAATTTGAGATGAGCCACATGGGTGAGCTCAAGTATTTCTTAGGTCTCCAAATTCGCCAAATGGACGATGCAATCTTCATCCACCAAACGAAGTATACGGTGGAGTTGCTAAAGCGATTTGGAATGGAGAGTGCTTCCGGGAAAAAGACTCCAATGAGCACGACTACGCATCTTGACAAGGATACGGACGGTAAGGATGTAGACATTCGTCTATATCGAGGTATGATAGGTAGTTTGCTTTATCTTACCGCAAGTAGGCCCGATATTATGTTCGCCGTATGCATATGTGCTCGTTATCAATCTCAACCTAAGGAATCTCACTTAGTAGCGGTAAAGCGTATTTTTCGCTATCTAAGTTACACTTTAGATTTTGGATTACTTTATCCAAAATCTAGCACATATGAGTTAATCTCATATAGTGATGCCGATTATGCGGGATGCAAATCCGACAAGAAAAGTACTAGTGGCACTTGCCATTTTATAGGAAATTCTCTTGTCTCTTGGTTTTCCAAGAAGCAAAATTCCGTATCACTTTCAACCACCGAGGCGGAATATATTGCCGCCGGTGCCGCGTGTGCTCAAGTTCTTTGGATGAGACACACACTTAAAGACTTTGGTATAAATTGTGATACTTGCCCTATCATGGTTGACAACCAAAGTGCAATATGTCTTTCCAAGAACCCGGTACACCATTCCCGTTCGAAACACATAGATGTCCGCCACCATTTTTTAGATGATCATGTTGCTAAAAAGGACATCATTTTAGTGTACGTTGAAACCCAAAAGCAAATCGCCGATATTTTCACGAAACCCCTAAAGGAGGACTCCTTTGTGCGGTTGCGTCGAGAATTCGGGATTATGGGTGAATCCGAGATATAGGATTCATGTTTCATTCAATAATTTTGCATGCTATTATATTTGGCAATATCTCTCTCATGCTAGAATTATTGGATTTTTCGGGAATTTAAGTGACATTTTGATTTTTCGTTCGATTTATGCGTAATCGTCAAATTTTGAGTTTTCGATGTTTAATGGGGTAGTTTAGATGATTATTGAGAGTTTTGAGATATATCTTCCAAGCGTATTGTGGAGAGAAATTGATTTTCAAATTTTTAACTCTTTAGTCGGTTCATGTTCAGTGACCGACCGACTAGATTGAGAACTAGTCGGTCAGTAAATGAACGCAGACCGACTAAATCTTGTCAGTATATCTTGGTTTCAGCCACTGTTTACAACTAGTCGGTTCAAGCTCATTGACCGACCGACTAGATCGTGATCTAGTCGGTCAGTGCTTGAACTGTGACCGACTAGTTGTGCCAGGGACTGTTTGGTCTTTTGTGATTTCGACCGACTTAAACTCGATCTAAACCGATTAATTCTCACTTTACTCGATTGATTTTCTTTTCCTCCAGCTCGAAACCCCGTCCTCCCTCAAAACCCCTCGACTTCCGATCGTTCTCCGGCCATTTTCCGGCCGTCTCCGTCGATCTCTACCGTCGGCCCCTCCTTCTAGGTGATCTCTTCTCCTTCTAGGGTTAGATTTCCTTTCCTAGAGCTAGGGCTTGCTCGGTTTTTTAGGGTTCTTAGGGTTTATCTATTTTTCGGCTAGGGCTTCTTCGTTTGATCTCCTTGTCCCGTGTCTTGCTTCGACTATGGCAAGAACACGTATTCCGATCACTCCGTCTAGCCCCTCTCCGATGACCGTTGATCCAAACCCTTCGGATCCCGAACATCCAACCCCTCCGAAACGTAGAGCCAAGACCACCCATCCTTCGTCGTCTTCGCCTCCTCTCAAGAAGAAGAGGACGACGACCGCTAAACCTAGATGTCAACCGAAACCCAAACCCAAGCCTAAGCCCAAGGCCAAAATTCTTGCCTCTCCTTCTTCGTTCCATACTCCTACCGATTCCGATACGAAGTATAACCCCGAGACCGAGACTCATAGGGAACCCACTCCTCCTATCCATCCCGAGTCTAGCACCCACCCTCGTACGTCTACCCGAAAGCCTAAGGGAAAGGGTCCGATGCCGGTGGGCGGTGTCGATATTTCGTTATGTCGCGATGACCCTTTGTGTCTTGTGGCGTATAACCGTATCGAACATTGCCCTCTGCTTCTGGAGCATTTCGTCCCGTTTAGCGACTTTATAGGGTTAGCTGATCTTCTCTCATCGTCGGGTCTCCTCGACTACCTTCGATTTGACCCGAAGGCGAATCCTCACCCCTACCCTAGATTAGTGAAGCTTTTCTATGCGAATAGGATCCGGGGTCAGTACGATCAGACCCACTCTGTTGAGACGACCGTTTTGGGGACTCCTATAGTCCTCACTGCGGAAATCTTAGGAGAGATTTTGGGTATCTCTTCGTCTGGCCTTCTTCCCTCTGATATCTCGGTTGACGATATTTCCTCTCTTGATCAGACCATCCTTTCAGAGATTTTCCATCAGATCCCTCCTGCCATGATTGGCGTGCCATCTAAATCCTTCAAGCCAAATGCGTGGGTCCTAAATCTGATTCTGAAGTCGTGCTTGCTTCCCAAGTACGGCTCCTCATCTCTTCCGTCCCAGCCATTTTTGAAGCTTATCTATGCGATCTTCATGGGGAGCTCGATTAATTGGGCTCGAATTATACTCGATAAGATTGACTCTTTCGAGTGTATTCGAAATTCCAATAAATCGTCTCATATCCCATATCCTTGCTTATTGACCCTCGTATTTCGTCATTTTCGTGTCACGTTGCCTCGTGACGATGAGCGTCCCCTTGGTCCTCCCCTGAATGCGACGGCCGTCAAGAAATCTCTTGCGGCGCTTTGTCACGTTCAGAGGACGACACCTTCAGCGTCTGCCCCTGCCAGTGCCTCTGCTACTCCCGTTGCCACCCTTGATGATGTCGTCCGGATACTTCTTCGTCACGAGTCCCGCTTGGCTCGTACCGAGGAGATAGTCTGACGTATGGCTCGTCAGATGGGTGTTGAGCTTCCTCCTTCCGTGTCTGAGGATGAGGAGTTTGATGAGATGGCTGAGGAGGACATTGAGGAGCTTTGTCGTGCTTCGACTCGTGCCCCCGAGGGCACTTCTGCTGGTACTGCTGTTGCTGGTGATACCTCTTCCGGTGCTGCTGTTGCTGCTACGTCTGCTGGTGCCCCCGAGAGCACACCTGTTGCCACCACTCCTGTGGTGGATACTCCGACTGGTGCTCCCAAGGCCACTACGGTTGCTGCTTCAGAGGTTGCCACTTCAGTCGCCTCTCCTGCTGATCTTCCGGACGTTCTTGCTGATCCAGTCACCTCCTCTGCTCCTGCTGAGCCTGCAGTTGCTTCTGATCCTCCCGCTGCCTCTTGAGTTTCTTCGAGGCCTCTCCTGATACTCATTGGATGATATATCTTGTACTGAGAGATGTTGGGTAGGATAGTGTGGGTGGCTATGTATTTTGGATCATTTTGATGATGTATTTTGATATGTTTGATGATGATGTATTTTTTTTTTGTTGACACTCTGATATTTTGTCATGTGATGATGTATTTTTATGCACCGATCAGTCGATCGATGGTTTGTATATCGGTGATGTAATCTGCTTCATATTATATAAATATATATACATCGCAGTAGACATTTTATTATATTGTGCAATTTTTATGTCTCTAATGTTTGATTTCGTCGCTCGACGATATTCACTTGGTTTAATAGAACTTTCTTCTATGAAAACATAGAATTGTTTTCCATGCACTAAATTAACCAAGAAATGTTGATATTGGAAAGTATATTACATAACTCAATCCGTTAAATTGATTTGAGTTTTGATGAATTCGTTTTATGATTTTTCGACTTTGGTTTCTTTGACACACCTTGATTCAATTTATATTTTTCTCTTTGGTGTCACTTGAACCTTCGTCGTATTCTACGACTCCCGTGCTTTTTAATTTGAGGCCATTGTTGTTGTCGTTGTTATCCTCCCGCTCTTTTTGCTTATGCCAAAGGGGGAGAGATATAATAATAACGATGTGCCAAATGAAAATTTAAAGCATTTCTCCAAGAATCTAACTTGATGTGTTAGATTCAGGGGGAGTTAAGATATATAAATGGATTTTCAAATCCGATATTTCAATAACCTTCATTTGGTATTTAAATAATTCAACAATCGATTCTCATTTAATATACTTCACTCGTCTGCTTGATGCGTATCATTTTTGTTTAAATTGGAATTAACGTGTCATCAATGCAGGGGGAGTAAGTAAATTTCATTTGAATTATTATTTTTGATTATTATTTATGTTAGTTTGTCATCACCAAAAAGGGGGAGAATGTTGGATATTGGACTCCCCGGATTTGGTTTTGGATGATGAACAAACATAAATATAATATGAACTAACACTTTGTGAGCACAGTTATGGAGATCGTCGCCAAATTCACATGAATATCAATAACGACGTCTCAAGACTTCTCAAAGCACGTGATCGTATGCCTAAAGCTTCGTTGAAGCTTATGGACCTATTTAGAAGTCATGAAGATTCGATCGAAGCTATTGAAGACGGTATCGTCAAGTTTAATTTATAGTCTTTAAGCTTCTTTCGTAGAATGTTAAGCCTTGAGTAGGTCTTACGTTTTAATTCTTCATAACGCTCATATCTTAGCTCTAGGATCTTAGTAGAAGTCCATACAATTCTTCCCGAAGCTTCGCGCTTCGATTCGGGACTTCTTGTGCATGTTAGTTGGTTCAAGAAGAAGAACTGACCGACTAGATGGTGATCTAGTCGGTCAGCCAAGCTTCTTGGACCGACTAGTTTCTGTCAGTTAATTCTTAGCTCTTTACTGTTTACAGTTAGTCGGTCTAAGTTGACTCACCGACCGACTAGTTTGTGAACTAGTCGGTCAGTGATGCTTCTGTGACCGACTAGTTGAGCTTTCCCTGAACATGCACATTTGAGCTTGAGCTACTGTTTATCATTAGTCGGTCTGTGCTCATTGATCGACCGACTAGTTGATGAACTAGTCGGTCAACTTTCCTTCTTGGACCGACTAGTTTAGTTTACTGTACATGCCAAATTTTTCACCATACTTACTGTTTATTGTTAGTCGGTCTATGTTCATTTGGTGACCGACTAGTTGGTGAATTAGTCGGTCAACATTTGTTCTTGGACCGACTAAGTCTAATTCTTCTCAGACTTCAGTTTTATCTGTTAGTCGGTTCACGTTGAGTAACCGACCGACTAGTTGTGAAACTAGTCGGTCAGCTACTCTTCTTAGACCGACTAGTTCCTTTGTCTGTACTTTGATCTTTTCTCAGTTTACTCATTAGTCGTTTTACGTTAATTGACCGACCGACTAGTTGATAAACTAGTCGGTCGGTGATTGTTCTTTGACCGACTAGTTGGGTTCAGAAAAGAGCCGTTGGAGCTTTAATTGAAACGTTTTTCTCTCTCTCTCTCCTCTAACCTATATATACTTGTTGGGCTGCATTCATTGCTGCCAAGGCTGATATTAATGCAAGTTTAGAGTTCAAGAGAAATCAATCCAAGCTCATTCAAAGCTCATTCCCTCCATTCAATAATCTCTCCTAACTCTTACTTCCAAAGAGAGATTCATTGAGTGTGAAGCCTTCCAAGCCAAGTGCTTGATTCTAGGTCACCAACATCCCCAAAGCTCTCCATCGCTGTTCTACATCTTGGAGCTAGGGTTTGGTGCCACTTCTTCCTCAAAATCATCCTTGCCCTAATTCGTAAGCAATACTCAAGGCATAGGTATTTTGTTCGGTAAGAAGTTTCTTTATTTCATTTCATATTTGATTTGTAAGTTTCACTCTCGGTTGTGAGAGTGTGGTTGTGATCCCGGGTTGTGGGAGTCACAAATTATATTTTGTATGATTTGACTTGTGGAGGTTTTTCACAAGTATTTCATAGTGGAAATCTTGAGTTAGGGTTTCTAACTCAAGTATCCGGAGGGGATCCGGGTGGTTGGGACGTAGGATCACCGGGAACAAGTCGGGGAGACTTGGGTGGATCCGAACCCAGTAACATCTCTTGTTAGCGTTGTTAATTTTGTGTTGTCATTCAATTTAAGCTTCCGCAAATTGATTTGGTAGTTGTTTGCATTTTAATTTGGAATTATACTCCTTATTATTTTAAAGTACTATTCACCCCCCCCCCCCCCCCCCCCTCTAGTACTTGTGCAGTAGCTTGTAGGGCATTACATTCACCACCTAGTATTTACACCCACGTGTATCCATATACCACTACAAGCATCCAGGATACGTGTAACGTTCATGTCATTCAAATTTACAAGTATACCGCAACATATATATATATATATATATATATATCAAATCTCTAAGCACAACAAATGCACTTATATCCACGGGTTCACCCAGCTACATATACACGTGTATACCAACAATATACATCTATAGTATACTATAGTGCTAAAAGTTCATCCCCGAACTCCCTAAAGCTAGAGGTTCCGGGGTGGATCACTCCAGACTCTCTAGTCACTACCCACCTTAGGGCTAATCTATCTGAATCACCTACTGAAGTATTACATGTACTATCCTTACGCACATCACAGTGCGGTGACCTGCATGGGCCACCAAAAACTGTCACGCCCCGTTCCCGAGTAGAAAAGAGGGAGAAAGAAGAAACTGAATAAGCAGGTCACTGCGCACATGCTGGGATAATACAAGTAAAACTCCACAGTTATATCAAACAACCTCATGAAACATTAATAACACTTCATATGTAACATGTTTCATTTATACATACAACCCAAGTGTGTCAATATATATACACCACTCTCAGTCTGCCAAGACATCCCAGTCACAGTACAACCCCAACTCATACCAACACTATCCCTGAAACTCAACTCCAAGCCACCATCGACTCTGATGTCCTTACCTGAAAAATAGGGGGGAGCACGTCAATACGTGTCCCAATAGGAACCAACTTGGGTTTGGAACTCCATTTTAAGGTTATCAATTCACAAGACAAGCCAAGCGAAATAGAGTATGTAACTAAGTGATATAATGAAAATTAAATAGTTAAATAAGGGAATCATACCTGCGGTCCAGTGACGAGCTACTGCAAGAAAGGGATTAGCACGAATAATAATAATAATAATAATAATAATAATAATAGTAACAATAATAATAACATGAAGGCTCAAGCAACCAATATCAAATACGATAAGTGCAAGTGCCTGAGGCATGACACCAAGCTACAAAGTACGGGCAAAGGGGAGGGGAAGTTCTGCCAGCAGTAGAAGTAACACACAAATCTTATTTTATTATTTCATAATTAAGTTAATTGGAACTTGGGTAAACTGTGTGATACCAGGACCTGGACTTCACCCCAAATGTGGGGTGAATATAGCACACGACGCAGTGGACACGGGCACTGTACGCCGGGCCTCTCACCTCCCTCGTCCCTGGCAGGAGTGAGGCTATCCACATATAACCCAGCCTCCGTATGACCCCTCCACTCCTGGTAAAGGCGAGTGGGTGTAAAAATCCCCTCCACTCCTGGTAAAGGCGAGTGGGTAAGCTCCACACATCATATAATCATCTCCCAACTTCACAGTCCAGGCCTCATATCCACAATTTACTCAAATCCCACCTAAAACCCGGGTTCTTCTAACTCACACTCATTAGAGAGGACTGAGATATATCCAATTTTATAAGTTAACATCATAAGTGACACGTTAGGGGTTTCAATGGTATGGATGTGCACATGTGACTTCAACTGTTCGTCATCAAACATAGGGTCATGCACTCACGTGACATGCCCTCTATCACAACATATCATCCACTCACAATGTCAATGTATACATGCCATTCAAGCCTCTAGCTTTACCAATTATCAATGTGGCTCAAGGCCAACACTAACACATACACATTTTTCAAATTACCGAATGTTGCCTTCATTGAGGCATTTCATCGAACACGTGGTGAGCGTGACGTGCACGTCCATAAGAACATTAGCAAATCAATTAACAAGACATATCATTAATCTAATTTACATTCAAGAACAATAATCATGGACAATTGGGGTATAAATGACAATATTACACAAATCATATCACCATGCAAAAGCTTCAGCTAGCAGAAATTACACATGATGACATAAAACGTGGCTGATATCATCCATTTATACACATAATTTAGCAAATCTTCCTGAATGAAACCTGTAGATATGATATTTATGGATCCACAGATAAATATTCATGCATAAATATTACGTATTTGATTTATGGTGAATTATTTAGTGAAGGGTGTCAAATCTGTTTTTCAGACAGATTTCTGGGTCTGTGTTCAAAGCCAATTTTGAGTATGTTCTAGCCAGAATTTAGACATATAGACACCGGATAAACTTTTAGATACTATTCTTAAGTTTTCAACAAGACCAAGATCACAAAATTTCATTGAGAGTGCAAGTAGTTATGCCATTTCTACTGAACTAAGTCAAAGATGGGAATCAAACAGACATGCTGTAGAGTTTGAATTTTTACTCCCAATTTTAGAATTGAACCTATACCAATATTTACATGATTTTGGGGTAAGACTTCAAGATCTACATGCTCATATTTGTTTCGAAATCCAATTTGAACTACAGTAACCATAATCAAGGTAAAATCAGACATCAAGAATTCTGAATTTTAAAAGGAGACGACTTTGCTAGGAATTTCAAAGGGGAAGTTGTGAAATTGGGGAACAACATGTAAAAATTGACTATCTTCAACACTTAATAGATAAAACATGCTATAAAAACAAATTAGCAAAAATTAAATTGATTGGAATTCCAACTCCAAGAGATTCATACCTCAAAAGCTTCATTTTCCTCTTCTCCTTCTATTCTTTCTTCTCCATCTTCTTCTTCTTCTTCTTCTTCTTCCTCCTCTTTTTTTGTGGAATAATTTTGGCCATGGAGACATGAGAAGGCCGGCCATGGTGAGGGAGAGAGAGAGGGAATGAGAAAGGGAAAGAAAGAATGAGAGAAAGAGAGAAAATTCTAGGTTTTTCTCTCTTTTTCCTTCCTTTTCTTATTCTTTTCTTATCCTCCAAGAAAGGAATATTCCAAGGGAATATTCCATGTGAAAATGACCAAAATACCCTCCCATGTTCCAATTATTTACAAGTTTGCCATTACTTTACACACACACAACTTGGGTATGTACGCACAGCAATTTAAGCCCAAATGACCGTTTTGCCCCTGACCTTTCTAAAAATTTACAGGGATTGCCATTGACCCCCAACCCCTTTACACACTAGCATGGCTCCCCTTATACACATCCACACACATCCATGCGTGCATACAAGCATCACACACACACACACACACACACACACACACACACGTCTAATACTTCTCTGTAGTTTTTGCACCAACGACGTCCTTCGCATTTCTCCCATATTCACATGCCGCATTCTCTTCCCTTAGCCACGTATTACGGCCCAATCCCCTTGTGCTACATCACATATATCGATATCTACGCTTATTCCATGTCTACCCACGTATCGTAAGTAGAAATATACATGTGTTCAGTAGAATACACGTATAGCGCGAAACAGTGCATGACAGACTTAAAACAAGCGCTTCTTGGGAGGCAACCCAAGTTCTTAACTTTTCCCACTTTTTATTTTATTTTAGTTAAAATAGTTTGTTTTGAATGAATAAACTAACCCTCAAAACCCAATTTGACTCATAGTATTTTTCATTGCAGTGAGAAGAACACGACCGCTTGGAATACCCCACACGGTCGCGTGGAGGAGAGCATAATAAGTAAAATTGAAGCAGCTGATCCTGGTTGACGAGGTTGCATGATATGTCATGAACAACCGTGTCAATTTAGGCCAAACGAGAAGAAATTTGAAGCTTGGAAATCAAGGATTACACGACCGTTTCAGCTTGACCACGCAGTTGCGTAATGATGCCAATTCTTTGGAAATTTTGGCAGAATTCCCCTCTGACAAAACGGTCGCATGGTCCAAACGACGCGACTGCATCAACCCATCTCTAAAGCCAAATTTCCCTATTAAAAATCCCATCCACATAGTCGTTTCCATCCCAACGAAACAACCGTTTCATCAAAACAAGCACAATGCCAGAATCTCATCCGAAACGACGCAGTCGTTTCGTCCAAGCGACGTGGTCGCGTAAACAACCCATTTCTTTGGGTTTTTTATTTGTATTTCTTTTTGACGAAACTATCTCGTCATTTCTTCGACACGACTGTGTGGACCCAATTTTTTGCCACTCAAATCCCTCGACGATGCGGTCGATATGCCCCTGACGTGACCACGTCGTACCGCCTGCATCACACACAAAACCTTAAGATCATATTCTCCTGAAGCGGCATGGTCATTCATCAAACGACGCGACCACATTACCTAACCGTGTCGCCTTCTTTTATAAACCCAATACCCCAAAATGGTCGAGTCCTCTTCAGAAATATCGAACTTTTCGACTTCTTCATCGTCTCTTCTTCCTCTCCGATCAGCCACACCCCCTCAAACCCTTATCCTCTTCCAAAATCGACTCCCTGCACCTCTCCAATATTCCAAACCCTCTTCACTCATCCTTATCTTCGTTGAAACGGCCGACAAGAAACCCTAATACGGTTGATTTGGGGAGAATTTCAACAACGCTGACACGACGCGGGCTAGCTACAAGCTTAGGGGAATTCGACTAATTCTTGGGAGCACCAACAATGCAACAAGGATCTCCGATTGCTTGGTTACACTCGCTCCTTATTCTCGCTTTCAATTTTTGCCCAAGTTCTTAATTTGCTCGCTAAAACTTGCAAATTGTGTAGAGTCTTTGTGTTTCACTCATTCACATACACACACCACATTGCATACAAAATTCTACATTCACGATGCCCCCACGACGTGGTAAGCACACTATACCAGGCCAACACAAGGGAGAAGGAAACAAGCACGCACTCCACAGCTGTTGCATCCACATCTACTGCCCCAATTGAACCATCAGCCATTCCACCTCCATAGACAAACACTTTGGGAATCATCTTCGCTGATGAACATCAGCAAAACACTTTTATAACCCTTTATCGACGAACCATCATCCCAATTAAGTTTCCGAGCATCTCTGCTACAAACTCTTTAGGTCTCACCGAGGGTGTCCAGACTCTCTTGCACAATAAAAGTAGGGTGTCCACAGATAGACATCAGAATGTGAGGCACGCACCTATAAGAGACTCACCCAAGAGTTTCTTTGTTCACTCTTGCTCTAACCAAATGGTTTTTCATTTTGCTTGATGAATAAGGACTATGGCATGTCCTATGATTTCTTGAACAACATTTTCAAGTGGCCCATGGCTATCACTCCTGATGCATTTAGGAACAATGGTGGAGTCCCACAAGCTTATGATTCTGATGTTTTCTACGAGAAAATCACTAGGTAGACACCCTTCCCCGTCACTAGGCCTAAGGCATCCTCTGTCATTCATACATGCCTTCATGTAGTCCTTCACATCATTGCGAATACCATTTTCTGTCGGGAAGAGACTGGCCAAGTCTCTCATAGTGAGCTCTTCTTCCTTTGTCGATGACTCAACCCCAGAGCATTCACAATGACGGCAACACTTCTCCTCGTATTCTCATTCATGCCGGTTCATATTTGGGGTATATGTTCTTCCACACTGTTAGTAGCCCCGACACCAAGATTTACTACGGAGGGCTAATCACTGTCATTGCTAACCTCCCTCATGTATCATTCCAGATACCTAATGATTGGATGACTGTCCTTGGCCCCACCTCAGTAGATATCTCTGTCCTCATGAATACACACATGATTAGAGAGATCGGGGACGAGAGATTTTATTGTCTTCACGGGCCTCTTTCCATACCTTATACCACGCTCTCCAATCCTGATCACGTTAGAATAGCAAGGGCCATGCAGTTGGCATTTCCACCAGATCTAGATCTTACTATCCAGCCCCAGCCTGCACAGGCCCCACCTCATCCTGATCCCGTTCGGATCCCAGTCGTCCCTGATCCTTCTACTGTTACGCACTCTGCCTCTGTCAGGCCTCCACCACATACACCCCACACATCTGTTCATCAGTTTTGATGTAGATCTTGTCCACATGGCGAGGGTACTGCCACAGGACTCCACATCCACCCTTATCCACGAACGAGAGACTCACACGAGTGGAGGAGGCACTTCAGGATTTCAAGACCACCATGATTATTTCCCTGACTGCACACCGATCCTCGATAGACGGCCTTACATCCATTTTCACGACTCTGTAATCGCACTTCGATGTCGTCTACCGTTGGCACCACACTCAGGGACATTATCTTGTAGCTGTACCCACTCTCCTACTCATGCCACCCCCACCTCAGCCATCGACGTCTGCACACCCATCCACATCTACACCTCATATTCCCTCACCATCACCATCACCACCACACCCATCTGGAGCACCATCATCCCCTCCTCCATCCACACGTATTCATTCACCCACACCATCAACTGTTGCTCCACCCACTTCACCACCCATGGATGTTGCATACCCACCACCTTCTGACGCACACACTCCACCCACAGCACCCACATTACCACAACCTGACGGTGGCACCACATGATGAAATTACCAATCTCTTTCAACACTCGCACTTTTCGTCCTCACACACTAACGAGTTTATCACTTTGAGGACAATGCTTCATTCAGCTTGGAGGAAAAGCACTTTCATGCCCATTTTTCTTTTTATTTCTTTTCTTTATCATCCACTTATCCATATTTTTCTTAAACATATTTTTTCCTTTTTCTTTCTCTTTTTTCTCTTTTTTCTTTTTACCATGCATCA
Source organism: Scilla litardierei (assembly GCA_030789695.1). Lineage (NCBI taxonomy): Eukaryota > Viridiplantae > Streptophyta > Magnoliopsida > Asparagales > Asparagaceae > Scilla > Scilla litardierei. Next base: position 37,267,946 of record CM061142.1, read on the forward strand.
TGTTTCGTTTTATTCACTATATGCATCAAAAACCCCATAAAAATTTGAAAAAACAAAAAAAACAAAAATATTTGCATTCACATCATATTTCTTGCATCATACTACATCCATTTGCAAATACTTGCATTCGCCTTAAGAATTTTTCGAAATCGAGACTTTATATGCGTGAGATTTCGAGTTGAATTTCATTCTCCACTTTTTTGCTCGATTTCTCGATGTTGCTTAGGATGTTTGATTAGGATAAGCATTTAGCTTCGAATCCCACTTAATATGCATGTCATGACTATTCTCATAGCGTCTCGGGTAAAAGTACTTGAAACCGATGCTAAGTTGAATTTCCCTTAGGAGTCCACTTATAAGTGGTTTTTATAGATATATTTTACGATCATCTCATACGGATTTTGCCTCATTTTATTTTCCCCGCTTTTGTTTCCTTTTTAAATTTTGGGTCCATTATTTGCATTTCGGGTAAAAGGGAACGAATTCGGGATTTTAGAGCATGGAAAAGACGAAAAGTACCAAAAGAGTCAAAAAAGTGAAAGGAGCAAACAAGGTGATGAGATGGAATCAAAAGAAGAAGAAGTTGAAAAAAGTAGCTCCACGCGACCACGTAGGATACCCCACAGGACCGCATGGAAGAAAGCAAAGAAGAGGCCAAAAAGAGCAGCAGAGCAATTCGACGCGACCGCGTGGGATAACCCATGCAACCGCGTGGAAGAGAGCTAAGACAGGAGCCCAAGGAAGCAGTAACATCATTTGATGCGACCGTGTGGAGCGGATGCACACTACTGCGTCGAACGGAGCAAAAAGGAGGAGAAATTAAACTAAGGAAAGCCCAATCGACGCAGTCGTTTAGCCTCGACGCGGTCGTTTAAGGTATATGGACTTACTGGAATTTTGCAAATAATATCGATACCATTGCGTGGATTCCGACGAGACTGCATAGATGGCTAACCCCACACGACCGTGTGGAGGAGAAGCCATAAGAAATGCACAAGCCTCGCAAAGACTGAAGATCGAATCATAACTCTGTGGTTACCTTCACTCCATCTTATTTTTCCTTCGAAGAGTGTCTAGTCCTTATTCCAAGCATATTTATTTGTATTTTTCTGAGATCGGAACAATTTTATAAATTTTCTGAAAGACAAGACTATACTGCAGAAACTTCCACGCGGCCGTGTGGAATTACTTAAATGGTCGTTTCGGGTCGGATTTTTCCCAACTCGTTAGGATTTCTAAGTGGGTTTTTAAGGGTTTTGTGCACGTTTTGAGAGGGGGGCAGACCCTGGGAGGCGTTTTCTTCCTCTTTTTCATAATTCTTCTTAGTTTGTTGGTGTAGGGTAGGTTATATTAGGTTTTTGGCTTGGTTTTTCATCCGTTGGAGCAATTGTAACGTGGACATCTTGTAATACAATGATTGAAGCTAAGTATTTCTTTCTTTATTTTGGGTTTTTATAATTGTTCTATGTTCTCTTCATTGAATCCTTGTTATTCTCTATGTTTCCATATGCTTTGGGAGTATATTCTTGATCTAGGGAGACAGTGGAACCCTATTTGTGGATTTGAGCATGTATTGATGAGATTTGATTGGTTGTTGAATGATTGATGATTTGGGGTATGTTAGGATGTTTATTATCAAAGCAAATTGATCTCTCCCTTGTGGTTAATTAGATTAGCCGTCGGCGAGAGTCAGTACTAATCTAGGGTTTTCAATCCCTACATTAATTCATACTATCGATAAAGCTGATGAGAGTCAAGCATCAATTAGAGCCCTCCTAACATAGATCCAACACCTAATCCACGAGATTGGCATGGAGGAAGATCGAGGGCATTCGTGGATGTGATTCACCTAACATATATCGATGCATCAACGAGAGTTGACAACGATATAGGTTAGGTAGTCCTATCATAGCATCACGAGAGTGGGGGAAGGAGAATGCCCTTATGTTAGATGACCTCTTATGAGTCCCATGAGTTCAACAACCGATCGATCCAAGTCAATCCGTGTCCAATTCACAATTGGGTGACATCTAGCCCTAGATTCCCCTTTTATTCTATTTGTTCCTTCCTAGTCCACATATCCATCTCACATAGCTAACCATGGCTTAGGATTGAGCTAGTACGTGATCACCCAACCTCCCTGCAGATGACCCATATAGCTCTACGACGACAGACGTGTGCTTGCGGTTTACAAATATTAAAGCTTTAACAAGTTTTTGGTATCGTTGCTGGGGGTTACACCTGATTGATAGTAGTTTAATTTTAGGCTTGTTAGTCTACGTGTCAAAAAACTTCATAAATAAATAAAGAGAAAAAAATTTACCCTCCACCCTCATTAATATTTGTGCTATTCTCTTTCCTATCGTACTGACGACCCTCTCTTTGTTCTTTCTTATTTTTACTTAACCAAGTGCACATGGAGTAAAGAATTATGATGCGAGAAGAAGATATCTTTCACTCTTTGCTAGCCAGATAGACACTTTGGAACAGTAGATCTATGGGTGGACAGCAAGGGCATACACCCATGCACCCACACTTTCAATTCCACTACCTCAGAAATCCAGTAAGGAAATATTGGTGGAGAACCATAATGAAACTCAAGAGCGACAGAACGTCTACTTTCAGACCTCTCTCCTGTAAGGACCGTCTATGCCTTGTAATACTAACAACAAACACTCTATATGGGTGAATAGAGTAATGAAAATAAATTGTGTAATTAAAAATTAAACTTGCAAATGCAGAATTATAAATGCAAGAGGAGAATAATTCACACAATCAATGCAAACGCAAACACAAGATTGTATCTGGTTCCCCAAACTTGGGTACGTCCAGCCACACCAAATATCCACTATGATTCTCACACAGAGAGTGAAAACAATCTCACATGGAGATACCTCACACAGATGATTTGGATTCTCACACAGAAAAATCATTGCTCTTACCCAAAGAGACTTTAACTCTCACACACAGAGTACACAACTAACCCTATACAAGGGTTAACCTCTCACAAAGAAAGAAACTGCTCTCATAAAGAAAGCTAGAGTTTCAACTTACACGAAGATGAAATAAATAATCTTACCTATGCCTTGAGATGAACTTACTCAATATGAAGATGAAGGCCTAAAAGAGGACCTCCAAGTAATGAGATTTGCTTGAATGCACTAGGATGATTTCCCTTGAGCTTGACTTCAATGCATGAAGAGGAATGTGAGCTCTAAGAGGGAAATGAGATAGTTTGAGAGTGGCGTAATGATTCTCAAAGATATGCAATATCAACCAAGAGTTCTAATAGAACTAACCCATCTCCTATGAAAAGAAAGCCACTAAAACCCCTCAAAACCAATCAAAAAGGCCAAAGGAGAAAATCCGCAATGGCTAGATTTTGGCAACTTACGGCTTGGACTTGCAACTGTATAAGGAACGACAGTCGACTGGCCAATGGCTATAAAATTCCGAACGGCTATAATCTGAGCCAGGACAGGTGATTGTAGAAGACTACATAGATGCATGTACAATGTGCAGGCGCCTATAAAGACTTCGTCAGGCGACTGTCACATGGGATGGACTGAAGCTGAGAAAATACAACTTACGCACTTGTGAATTCAAACGACTAACGAGCAAAGTCCAGGCACCTAAAAGATGACAAGCGACTGTAAAATCTACATCAGTCGACTGACACACAAGCTGGAGAGATGTCGAGAAGAGACAAGTAACGCACGTGTGCATTCAGATGACTGAAGAGCAAAGTCCATGCACCTGAAGAATTACAGGCGAGTGTACACTATACATCAGTCGACTTACACACAAGCTGGACCGAAACCCAGAAATGACAAGTTATGCACTTTGGTATACAGACGACTGAAGAACAATATCCAGGCGCCTGATGAAAGACCCACACCTGTCAAATGAACTTCGGTCGCCTGCTCCACAAGCTCAAGAACAAGTCAAATAAATATTTGCCTTAATTTGTGCACAACAATCGGCTGTTGAATGCTGGACAGGAGCTTGGAATCACCCAGTCGCCTGTCCTTCCTTCATCAGTCGCATGTTGGAGAGCCAGAGACTCCAATTGAGCCATTTGGCATGATGAACCTATTAGGTTGGATTCTATGATAATCCTAAGGCTCACTAAGATGGTTATATGCATGTGCATGAATGAGTAGACCATCTATAAGCCATTACAATAATCATAGACTCAAAAAGAGAAAAGCAAGTTAATGAAATTGCATGGATTACATTTGATTCTTTTAGAGTCTAAACTTCAACCTTGATACTTCCCATCATCTTCCAAGCTTTGGCACCTCTTTATGATCTTCCCTTCATCAAGATCCAAGCTTTGGCTAAGCTCCTCTTGATGTCCATCCTTGCACCAAGTTATTAGTCTCCAAATCATGATATTCTTCATTTGATAATCATGTGACTAAAAACATGGGAGTCATTAGCAACAACATAATGTTGTGATCATCATGAAAATAATATTGGTCTAAAACACCAATACATAACATCTCCAGCAGCTTATCGATGCCACCAAATTGATTGGGGACCAGCAGGCATAACTTACACATCAGATCAGCCAGCTATGCCACGAAATGAGCCCGATTGCTATATCTCGATGCCATACACACACGCAGTCAGATCAAGATTTTAGGGCCCCGATCATGGAGGATGAATCATGATTTGAAGGACAGTTAGAGGAGTATACCACCATGCCAGAGGAAGGTAACCCATATGAACCGAATATTTTACAATTTATTATGGATTACGTCTCCCATGCAGGTACCGCATGTGAAAATTTGTATGCTAGCTGGGATGGAGACACACTTCACTTACATTTTTATGATAACAGAGACGAGCTATGTGAGGGAGAGGATGAGATTTCCGACATTACATGCCCCAAGCCCTGCCTCCCTCCAGAATCATCATCCCAACCTGAAGCATACCAGATCAACGAACTAACTGTAGATCATGAGCCCACAGTTGAGAAGGATATGCATGTGGATACACACATGACGATGGATTCCAGAGAGCCGCATCTATGCCCACCTCCATACTTGTTGCAGTAGCCACCATCTATCACTTCTGAGGATGAACGTCTATCTGAGCTCATAGGCATCATAAGGGAGACCTCCTGAAACTACAAAACTCCCCTTTTGAATCTCAAACTCCATTTCAATATCATATAGATTCATGTACTTTTGACGCGACATACTTCTCGCAGGGCACATGTGCACATTCCATTGAGGTATGCTGGGTCGTATCAGCACCTGATGAGGATAGCGGAAAAAGGAACGTGGTGATGATCATACTATCCTTAGAGAACAACATGTCATTCTCAGGAAGTATCTGTCATTCGCATTCAAATTTTACATTTCATTTTGACGATTATCTTTAGGATACATTTATTTCAGGGAGGAATTTTTCACATCAGGCTGATGTTTCTCGCCTTCTGCAGGATGTAGGTGGACACCCTTGAAAGGTGCTTAGAGGAGAATTACTGGAGCTTGATGGCATTCGTGGCACTAGGACATTAGCTGAGCCATGAAATGAGCATGAAGAACAGCTACAGACTCTGCTCACTAGAGATTCGTGATTCACTCATTGATCAGGTGAATCCTACTCCACTAGTGTAGATAAATTTTATATGCTTTCTTGGTAGAATGAATAAACTCGTCTCCTCTCGATAGCGAGGGGAGCGTATTAGAATCACTTACTTTTATTTTTAATTTTCTTGAATAAATGAATAATCCTCTCCTCCTTGCGGCACACCCATATTTTCATGACCCCAAAACCCTTTATATGCTTTATGCTCATACTTCACCTTGTTTCATATTTATATGACTCCAACACCCCCCCCCCCCAACCATCCCCCCCCCCCCCCCAACATTTGCACCCATGCTATCATCTTATTCCTCATATTCAAGATATGCTTATATTCTAGCTTGGGGGGATGTATGTTTATGCATGCCACATTTATATCCCCTCACTTTCAAGCATTGAGGACAATGCTTAATTCTAGCTTGGGGGAGGATGCATTGCATGCTTGGTTTGCGTGTATGTTATGTTTAGAATTCCATTGCGCCAAGTTCCTATATGCATGTGTATTTCAGCGAAATTTTTCCAGATTTATACATCTTTTTGATCAATTTCCTATTATTCATCGTGATGTATGCATAGAGATGTCTTTGATACTAGATCTCGTCGTAATATGCTTGTTATGCTTATGTTCATAAACTTTAGACTAAAAGTATTCAAAACATGCATATGTTATATTTTTCTTGGAAGCCCATCTTATGTATGTATCTTGGTGGAGTATAATGATTAGTGATTTCATAAGGCTTGGATTAGTGGCATACTATCTAGTACTTAGGAGTATGGTGATCTAGCTCATTAATGTTCAAAAAAATTAAATTTGAAAAGAAAAAAAATAATAATAATGCACCGTTCTTCCAACTACATCAATAGCCGGGTCCTCGTGCCTCAGGAAGCATAGGGGATACGCGTCAAAATGTCTAGCTTGGGGGAGCACATAGGAATAAGGTTTTTAGATTGGTTTAAGCTAGTAGGTCCGAGGGGTCCCTCTAGGCCCAATGCCCTAAGGTCATCTGACCTGGGAGTCATTGACCCAACACTTCTTACACAAACCAACTAAGAATTCAAAAAAAGAAAAAAAAAGAAAAAAAAATGAAAATAAGAGCATGAATGAAGCTAGTACCCTCACGATTCATGGAGCAATAGCATGTCGTAAATTCCTCTCCCTTGATAGATTCATAACCCATAACATAATACCAACTCTTCCTCGATCCATTATATGATTTCGGTTTCCATCTTAATATCATATGCATGATAGAGGAATTATTTTTGAGATTTGAACATAATTATGATTATGTATATTGCATGTTGATTTATATCAGAGACGATCCTTTAGGCTATATCCTGATAGACTGATAGGGGTTGACACGCTTATAAATTTCATAATCTGAAATTTTTTGCTCTACATGTATATATACTTGTGGTAAAATTCTTGATATCGTTTGTTGAATGCATGCACACCCCACTCTATACTCTTTCGTTGTCTTCCTCGATGAAGAGGAAGAGTTTAGCTTGGGGGATTTTGATGAGTGGTTTTTATATATGTATTTTACGCTCATCTCATACGCATTTCGCCTCATTTTATCCATCATTTCATTTTATTTTCTCTGCTTTTGTTTTCTTTTTACTTTTTGGGCCCATTATTTGCATTTCATATGAAAGGGAAGGAATTCGGGATTTTAGAGCATGGAAAGGATGAAAAAGTACCAAAAAGAGTCAAAGAAGTGAAAGGAGCAAACAAGGCAATGAGATGGATCAAAAGAAGAAGAATTTGAAGAAAAGTAGCTCTACACGACCGCGTGGGATACCCCACACGACCGCATGGAAGAAAGCAAAGAAGAGGCCAAAAAGAGCAGCAGAGAAATTTGACGCGACCGCGTGGGATACCCCACGCGACCGCATGGAAGAGAGCTAAGATATGAGCCCAAGGAAGCAGCAACATCATTTGACACGACCACGTGGATCTGACGCACATGACCACGTCGAACGGAGCAAAAAAGAGGAGAAATTGAACTAAGGAAAGCCCAATCGACGTGGTCTTTTTGCCTAAATGATGCAGTCGTTAAAGGTACGTGGACTTGCTGGAATTTTGCAAACAATATCGATGCAACCGCATGGATCCTGATGCGACCACATAGATGTCTCAGCCCAAGCCAAAGAGAAGAGGAGTCATGCGGTCGTGTGGCTATCCCACACGACCACGTGGAGGAGATGCCACAAGAAGCGCACAAGTCTCACAAAGACTGAAGATTTGCTCACAACTCTATGATCATTATTTTTCCTTCAAAGAGCATCTCGTCTCGATTCCAATGCATATTTATTTGTATTTTTGTGAGGCTGAAGCTATTTTATACATTTTCTGGAAGATGAGGCTGCGCTGCAGAAAATTCCACGCGGCCGCGTGGAATTCCGTAAACGGCCGTTTCGGGTCGGGTTTTCCCCGACCCGTTGGGGTTTCTAAGTGGGTATTTAAGGGTTTTTGTGTACGTTTTAAGAGGGAGGCCGACCCTGGGAGGTATTTTCTTCCTCTTCTTCATAGTTCTTCTTAGTTTTTAGGAGTAGGATAGGTTAGATTAGGTTTTTGGCTTGGTTTTCATCTGTTGGAGCAATTGTAACGTGGACATCTTGTAATACAACGATTGAAGCTAAGTATTTCTTTCTTTATTTTGTGTTTTTATAATTTTTCTATGTTGTCTTCACTGAATCCTTGTTATTCTTTCTGTTTCTATATGCTTTGTGAGTAGATGCTTGATCTAGGGCAAAAGTGAAACCATATTTGTGGATTTGAACATGTATTGATGGATTTGATTGGTTGTTGAATGATTGATGATTTGGGGTATGTTAGGATGTTGATTATCAATGCAAATTGATCTCCCCCTTATGGTTAATTAGATTAGCCGTCGGCGAGAGTAGGGACTAATATAGGGGTTTTCAATCCCTAGATTGATCCGTACTATCGATGCGGATGACGAGAGTCAGGCATCGATTAGAGCCATCCTAACATAGATCCAAATCCTAATATCCATGAGAGTGGTATGGAGGAAGATCAAGGCATTCATCGGATGTAATGCACCTAACGTATATTGATGCATTGGCGAGAGTTGACATCGATATAGGTTAGGTAGCCCTATCATAGCAGGACCAGAGTTTGGGGTAGAGATAACACACGGGAATATCCTATCATAGCATTACGAGAGTGGGTGTGGAGAATGCCCTTAGGTTAGACGACATCTCCTGAGTCCCATGAGTTCAACAACCGATCGATCCAAGTCAATCCGTGTCCAATTTACAATTGGGTGACATCTAGCCCTAGATTCCCCTTTTATTCTACTTGTTCCTCCCATTTCCACATATCCATCTCACATAGCCAATCATGTCTTAGGATTGAGCTAGTACTTGATCACCCAATCTCCCTGCAGATGACCCATACAGTGCTACAACGACAGACGTGCGCTTGCGGTTTACAAATATTAAAGCTCTAACAAGTTTTTGGTATCGTTGCTGGGGGGTTACACCTGATTGAAGACCTATATAGGATGTTTATTATCAAAGCAAATTGATCTCCCCCTTGTGGTTAATTAGATTAGCCGTCGGCGAGAGTCGAGACTAATCTAGGGTTTTCAATCCCTACATTCATTCATAATATCGATACGGCTAATGAGAGTCAGGCATCAATTAGAGCCCTCCTAATATAGATCCAACGCCTAATCCACGAGAGTGGCATGGAGGAAGATCGAGGGCATTCTTCGGAAGTGATTCACCTAACGTATATCGATGCATCAACGAGAGTTGACATCGATATAGGTTAGGTAGTCCTATCATTGCATCACGAGAGTGGGGAGAAGAAGAATGTCCTTAGGTTAGACGACCTCTTATGAGTCCCATGAGTTCAACAACCGATCGATCCAAGTCAATCCGTGTCCAATTCATACTTGGGTGACATCTAGCCCTAGATTCCCCTTTTATTCTATTTGTTCCTCCCTATTCCACATATCCATCTCACGTAGCTAACCATGGCTTAGGCTTAAGCTAGAACTTGACCACCCAACCTCCATGCAGACCACGTATAGCGCTACGACGATAGCTGCGCACTTGCGGTTTACAAATATTAAAGCTCTAATATCCACTTTATACATGGAGCGATGGACTGATAGTTGAGTATAATGTTTTATAACCCTTAGGGACTTGGATAGAGATGTATCACTGTAACGGCATATTTCTGTATATATGTATTTCGTACGTATTCAATTAGTATAGTAATTTATTAGAGTATTAATTTATGATTTTATTTGTTATTATTATTTTCATAGCTCGAGATCGCGACTTAGCGATCGCGTTTATATCTTCTTTAACCTTTGGTGGATGTTGCTTCCAGGGCGAGATCGTAAATAATCCGATCCTTCTAATCAAATGATGCCTCAAAACTTATCTTGATAAAATCTAGACCAAATCTAAACATCTTAACGATATTGATTTCCTAATCCAAATTCTAATAAATTTAACATCGCAACCTACTGAATCTTAATCGTACTCTTAACAGATCATATCTCAATAATCCTAAAATCCAAAATAGATTAATTTTCTATATCTAAATATTTTTATTAAATGGATTATCCAAATCAAGCTTAACTATTAATTAAATTATTTTATCACGTTGTTGGGAGATCATATCATATCTCGACTTGTTACAACTTATTATATCTTCCTAATCATTATTTATCAGTTTCAAATTAAAACAATATCTTAACAATAAAATTTCCCGAATCTTAATTATCCAAACTAATCAAATCATAATCTCATATCCCTAACTAAACTGATTTCATAACCGAATCCTAACTTAATCAAATCTTAACCCAAGAATATTAGCCGAATCGGTTTCATAATCAAATCCAAACAACTTAAATAAACCGATCTCCCCTAACTGATATCTTAACCAAGCCAATTTTCACTAAACAAATCTGATTTAATTATCTTAATCAATTTTAATAATCCTAACTAACACCCCACGTTAATCCCTCATTTCATGCGGCATCTCTCAACGTCTTCCCCATAATCTCTCCCCATGTGCCTTCACGGTTTCCCTCTCTCCCTCTATTTTTCCCTTCAACTCAAACAGCCCACGTTCTCAACTTATTTAGCCATGCTTCCCTCAAATTAACCCCACGTTTCCTTAAATTTCACCACGTCTCCATCACATTCAAGCAACCCCCGCATAATTCCCTTCACTCTTTTTTCTTTCAAGGCCAAGAGAACCCATAGTCGATCTCCACCTCTCCCTATCTCAAGCATGTGCTCCTTCTTCTTATAAACCCAACGCCCATCTTCCTCCGAGACCCAACCCCTCACAGCCCACGCGAAGTCCCTCTTCCCCGCAATTCTCCCCGTCGATAGCCCGCATCTTCGCCCCGCCGCAGACCACCCAGCCTAACCTTTCTCCTCCCTTTAACCCAAAGCCCAGACAACGAACTCAACTTCAACCACCCTCACCGCCGAGCCCTCGACATCGCCGCCACAAAAACTTTCGAACCACCCATCATCACCCTCTCTATCTCCCTGCACCTCAGGCTTTCCAACCCGAAGCAGCTCACCATCGGTGAACCCAGCCCCGCACCCTTCACGGCAGCTCCACCCTTTCCCCAAGCCCACACCGCTGAGCGCCTGTAACCTCTTTCCCTTTTCCCCAAATGCCAACCAACTCCCGTCCTCTCTCCATCTCCACCTCACCTCGACCACCCTCTGCCTTTCACCCTTCGATGCCGTCTTCTACGGCAGAACCTGCACCCCAAGCCCAGTCGCCTCGTCGCTAGACCCCTGCCACCCCCTGTTCTCCTCTAAACCCATCATCCTCACAGCCTCCTCCTCCCAGCGAAGCCGTGCCCTCAACCTCCTACTCAAGCCCCGTCACCCCATGCCTCCGATGTCTGAACACCCAAGCTGCAACCTCCAAACAGCAACCTTAAGCATCTACGGTAGCCTCCGCCCCAAGCCCAGGCAACCCGCACACCTCCCTCTGATCTCTGAAACCCCGGCGACCACCCGCGAGCTCTCCGACAGCAACCATGAAATCCGAACTCCCCTCGCCGCAACCAAGCGACTAACGGAGGTACGTAACTTTGAGCCTTTATTTCATGCACAGTACACTAATAGGTAAGTTTATAAATGTTTGGTATATTTATATTAGAATATGTGATATAGTACGTATTTATATGATAGCAAGTATTAATAGGAACAATAGGTCTTTTAATGTTTACCTACACACACACACACACACACACACACACACATACAGCATCTATGTTAGTTATATACATATTTATACGTTTAATTTTCTTTTTTATATATATATGATGTTAGTGTACTGGTATTTAATATGATGCTTGTAATGATGTTAGATAATTATATTAGTAAGATAATTAGCTTTTAAATCAGTACCTCTGTTAGCGTACTAGTTATCTATATAATGTAAAGAATAGTGGTGATAGCTAATTTTGTTGATTTAAGACTGATAACTTAATATGGTAAATCCAACCTCGCAGAAGTACCGCGCATCCCGTTGCGATCATCTGGACCCCAAAAATCGTTAAATCAGGCAAGTGTGCATTTTTCTACACGTCTTAAAACATCGTTACATTTAACTGTTAAATCAAGAATCAATGATACTGTTTTACATCATGCTGCCTAACATGCTGATAATAAACTGCTTTTAACATATTTGATTGAATGGAATATCATGATGGAGTAGAATACCTTGACAGAATGGAACACCTTGATGGAATGGGATACCTTGAAATCGTGAATTCGTGCTTTTGATTTGGCTACTCCCGTCGGTCATATGTGGCTAGTCTGGCTAGTGTTCCAGTAGGGTTACATGATGACTAGTCTGGCTCGTATTCCAGTATATGGCGGTTTAGTATTCTGGCCCGTGTTCCAGCATAACACTTGGGTGGGGTAGTCCAATGTAGTAGAGTTCGGAATGCTAGATTGCACTTTTTTGGTGAATTCGACCGACACCTGGCCGGGTCGGTAAGTAACGAGCCACGGGTAGCTCACGGTGGCTAGGGTGCAATTATAGTCACTTTCCCCTCAGACATTGGGCTTGTCACTAGATAGGAGATTGATTGACACACTTTTTTACCCCTGTTGTTACTATTGAGAATTGTGTAACCTACTAGCTTCTCCTACTATTGACATGCTTATTACTTTATACATTGCACTTGCAGTGCTTACCACTTAACATATTACATCTGCCATGCGCACTACTTGCACTCTACACTTGCCATGCCACTACTTTACGCACTACACTTGTCATGTTTATTGCTTTGCATACTACACTTGCCATAGTTATTACTTTGCACACTACACTTGCTATGCTTACTGCTCTGTACACCACATATGCCATGACATACACTTCTTACGCTGCCATGCTTTAATTATTGAAATCATATTATATCACTCACCTTGCCTTGTTAATGATTTTGAAAACCTTGCCGAGGATCAATTTTCTTAACATTCTAAATCTTGCCGAGCGACCCTCGCTGACGTATATTTCTTTTTTCTCCTTGTGAAATATACGTCAGGTGTTAGACGGGTTGGCAGAGGAGTAAGCTTAAAGATTGAGCAGGTTGATAAGGAGTGTGTTGCCGTTGAGATCCCCCGCTGAGAAGCAACGCGTCTTCCCGGCATCGTTGTATTTATTTTTCTTTTTAAAGTGTATGTGCTTATGACACTCTCTCTTTCCATTTCTTTCATTGTTGTAATCCTTGAGACTTGAGATTGTAATAAATATTTATCTGTGTTGTATGAGTTTGCATGCAAGAATTTGCAATGTTGTTATCACAGACGTTTATTATGCTTAAACTAAGGAGGAAAAAAGAGAAAAAAAAGTACATCCTTCTTGCTTTAAGCACATGCGGACCAGCTCACGTCCTCGCTCCCAAGTATAATGTGGAGCGGGGTATGAAAGGTTTTAGTGGTGGCCCATACAAGACGTACTTATGCAAAACACTCCAAAACAACATAGATAAGATTACAATCTTGATTCTCAAGAACACCCCTCTTTGAATTCTCTACCCCATTCTAATCCATTAGAAAATCCTAGTCTTATGGGTTTCTAGTTATCAGTTGACCCAATAAGTTCACCCTTGATCTTGAAGCCATCTTAGATATTGTACCCTTTGTCGACAACCATAGAATTACCTTGTTTTGGACCCACAAGGTCATTCCATGGTCACCGTTACATTTTGATCGTCATATCATATTCCTTATTATTGCTTCACTTGATTCCCATCGTAACATCTATGTCATCATATTTTTACTTCATGTTATCCAATTGAATTCTCCCCACATTTGCCCTACTTAAAACTCATTTGATTCTGTTGGTCATTACACCTCCCATTAGGTTTATTAAATTTCGAGGAAGGAATTTTTATAAGGTGGGTATGATGTAACGGCATGCTTCTGTATATATGTATTTCGTACGTATTCAATTAGCATAGTGATTTATTAGAGTATAAATATATGACTTTATTTGTTATTATTATTTTCATAGCTCGAGAACGCGACTTAGCGATCGCGTTTATATCTTCTTTAACTTTTGGTGGATGTTGTTTGTAGGGGGAGATCGTAAATAGTTCGATCCTTCTAATCAGATGATTCCTCTAAACTTATCTTGATCAAATCTAGACCAAATCTAAACATCTTAACGATATCGATTTCCTAATCCAAATTCTAATAAATTTTACATCTCAACCTATTGAATCTTAATCGTAATCTTAACAAATCATATCTCAATAATCCTAAAATCCAAAATATATTAATTTTCTATATTTAAATATTTTTATTAAACGGATTATCCAAATCAAGCTTAACTATTAATTAAATTATTTTATCACGTTGTTGGGAGATCATATCATATCTCAACTTGTTACAACTTATTATTGTATAGAGATGTATGCCCTCGTGGCAATTTATCTTTGTAAACATCGTGTTCAATAAGTGAAAGTATGCTTTCTAATAAAATATTGTCTGAGTAATTTCAATTTATTAATTACTTAGATTATTTCCTTAGATTTAAAGTTAGGTCACATATGTTTCGCGATGTAGATTGTGATTATGAGAAATGTCTGACCGATAGCAGCTTGAATCTAAAAAGCGTTCATGGTCATAGATGTGTCGAGATAGGGATATCGACACATCGTACAGACCATTGTGTCTTAGTCTAGTTGGTCTCATAACCATACGACTTGGCGAAGTCAGAGACAATGCGCATGTGCTCATTAGAGAATGAGTCCACTGAACGACCCAAACAAGAGTTATTAAATGGTTAAACATTAAATAAATGTCATTAATAACTCTAAGTGTTGATAGGTAAGTTGGTCCTTAGGACTTGAGATCATTATACGAAGCTGTGCGTGAACGGTGTCACTTAGGTCTTAGATCTAGCTTCGAGGCAAGGCCTGTTGAAAGATCTTAGGCTGGGTGACACTTGAAGCATACGAGCTGATTAGTGATCAATAGAGGATTCGTCTCTTCCGTTAATGGAAAGTTAGTGTCACAGGTCAGTACGGCTCTCGGTAAAACCTTGGCCAAGGTATGTTGTAAGATGTACAATATGAATGTACCAGAGACTGACGTATACTGACCACTGCTAGCTAGTGGGGTTGACAGAGTTCCATACCCTAGGCTAGGCAAGTGACATAGTTGTGACAAAGGAACTAAAACTGTAGAAATCATCACGGTCACAGTCAGAGTGATCCCGTCGGCACTCTTGCCAACGAGTCAATCACATAATCGATGATTCTGAAACAGGGACAACACCTGCTGCTAGTGGTTACTGTCGTCTAGAGACTTCGAGTCTCACCCTGTAGTAGGGTCAGGCTGTAGGGTCTCACACTGAGTAATATTCACGTCTTAGTAATAGGAAGATCGTTAAAGAGGAATGCATTTGATGCAATGGAATGATTAAACTCACAAGTCAGTTGTGAGATGAAAAGCTAAAGAGTTTAGCATTTGGGATATATTAATACTTGGTATTATATTGACTTAGACGCATGGGAACGAAGGGGACTTCCTGAGAAATCCACATGAAGAATCCGTGTCCAAATCGGAGCTCTAACGAGCCCAGAAACGCAAAAACAGCTGAGATAGGCTCTTATTGGGCTTGCGGGTCAGACTCGCACCAGGCGGGTCAGACCCGCCAGGAAATAGCATGTTTGTGCTGTTTTTTGCGAAAACAAGATTTGAAGTCTATTTTCGACATTTGAGGGGTCAAATGATATCGGAATTGGATGCCTTTTTTTCTATGTGATCGTTGTCTCGAGATTTTCGATTTGACAGGTTGTTTGAAAGTTGAAACTCAGAAATGGATTTATGGTTAATTTTTGAAGTTTAGAATTCAAGTGAAATCAATCCCTATTGCCCATTTTATTGTCCTCACATTGCTCGTAGCAAGAGAGGAGGGGCCGGCTCCCTATATAAATAGGGGGTAGCCCTCCTCATTGAAAAGTGCACCAAGTCTACCATTCAAGGAGCTCCTAATTATTTGAGCAAACTTGATCAAGACTTAAAATTATTCTTTTCCTCTATTAATTTTTCATGTCCTCCAACCGAGTCCTAGCAAGGCAACGGGGAGGTCCAAATCTGATTCGGAAGTCTACGACGCGTGTTTACACAAGTGAAACCTTCTACGGCTAGTGATGGGCTCGGAGGTAAGGTGCGGCTCGGGAGGTGATCCAGTTCGCGACGAGGAGTGACGCGATGCGGTTCGGGATGCGGCTCAGATTTTGGAGCGCAATACGGTGGGGAACATCTTGCCTGTTCCAAGGCAAGATTCCGGGTGAGTCATATTTATTTATGCATTTCATATTTTGTAGTAGTTAGAACTTTCTCGCGTTGGTCAGACACAACTCGAGTCAGTAGATAATCCTGGCTAAGGATTTTTTTCTTAGGGCAGTAATTATTAAATAGTTTAATAATTGGTTTTTTCTGCTGCTTATTTAAATTAAGATCGTCCGACTTAGGACGAAATGTTTAAATTAGCCCTAAGGGACCTTGAAAATCCCTACAATTATATCTTCCTAATCATTATTTATCAGTTTCAAATTAAAATAATATATTAACAATAATATTTCTCGAATGTTAATTATCCAAACTAATCAAATCATAATCTCATATCCCTAACTAAACTGATTTCATAACCGAATCCTAACTTAATCAAATCTTAACCCAAGAATATTAGCCAAATCTGTTTCATAATCAAATCCAAACAACTTAAATAAACTGATCTCCCATAACCGATATCTTAACCAAACCAACTTTCACTAAACAACTCTGATTTAATTATCTTAATAAATTTTAATAATCCTAACTAACACCCCACGTTAATTCCTCATTTCATGCAGCATCTCTCAACGTCTTCCCCACAATCTCTCCACACGTGCCTTCACGGTTTCCCTCTCTCCCTCTATTTTTCCCTTCAACTTAAACAGCCCACGTTCTCAACTTATTCAACCATGCTTCCCTCAAATTAACCCCATGTTCCCTTAAATTTCGCCACGTCTCCATCACTTGCAAGCAACCACCGCATAATTCCCTTCACTCTTCTATTTCAAGGCCAAGTGAACCCAAAGTCGATCTCCACCTCTCCCCATCTCAAGCACGTGCTCCTTCTTCTTATAAACCCAATGCCCCTCTTCCTCCAAGACCCAACCCCTCACAGCCCACGCCAAGTCCCTCTTCCCCGCAACTCTCCCTGCCGATAGCCCGCATCCTTGCCCTGCTACAGACCCCCCAGCCCAACCTTTCTCCTCTCCTTAGCCCAAAGCCCAGTCACCGAAGTCAACTTCGACCACCCTCACCGTCGAGCCCTCGACACACTGCCACAACAACCTTCGAACCACCCAACATCGCCCTCTGTATCTTCAGGCACCTCAAGCTTTCCAACCCCGAGCTGCTCACTGTCGACGAACCCAGCCCCCGCACCCTTCATGGTAGCTCCACCCTCGCCCCAAGCCCACACCTCCGAGTGCCTGCAACCTCTTTCCCTTTCCCCCAACCGTCGACTAACCCCCGTCTTCGCTCCGTCTCCACCTCACTTCGACCACCCTTCACCTTTCACCCTTCGCTGTCGTCTTCTCTGGCAGAACCCGCACCCCAAGTCCAGTCGCCTCGCCGCTAGACCCCTGTCACCCAAGTTCTCCTCTAAACCCATCATCCTCCTAGCCTCCTCCTCCCAGCAAAGCTGCGCCCGCCAACCTCCTACTCAAGCCCCATCACCCCATGCCTCCGACGTCCAAACACCCAAGCTGCATCCTCCGAAATGCAACCTCCCTCCGCTCAACACCACCCACCAAGAATCCGCGGTAGCCTCTGCCCCAAGGCTAGGCAACACACACACCTTCCTCTGATCTCCGAAACCCCGGTGACCACCCGCGAGCTCTCCGACAACAACCACGAAACCCGAACTTCCCTCGCCATAACCTAGCGAATACGGAGGTACGTAACTGTGAGCCTTTATTTCATGCACAGTACACTAATAGGTAAGTTTATAAATGTTTGGTATATTTATATTAGAATATGCGATACAGTACGAATTTATATGATAGTAAATATTAATAGAAACAGCAACATCTATGTTAGTTATATACATATTTATACGTTTAATTTTCTTATATATATATACTAGCAAATAACCCGTGCACACGTGCACGTGGACTGGGAAAAAACGGTCGGAAAGGGGGGAAGAATAAAAAGTGTGGGTGTGTGTATGGGAGGGTCCAGGGGCAAAAATGTAAAAACCGGGGTTGTATGTGCAAAATTCCCCACCTCCTCTCTTATCCCTCAAAATCTCATCTCTTATCCAATTTCTCTTGATAACATCCCTATTTTATAGTATATATATATATATATATATATATATATATATATATATATATATATATATATATATATGATGTTAGTGTACTGGTATTTAATGTGATGCTTGTAATGATGTTAGATAATTATGTTAGTAAGATAATTAGCTTTTAAATCAGTACCTAGGTTAGTGTACTAGTTATCTATATAATGTCAAGAATGGTGGTGATAGCTAATTTTGTTGATTTAAGACTAATAACTTAATATGGTAAATCCAACCTCGCAGAAGTATCGCGCATCCTGTTGCGATCATCTGGACACCCAAAATCGTTAAATTAGGCAAGTGTGCATTTTTCTATACGTCTTAAAACATCGTTACATTTAATTGTTAAATATAGACTCGCTGATATTATTTTACATCATGCTGCCTAATATGCTGATAATAAACTGCTTTGAACATATTTGATTGAATGGAATATCATGATGGAGTAGAATACCATGACAGAATGGAACACCATGATGGAATGGAATACCTTGAAATCGTGAATTCGTGCTTTTGATTTGGCTACTCCCGTCGGTCATATGTGACTAGTCTGGCTCGTGTTCCAGTAGAGTCACATGATGACTAGTCTGGCTCGTGTTCCAGTATATGGCAGTTTAGCATTCTGGCTCGTGTTCCAACATAACACTTGGGTGGGGTAGTCCAATGTAGTAGAGGTCGGAGAATTGTGTAACCTGCTAGCTTCTCCTACTATTGACATGCTTATTACTTTATATATTACACTTGCAGTGCTTACCGCTTAACACATTACATCTGCCATGCTCACTACTTACACACTACACTTGCCATGCCACTGCTTTACGCACTACACTTGCCATGTTTATTGCTTTGCACACTACACTTGCCATACTTATTACTTTATACACTACAATTGCTATGCTTACTGCTCTGTACACCACATATGCTATGACATACGTTTCTTACACTGCCATGCTTTAATTATTGAAATCATATTATGTCACTCACCTTCCTTGTTAATGATTTTGAAAACCTTGCCGAGGGTCAATTTTCTTAACATTCTAAATCTTGCCGAGCGACCCTCGCTGACTTATATTTCCTTTTTTCTTCTTATGAAATATACGTCAAGTGTTAGACAGGGTAGTAGAGGAGTAAGCTTAGAGACTGAGCAGGTTGATCAAGAGTGCGTTGCTGCTGAGATCTGCCACTGAGAAGCAACGTGTAATCCCGGCATCGTTGTATTTTGTTTTCTTTTTAAAGTGTATGGGCTTATGACCCTCTCTCTTTCCATTTCTTTCATTGTTGTAATCCTTGAGACTTGAGATTGTAATAAATATTTATCTGTGTTGTTTGAGTTTGCATGCAAGAATCTGCAATATTGTTATCACAGACGCTTATTGTGCTTAAACAAAGGAGGAAAAAAGAAAAAAGTACTTCCTTCTTGCTTTAAGCACATGGGGACCCCCTCGCGTCCTCGCTCCTAAGAATAATGGGGAGTGGGGCGTGACAATCACTTTGTACTTAGGATTGTTATTGCTTCACCTACCCATGCTTTCGATATGTGTGTGTGTGTGTGTCTACATACATACATACATACATACATATATATATATATATATATATATATATATATATATATATATATATATATATATATATATCTACATACATACATACATACATACATACATGTATGTATGTATGTATGTATGTATGTATCTATGTATGTAGATATATATATATATATATATGTATGTATGTATGTAGATACATATACATATACATATACATATACATATATATATATATATATATATATATATATATATATATATATATATATATATATATATGCTTATGTTTGTATATAAAAGTAAATGCATTGTTTTCTCGGCGACACTAAGTATCCGGATCCCCATGCCTCAAGAAGTATCGGGGCCTCACGCCGAAAGGTTTAGCTTGGGGGAGTGCATTCGGAAAAAAAAGATTTTATTAGTTTGAGCTAGTAAGTCCGAGGGGTCCTTCTTGACCTAGTGCCCTAAGGTCGTCTAACCTGGGAGTCATCGACCCAACACTCCTTACACAAACCAAGTATAATCCCCAAAAAAAGAGAAGAATATATATATTGAAAAATGAAAAGAAAAAAATTTGAAAGCATGAACGAGATATTAACTTCATGAATTAAGGAACATTGATATGTCGTAGCAACCACTTCCTCGATGATCCAATAACTTGTTGAGTATTGATTCCCCGGATTTGGTTTGGATGATGAACAAACATAAATATATCTTGAACTAACTCTTTGTGAGCGCAGTTATGGAGATCGTCGCCAAACTTCTATGAACATCATAAAGGACGTCTCAAGACTTCTCAATACGCGTGATCATGTGCCTAAAGCTTCGTTGAAGCTCATGGACCATTATTGAAGTCATGAAGATTCGATTGAAGCTTTTGAAGACGGTTCGTCATAGTTTATTTAATGTCTTCTAGCTTCTTTTCGTAGAATGTTAAGCCTTGAGTAGATCTTACGTTTTAATCTTCATAACGCTCATATCTTAGAGCTAGGATCTTAGTAGAAGTCCATACAAACTTTCCCGAAGCTTCGCGCTTCGATTCGCGACTTCTTATGCATGTTAGTTGGTTCAAGAAGAAGAACCAACCGACTAGATTGTGATCTAGTCGGTCGGCAAAGCTTCTTGAACCGACTAGTTTGCCTCCTTCATTCTAGCTCAGTTACTGTTTACAGTTAGTCGGTCAAAGAAGGTTCACCGACCGACTAGTTGTGAAACTAGACTAGTCGGTCAGGAATCCTTCTTGGACCGACTAGTTGAACTTCTATTTTTGAGCCTGAGCCACTGTTTACAGTTAGTCGGTCAAAGCTCAATGACCGACCGACTAGTTGAGAAACTAGTCGGTCAGAAGTTGTTCTTAAACCGACTAGCTGTATTTGAATTCAGCTGCTTTGATTTCTTCTGATTAGTCGGTCAAAGTTGATTCACCGACCGACTAGTTGTGAAACTAGTCGGTTGGCAAGTCTTCTTGGACCGACTAGTTATTCATTCCCTGAACTTCATCAATTCACTATTCACCTCTTAGTCGGTTCATGTTGTTTCACCGACCGACTAGTTGATGAACTAGTCGGTCAGTGATCCTTCTTTGACCGACTAGTCTGCTTCAGAATAGAGCCGTTGGAGCATTAAATGCCACGAATTTTGCTCTCTCTTTCCTCTAACCTATATATACTTGGAGTGCTGCATTCATTGCACTCAAGGCTGATATTAAGTGAACTTTAGAGATCAAAATAGAAGCATTAAATCTCATTCAAAGCTCTTTCATTTCCTTTCAAGAATCTCTCCCTCACTCTTATTTCAAAAGAGAGATTCATTGATTGTGAGCCTTCCAAGCCAAGTGCTTGATCCAAGGTCATCAACAACCTCCTAGGTCTCCATAGCTGATCTACATCTTGGAGCTAGGGTTTGGTGCCTTCATCTTCCCCAAAATCCGTTTTGCCCTAATTCGTAAGTATACTCAAGGCATAGGGTTTTGTCGGTAAGAATTTCATATTTCATTTACTTCGTTATTGTAAGTGTTTTACTCTTGGTTGTGAGAGTTTGTTTGTGATCCTGGGTTGTGGGAGTCACAATTTCATTTGTGTGTGATTTGACTTTGTAGAGGTTTTCTACAAGTATTTCATAGTGCAAATTTGAGTTAGAGGATTCTAACTTAAGTATCCGGAGGGGATCCGGGTGTTTGGGACGTAGGATCATCGGGAACAAGTCGGGGAGACTTGGGTGGATCTGAACCCGTTAAATTGCTTGTTTGCGATTGTTTTCCTTGTTGTCTATATTTACATTTCCGCATTTCCGCATTGTTGGTAGAGTTTGCAAGATAATTAGGAATTATCCTCTTAATTATTTTAAAGTACTATTTACCCCCCTCTAGTACTTGTACAGTAGCTTCGTATGGCATTACATTTGGTATCAGAGCCAAGTACCTAGCTATGTCTACCAACGACAACAAAACCGTTCGTCCACCTTCAGATTACAGCACCTTCAGGAACCGTGAAGGAGCTTCTTCGGTGATGGAAGGACACTCCTCGACGAGGCCTCCCTTCTTCAACGGTACCAATTACGGGTACTGGAAATACCGGATGGAAACCTTCCTCCGGAGTGCTTCACTATGGAGGGCCACGATAAAGGAGTATGTTGAGCCCGCCGAAGAAGATTTCGAGAAGTGGACTACCGCGGAGGTTGCCACGGAGGTAAGAAATGCCAAGGCAATGAACACCTTGCAATGTGCTTTGGAGCCCGAGGATTTCAATAAGATATGCACATGTAAGAGTGCATATCGAATATGGAACTCCCTCCTCATCTTGCATGAAGGAACGAGTAGGGTAAGAGACTCCAAACTCGTAGTTGTAAATAAAGATTACGAGTTATTTCATATGCTACAGGGTGAGAAGATGAAGGAGTACTATGCTCGCTTCGTCGACATCACCAACGAGTTGGAGGCTCTCGATAAGACCTACACCCAAAAGGAGAAAGTCTCGAAGATCATCGATGGACTTCCTTCTTGTTGGGAGAAACGTACCTTCACCATCGAGGAAGGTAATGACATGAAAACATATACTGTCGTACAACTAATGGGTACCTTAATGTCTTATGAGGTACGCAAGGATAGCAAGCTAAAGTTGCAGGACAAGATGAAGTCCACTTGAAGCAAGACGAGCCAAAGAAAAAGGCTATTGCTTTCAAGGCCGCTCCATCAACATCTACGTCGACCGATGATGAAGACTCGGAAGACGAGTTGGACTTGGAATCCATGGCCCTCATGGCAAAGAAGTTCAACCGGTTCTTCCGGAAAGGTAATTTCAAGAACAAATCCAAGTTTAGTTCTTCTAACGCCTCCTCTCCTTTGTGTTTCAAATGCAACAAGCCAGGACACATGAAAGCGGATTGTCCTTAAAACAAGCAAAAGGAGAAGTGGAAGGCGCCAAAATTCGACAAGTCCAAGAAGTACAAGAAAGGGTACAAGAAGGGACTTGTTGGGACATTCACCGACTCTGAGGATTCCTCAAGTGGAGAGTCGGACGATGAGCAAGTGGAGCAAGCACACATGTGCTTCATGGCTAGAGAGGAGCATGATCAAGGATCTTCCTCTTCCGATGATAGCGACCATGAAGGCGATGAGGTAACAATGGATGACCTTAGACATGCTAATGAGCAAATATGGTCTAAATATACTAAATTAGTAAATAGGTATACTAAAGTAAAAGATGATTTAGCTAGCATCCAAACCTCGCCTAAACCTATCATCACCAACAACGACACCGTTGTTGAAGAGTTGAAAAATGAGATTATGAATCTCAAGTCTCAACTTGAACATGTTCACATTGAGGATCCGGAGGAACACAAGATAGCGGATTTGACTTCTCAAAACTCGACTTTGAGTATTGAGAATGAGAATCTCAAATCTCGTGTTTATGTGCTCACATCGCAAGTATCCACTTTGGATGCTTCTATGCGTTCTCTCACCGAGAAATATGAGTGCACATTAGGCCGAATTAATAAATTCAATAAGGATAAGGACCATTTGGATAAAATCTTAAATGACTTACTTCCTGCTGATCACCACATTGGCTTGGGGTATATGATGGGAAATTCATCCAAAGCGGCCACTACCTTTGTTAGGCCAACTTCTGATGCCTCAACGAGTGGTAGCAAACACTCTATTGGTAGTTCATCTACCAATGGTGCTTCCACCTCGTACACACCTTCATTTGGAAAGAAACCCACTTTGGGTGGACCTCCAAAGAAGGGTCATGCTTATATGTACACAAATACCATGCCATGTAGGAACACACATCCTACTCCACATGCTCACACATATGATGATTTTTATGCACCACATCCACGGGCACGTGCACACCATGTGAGACACCCTCACGCACGTGTTCCTCCATATGCATATGTTCACCCACATCATCATATGAATAATTCTCATAATGCACCATTTCATCATGTTCCTTATGCCTATCCACGACATGCATCACGTAGAAATCAACAACGCATGCATGCATCCAATAGGATTAGGGCTTCCAAAATCTTCATTATTTGGAGCCCAAAGGACACAAGCATGAATAAAAAACAAGTTTATATGAATTCGTATTTTATGAATGTCGTGCATAGTGATAATTATGTGGGAAAGTCTAAGTCCAATTGGACTTGGCTTCCAAAGGTCTAATCTGTTGGACCCAATGACCTTGGGTACCATGATACGATATTTTCTATCTTTAGGTACTCAAGAAAAAGAAATGGAGCAACAAATTTAAATTTAGCTCCAAGAGTAATTGGATACTCGATAGCGGGTGTTCAAAACACATGACGGGTGACGCTCAATTGCTCTCCAGAGTGGTGCCCATTGCAAATGGAAACCGGGTAGTCTTTGAAGGCAACGAGAGCAGAACCATCATAGGTGTTGGAAAAGTGGATAATCCTTCTAAACCATTAATAAGTGATGTTTACCTTGTTAAAGGATTAAACCACAATCTTATTTCAATAAGCCAACTTTGTGACAATGGTTACAAAGTTAGCTTTGCGAAAGGAATGTGCCATATTTTAAGAAAAGATAATAA
This sequence comes from Scilla litardierei, assembly GCA_030789695.1. Taxonomy (NCBI): domain Eukaryota; kingdom Viridiplantae; phylum Streptophyta; class Magnoliopsida; order Asparagales; family Asparagaceae; genus Scilla; species Scilla litardierei. The sequence goes on from CM061142.1 coordinate 37,293,040, forward strand.
TGAATTATTGTTTTCCGGCACACGCCATAAGGATATATACATCCTAGATCTTCCAAGATCACATGAACAATGTCTCATTGCCAACACAAGTGAACAACACTTATGGCATCGACGTTTTGGTCATGTGAACTTTGGAACACTATTTAAGCTTTCCAAGTTAAATTCTATTAGAGGCTTCCCTAAGCTTGTCTTTCAAAAGAAAAGCTTTTGTGACTCGTGTCAACGAGGCAAGCTTCCTAAATCGTCTTTTAAACCTAAGAAAAGCATTTCTTCTAAGCGGCCACTAGAGCTATTACATCTAGATCTTTTTGGGGCAACTAGAGTTGCTTCATTAGGAAATGCACAATATGGACTTGTCATCGTTGATGACTTTTCTAGATTTACTTGGGTATTTTCCTTAAGTAATAAAAATGATGCTTCTGAAAACTTCACAATATTTGTCAAGAAAGTACAAAATCTCATTGGAACCACCATTGTCACTATTCGTAGTGATCATGGAGGGGAATTTGAGAATGAGTCTTTTGAGAACTTTTGTGATGAAGTTGGTATTACTCACACCTTTTCATTCCCTCGCGCACCTCCTCAAAATGGTGTAGTTGAGAGAAAGAATAGGACGCTAGTGGAGTGTGCTCGCATTATGCTTGATGATAGCCAACTTGGCCATCAATTTTGGACGGAAGCGGTACATACCGCTTGCTATGTGTTTAATAGAATACTTTTGAGGCCCTGCACTAAACAAACTTGCTATGAATTGTTGTTTGGTAGATTGCCTCAAGTTAAACATTTTTGAGTTTTCGGTGCAAAATGTTTTATTAAAAACACGTATGGTAGTTTGGACAAATTCGATCCAAGATCCGATGAGGGGATATTTGTTGGATATTCCTCACGTAGCAAAGCCTACCAGATATACAACAAATGAACATCAACGATCGAGGAATCACTTCATGTTTCATTTAATGAAGGATTTGTCCCTACTAGAATTACCAATGATGATGACTCCATGGATGTTTTATGTGATTCTATTGGTAATTCTAATTCTATTGATTCTATTGATACTAACCCTACTAATGAATCTTTTGAGAATGTTCCTAGTGATCAGGGAATTCCCAAACGGCTTCATACCGTTTGTGACCATCCTCATGAGCAAGTCATTGGTAATATCCTTGATAGTGTCAAGACGAGATCTCAAGTCAACTACTTCGCTCATTGTGCCTTTGCCTCCTCGATAGAGCCAAAGAATATTAATGAAGCGTACGAAGATGGTGCTTGGATCTTAGCGATGGAGGAGGAACTCATTCAATTCGAGAGGAATGAGGTTTGGGAGCTTGTTCCATTACCTTCGAAGAACCACACCGTCATAGGGACGAAGTGGATTTTCAAGAACAAGACCGACGAGAACCAAATCGTCGTCCGAAACAAAGCTCGGTTAATAGCTCAAGGCTACTGGCAAGAGGAAGGTATCGATTTCGAAGAATCCTTTGCTCCGGTAGCTAGATTAGAATCTATTATATTATTGTTATCTTTTGCATGCTATAAAGATTTTAAACTCTTTCAAATGGATGTTAAAAGTGCGTTTTTAAACGGAGATATTATTGAGGAAGTTTATGTTTCTTAACCTCTGGGTTTTATAAATGAAAAATTTCCAAATCATGTTTTCAAACTTAAGAAAGCGCTTTACGGTTTGAGACAAGCTCCTCGAGCTTGGTATGACCGTTTAAAGAATTTTCTTTTGGATTTGGGTTTTAAAATAGGAGAAGTTGATTCCACATTATTTGTTAAGTATTCGAATAATGATATAATTTTAGTTCAAATATATGTTGATGATATCATTTTCGGTGCTACTAACTTCACTCTTTGCGAAGAGTTTTCTAATGTGATGAAGGATCAATTTGAGATGAGCCACATGGGTGAGCTCAAATATTTCTTAGGTCTCCAAATTTGCCAAATGAACGATGCAATCTTCATCCACCAAACCAAGTACACGGTGGAGTTGCTAAAGCGATTTGGAATGGAGAATGCCTCCGGGAAGAAGACTCCAATGAGCACTACTACGCATCTTGATAAAGATACGGGCGGAAAAGACGTAGACATTCGTCTATATCGAGGTATGATAGGTAGTTTAATATATATTACCGCAAGTAGGCCCGATATAATGTTTGTCGTATGTGTATGTACTCGTTATCAGTCTCAACCTAAGGAATCACACTTAGTAGCGGTAAAACGTATTTTCCGTTATTTAAGTTACACACTTGATTTTGGATTACTTTATCCAAAATCTAGCACGTATGAGTTAATCTCATATAGTGACGCAGATTATGCGGGATGCAAATCCGACAGGAAAAGTACTAGTGGCACTTGCCATTTTATAGGAAATTCTCTTGTCTCTTGGTTTTCCAAGAAGCAGAATTTTGTATCACTTTCAACCACCGAGGCGGAATATATTGCCGACGGTGCTGCGTGTGCTCAGGTTCTTTGGATGAGACACACTCTTAAAGACTTTGGTATAAACTGTGATACTTGCCCTATCATGGTGGACAACCAAAGTACAATTTGTCTCTCTAAGAATCCGGTACACCATTCCCGTTCTAAACACATAGATGTCCGACACCATTTCTTAGATGATCATGTTGCTAAAAGGACATCATATTAGTGTACGTTGAAACCCAGAAGCAAATCACCGATATTTTCACGAAACCCCTAAAGGAAGACTCCTTTGTGCGGTTACGTCGAGAATTGGGGATTATGGGTGAATCCGAGATTTAGGATTCATTTTGTTCAATAATCTTGCATGCTATTCAATTTCATTATATTTGCACATGCTAGATTTATTGGAATTTTCTGGATTTTTGGTTGAATTTTCGGAATTTATGCTCGAATTATTCATGAAAGTTAAATTTAAGATTTTCGATGTTTAATGGGGTAGTATAATGATTAATGAGAGTATTACGATGTTTCGTCCAAGTGCGATTAGGAGAGAACTCAAAATTTCAAATTCTAAAATTTTTGAACTCTGTTAGTCGGTTCTTGTTCATTGACCGACCGACTAGATCATTATCTAGTCGGTCAGTAAATGAACTCAGACCGACTAACTCAAGCCCTAAATTTTGGCTTCAGTTACTGTTTGCACTTAGTCGGTTTAAGATCATTGGCCGACCGACTAGATCGTCATCTAGTCGGTCAGCGCTTGAACTGTGACCGACTAAATGCAACGGGGACTGCTTGGTATTTTCGCATTCCGATCGACTTATACTCCATCTGAACCGACTAAAATCATTTCTAGTCGATTCATTTCCTCTCTCAGCCAAAATCGCCCCGAACCCGTTCGACTTCCTCCCTCCCATCCGTCGACTGCGTCAGCCTTTTCCGGCCATCTTTCCGACCATCTCCAGCCACTGATCTCTCCCTCTCCTCCTGTCGACCTAGGGCATCTATCTCTCCCTCTCTCAACGTCTAGGATTAGGGTTTATATCGTTTTTAGGGTTGTGCTAGGGTTTCGGCCTAGGGTTTTAGCTTGTCGATATCATTTGATCGCGTTGTTTCGTCACGCTTATGACGAAGACAAGAATCCCGATCCGACCCTCGAGTCTATCGCCTATGACCGTAGAGTCTCTGCCTTCGGACCCCCCGCAACCCAAACGCCGATCTAAATCAACCCATCTATCGTCGTCTTCGCCTCCTCTTAAGAAGAAGAGGACGGCGACCGCTAAGCCCCGATCCCAACCCAAGCCTAGGAAGCAACCTGTTTCTCTAGCTTCATTCTGTGCTCCCACTCCTCCTTCTGATTCCGACACGGAATATATCCCGGAGACCGAGCACGCCGCTCGGGATCCTACTCCTCCACCCCGTTCTAGCACACGTCAGCCTAAGGGGAAGGCTCCGATGCCAGCTGGCGGTGTCGATATTTTGCTATGTCGCGATGACCCGATGTGTCTCACGGTATACAATCGTATCGAACACTGTCTGCTGCTGTTGGAGCACTTCGTTCAGTTCTCCGACTTCCTAGGCCTTGCTGATCACCTTTCATCTAGCGGTCTTATCGATTATCTTCGGTATGACCCTAAGGTGAATCCACATCCATACCTTCACCTTGTCAAGCTATTCTACGCTAATAGGGTTCGCTGTCAGTACGACGAGACCCATTCTATTGAGACTACTGCCTTGGGGACACCGATAGTCCTCACGGAAGAAATCTTAGGAGATTTGATAGGTGTCTCCTCGTCTGGCCTTCTTCCTTCTGATATCTCTGTTGACGATATTTCTGAGCTTGATTAGGTGATGCTCGTCGAGATCTTTCATGAGATTCCTCCTGCCATGATTGGCGTGCCTTCGAAGTCCTTCAAGCCGAATGCTTGGGTGCTTAATCTTATCTTGAAGTCGTGCCTCCTTTCGAAGTACAGCTCTTCTTCCTTGCCATCCCAGCCATTCCTGAAACTCATATACGCTCTTTTCATGGGAGCGAGATCAATTGGGCACGGATCATTCTCGACAAGATGGACTCTTTCGAATGTATTCGAAAGTCCACCAAGTCGGCCCACATTCCGTACACGTGCCTGTTGACTCTCGTATTCTGTCACTTCCGAGTCCCTCTCCCTCCTGATGATGAGCGTCCCCTCGGTCCCCCTCTGAATGCGACGGCCGTCAAGAAGTCTCTTACGACACTTCGTCATGTTCAGAGGACGACCCCGTCTGCTTCAGCTTCTGCCTCAGCTGCTCCTGCTCCCTCTCCTACTCTTACTGAGCTTGCACGTTCGTTGAAATGTGTAGAGTATCGTTGTGCTAGATCTGAGGAGATTCTCGCTCGCATCGCATATCACTTTGGTATTGAGATCCCTCCGTCAGTTTCTGACGAGGAGGAGTTGGATGAGGATGAGATCGAGGAGCTTGTTCGTTCTGCTGCTGCTCGTACCCCTGAGGGTACTTCTGGTGCTGATGCTACTTCTGCCGGTGATCCCGAGAGCACACCTGGTGCCACCATACCTGCGGTGGATACTTCTTCTGGTGCTCCCGAGGCCACTACCGTTGCTGCTCCAGAGATCTTCACTCCTGTTGACCCTGTGACCACCACTTCTTCTGCGGAGCCTGCTGCTGCTACAGATCCTCCCACTGCCTCCTGAGCTTCTTTGGAGGACTCTCCTGTGCACATTGGATGATATATGTAGTTGTGAGAGAGTTGGGTAGGATAGATGGTGGTTGTGGATTTTTGATACTTTTGGATGTATTTTGATGTATCTCTTATGGATTTTTGATATTTTTGATATGTATGTGATACTCTGATATCTGCTGTGATATGATGTTGTATTTTGTGCTTCGATCTGAGGATCGCTTTTATGTATGTTGGCGATGTATGATTTTGTTGTATCCATGTTTGATATATATATATACATCGATGTTGACATTTCATTCTCTTGTGCACATTATATTATTGCCTCTGATGATTGCTTTCGTCGCTCAACTATAATAACTTGGTTAAATAGAAATTATTTCTATGAAAACATAGAATTGTTTTCCCTGCACTAAATTAACCAAGAATGTTGATATTGGAGAGTATATTCCATAACTCAATCCGTAAAATTGATTTGAGTTTTGATGATTTTATTTATCGACTTTCGAATTTGGTCTCATTGACACGCTTTGATTTAATTCGTATTTTCCTTTGGTGTCATTTGGACCGTGGTCGTATTCGACGACTCCCATGCTTTTATTTGAAGCCATTGTTGTTGTCGTTGATCTCCTCCCGCTCTTTTTGCTTATGCCAAAGGGGAAGAGATATAATAATGACTTGACGATGAGCTAAATGATAATTTAAAGCATTTTTCCAAGAATCTAATTTAATATGTTAGATTCGGGGGGAGTTAAGATATAAAAATGGATTTCAAATCTGATATTTCAATAATCGATTCACATTTTATACTTTACTCATCTGCTTGATGCTTATGATTAATATATATTTTGGAATTAACGTGTCATCAATGCAGGGGGAGTAAGTAAATTACATTTGAATCATTATTTTTTATTATTATTTATGTTGGTTTGTCATCACCAAAAAGGGGGAGAATGTTGAGTATTGATTCCCGGATTTGGTTTTGGATGATGAACAAACACAAATATATCGTGAACTAACTCTTTGTGAGCGCAGTTATGGAGATCGTCGCCAAACTTCTATGAACATCATAAGCGACATCTCGAGACTTCTCAATACGCGTGATCGTGTGCCTAAAGCTTCGTTGAAGCTCATGGACCATTATTGAAGTCATGAAGATTCGATTGAAGCTTTTGAAGACGGTTCGTCATAGTTTATTTAATGTTTTCTAGCTTCTTTTCGTAGAATGTTAAGCCTTGAGTAGGTCTTACGTTTTAATCTTCATAACGCTCATATCTTAGAGCTAGGATCTTAGTAGAAGTCCATACAAACTTTCCCGAAGCTTCGAGCTTCGATTCGCGACTTCTTGTGCATGTTAGTTGGTTCAAGAAGAAGAACCAACCGACTAGATTGTGATCTAGTCGGTCGGCAAAGCTTCTTGAACCAACTAGTTTGCCTCCTTCATTTCTAGCTCAGTTACTGTTTACAGTTAGTCGGTCAAAGAAGGTTCACCGACTGACTAGTTGTGAAACTAGTCGGTTAGGAATCCTTCTTGGACCAACTAGTTGAACTTCTATTTTTGAGCCTGAGCCACTGTTTACAGTTAGTCGGTCAAAGCTCAATGACCGACCGACTAGTTGAGAAATTAGTCGGTCAGAAGTTGTTCTTAAACCGACTAGCTGTATTTGAATTCAGCTGCTTTGATTTCTTCTGATTAGTCGGTCAAAGTTGATTTACCGACCGACTAGTTGTGAAACTAGTCGGTTGGCAAGTCTTCTTGGACCGACTAGTTATTCATTCCCTGAACTTCATCAATTCATTATTCACCTCTTAGTCGGTTCATGTTGTTTCACCGACCGACTAGTTGATGAACTAGTCGGTCAGTGATCCTTCTTTGACCGACTAGTCTGCTTCAGAATAGAGCCGTTGGAGCATTAAATGCCACGAATTTTGCTCTCTCTTTCCTCTAACCTATATATACTTGGAGTGCTGCATTCATTGCACTCAAGGCTGATATTAAGTGAACTTTAGAGATCAAAAGAGAAGCATTAAATCTCATTCAAAGCTCTTTCATTTCCTTTCAAGAATCTTTCCCTCACTCTTATTTCAAAAGAGAGATTCATCGATTGTGAGCCTTCCAAGCCAACTGCTTGATCCCAGGTCACCAACAACCTCCTAGGTCTCCATAGCTGATCTACATCTTGGAGCTAGGGTTTGGTTCCTTCATATTCCCCAAAATCCGTTTTGCCCTAATTCGTAAGTATACTCAAGGCATAGGGTTTTGTCGGTAAGAATTTCATATTTCATTTACTTTGTTATTGTAAGTGTTTTACTCTCGGTTGTGAGAGTTTGTTTGTGATCCCGGGTTGTGGGAGTCACAATTTCATTTGTGTGTGATTTGACTTTGTAGAGATTTTCTACAAGTATTTCATAGTGCAAATTTGAGTTAGAGGATTCTAACTCAAGTATCCGGAGGGGAACCGGGTGTTTGGGACGTATGATCACCGGGAACAAGTCGGGGAGACTTGGGTGGATCCGAACCCGTTAAATTGCTTGTTTGCGATTGTTTTCCTTGTTGTCTATATTTACATTTCCGCATTTCCGCATTGTTGGTAGAGTTTGCAAGATAATTAGGAATTATCCTCTTAATTATTTTAAAGTACTATTCACCCCCCCCCCCCCCTCTAGTACTTGTGCAGTAGCTTCGTAGGGCATTACATAACTCATTATCCTAAACTTATCCTTCCATCGACCATCGTATAACTTCGATTCCGTTGTTTTTGACCTAAAACGGGTTAGAAAAAATATCCTAGGACTTGAGAGTAATCGTGATTTTAGCATATTATCTGACAATTTGAGCTAGAAGCGATGTCATAGGATAATGTCCTAATCAATGGAGGGGAATTGGCGTATTTTAGTTCCTTGGATTTGAAATTTCTATTCGATCACGTATATACGCTCGAAATTCTGAATTTCTCAAGCTTCATGCCATCATTTGCTTGCTCGCTTGCATTTCTCCAAGCTCTACCCTTTCATGTCTTCCTTGAGGATAAGGAAGAGTTTAGCATGTGGGATTTTGATGTGTGCTACATATGCATATATTTTACACTCTTTTTATGTGCATTTCATATCATTTCATCTCCCGTTTCACGCTATTTTCCCCGTTTTGTTTCCTCTTTACGCTTTTCGTATTTCTTATGTGTTGCAGGAGAAATGATGGATTTTTGGGCTCAAAATGGGAGAAAAGGGGGATGAGATGAAGATAGAATCGATCGGGCTTCAAAACATGGAAAAAGAGCTCGAAAGTGGCTCACGTGGCTACATGGATCAGCCCACATGATTGCGTTGCCAGAACATCCAAGCAGCCAAGAGCATGAAGCCACAGGGCCGCATTGTCAGAGCCAAACGACCACGTTGCCAGGAGCTAAGGAAAGATACATATGAAGCCACACGATCGATTCATTCACGCCAAACAGCCGGGTCGTGATGAGCTAAAGAAAGAGAAGTTTGTACGCACACGGTCACGTCATTGGAGAGCCACGTTAGATCAACTTTTTGAGCAGCTAACCCTCAGACGACATGGTCGCATGGACTAGCCATCCGGTCGCATCGCCTGTAGCATTTTAGGCCTCTTTTACGCAAATATGGCCAAACGACCGTGTCTGTTAGCGTTTCTGCGATCCACGTAGGCGCCGTCAAGGGCATTTTTGTGATTTTTCTGGGTTTATTGAGAGGGTATATATAGTTTTCTGGTATCTCTGCATTGGAGGGGCTTTTTGGGAAAACTTTTTCCCTTTTTCATAGAATAATCTCAGGTGTAAACTTCTAATTCTCTGTCATGTTTAATTGTTCCTTTTGTTTCTTTTGTTTCCTTGTTTTGATTATTGAATGGTGAATCACTCTATTGATTGCTTTTGTGCTTGTGGATTGGTTTTGCTATTGAATCTCTGACATATCTATTGCAATGAATGCTTGTTTAATGATTCCAGTTATCTCTAATTGCATGAATTGTGGGTAGGGATTTATCTAGGGCCAATGGGTTGAACCCCATTGGATATAGCTATGGATTGGTGATATGTTGATTAATTGATGAGTAATTGAGTTTGAGGTGTATGTTGGGATGATTATTATCAATGCAATTCGAATTCCCCCTTCGTTAGATTAATTCATGATGGGAGTCAGGGTTAATCTAGGGTTATCGATTACATTGATCGATACTATCGATGCGGATGACGGGAGTCAGGCATCGATCAGAGCCCTCCTAACATAGATCGGAATCCTAATACACGTGAGTGGTGTGGAGAAAGATTGAGGATATTCGTCGCACATAATGCATCAAACGTGTACCGATGCATGACGGGAGTCGGTATCGATACAGGTTAGGTAGTCCTATCATGCACCACGGGAGTGGAGGATAGGATTAATATAAGGGGATATCTTATCATGCGCCATGGGAGTGTGGGTAAGAGAATACTCTTCGATTAGACGACCTCTCCCGAACCTCATGAACTCAACAATTGGTTAATCCTAATCAATCCTAGGTTAGTCCAATGGTGGGGATATCCAGGTCCTAGAGCTTTCTATTATTGATATTTCTTATTAGTTTTTATAATCCTCGACATCATACTCGATCACTTAGCAATTAACTCGGTAAGGAATTAGTATCAACAGCTGCCACCCAGCGGAAGACCCGTATAGCGCTACAACAACACCGTGCGATTGCGGCTTATAAATATCGAAGCACGCAACACCACGAATATGATGCATTTGAACTAATTATGTCGTAAAAGTCATGCGATATAAGGCTTTAGAATAATGATATGAGATTATTGCATATGCTGCAAAAGGATTTAATATGTCGTAAAATGTTTATGAACATATTTTATATCAAAGGCATAGAACAAGCTCAGTTTAAGGGTCTAGGAATACCACAGACCAATTAGTCTTGGTCCAAGCTCAGTAAGACTGGAAAAGAACCAAAAAGGAAAGAAAAACGCAATTAAAAGGCTCAGCTGGGGATGGGCGCCCAGCGGCATTGGCTGGGTGCCCCAGCACACCATTTGGGTGTTGGGTGCCCCAGCCCAGGCAAGTGGGGCCAGCCTGCCCGAGCTAGCGGGCATGCATGCTGGGTGCACTCGACCAGTGGGTGGGCTCCACTGGTGGGGCACACGCGGAATCTGTGCTACAGATTTGATCTGCGCAGTTTCAGGGAAGTTTTTTGATCGTTCTGAACGTTCGTTTGAAGGGTCAAACGAACTCGGAATTGAGCACTGTTTGTTTCTATGCGTTCACTGTTCAATGCTCTTCGATTTGATATATGATATCGCTTCCGGAGATTACCGGTGAGGGAGGAAAAATTCATCAAAGTTTGGCCTTCATAGAGGGCAAACTTGAAATTGATTTTTCCTCTAATTAATTAGTACCACATCCGTTATTTTGAGAAAAGGATGGGTAGTTCCCTATATAAATAGGGGCTTACTCCCCTCCTTGAAACTCGCACCAAGACTTGGATCAAGAGAGCTCTCAAAAGTTAAGAGCACCCCTAGATCGAATATGCGAAAATTATTATTCCCTCTTTCTCCCTTTTTCTTCCTTGATCAAGTTTGGGTCCTAGCAAGACTACGAAGGAGTTCGGATCGGATCCGAAATCTTGACTGAGGATCAACTTAAGGTGAAACTTTCTAGAGCGCATGGTTGGCTCGACGACAATGGGATTGTTCTCCTCGGGACGTGGTGCTGCTCGAGGAAAGCGGTTCTGCCCCAATGTGGGGCATTGGTTTGTGAGGATCGACGTTTTGCTAACGTGCAGAACAAAGGTATGTCTTTTATTTTTCATGCGTTTATAATTGCAATAGTTTTATAGATCTATATTTATGGGTTGGTCAGACCCACCCAGGATTAGTAGAGATTCTGGCTAGGGTTTTGATTTCCTTAGTGATTTCTTAAAATTGTTTTAGGATTTTTCTGCTGATTTATTTTGTTTTTGCCGTCTGCTCGACTTAGGCCGGACGTCGAATTTGAGCCATTATAACCCCAGAAAACCCAACAAGATCAACATATATTGGAGTTGTGCTTAAGTGTATCCATTGGGCCTCATTATCATGATCTCATCACGATCCCAATGTCCTCACTTAATTTCAAGGATTTTATCCATGCAATCAAATCATGACCTCATACATATTCAATTGTATTAAATAATTACATAGATAAAGTTGTACCAAATAGCCTACTATTATTTTAAAGGAGATGTATCAATTATAAATAATTGACTTAAGGGCATACATTCCCCAACGGCTGATAGATTATATAGTTACATTGCTAGACTTTTTAATAATTGCTTAATTGAAATTGATCCTTGGAAATATTTGGGAACCCACGTGAGTGTTCTCACTGACAGACATTATATTTGTGTTTCTATGACAATGTCTGTCAGGTCTTGATGGTAATTTCACATATTCATGCATGATTTCGTTGAGAGACATGATTATTCAAAAGACTAATTTTGAGTTGATGTTATATGTCATGTCCCCTTTATTATTATATGTATGGACATCGTGATGTATGGGCCATAAAGCAACTTTTACCTTTCATTTGTTGTAATTCATTGATGAGGTTGTAATAATAATTATTTGTGCTGTTTTTAATTATGCGTGCAAGAACCTACAAGTAACTATATATGCTTTGTGTGTTTAAACCAAGGAAGATGGCATGGCAAAAGAAAAAAATGTGAATTGAATAAAGTACTCACATCCTGTTTTAAGCACATCGCGGACATACTTGCATTCTCGCTTCCAAGTAGAATGGAAAGCATGGTGTGGCAGCCAATGAGGAATTTTTTCAATCAGTAAAACAGTCCATTGTGCCATTCAATCTTACAAGTGTTTGGCAAATCAAGCTTTGTTCAAACAGCAAAACATGTCTTTCTCTTACAAAGACATAAAACTACTACTCTCTGTAAGCATTTGGAACGGGACGATATTTTGAAAAAAGCCAAAAATTATAAATTATGAAGAAAATCGATCAAGTTCAAAACTAATTAGCAAAATCGACCAACTTCCTTCCACGTAAGTGTCTAGGGATGATTGGGCACTGACTGTGACTATTTTCGTTTTGGCCGGGTTGCCAACCGTGGTCAAATTGAGAGTACCGTCTTTTGGTCGGGGTTGACAACCGCGGCCAAAATATAAACTGGCACGGCCACAACAACTGATAAGGGTCACTGGTGCTCATGAAGAAGAACATGCTCGACTTGACCAACTTTCCCGGCGGAGTATTCAATGAGCTGGTTGAGTTTCTTAGCCTGTCAGCCTCCTTGCAACTCGTCAGTTCTGACGTCGGTGACCCAAGTGAGCTTGCTTTGCTCTTCCCTCTCGGATTTTAATTGTTTGTTTAAAATTAATTTTGTCGACAAATAATGGCAACCGAGGGGTGGTCAGCGAGCCTGCGAACTTGGAGCAAAGCATCCTGAACCTGTCGTCGATCGTCGCAGGCAAGTCCGGGTTCCGGGTCAAGGTGGCCTTCAGCCCAGCCCAGCTTTTTTAATAAAAAATAAAAATTCTTTAAAAATATTTAAAATTCATATATATTATTTATACATAGTATAAAAAATTTTAAAGATGTATAATCTTTTAAAACAAAGTATTTTATTAAGGATGAACAAATTAAGGTGTAAATTAAGGAGTAAAAAATTAAGGAGGAATAAATGAAGGATGAAACTAAGGAGGAACAATTATATGGGGAAAAAATTAAGGAGGAACAAATTAAGGAGCTCATTTGAGTAACTATTAAATGTGACACATATTAAGAATGAAAAAATACAAGAAAAGTAGGAAATATATATAAGAAAAGTGGCCCAGGCCGGGCTGGCCCACCGGGCCGAAAAGCTGCCGGAAGCTCGGCCCTGGCGCTGGGTCGGGCTTCGCCCGCGGCCCGGTCAATGCCGTCGGGCCCGGGCCGGACGAGCCGGGCCGGGCCGCGAGCTTTCGGGCCGTTTGGCCACCTTGAGTTCGGGGTGACGTTCGGTTACAAGGAGGAGCATGGGATCCCAAGGGACATCATAGTGAAGAACCATCACGTGGACGAGTTCTTCCTCCGGAGCATCACCATTGATGATTTCCCTGGGAACGACCGCATCCACTTTGCCTGCAACTCTTGGGTCTACAATTCCAGCAAGTACTCATAAGATCGTATCGTTTTCGCCAATGATGTAAGTTTTGATCTTTTATTTCATACAATTAGTCTGGCCTATCACCACAAAATTACCAAATTGATGTCCCATTTGTACATCCCAAGTAAAACCCTGGCGCCTTTGATACCATACAGAGAAGAGGCTCCGGCAATTGAGAGGCAACGACATCAACCGGCGGCTGAATGAATGGAACCGGGTCTTTTGTGGTGTTGACGTGCTGTAATTTGGCCACAGTTGGCAACCGCGGCCAAATGGACTTCCCCCATGTGGCCGTGGTTTGCAACCGTAACAAAAACATAAAAATTTCAAGTCAACCCTGGATGCTGACGTAGAAGGAAGTTGGTCGACTTTGTTAATTAGTTTTTAACTTCGTCGAATTTGCTAAATTTTTTTAAATTTTTAGCTTTTTTTCAAAAAAAAAATCATCCTTTGAAAAGAGTAACGCGGAGTAGCGCACAGACACACACATTGCTGACCTTTTTTTGGGTACATCGGAAAATAACAACACCGGGAATCAATCCCAGACCTAACACTGCGGCAGGCAGGCGGGGGGGGGGGGGGGGGGGGGGGGGGGGGGGGGGGGGGGGGGGGGTGGTGGTGGTGTGTGCGTGTGTGTTTTTTTTTTTTTTTTTCAGGTGGTCACACTGCTGACCTTTGATGGAAAACAATCATGGTGGATGCAGAACTTGAGCCCACTATTACATTAAACTAAGCCCTTAAACTGGATTAAACAAATCTACACATGACGGGCTTAAAAAAAATTTAATAAAAAGTAGCCTGCAAAAAATTAGATGGGGGCATTCCGAGAATTGAACTCGGGACCTCTCGCACCCTAAGCGAGAATCATACCACTAGACCAAATGCCCGCGGTTGAATTTGTAAAATTTAATTTCCGTTAAAACATCTTACAGAACGAGTAAACAATCTAATGAGGGTGGAGACGCAGAGCAGCGCTATGGATGAAGAGTGTAGTTTGCAGCCTAAAACACATGGTATTACAAAATCACATAATCTCACATATTTATTATGAAAGAAGAGAGAATATTTTAAGTAAATGATAACAAAGGCTACATAAAAGGCAACAGAGTCCAGATGAAGACCCATTCTCCAGAGAACAGCGTGCATGCAATTGCAATCTTTTCATCTCATACGAATTGAACTCTATATGAATCCAAGTGCATAAGCCATACTTCACAATTACAAATACAGGGTACCAGCTCCAATGGAGAAACCCTAATATCACGTCAAGAAACATCGCCGTTTAGAAAAGAAGTAACCAAAACAACAATTTCGATACAGGAGTTTGTACATCTTGGAAATTTTCATACAACGATGATTAGGAGCAGGTGGAATTTGTCTTGGGCAGGGAAAGAACTTGTAGCATCATGGTAACAATGAATATGGTCGTGTTTCCTATTGCCAGTTTACAAAATTGAAGTGCATTCGTCACCTGATTGATTTGAGGCCAACCTCGATCACTTGAGTCACTCGCTCATGCCTGGTGGCATTCCGAGGCTCTGGGCAAGATTGCTCATTCTCTCTTTCATGGCCTACAGGACGTATTAGAATGGATAAAATATCAGGATTCAAATACGGGTGGATGTCTGAAATTATCTGACTCTTACCTGTACGCTCTTCTGATGTGCATCCATGTAGGCTTCGGTCACCAATAAAGAGAGCTTCTGCAGAGAGAAACAACAATTCAGATATATATAAGAGCGTCGTTGAACCATAATAATACATGCAGGTATACAAGATGATACGGAATCATAATGTTTGGGTATGACTAGATGTCTATAATCACTGTAAAGACCGCATAACAAGTCATCCCAATGAGATGCGTGTATTGAAAAAATTTTAAGCACTGTATGGGTGAAGAGACCCAATAACATACATCATTCAAAATTATAAAAAAATCTTGGTGATCCACACTGTCCAATGTTCTTTAAGGTTCTACAATAGGCAAGTTTCAGAAAGATAACACCAGATCTTCTGATGAATTGAAATGAACTTAGCCTGCACACACAGGGTGCAAGCCTGGGTTGCAATGCTTGTTCGATTGGTCCTCATGCAAGATACTGATACGGATGGGGATGCGACGAATGCGGATGTGATCTCATTTGTAAATGATTTAATGCGAGAATCGTGTAATTTAATGGGAGAATAATATTAGGACTTTATTTGGTAATATTTTAAATAGGAAGCATGATTTAGTCATTTTGATTAATTAACTAATTAGTGAGTATTATTATAAATAACGGAGGAGAGAAGAGGGGGAAAATATGTTGACTTTTGAGAATAATATGGTTGATCCCTTAGATCTAGTGGGAGATTTAGGCTTTATCTCGAACCAAAACTAGGAGAGCAGTCCATCTCTCGAAAGTGGCCAACTTTATCTTTGTATTTCAGTTTTTATCAATAAAAATCCCTCTTCTCCCCCAAATCTCTTCTCAATCCCTAAAAATCCCAACTTTCCCATAAAAATCTCATCTTTCACCCCCAAAAACCAATAAAAATCATATTTTTATCCTAAATCCAGATCCGGATTGCATCAATAAGAAGGGTTAAACATCAAGAAAAGATAGCACACGGTAAAAGTTGGCAATAGTTTGCAATAGTATGACAACTATGAAGTTATCCAATGGCCTTACATCGCAAAAGTGGGAAATAGTATAACTGCCATAGTAACTTTTTATATGAAGATAAACTAGTGTTCCACCACAACCACATGCAAACTACACAAGTTAATATCTGTCTGAGTACAAATGATACTGTTTTCCGCTCATTAGTATGTATATAAATTAATAGGCCTAATTCAGCAATTGGGCCTAGACCTCGTGTGCATTATTTATTAAAATTATGTAAATATTCACATGGGACCAACTACATATGAGGTCCAAGTCTCGTGATGTGTGGAAAAGGGAAAATTTTGCCCAATAGCCCAATATATGTATGGGCTCAATGCTAGACAATAGAGGATAAATTTATCATAAATGCCAAAATTACAAAAATACCTCATCCTACTCCTATAAATAGCACAAATCCCTGAAACAAGGCATGCACAAGAACCCCCACATATTGATTACTTGGTTTATGTATTTATAGCTGACTTAAGTGTCAGATGGGTAATAGATATGACCCAACACACGATCTCCCTGACGTGCTCCCTTTATTTTACAGCAATGCATTAGAAGCCTGACGAGTGATCCATCCTCAATCCTCATGCCCTACCTCAAAAATAAGCTTAAATAATTAGAGCACCTAGGCCATATTTTCCCATGCCAAAAATTTCATCAACTTAACCTACAGTTTCCTTTATCAAGGTGAGAAACACACATAAAAACCAAGTCTGACATAGGGTTGTCAATGGATATCCGAAATATCCGAATCAGCTTAACCCAGAGCTACTTGAGCGAATACGGATATCACTAATTTGTATTCGATTCAGTCATATACATGTTGACGTAATATCTGTTTTAAGCAGAGCAGATACAGATAGTGTGGTACACCCCTAGTCAGGAAGCAACATGCAGGCATAGCATTTACTTTCTAAAATGATTGTTACCGCCTTGGTCACTAGTACCTAAAATTGATAAAGCATCAAGCTCATGTATTTTCAAGATGGTCACATGGAAATGGAAAGACATAATAATTCCGGAATAATATCACATGAACGAAGTCCCAGGACAAAGAAACTACCTTGGTTTTGATAAATTTAGTATATCAGCAAGACAGGAAGATGAATTGGCACTATGTGATTTTATCTGTAGACAATTTCTCCGAAGTCCTGCATCTTAAGGCTTCTTTCATATCTTATGAAATTGATCCGTGAACTTGTTTGATAGGATCTACAACCCTATGATTCTAGTATTAAGACAACTTATAAAATGAAGAATCATATGATTTCAAATCACCATTAAAGATGATAGTTAAAGGTATGATCACTTTATTGACTTGTGAAAGATTTTATTTAAATATGTGACCACTTTATAATATTAATATATAATCACTTTATAGAGAGAGCACATTGACCTCATCACTTTATTGACCCAGTAGATATGTAATCAAAAAGAAAGCATCTTTGGAGAGATTTTAATTAAGGTTTGAGCTTTTGGTCGAAATCAAGACATTTCAACTGTTTTGTGTCAATTCTGACAGTAATCGGTACAAAACTGGTTATCATTCTCAAAAATCCAAAATTGATCACAGATTATGCATGGTAGAGATGATTCGAGCAAAACCCCTAAGGAAATTTGAGTTAAGATAAGCAAAAAATCAAATGAAAATGAAAAGAATTCCTTTAATCGCAGTCATTGTCGTGAAAAAAAGAAATTGAGAGGGGGGAGAAAGAGATTACCTAATATGAAGGATGAAAACTGGTACCATAAGAAACTGGCCGTTATCTTACCGCCGCCACAACCGCTTCATTTTGATTTTGTCGTCGCTTTGAGATCGCTGATGTTGATTCAAAATCGCTACCACCGTCACCTTGATCTCTTGGGTAAGAAGCGAGAATGGAGCGAGAGCAGAGAGAGAAGTAGCAAGTGGGAATGGGGTGAGATTATATAAATTAGGTTAGTGGGTTTGGGTTTCGGTTTGATTTTGAGTTTGGGTTAACATGCAGGTAAGTAGTGGGGTCAAGTTTGGGTAATGGGTTTGGGTTTGGGTTTAACTTATTAATAGGTTTGAACTAAAAAATATTGCTACAAATGCATATTCATACAAATATATACATAAAAATATATAAAAATATAGATAAATCTAAAACCAAAGCTTAAACAAAACTGGCAAAACTAGCAAAACTTGTTGAAATTAAATTTTTTTAAAAGAACCAAAATCAAAATTGAGTTCTCTTACCTTGTAACCATAAAGAATTGGAACGATATGATTCCTGTTGAGAAAGCATCAACAAACCATAGTCGGCATATGCTTTTTGAGAAAGTGCCTATTCGTGAAATCAATTGACCTGACACATATGATCAGCCTAAGTTTGTCTCTGAAATGGGGTTATGATGCCAAGTCATACAGACTAAAGAAAGGATTGCATATGGTATTATCCATTTGATAAGCTTCCTTGTCTATTGAGCATTAATGCGCGCCATATGTGATCCTGACAGTAGAAATCGTTGTCAATCGGACATCAAGATGGTAACACGGTTTATGTGCTATAAGAATTTTGGATAAGGACTGCCTTCTTGTTGCTGGTGGTCCTGACCAATGCTGGGAATATACATCTGTCTTTATCATAAAGCTCGGTAGTTTGATTTTCACTACTTGTTAAAACTTAATAATTTTCAAGATAGCTGAAAGTCGCCTGGCTTTGGATAGCTATTGTTGGGTTGTTTTCTGATACGATGAATAATGTAGTTTCTTGTATTTAGCTTTTTTTTAATTTTATTTTACATCTTTCATTAGAAGCAAGTTTGCTAATCAATTATACATTTGAGGGGGGTTGATGGGACATTTGTCCTATGTAGCATCCAAAGAGCGGTGCCACATGGGATGCTACATCACCCCCACCCCCAACAATAAAAACCTTATATTAAAAAAACCCAAAAACCCACACCAACCCCCCAAAACACACCCAAACCCAAAAAAATCCAAAACCACACCCCCAATCAAAAAAAAATCCAAACCCGGCAAGACAATACTCATACTCAGACACACTCTTCCCATTTCACCAAGTTTTGCAACCACCGAAACACCCATATATGTCCCGCGCAAGTCCCGCATCCTCTATGTGTGTTTTTTCTTGGGCCACCGTGCACTATGTGCACGGGTTATTTGTAGTATTTTTATAATAGTCGATGCTTTTCATTTTTTTTTCAATAGATGAATAGCAAGTTTCAAAACCATTGAAGACTCATTTGTAAATTAGTCACATGGGGCCTGGCTAAATACCAGAGCTTTTAGCAGCACTCATCCTAAGACTAGAAATTGTTTTCCTGAATAATTTGGAGTACGCAATTTATGGGAGAAACACTTGCAATAAAACTTGCACATATCTTCCAACATCTTCAAATTTGCAACAAATTCTTTCCCGTAGTGACCCTAGTCCATACATTTAAGATGGTCTTAACCCCCACATGTCAACTGAATATCCCACGATCAATGAAGTTCCTGGATAGCATGTGCCATGCTTGAAATTCTAGGTTGACCATCCAGTTATAGATGAGTATTACGTAATACTCATTGTAATATAATACAGGCATTTCAGAAATGTAACTGAGCAATGTACCCAGCTAACAATGATTGCTGATTTTTGCTGTAAAAGCATGTCCCTAGGGAAATTCTATACACGCAGACCTAATTTCTTTGCGCGCACACCAATTTATACACACAGCCAATATTTTTTTAAAACCCTTTTTTACTTTACACGCGCACACCTTAATCCCCACAGTACCCATCTATTCTCTTTCTCTCTCTTTGAAACACCCCAGCTGCTTTGATGCCTCCGCCTCCGCCTCCGCCACTAGCCTCCAGCCTCCGCATCCAGCCTCTCTCCTCCGCCTCCTCTTCCTCATCGCCTGAGTTTGTGTATGGTTTTTTTTGTTTAAGATGTTGAAGAAGTTAAAGACGATGAAGAGAATGGGATGGTGGCGGCGAGGTAGGGAGGAGGAGGCGGCGGTGGCGGCGGCGGCAGTAGGGAGGCGGCTGCAGCAGTGAGGAGGAAGTCACACCTTCTCATCCTCTTTATCTTCTCCTCCTCCTCGCCATTGATCTCAATTATAAATGATTAATTTTTTTTAAGATGATGAAGATGATGGGAATGGTGGTGTGGCCACCTAATAGCAATTTTGTGATTTTAGGACTTAGTGGCAAACTTGTAATTTTGAGGAATAAGTGTACTCTTGTAATATTGGGCAGATTTGTCCTTTATATTGAGAGGGAGAGTTAGGGCTTGGGTTATACTGAATTTGGAGAGGAAGAATAGAGAATAGGAGTAGGGGATAGCTTAGATCTGGGAGATTTAGCACTTTATCTGCAATCAAAGGGTATGATAGTGGTTTCCTCTCTAATTGAACCCATTATCTTGTATTTTCCCTTCATTTTCCACCAAAATATATAAAAATCTCGCCTTTGTTGCTCAAATCCCTTCTAATTCTCATCAATTGGTATCAGAGCTTAAGATCCACATGGCAGAAACAAAGAAAACGATTAAAGCTTTAGATGCCGATCTCAGAGAATTCAAGAAATTGACGAAGGAAAACTTCTCCTTGATAAACATGAGGATGTTGGCGATGGAGGAGAGGCTCTCAAATCAGATTGTGTCCCAAATTGGTATCAAAATCGCTACGAATTTGAAGATCTTCATGGAAAAAATAGAGAGTGGTATAAGCCCTAGATGGAAAGACAGGAGCTCTCCAAACCCAGATCTGAAAGGGGATGAGCCGAAGATGAAGATCTGCAAAGAAAAGAGCAAGCTTTAGTCAAAGGAAACGGAAAGATCGTCGATTTAAGCGAGGAAGGCGTCGCAGAGGAGGATGGGCTGATCGGGCTCTCGAAGCACCATGGCAGGGTCGGCGAACCCATGCAAGCTCGTCGGGAATGCACCGCCCCTGGGAACCTTTGCAAGGGGCGATGAGCCCCAGTGAGTTCGCCAAGGGCCACCACGCCCTCTGATGACCTCGCCGGGGTGCGACGACCCCTGGGAATCACCCCAAGGGTGTCGCACACCCTGGGCGCTACCGCCTAAGGCTCGCGACCCCCAGGCGATGCCCACAAGGCCTTGCAAGGCAGCCTCTTGGGCTTGCGACCCTTGGGCGCTGCAGCCAGAGGCTCGACAACCCCAGGCAGAGGTCCCAGTGGGTCGCCAGCCTTGGATGTCCCCTCCGGGCCTTCATCCCCTGGGCGCGGCGACAGGGGCCGTGCGGCCCTTTCCTTGGGCTCAGCGGCCTTCCTCCAGGACCACAGCATGGCCGCACCCCTCTCGTGGACTTCCGAAAGGAAGGCGGTCCCTCTGGACCTGGAACAGGGGTCAGGGGCCACATGTTTCCTCGGACGACTTCAAGCATGCCACTGGGGACCCGACACGACTCTTCGAATGCGGTTCCCACACTTGGTGAGACGGTGATTGGGTGGAAGACTACTCTATCCTTACTAATGGTGAAGATGATCCATGTTAGGGAAATAACAACTGGGGATATGAGTTTGGGGCAGGATGGGCGTGGGGAGAATTCGGAGCACAGTTTGGCGGCCCTCGGCAGCTTCACCCTAGTCGGCCAAGAGGAAGAGCATAGCATGGAATTTTTGGCCTCGAGAGCAGGGTTCGAAAGCTGAATATGCAAGTCTTCGAAGGAGAGATTGCGTATGGGTAGATTTACAGCGCGGAGATATACTTTACAATAAGCCATGTTTCTGAGACAAAGAAATAGGGAGTAGCTAGCGTTTACTTAGGGTGGAAGGCATTATCATGGTTCCTGTGGAGACAGCAGTGACATCGAGTGCAATTGTGGGAAGAGTTCAAAACTTGCTTATTGGACCGCTTTCGCGATGCCCAGGACAGGGACCTGCACGAGCAGCTTCTCGCACTTTGACAGGAGTGCACAGTTCAGGATTTCAGGGAGAGATTTGAGGCGCTGGCTGCTCGAGTGAGGAGGGTCCTTGTGGTGACGTTGAAGGGGAATTTCATGCATGGGCTCAGGCCCGACATCCGATTTAAGCTTCGTTTACATATGTCGAAGGGGTTGATGGAGACAATGGATCTGGCTCAGCTGGTCGAGAACAAGCTTACAACCCATCGGAGGCACAAGTGAGCGAATAGCGGGACCGCATTCCGTACTCAGTTGCTCGAGGAGACGCAGACGCCCAAACCAACTACTATTCCGACAGCCCCAGGGAAGAGTGACAAGCCCCAGTGGAGGGCAGGTACAAGCATCTCACACAGAGTGAGATCATGGACCGGTGCGCCAAGGAGTTAACCGTTGTGGCGAGAGGTTCGGCCCTGGCCACAATTACCGAGATTGTCGCTGCAAGTGCTGATAGTCGAAGATAATGAAGATGCAGACGTCGGGGAGAAGGGGACCGGGGGAACGAGCACCCCAATCTGGAATAGCGCATCCACAAACATCATGCACCACCTTGAGGACAATGTGGTTCTTCGGGGGCGGAGTATTGATGGAAATGGGGGTGTGGCCACCTAGTGGCAATTTTCTGATTTTAGACCTTAGTGCCAAACTTGTAATTTTGGAGAATGAGTGTACTTTTGTAATATTGGGCAAATCAGCCTTTTATATTGTGAGGGAGATGTGTGGCTTGGGTTATGTTGAATTTGGAGAAGAAGAAAGAACAGGAGTAGGGGATAGATTAGATCTTGGAGAGTTGGCCTTTTATCTTCAATCAATGGGTAGGAGCATGGTTTCCTCTCTAATTGAAACCATTATCTTGTATTTCCCCTTCATTTTCCACCAAAATATAAAAAAATCCGTCTTTTGTTCCTCAAATACCCTCTAGTTCCCATCAGAAGACAATGAAGAAGATGACAGGGCGGCGGCTACGACGATTGGCCCACTACCGCCTCTCATCCTCCTCTTTATCTCCTCCCCCATCAAAGCTTTGGAGGGAGGAGGTGACGGTGGCGACGGAAGGAGGAGGAGGAGGTTATAAGTGGAGAATGTCGGCAAACTTGTAAATAAATGGGTTGTGTGTAAAGCAATTTGGTATGTGTGTATAGCAACTCCCATGTTCATAATGATGCTAACCTTGGTAAGATACAACATCACAGTGTATTATAAACTATATATGATCATAGCTCCAGCTTGATGATGGCTGAAAAAAGTATGGGTAGGAAAAGGGCGGGGTGGTGTACGGAAACATATCCTGAAAGCTCTGAGAAATATTATTGAAAGTCTTAATAGCCAGGGAAACATCATTAGAAACTAGCAACCAGATTAAGGGACAAGTGTGAAATTAAATTTCTCAAAAGCAAGAGCCAACATATATAATTTTCTTGCAACGAGAAGTGAAACTTCAAAAGTAAGTTTCTAAATTCTACCATGACATGAAGTAGACACAAAACTCTAAAAATGTAATTGCTTAAGCATTATGAAAAGCCTTGATAGGCTGCAGAAGCTGGAGTGTACAGTGCTAGAGCACTCAGTTATTATCGATTACATTACCGAAAGAAAAGAGTTTACCTCAGCCCCCAACTCCATTGCAGCCTCAGTGATTTCAGTACGCACAGGTTGTTGGTTTCCAGAAAGTGTAACCTAGCGAAAACATCAATGTGTTATTTCCTTAAGAACTATAAAGAAAAATGAATGGTACTCAGTGAAACCCATTTAAGCCTTGTTCCAGCAACTAAAGGAAGGTCATATAAATCCTTTATTATTAATCATTTCTATTATTGGGACCATGCTCATCTCTGGATCAGTTTGGAAAAAATGATAAATACCAAAAAATTAGACACTATCACAAAATATGGTGCAACACATAACCGCAGCAAAGTAGTCGTTTTATGTTTATGGCTGAAACACCACATGTTAACGGTTTTTGGAATGTGGTGAGAAGGAAACTTCAGCCCAAGAACGTAAGAACAGGAAATTTAATAACAAGTGTTGGCACTTCAATGGTCGATGAGGACACACACGTAATTAATTGTAAATCTTCCTCGGTGTTCCACCAAACACTGGAGTAAAACTATATGCAAACGTAACTTCAGCAAGCAAGCTACTAAACTGCACATACACTTAGTACCTTATTTACTCAATATTTTTGTAGCATGCATCAGGATTGTATCCCATACATCACATAACGGTGCAGAATATCTACCCCAGCAAATCCATGTTCAATTTCAAACTTCCATTCAATTCTCCCAGTGATCTTAGAACAATGTCCAACTACTTTCTAGATCCAATAGCTTCTCCTCCTAAATAGAAAAATAAGTGAGCTGCCTGGTAGTGTTGGCTGTTGGCAAACCACAACCTTGCATTTCATCAGGATTGTATCCCATACATCACATAACGGTGCAGAATATCTACCCCAGCAAATCCATGTTCAATTTCAAACTTCCATTCAATTCTCCCAGTGATCTTAGAACAATGTCCAACTACTTTCTAGATCCAATAGCTTCTCCTCCTAAATAGAAAAAATAAGTGAGCTGCCTGGTAGTGTTGGCTGTTGGCAAACCACAACCTTGCATTTCAATAGCCAAGTTGCTATAAACTCCATAAATTATCATAACAATTAAAAGGATGGTTATAATAACACTTTCACATCCTAACAATTTGCAACATCAAGGCCATTTTGTGAGATCCCTCTCATCTTCTTATTTTTTTGACTTTGTCACGATAAATATTTATTGGAAATGATGGATATGAACTGCCTATTCATTTAACCAAAATGAGTTTGTAAGGTAAAAGTAGTAAGGCCCGCACAATTAGCCAAATCAAAGGGGCGAAGTAGGTGGGCATCCCTTATCTCCCTCTTAAAAGCACATTTAGCCTATTGAGTTATTGGCCCATATCCCTTATTTCCATACTTATTTTATTTCATCGTGCGAGGTGGGGGCAAAGAGCTAGCATAGCTATGCTGATCTATATTTATTTCAAGATCAGTCACAAAGCATGCAACTTTAAAAGGTTAAAACATAATAGCAATAGAAAATACCAACTTTCTTAAGAATGTAAATCAACCAGCTCGGCTTCAATTTACTTTCATCTCATGATTTGACATATTAGCCTCATACTAAAATCAAAATTAGCCAACACTGCATGTCCCTGTAAAAATTTAAGAGCTTCACGATGCCTGATTGAGAGGGTTTTGTTTCGCATCACCATTCCATTGTTTAAAAAGGCATCACCTCAACCTGCTTAGGCGGAGGTGGCCCTTAGCCGCCTTGCTTCTAAGTAAGGTGCCCACCCTAGGCAGGCTGTTTGATTTAGTTTCTTTTTCTTTTTAGAAAAAAAATATATACTTTATCAGATTTTGGGTTTGGGTAATTTGGTTTGAAGAGAAGCAGTGAATAGATGATGAAGATGACGTTTATTTGTAGACTCCTAGCACAGGGTGAGACCAGTCATTAGGCATTCTGTGGACATTGGACTCTTTTGTTTGACTAGACATTTGTATTTTATTTTATATTTGATTGTGATTTACTTTGTTATGTATTGCCAGAAATTATTCCTTTTCAAGCCTTTCTGTTTATTGTTAATGTTGGTATTTTGCGAGAATTGGCTTTGTTAACACTTCTTGAATACTGACTTGATTGCTATGTGCTTTTGTATTATGATTTAATTTTTTAAATTAATTTGCAAGCTGCGGGATTTGCTTTATGTTTATCTAAAATAACTTCAATTACTTGTTAGTTATTAACTTGTTCCTAATTAATGGTTAGTTTTTTTTTCCTTTTCATGTACCGTAGACTGGAATTTATGGAATATGAATCCTACATGACAAAATCATAATTCGGTTTTCAGATATGCTTCAGTCAATTCTTCTAAGCTCCATTGGCCGACATGGCATTTTTGTTATATAGGCCGACCATACTTGTGATGGTTCCCCATGATCCAATAACACACTTAGGTCTATGTTGCCACGATATTGTTCTATGGAAGCGGGCACGCAGCTTTTTAGAAGTTCGGTCCGGTTTTTGATTTTTTTTACTAATGGGTTGGAAGGGGAATTTCCCTTTCTAACGCATATTCTGTCATACCGGCATGGCCACACTGATTTGTTTTCGATCGGAGCATCAAGCAGCGCGACCCGGTTCTACTTGATTAAGCAACGTGCTCGTCCAAGGAGGGAGTTTGCTTTACGCAACTCTCCTTTTCATAACAAGGTATAAACCCCGACCTGACATTCATGAGTTTCGAATGAAGAATGAAGAGTGCCATGCCCCTCTTTTTTCTTCTCAAATCGTCTGATTTTGAAGGTGGTAAAGACTCACCCATTGTTTAAGTCAAAATGAGCCCCCATGATCCCGGGACATTGGCATTGGCTTCAACCAACAATGAACTATTATTGATCGCATCTTGCACCTATTCTACATTATAGCATGCAACTGATTCTGCTTCCGCTTCTAGGAGATCAGACGGAGATCGATTAGTTTCTGCTAAACGACCAATAAGGAACATAACCAATACAGAGAACAAGGGTATACCGTACCATATCTGCTTTTGCACCATGACAATCTCACTCGAATTACAGAGACATTCACATTAGTTCAGTATACTGGGGTCCCTGGCCAGAACCACACGTGCAAGTTTCCTTGCATGTGGCTCGTCCATGCTTTTTTCGAGGCACTGCATGTAACTCCACATGGGAAGGGGGGGAGTTGAACAGCAAACTTTCATGTTTAGAGCATTGCATTGTCTGAGGGGATATGAAGAGTAAGCAGGGCCTACCATGCTAAGCTTTCGTCGAAAAGCTCCGACTGGTTCCTTTTCGGCGCCCGCCCTTGATTTAGACATTGAGGCAATGTAAGTCTAAGGAAAGTATAGGTCCGCCCTCAGCGTCATCTCGACCGACATCCTGCTCTCAAGAGGGTGTGGTCCTTGAGCGAACTACTCATGTGATGTCCTATCCCAACACAAGGGCATTTGATGAGGAGCTGCTTTTAAACCAGTGGTTAACAAGCCACTGATCAGAGGCGACTGGACTGGAGTGCTTTAATCAAATGATGCATGTGGGCTGAGCCATTTCCATCCCGACTGGTGGCCCGATGTGTTAGCTAGCAAGGGCGGGCGTTCTTCTAGTAGTCATATTGCGGCCTCTGAAAATCTGTCCCGCCTCTTTCTTTGGCCCTCCGTGTAGCCAGCCATGTTAACTCCGCATTCAACCCTTTTTCTATTTATAACTAAAAGGCAATCATCAGTTGTCCCCTTTCCTCCCAATTATCATACACATTCGATCAAGGTTGTCATTGCGAAGCTATAGTCATAAAGATGCATAGGGTCTTACCGTCTAGCCGTTGGTACTCCACATCTTTACGGAGAATTCAATTTCACCGGGTCCATGTCGGAGATAGCGGGGTAGTCGTTACACCATTCGTGTAGATCGCTACTTACGCGACAAGAAATTTCGCTACCTTAGGACAGTTAAAGTTATTGTTGTCGTTTATCTGGGTTTCCATTCAAAGCTTATCACACTTCTCCTTCCGACCTTCCAGTATTAGGCAGCTGTCAGACTCTATACAACGTATTATCACTTACCAGAGTCCTGTTTAAACAGTCGCTACCCCTGGTATGCCGCTTTCCTAATCAAATATAGGATAGCACCCCTTCTTCCAAAGTTACAAGGTCATTTTGCTGAGTTACTTCGACATGGTTCTCTCGACGGGTCCTAGTATCTGCTACTTGTTCACATGTGTCGGTTTGGGATACGGTCAGTTCACCAGGAGGATCAACGTCCCAATTCGAAATTTTTTCTGAAAGTTTCAACCGTCGTTAACTATAACACCAATCCTGATAGACTATAAAGATCATCGTGACTGGGCAGGACGGTATGCTCTGCTCTCTCGCAACCATCTACTTTAATCAAATAAAGGCCCTTACTGAAGATGAAAAAGGTTAGCACTAAAATAAGAAAGGAATGAGTGATGCACCACAACTTCGGTTCAAACGTGAAAGTGCTCCTAAATGTGTCCGCAGGTGCGTGGAGCTGGAGCCTGGCACGTTCGCTTGCTAGGCCGAGTGTTCGCCCACTTCAGAGCCATCGCCTTTAGGAAAAATGCCTAAATAAAAGGTCGTTGAACCATTTGTAGAAAGAAGGCAAAGAGGTTGCCCCGAAAATGACAGCCGGTCGATAGTCTTCTTGACCGAGGTTTAAAACTCGGATGGTAGATGCTAGAAAGGGTTGTGTGGGTGAGTCTAGTCAATTTGGAATAATTACTTGGCATTGATCCCTTTGGGGGGGCTAGGTAGCCCTGAACTTCTACTGTGAGTACATCGCCTCTTTTCTTTTTAGTTGACAGAGATACACACCTTGGAAAGACGTACAAATCAGACCCACTACTGAGATAGACTGATAGTGAGGCTACAGTAGTGCTCCTAGAGTCTGAAGCATCGTCGTCGTTTGTTTCGTTCTTAAGGTACTACGAAAAGAGACGGAAAAAGCAAGAAATAGCCCTACGTGTCGGCCAGGACCAAGGCAAAGATAGGGACCATGAAAGCATGGAATTCAATCTAACCTTTTCGAACAATCCTAACGTAGAATAGGGATGCTGATAAGCTGACAGCTCAAGCATGGCTTCAATAGTGAAAGTTCTTTCTTAAAAGATTTGAATCAAGAAAGACAATGAATTTACGAGATATTGATCTCTGCAGTGCCTTCGCTTATTAACAACAGGGACCAATTCTGTTGATTGCTTCCCTACCCCGGCTCTAACAAACTGGTTTTTCTTTCTCACAGAATTAGGGAAATCATTAGATTCTTATTCCCTTCTTTTGAAAACACACTGAACCGGGAAATCCCCCTTTCGATAAAGAGGTGGCTTACCTCCAAGTAAGGTAAGGAACGCATGTGCCCAATCAAACACCACAATCATGAAAAGCATCTGAAATGATTTATATTAATTTACTTTTTTAATTTATTTTTAGCTACTTTCGGGGGAAAGGAGAACACATCTTTCTAATATACGGGGTAAACAAGCAAAGAATCTATTCGTGTTGACTAGGAAGTGGCGTATAAAATAGGAAATGAAAGTGACGTGTGTATCTTACCAATAGCTAGGGCAGAGCTAGGATAAGCCAATGGCAGTAGACCAGATCTGGCTAGCACATGGCTTTCATGCACCTTACTCCTACGCTTCCGGATCCTCCTACTTCTTGTACCTACGCTACAGCACATGCCATAGAAGGACCCACTAAGGTCGCCAACCAAGGAATGAACCAAGCACTAAGAGCTCCATCTACTTACTACTTGAGCCGACACCGCTCCTGCACTTGCAAGAAGAAGAGGGCCCACTTGTCGAATGAAGAAAATTTTGTATTCAAACCAAAAGCTCATGTTTTTCCCTAATAAGAATTAGAAGCGTAAGCCAAAATCTGAAGCTAAAATAGAGGGAAATAAATGATTCTAGTAGCCAAGTTAATGTGGGATCTATTACCACAATAATAATACGAGCAAACCAGGGCATGCAAGTCCAAGTGAAGCTAGTTTCCGTATATCGTATTTGGATAAAAAAGTATTAGCTCAAGCGCTTGTGGGTGCGCAACTTCTTGATGAAATCAGAGTGTCAGTTAGTTCAACCAGAGCAGCAAGGACAGTCCGATCAGAGCAAGACTTATACTGCCAGAAACTTGCTTGTAACGTTAACTGTAGAGCCCACCCATTAATGGAGACTCATACCGCCTTACACCATCATTAACTTAAGGCTATTAACTTAAGGATATGGTAGACGATAAATCAGTACACGTCTCCATTAAAGCCAGACTAGACCGTAAGATCCTGTGCACCAGACCAGAGCCGACATCAAAGTGCACAGTTCCATAGAATGAAACTTTCCGTTCTTGGTAATACAAATAACCTCGCTCATTAACTGTCGATCGCAGTTATTAGATTAATGCGTCTAGACGGTTAATATCTTCTAGCTTGAACGGCCATTAACTAGCCCAATTGCTTCGAGAATGCTTACTTATAAATCTGATCATATTAGAGCTCGTTGGATGAAGAGTATCTAACCCTGAAGATGCTTTCGAATCTTTTCGATTGCTCGTTCGAGAATTACCATCTTTGTCTTTAGAACTGAATCATTTCCTAATAGGAATGAAGTTTGATGGAATTAGAATTTCTATTCTATGATCGACCGATATAAACATCAACTTTGAATTGGACCAATGTCTCATCAACAAATAAGAGCTTGTGATACAAAAATACTACACAATGGAGAGATAGTTGGAGAGGTGACAAAACCCTATACTTTTCATTATAAACCCAACAAACTAGAAAAAGATGGAATGTTTTGTGAAAGAATACTGGACACATAAAAAGAGGAATTTGTGCTCATGGAAATTATCGAGTGATCGGAGTTGAAAAGACGACCCGGAAAAGAGGACCCGAAATTGGACAAAAGCCTGATGGAGCAATGCCACGTGGATGTAGAAAGCCCACGGGTCATGAATTTCTTTTCTCGAAGAAGAAATAACGGCATCTGAGGAATAGACATCGGCAAACTCTGTGTCAGCAGCTGCGGTAAAACGGAGGGTGCAAGCATCATCTGTAATGTATGGGCTTAAAGCATCTATAGGTAGCTTTTCAATTCCGTCGTCAAATCCTAGTGCTTAACCCTGGACAGATAGTCGAAACCACCAAGCTAGAGTATGGTAGAGGTGAATTTCCGGCAAAGCTGTAAAATGCATAGAGATTGGGAGAAACACTAACAGCTAAAGCACTCTGCTTGCCTGACACTGACACTAAGAGACGAAAGCTAGGGAGCAAATATGACTAGAGACCACATTCGTCCTAGCCGTAAACGATAGATACTAGGCCATGTATGTATTTAGGGCCGTTGACGAACAGAACGTTCGACAAACTACTCGTGAACAAGCTCGATACATGTTCGTTTACGTTCGTTCAGGAAGCTTAATGAACAAGCTTGAACAGATTTTTAGAGCTCGGTAAGTAAACGAACAGAGCTTGAACATAACTATGTTCATTCATTTATGTTCATGAACAAACTCGTTAAGTGTTCGTGAACAAGCTCGTTAAGTGATGTTCATGAACAAGCTCGTTAAGTGTTCGTGAACAAACATGTACCGAAAATAGTAAATTTAGACAAATGCTATATTTTTACTATACTTAAATGGATGCTTGTAATGGGATTTATGGAGCTATTATGCTGGATTTATTTGTTTTTGTCCTGCAAATATTTAATCCTTTTATTTAATTGATTTAGTCATTGGCAATTATGTTTAAATAGTATTATTCGTGATTAAAAAATTGACGTTCGTTTGTTTGATTGAAAATTTGTTCATGAACAAGATTGATTGTGTGCTCACGAACATGTTCCTGAACATGTTCACGAACAAGCTCGATAAGTCTTGTTAACAAACAGAACGTTCGATTAACTACTCGTGAACAAGCTCGGTAAATGTTCGTTTACGTTTGTTTACGTTCGTCCGGTAAGATTAACGAACAAGCTTGAACATGTTTTTAGAGCTCGGTTAGTAAACGAACAGAGCTTGAACATGGATTTTGTTCATGAACAAAACCAAGCTCCATGTTCAAGCTCGTTTAAGCTCGTTCGTCAACAGCCCTATATAATGTATTGTCACGTGCAGTATTATAGCTAATGCGTTAACTTGCTTGTAAGACTTATAATATCAAGAATTATGCTAATCCAAAAAAGGTTGGTATAGTAAGTAGAATGAACGTTTCATGTCTATTATAGAATCAACCCATTAGCCCTAGCCTTAACACTTTTAAAAAAGGTTACGAAACATCCATTCTACTTAACTTAAAAGCAAGTTACTATAGGACCAGAGCGGACATCGAGGTGCACGAGGTCTTACCGTCTAGACATGGATGTTCGGGAAGCAAGATTCCTCCATAAATACATAAATTTTATTATGATCTATTCCACGAAAATAAAATATGGATCACATGCTGAAGATAAAAAATGAGGTTTTTTCTTTATAAAAAGAATATGAAATGATTCTAATATTATTTTGCTTGTGTGTATGTAAAAAAACTTAAAATAAATGAAGAATATTGACTTTATAAATATTTTTTCCATTGTTAATTTTTTAAGACTATTTTCTAGTTTTTTATATTTTTTCCAACTTATTAATAAAAAATGGCCTCAACCCACATAAGAGGCAAGGTGCAAGGTGCTTTCCCTCCACATCCGCCTTCTACAACCCTGCACCCTTCAAATCTGATACAAAAAGGCCGATGTGCATCAGTATTGATTAGTTTTTATATCTTTATGTTTACTATAAATTGAGAATCTTTCGGCCATTATATGGAGAAGTTTGGAGCTCAAATTTTGGTCTTCAAACTCCAAATCACCTATTGTATTAGTTTTTAGTTAATATTGGTGGTATCATCTTGTATCGAATGGATAGTGGTTAAAATTAAACATGATATATGCGATACATCTTGGCTTTGGATGATATTTCAAAGCTTGGTCCAAGCTAAAACTTAAATTTAAGCAGCCAAACAAATTGGCAAATGTCAAAAATTCAGACCAAGAGAGAAGGGCTGCATGGGCTAGTTAGATTCGCATATTTATTTAAAAAATATTATAATTGTAATTATTATGATTAAGCATACCTTGATTAGTTCATCTTCACAATAACCATCAAACTCGGCTCTGTCAAACAGATGGAATAAGGAAGAATAGTTAAGTTTTCACGAAAAGTAGATAGAGAAGACATCTTCTAGAATGGAATAAGTAATGCATACGCTGCTAGTTCTTTTTGAACACGGACAGCTTCAACTTGGACCACCATTTGTGCCTTTTTAACAGTCTCATATAGATTTTGCATGTTTCCGAAAATCCCTGCCTACGACACAAACAGCTAATAAACGATATAATCAATAGTGTGTTATCATTCATTAAGAAACTCTTTTATATGAATGCAAAGGTGCATTTAGGTAGTTTTGATGAGAAAGTGCTGTCTCTTCCATGGCTAAGTCATTATGAAAGTATGGTAGATTTCACGAAACTAAGTGAGAACTGAGATCTGTCATCAGCTCATCAATTCCAGTGAATAGAAGATGTTAACAGGGGGATTAATATCTATATGCTGAGAAGAGAAATGCTCAATACTTGAAGAAAAGACAGAAAAAATAGTCCCTAATGAGACAATAACAGTAGGTTGGTTAACTTGGGGGTTGGGCTCACTTCTGGTTGCATTTGGGTGGTTATCAGCACCACTAAGATGCAAATCCTTCATCCACATACCACTTTGACGGTCTTGGAAAAGCTATCTCTTCCATGGCTTGGGGTTGTTTCTTTCTTTTATGTTTAGTTTACGGATGATGACTTTCTTAGTTTCTAACAAGCTACATCACCTTACATGCTAGATAGTATATAATATAATCATCATGCTTCAAACCCATGAGAAAAATACAAAATAACTTTTAAATCTTTATGTAAAGCAGGAAAAAATAAGCCCGGCCTCAAATTGACCTTTTTATACTTCGTGGATCAAGGAATGTATAAGAACAAAATTACCAATGACAAAATAATGTGCTATACAGCAGACCAACAAATACTAAATGTAGATAGGAACACAAAGAAAAAGTTTGCATTGTTACCTTTGCTGGCTTCTCATCATCATTCTCACTTTTATCTTTCTTTCCTCCAAACAAACTATATACTTGAAGAAACTTCCTCATATGAACATTCTTGTTACAAGGCCATAATAAAGAAGGTCTAGCTTTCAATTGACCTAAAAGAAATTAACAAACATGATCATGTTTCCACAGAGAATTAAGATTGAAACTTCATGAATGATTGACTGTTATAACAGATTAACATATAGATAAAGTAACGGACAATGATCAACAACACTAACCGGTAAAAGAGCTATTGAAACAATGAGAAATAGAATTCAATTTTGCATAAGAATGAAATCATGCAGTGAATTTTCCTCGCTATATTATAATTGTGCAATATGCTCCATGTTTTATAATTCTTATAAAGCCAGTATCCTGACTTAAATATTTGTCCAGTTGACCATCATGAGAAATATAAGCTAGTATGATCATTGTTATTGAAGTGGGTAAGTGACCTTGTAAGGGCTATCTATCAATATGCAATCTAACAATCACGTGACATGAACAACACAGCAGCTAAAAGTGTTAGTGAGTCGAACCCGTGATAAAGACCCTGGTTTCAACTCCTATGATGCCTAAATTGGACTATAAAGGAGATAAGAATAATATGAACTCAAAAAATAAAAATGAGTGTAGAATGAGAATGGTTACCTCATCCTTTGAGTTAAGGATTATTTATAGCTAAGGAGCATTTCGGTAACTTCATGTGTAAGATGTGTCATCTTGAACGGTCAACGGGCCCAACTTTCATAGGAAGAAAATATATGAAGGCATGGCCTAACTAGCAAGTAGCCCAAACGGACCCGGCCCGCTCAAGATGAGGCACATCCTACGCATGAAGTTATCAGAATGTCCTTTGGCAATTCCTAAAAATAACCATCTCTTCAGGGGAGGAGGTAGCCATTCTAATTCTAAACTCTTTCTCCTTTTTAGAGTGCATATTGTTCCTATCTCCAGCAAATTCTAATTGAGCATATGTGAAGTCAAACCCAAGGTCATTATCCTGTGTTCAACACACTAACAATCTTGGTTGTTGTGACATGAAAGTGGGTGATTGTTGAATTACAGGTTAACATACAGATTGCCCTGCCAAGTCCGCCGACACACCTAAACATCAATCATAGTTATTATCGTTCCAAAGTAAGATTTATTAAAGATATGTTGTGTATGTGCATGTGTATTTCAAATGAAAGACAATTATCAATTATGACACTCAGAGGTACTACATGTTCGCATGCAGTTCTGGTGTAAGTACATGTCAGCTCCAAATCGGTACAAGAAATCCAAATACATGGCGTTTATCAAAAGGCAAAGAATAGATTCATCTTTATTTTCAATTCGCCCTAGCATTTGTGCCAGCATTATCAAAAGGCAAAGAATAGATTCATCTTTACAAGAAATCCAAATACATGTCAGCCCCACCAATTAGATTCATCTTTATTTTCAATTCGCCCTAGCATTTGTGCCACTTAAGCACAACAATCGAAGCAGCAAGAATAATGCTAAATTATCAACCCATAAATTCATAAAAAATCACTGACAGAAAAATCATACGCATGCCCCCAAAGTAACTGATGATAATAATTTGAATGAACAAAAATCTCATGCATATGAGTAGATAGCAACCAGGGTTATAACCTAAAATTTATAAACCGCCAATAAATGATAAACATTTTATGCTCTGATCACTTTCTAGCAAAGTTCGTGACTTAATCAGCCTACCTGATTTTTTAATAGGGAATATTGCATCGCATAAAAGGAACAAAGGAATAAACCAATAGAAAGTTGAACATAAAGGCAGAAAAAGCCCCAAATCCCAGGGATGGCAGCGACAATGGATACTTACAGGAAGAAGCGCACGAAAAACTAGGGTTTTTCCTGTCACTTGAGATGAGGATGTTCGATACTTGGCCATTTAGAAAAGCATTGGTCGCCATTAAAAAAATTCTCAAGCTAGAGAGAGAGAGTGTGTTGGGGGGGGGGGGGGGGGGGGGGATAGGATGAATATCTTGACTGCCGTATTAAGGGTGCTTCTAGTTACACTACATAATTTTCTCGGGAAATTCTATACACTTACATATTTGCTTTATACACAGACCCAATTATTTAAAATTAGTTTTTTACTTTACACACAACAATATCACCAAATTACCCTTTTCCTCATCCTCCCTTCTACTCTTCATCCGTACCCTGCCTTTGTCGTGGCCTCTGTTACCTCCACCAGCCTCTAGTTCCACATTTGCCCATCTGCGCCATCGTCGTTCCGCTTTCTCATCAATACCTCTCTCTTCTCCATATCTCATCACCTTCTCCATATCTCTGTCCACATCTCTCCCCACTTTATCTTTCTTCTATATCCATGGGCGGAGCTCGTCAGAGGCGAAGCTTGATAGGGCGGAGGCGGCGCTTGTAGGAGAAGAATGAAGACGTGAGAGGTGAGGTGAGGAGTTTGAGGAGGAAGGGCAAAGGGGGGTAAGAAATGTAAAAATTTGGAATGTCAAACTTATAAATAAGTGATCCGTGTGAAACGCAATTAGGTCTCCCCCAATTTTCTAACCATATTATACTTTTAATTACAAGTTTACCATTACTTTTCATACATATTCGCCTTATTCCTCATTACACTTTTCTCTCTTCTTGTCCAATGCCTTTTCCTCCTCCTCCCGCCACTACCACTGTCGCCTCTCGTTCTTTCCACAACCCCTCTACATTTCCTCCACCGCCCCCTCTTTTTCTCCACCCCTCCTCATCATCCTTATTTCCTTCTTCTCCCTTGAAATTGTCAAATAAATTGTCAAAAAAGCATTTTGCTTAGGTTCTCAAACCTGCTCGGGCATATATGCCCAAGAACCATTTATTTATTGATGCCTTCGTACACATGCAATAAATTTTTTAAAATTTCTATATGCTAGAGCACCATATTTGGTGTTCGAGCATATAGGCCTCAACGTAAGAAATGACTTTCAAAACTTTCTGAATATGTTGATTGAAAGGATTTTAATTGACTTTAATTAGATTTCAGTTTATTAGTTTTAATTGATTTTTTTAGATTTTTTTGAGTTTAATTGAACTTGTTAGGTTTAGTTGATTTTTTTAGATTTTTTGGGTTTAATTTCGAAAGAAATAGACAACACATGGTGGTGATGATCATGGCAGTGGTAGCGTAGGAGGAGGAATTGGAGGCATGGCGGTGGCGGGTAGATGAAGAAGAGGAGTTGGCGGACAAGATGGATATAATGGGATTTTTTGAAAGTACATGTTGTTAGATTAGCAATTTTTAAAAAGTGTAGTTCGCTTAGCAAGTGTAGTGCACGTAGTAAAAGTGTAGTGTGAACAGAAGCAATACTTTATTAATTACATTCGGTGCTGCTAGTTGATGATAGCACCCTCCATGATATTGGATTTCTAATCAAATTTGGACCAGTATAAACACTTTTTCTGTATACGCAGACCTATTTATATATCGGGTTTAGATGTCCCAACTTCATCTGTGCTAAATGGGCAACACTCCAGACGCACGTTCTTACGTAACAAAAGGAATTTTTTAACATAATATGTATGTATGTTTATAGGAGGAAACCAGCATTGTTGTTGATATTACTGCTCTAAAATCTCAACAAATCATAGATCTTATAATCCAATGGTTGTTGATCTAGTTGTTGCAAAACTCGTCTTACTATGAAACCATTAAGTTTGCATCGACGAGGAGTCATGAATCATGGCCCCTCCGAAAATTTTGGAAAACATTGGATATGCTTTTAGTATCCCTTACAAAAGTTCTGAAAACATTAAGTATACCTTTAGGGATAAAGGGTGTTTATTGCTATATTTTCGTAGATAATGGATGAATTTAGCAAATATTGCCTTCTCGTGTCTATCTTAAATAGTTCGTTTAAACAATTTGGAATGTTCTCAATGATGGCCGTACAAGTGAATAATATTCAAAGATATAATCAGCCGATGAATAATAATCCTAACTAGAAAAACTAAATAATTAATAGAATTATTGTTGTGGTAATATTAATTTATAAATCTTTACTTAGATTGTCTTTGCTTTTTTGGTTATTCTACATCATCATCATCACGGCCTTCATACTAAAAATTGGGGTTAGTTCATGGACTCGATAGAAAGAATATCGGATCATGATCACGACAAATCGTGATTTGGATGCTCATTTACCATGCATTATTATCTAAAGCTTTCTTGTAACACCCCGCTTCCTAGGATACCCTGAGAGGCCAAGGTGAAGAAGAATGAGAGAAGGAGAGTGAAAATGAGAGTCATGAAATTTCCAACTGCGCAGATACTGGGGTAGTACCTGTAATACTTCCACCAATAGACAACAACCTCAAAAGGAAAACATAGTAAAGGAACACAAATCAACCGGATTTATATACATCAACGTCCAAGTACACAACTCATATACAACGTACAGGCCAACACTTCGAGTTATAACTCATACTAAAAACAAAACCTCCAAGTATAGGTTCTCACCCTCGTCTCACATCCTGAGGTACAATCCCTCTCTCAACTACACCTCTCACTCTCATACCACCCATACATTCTCTTCCTAGTCCAACTCCTGCTCTAAGCCACCTGAAATCCACATGGGTGGGACACGTCATAGCGTGACCCAATAGAAATACCATACTCCAGCTAGTATATTATCTACAAGTGACAACTACTAAGCATGCATGACATGACAGGGTGTTAGTGACATATGGATGTTGTAAGACATGTTATGAAGTGGCAACTACACATAGG
The DNA here is from genome assembly GCA_030789695.1 of Scilla litardierei. Taxonomy (NCBI): domain Eukaryota; kingdom Viridiplantae; phylum Streptophyta; class Magnoliopsida; order Asparagales; family Asparagaceae; genus Scilla; species Scilla litardierei. The sequence continues at coordinate 37,331,296 of CM061142.1, forward strand.
TGTTATAAATCATGTTATAAAGTATGTTATGAAACACGTTATGAAGCATGTTATGAAACATGTTATGAAGCATGTTACGAAAGATTTTATAAAATACAAATAGCAATTACACAAAGATGTGGAAGATGTTATGAAAGATGTTATGACAGCTTTCATAACATGAATTAAATAGAGAGTGTGCACATCTATCACATGCATCATGGAAAGCTACCAGCATATGAAAACAAGTGCAGGAAGTACAATAATTCATGAGGCAAGGCAGTTTATAAGTTCATTAAGTTATTTGGAAACCTGAGTACGTAATTGAATATGAGGAACTGGACCTCACCCCAAGGTATGGCAGTAAAGAGCACCCGTCAGTGGTACATGAGCACTGTTTCCTTAACGAGGCCTCTCACTCCACTCATTCCCTCGCATCAGAGTACGAGTGCGGAAAACTCCACAACATCACAACACATCATACCCGAAACTGAGCAAGGTACGGTAATCACCACAAAGTATCCGTAACTGAGAAAGGTACAACAACACTGTCTTATACTAGTCCAGTCCTCATATCCTTCTAGTACTCAGTTTTCCTCCAACCCCATGTAAAATCTCACCCCCTTTGAGGGAATTGAGTTAATTATTAGTTAACTTGTATTATAAGTGAAGAAACAACTACATCATAAATGTGCATGAAGGGATTTGACCAAGGATACACATGAAGGCATGACTCACAATTTCTTTCTGTTTCATTCCCACACTTCACAATATAATTGGGACATGCATCTCCTCATGCATTCCCATTCCAAATCCATGTGCCACAATAATTCACAACTATTCACATTGACAAGCCTCCATGCCTTCCACAACTAACCCATTCAAGATACTATCCTTCCATGTCATAGCATACACATTAAGGATGTCATGAAGGATGTTATAACATACCACATTAAGCTGATGTCATGAAGAATGGTACAACATATCACATTAAGCTGATGTCATAACTAATGTTATAACATGCCACATTAAGCTCATAACTACGGGATGCCATGAAGGATGTCATAACATGCAACATTAAAGGATGTCATACGGGGTGTCATAAAGGATGTTATAACAAGAGTTATGACATACAACATTAAGCTAACTTCCACATCACCACAACACAAGAGGCTAACCTTAGTGAGCATCTTAAAGCAAACTTTCAACTTGCTAATGAATGTACAAGGTAAACCTACAATCTTAGTGAAGATGCCAACTTTCTCATTTTAACACAACAAATAGAGCATCTTACAAGTGAATCCATGAAAATTAATAAGTGAACTATCTGTTTACATTCCAAGTCATAAAGATTCTAACTTTAATATTGAAAAGATAAACATATAAGCAAGGATGCAAGCTTTGTTAAAAACAACTATGCAAACAATGACTAAATGGGGTAGGTTTCCTACCTCATAACGAAGCTTGATTTCCTCCTAAAAATCACATCTTGCAATCATCCAAGACTTCCTCCAAGCTTCCCCCAAAGATCCTCCACAAAAGCTCCCAACTTTGCCTTCAAAACTCTTCTTCAAAAGCTCCAACCGGATCCTCTTCTTCTCTTTCTTCTCCTTTCTATTTCTCCTTCTCTTTTCCTTTCTTTTTTTGTGAAATTCACCCTTATGAAAACTGAAAGGGAAAAAAGAAAAAAGAAAAGAAAAGAAAAGATAGAATGGAAGAAAGGAGAAGAGTGTAAAAGAAGGGAGATGATTTTAGAAGAAAGAAGAAGGTTTTAGAAGAAAGGAGAAGAGTTTAGAAGAGCCCACAAATATCTTCTCCTTTAATATCTAAAAGTTTCCATTATTTGCAAGTTGCCGTTACCAAAAGCGGCAAATTCCTCTCACACCCACTTCTCTTTATTTACAACATTGACATTTCCAAAAATGGAAGGATCCTCGTCATAATATCTCTCCCACTTATGTTACCACTTATGTTATAACATCTGTTTTAACATCACACTAATAACACTAATACCCACCAATGATAATCATATCATTCAAATACACACCTAACTCTTATCTCCGTAAAAACATAGTCACACTTACTATACGTACCTGCAAGTATACATAGGCAATTATCTCACACATGGGGGCATTACATTTCTCTTCCATCAAACCAGGATCATTCATATACCTTCTTCTCACTTCCATTTATGTCGTTTTCGATCTACATCTCTTTTTATTAATCTCAACATTCATATGTTCTATCTTTCTAACAAGCACATCAATAGATTCTCGGTGTAAATGGCCAACCCATCTCAAGCGATGTTCTCTCATCTTATCATCTATAGGAACCACACCTACATTTGCTCAAATATCCTCATTTCTTACCTTATCTTTTCTACTGTTTCTACATATCAACAACAACATTCACATCTCTGCCATATCCATACCATAGTCATACTTCCTCATGATAGCCGACCACTTTGTACCATATAATTAAACTTCTATAATCATCATTCTATAAAATTCACCATTTAGCCATAACAATACATTTTGATCATGCAACACTTCTATTGTTGCTTTCTAATTCAACAATCTTACTTTGATTCTATGATCAATATCATCTTTATTTTCTACATCCTTTTAGATAACTGACCCAATATATCTAAAGTACTTATTTATTGATATACTTTTCCCAATCCAGCTTCACCATGCTATTCATATCTCATTCTACTATACTTACATTACATATACTCATTTGTGATCCTACTACAAGGGAATGATGTTAGTTATCTAAACATCTTAGATTAAGCAGGGGAATGCAGAAAATTAAATTTTTCTAATACTAGCAATCAATCTGGCCATAGATGTACTGCAAATCTAGAAATTAACAATCGAATTAAAACCATACCTAGGTGCAAGTATACTTCAATGATACTTAAGGATCCAAAACGCTTTTGGTGAAGACCAAGCCCTGCTCAACAACCAGCGCCTTGGAAAATTCACATTGATGAAGAATTCAGTTACGATCCATGAGCCCTCAAAGAACTCGAACTGACCTTCCAAGACTTGTTAGAAAATGAATGGAGGAGAAGAAGAAAAATTATTTGTTCGAGCGATTCTCCCTATGAAGATGTTTGAATTTCTCCACATTAAGAGATTTCAGACCTAGATCTTCAATCTCCTTGAGTAGGTATTTTTTACTTGAGTTGGTGTGTTGAGAGAGCTAGGAAAGACTCCCTTTATAATGATAGGGTCACCCACAGAGGATAGAATTAGGGATTTGAATTAGATCTTAATCTTATCCCTAAATGTGCAAAGAATTAGAAGATTCTTTTATAATGAGTTCTAATCTTATTAGATCTCCATATTTGATTTCCAAATAGTTATCATGAAATTAGGATAAGATTATATCAAAAAATTGGTTTAGATTAGATCTAACTTTTAGATCAAATCCCGCACCAAATTCAATCCCATTATCATGATTTGTCAGTAGTGGTCGACTAGTAACACTATACTGGTCAGGATTTTGGGAACCAGTCTCACGCACATTGTGTTGGATCATATGGATGGAAGATAAAACTAGAAGGGGAGTTGAATAGTGGTGTGTAAACCCTTCTAACAATGTTGCTCAAGTCTTTAAGAATTGTTACCTATCTTGGTACTTAATCAACACAAATATAAAATAATTACTTGCACTAGGATTGAGATGCATAGCGGAATATTTAGATCACAAGTAATATAAAGAACAACGATGGATAAAGAGATAAAAGAGAATCACAGTGCAAACACCAAGATTTTATTCTGGTTCCACACTACTTGGGACGTCCAGTCCCCAAACCTCCCTCGGGCTTTAATCCATTATTGCAAAAAGCCTGCAATACAAGTACCTAGCTCCACTTGCTAGGATTTCCTAACCACCTAGTTATAACTCAACTAGGAATTTCCACCAACAAATAACAATCCCTTTCACTATGGAGTACAACACCTTACCGATGTCTTCTCAAACGGCTTACAAACCTTTTGACAAAAAAATCGTTACACCCTTTCATCCTATAGCCAATATATGGAGCTTGTGTTTTTGAGTAACTATACAGAAAAATCAAAGCTTTTTTATCTTTAAGAAGAATATAAGTGAAGCACAAAAAGATCAAAAGAAACTTGAAATAAAAATCTCTCTAAAGATTGAAACTTTGAGAATGGAGATTTAAATAAAGTTTTAAATAGAGGCCAAAAGAAATAAAATCATCAGAAAAATTATAGCACAAAAAGATTTGAAACTATGGCCGAAAGATAGCTTTTTAACAGATGAGAGTTTCCGAAATTGCTTGAAAATAATGTAAAATTGCTCAAATATTTATATATAAAAATTCTGAAGTCTCTGGTATTTACAGAGGAAAAAAATCAAATCATGCTTAAAAATCACTCCTCCAACGGCTACAAATGGCTATAATCCGTAAATCGCGTTTTCTTTAAAAACTGTCGTTTGACACAGATAGTCGGTTATCTCCAGGAGATGGTCGACTATATTTTCAGATAGTCAACTACTACTATGTGATAGTCGGCTACTATAGTCTCGAGAGTTCTAGTTCAAAATATGCTTCCGGATAGTCGGCTAACAGTGTGTGGATAGTCGGCTATTTTGTGATATATGAGTTTTTCTTCATCAAATCACTTTGCAAATAATTAAAAATAATTATGTACTAATTTAAAACATTTTAACACATTTTAAAAAAAAATTTGCAAGATTTTTGTGTGTGTGCATTTACCTCCAATATAATGATTTTAACAAACTAAGACTTCTAACTTACAATTTACATAGTCTTGAGTTCTTGAGTCTCGCTCTCTTTTCGTGGGCCATCGAGTCTTGGTTTTGAGTCCTCACTTGAGTCTTCACTTGCTCCATTTATTGACTCTAGAGTTGACTCCATGATCATGACTTCCAAGTCTTTGTTTTCAAGCTACTCCATATTTTAGTTTCTTCAGGGCTTTAACATATTGTTCATCACATTGTTTTCAACCTACACACACTTGAATTAAATCATTAGTACCCATATAATTTATGAATATTATCAAAACTCCATTGGGGTGGGTCTCCATATCCCAACACTATTCCCCTTTTTGTTGATGACAACAAAGGATATAAAATAGAAAATATAATATGAGAATTAAAAAATAACTTATGCTCCCCCTGTAGATATGCATGATTACTATGGAAAAGTTACTCCCCATGCAGATATGCATGATTGCTATGGAGAAGTTACCCCCTGCATCAAAGCTGGTTAAAGATAAGCAGAAAAGTGCACAACATATTATATTCCAAGTGTGGTTAACGAAATAATGTCAATATGTCATGATTACAAATATTAACAAAAATATTAAATTTACAACAACAATATCAATGTTACTATTTTGTATGCATTACTACATCTTCTCCCTCTTTGTCACATCAAAAAGTATAATCATGATATGAAGCAAGTGATAAAATACCACTTGTTGAATATGGCAAAGGAGAGAATATAAACCAAAATTATATTCAATAAGTTAGTCATAGACCAGATCATAAACACCTGAGTATATACAAAAAGAAAGATGACAATATTTCCATATATCTAGAATGTGTCTCAATATCCCTTTATCACTTTTACATGTCCTTCAATAAACATTAACTTAAGCATGAATTTCACAAAGCATTAGTCATTTAATATTAAATTTTAGATCTCGCAAAGCATTGAATAACATCCATAGCATTGCAAATAAATATGGATAATGAGAGCACAAGGGTTTTAAATCATATGACATTCTTACATAACTAACCAAAATTTGTAAGGAGTCTACAAACCATATAACATCAAGAGTTCAAGGTCACACAAAGGTACAAACCATAAGTCCAAAGTACCATAAGTACCATAAAAATATTACAATCAAATTCATCACAACACACTCAAAAGTCAAACTTAACTCATAAATATCTTCCTTCATGATTCATCTTTGGCAAATCTTCTTCTTGATCTCCGCAAGTTCCTTTTAAACTTCCTCCATAACTCCATCGGAAAGGTTAAGCCTATCTGTGATTACTTGCTTGAGTTTCTCTATCCTTTCAAGCAAGTCCCCTCTTATAGAGTTCATGTTGTCCCTCACTTCTAGTTGCATTTTCTTACGTCTAGAGAAAATAGCTTCTTAGAATGCAGCCATGTAGTGTGGTATCTCCATGGATGAGGCTGATGAGGCGTGTCCTTGTTCCATAGGTTCGTCTTCAGATTCATCTTCTTCTACAGCTGGGCTAAGAATATTCTCAGAGTGATCATAGTGCAGACACATTCAATGAAGTGTGTGTGCATCGAACCTAGTCATAGGTTCTATGAAGTGGATCGCATAATCTACATCGATTCCTTCCCAAATGGAGAGATGGATGAGGAAGTGACCGTGATGAAGCAGGGATGTGGGATGTGTGGAGGTGGCACTATGAATGATTTTCTCCGTAATAATTTGTGTCCAATCTACCATAATACCGCCAAGCATAGCATATATGCATTTTGTTTGGTTAATGGACAAAACGGCTCTGCTCCCACCTTTTTGGTTAAATTGTAAGCTAGAATTTTTGCCAAGGTGCATGCAAGGGTTGTGATGAAGATGGTCATGATCTCTTCTTCTTAGAGATAGATCCTTTATGCATGATTACAAAAAATGAGAGTGATACTAGGAAAGATAAAGTTTTGAGTGAAGAATGTATACCTAAAAGAGATGAGAACTCCATCAAACAATCTCCAAGAAAATACTTGAGTGCCATAAAAAAATGAAGAATTTTAGAGTGGGTTTTAAGAGATGGGGGATAAAACATGAAAATGGGAGCCATGTTGAAAACTAGGTTTTATCCATTGGAAAATTAAATCCAACCATAGAAATAAAATGAAGGGTCAAAATAACTTCTTCCTAATGGGTTTGAGTGAAAGAATGTGGTAAAATCCAATAAGATCAAGAAAAACCAAAAACCCTAACCCTAATAGTCAGCTGTAAATTTGGGCTGACAGCCAATATTCGGTTATCGGCTCTGAGATAGTCGGCTATCACAGTGTACAACTTTGGCTTGGGTGCTGGGGCTAGTCGGATAGTCGACTATCTGATTTGGATAGTCGGCTATCAGTTGACTCCTAATGGTTTAAAGGCTCAAAACATATCTAAATCATGCCAAACAAATTTCTAAATTATTCTTATGATTCTAATATTATTCTAACACTTCAAAATGAAATTGAGAGCATACATAAATATTTATGTGAAATAAAAATAAATAAACTTCTTACAAACTTTATTTGCTCCTCCCTTTTGATACGTGTGAACTTTGTGTTACAAGAAGAGTTTATTTGATTATCCCTTCAGTTTGTGAGTACCCGAAAATAAATCAAGATAATTTTGGTACCCCTTTTCATTAGAGTCCGGGGGATTAGTCATGTCATAGGGAAGTCACTTTATTGGAAATCAAACCTATTAAGGTTTAGAATTCCCATCTTGCACATATTTATAGTTTTTGTTATAATGGACATTAAGCATAAAATCATTTACATACTTGTCCTTTAGTTGATCTGTCCCGTTCTTGGGGATCCATACTTTGATAAACATGTTTCTCAGATTGTAATTTTGATCAGTATGCCTTGATATATGCTGTTACGACCTTAAGATCGGCCCAGTCGATCTAGGTCCGTATTATCGAAGCCCAAGTCATGGCCTGCCAAATCTCTCCAATGAGACCTAGTTCACCGATGCTTAGAGAAGCTCGCCAGGGCTCAGAGTAGCCCACACTTGCAAATCGGTAAACTTGTCAACCGAACCAAAGAGAAGAGCCATCCGGCTGATTGCGCACAACCTACACCAACTCGTCCCAAAGGTAGCTCACCCCAAAGGCGGCTCGCCTACCTCTCCACCCAGACGCAGTCTGCCCAAGGAGGAAGACGACACACCATTAGTATCACTGCCAGTTTCACTACAGACAAGTCTGACAAAAGCGCACCTGGCTGCTTCGTCGCCTGACAGCCTGACAAAAGCGCACATAGCCATTTCGCCGCCAGACAACCTGACAAAAGTGCACATGAAATTAACGGCTTTGACAGCCTGATAAAAGCATGCCTGACACGTTTGACCCTGCCATCCTCAGTCGAACCTCTGACGCCATGACACTGCCAGCTCACCTAAAGCAACCGACTCTACCAGCTTATAAATACACCATCTCCTCCAACGAGAAGGAGGGCTGGCAAATCTGTAAGAAATCCTAACATATCTACCCCAAACAAATAATAAATTGTTCTACAAAGATCACAACGCCACAATCACAAATAAAATAAAGTTTAGAGTTTAGAATCGCTCAGTTGTGACGGCACTGATGTCTCTGTCGTTCAGCGTGTGGTCAGATCAATCTGATAAGTAGTAGTCCCCTGGTGTTAGTCACTTTACTGTTTGGAACCCAAATTTGCTTAAATTTAATGTTGGTGTTCCTATACTTGCAATTATAATAAGCATGACCAATACCACCACATGTATAACATTTAGCAAACACACTTCTTCCTACACCAGTTTCTTTTTGATACTTTCTATTAATTTTAGGCCTTTTATCAATTTTATTTCCATAGCCCAAACCACGTCTGTTATTTCCATGTATCTGATTACCTAGAATAATGTCTAATGAATGCTTTCCAACACCAAATTTTTTAATAGACAATTCAAGATCAGATATTTTAGATTTTAAAAACATGTTCTCATTAACAAGCATGATACATTTAGTAATGAATGCCTTTTTGTTTTCTTCCTCACTCTTTTTCAGATTAGCCGTCTTCTTTTCTAGCTCTTGTTTTCATTTATTAGCATGCAAATCTTCTCATTTAACAATTCATTTTCAACTTCTAGCTTAACCATATTTTGTTTAAACATGCTAATATCTTTAAGCAAAGTAGAGCAATTCAGACATTCAGTTTCAGTAGGCATGAAAATTTTTCCCTTTTTCAAAGAGCTGGTAGTAGAATTACATGCAACAAGCTTCTCTTTAATTTCATCAACTTCTAATGACATATTATAATTGTCTTGTTGCAATTCAAAATTAGCTCATTTAAACTTTTATACATGGGATTCAAGTAACTCTACATTTGACTCCAAGCTTTGAATTTCCTTTTCCATTTCTTTACAAATAGTTATAAGTGTAGTGCCCTGTGAAGCTACTGCACATGTACTAGAGGGGGGTGAATAGTACTTTAAAATAATCAAGAGAGTTATTCCTAATTATTGTGCAAACACACAAACAACAATGTGGAATAGACTATAAACAATAAGAATGGACAAACGCAAACAAAGCATGTAACGGGTTCGGATCCACCCAAGTCTCCCCGACTTGTTCCCGGTGATCCTACGTCCCAACCACCCGGATCTCCTCCGGATACTTGAGTTAGAAACCACTAACCCAAGATTTAGCACTATGAAATTCTTGTGAAAAACCTTCACAAGACCAAATCATACACAATATAAATGTGACTCCCACAACCCGGGATCACACACTTCTCTCACAACCGAGAGAACAATTCAAATATCAAATGCGATAAAATAATGAAACACTTACCACAAAATCCTATGCCTTGAGTATACTTACCAAATTAGGGAAAAGAGGGATTTTGAGGAAGAAGATGTCACCAAAACCTAGCTCCAAGAAGTTGACCAGCAATGGAAGCCTAGGGTGGAGTTGATGACCTTGATTCAAGCTCCTTGGCTTGGAAGGCTCACAAACAATGAATCTCTCTTTGGAAATAAGAGTGTGAGAGAGATTCTAGTGAGAAGAGATAGCTTTAGAATGGAGTTGATTTGCTTCTCTTTGATTTCTCTAAAACCCAAAATATGCAGCCTTGGATCCTATGAAAGAACTCCTCTAAGTATATATAGTGATGGGAATCTAGTCCCACCCCAAGTTGTTTGTTTTGTTGATGATCACACCAAATGTTATTAAATTACTAATTATACTACTTAAGTGTGTAGGTTGTGCAATAAGCTAATTGAAGCTCGAAACATACTCCGAGAAGAAGAACTTCAACCACACACATAGAAGATGAAGATGAATTTAGCTCGCAACTTCAAAGCTCAAGCACAAGAAGAGTTCAAAGATGAAGCTCAAAGAATGTGTTCAAGCTAAAGCTAAAGAGGAGCTCAAATTCAAGCGAAGCATATGCAACTAGCTCAAGCTCAACCATAGCTTCAAGTTCTTCATAGAGTCTAGTGTGTGAGTTGTTTTCCATTTTCTTAGGATTATGTCAAAGCCAAGAAGAATTTGCACGCACACAAAATGATTTTCTAAAATGTTTTTAAAACTCATTTTAAACTTATTTGAGAGCATACTTTTCATAGAAGCTAAGTTTCAATTTGTAGTCAACTACAAACACCCAGTAGTTCACTACACTGATTTCTGTCTTCTACCAGAAAAGATAGTCTGGTAGTCGGCTACCTAAGTTAGGGAGTCGACTACCAGTTGTAGCAGATTTTCTCTGAGACACTCTGGGAGTCGACTACCATAGTTAAGGAGTCAACTACCTGCTGTGCGACCAGAATTCCTTGATTCACTCTCTTATTTATTCATTGCTTGATTTTTGGGCTGAAGTCAAACTTGATTTGAATTATTTTGAATTCTCCTTTGGCTCTATAAATAGAGAACCTATGAGAACATTTTTCCTCACCAATTCACTCTTGAGCAAAATTCTTATTCTCTCAAAAGATCTCATCGTTCTCATCGCTCTCAAAGTTCTTCATAGCCAAATCGGTTTTTCAATTTCTGATCTTATTGCTTATATTCTTTTATAATTCTTTTTAAGATCATTATTATTATTTGGCTATTGCAAATTGGTTTTCAAAATCCTTCTCTTTGATTTTTTATATTCTCAAAGGATTTTTTGAAACATCTAGATTCTAGATCACATTGAATAATTTCATATTCTTTGTGTGATCTAAGAACACATCTAGATTCTAGATCACATTGAATAAACTCATATTCTTTGTGTGATCTACAAATGATTTAAATTCTTTTAGCCACGTTAAGCACTATTGCAAATTTAATCTTGGCTATAGAATTATTGGGTGTAAAAACCAATCTCCACTAATTCATTGTGGTGTATTGGATTTGATTTTACTTGTAGTCCCTTGGTGATAAGGGTGATTGTAAATCCTTGTTGTAGGCAAGGTGTTTGTGTAAAGTCCTCGGATTGTGAGGCAAGGTAAAGTCCTCGGGTTGTGAGGCAAGGGTAAAATCCTAGACAAGTCTAGGTGGTCGGAAATTCTAGTGAGGCTAGGTATTTGTATTGCTAAGGCAATAGTGGAAATCTCGTACCGGATTGGTCGGGGACTGGACGTACCCAGGGTTGTGGGGAACCAGGATAAAAATCATTGTCTTTGCGTTTGCATTTTCTGTGTTTGATTATTTATCTCTGCAAGCAATTCTTATTTACTTTGTTATTATTATATCTTTGTAATTCTTTGTTCATTTGCATATTACAAAGATTGTACATTTAATTCCGCTGTGTAAAGATCTTTCTGTGTGTAAAGATCTCTTATCTGATTGTAATCATAATTGTTTATCTTTTATATTTTTATAAGATTAACTTGTTGATTAAGAACCAAGCGTAGATCACTCTACTTGGTTTCTTAGGCAACATTAGAAGGGTTTTAATTAACGATCGAAAAAGTTTTATTATTTGAACAACACTATTCAACCCCCCTTCTAGTGTTGTTTGCCATCCACAGGATCCAACATAAAGGATAGAGGAAAGAGAGGAGAGAAATTCGTGCAATAAATGCTCCAACAGCTCTATTCTGAAGCAGACTAGTCGGTCAAAGAAGGATCACTAACCGACTAGTTTATCAACTAGTCGGTCGGTGATTCAACGTGAACCGACTAACAGGTGAACAACCAATATGAGAAGTCCAGGCAATATGAACTAGTCGGTCTAAGAAGACTTGCCAACCGACTAGTTTGCCAACTAGTCGGTCGGTGAGTGTTCTTTGACCGACTAAGAGTTGAAATAGTATAGGCTGGATTCAAAGACAGCTAGTCAGTTTACGAACAAGTTTCAACCGACTAGTTTCACAACTAGTCGGTTGGTCGTTGTTCTTTGACCGACTAACTGTAAACAGTAGCTCAGGCTGAAATCAGGCAATGATAACTAGTCGGTCTGAGAAGGATTCCTAACCGACTAGATCGTCATCTAGTCGGTCGGTGAACCTTCTTTGACCGAATAATTGATCAACAGGGCCTGGGCTGAAATGAGCAAGGACATTTAGTCGGTTCATGAAGAGTTGCCGACCGACTAGATCGTCATCTAGTCGGTTGGTACTTCTACTTGAACCAACTAAGATGCACTAGAAGCCGAGGAAAGAAGCAATAAGCTTCGGGAAAATTTCTAATGGCTTCTATGATAGTCCTAGCTCTAAGATATGAGCGAAATGAAGATTATAATGTAAGTCCTACTCAAGGCTTAACATTCTATTCGATGAAGCTATAAGACAAAAGATAAAACATGACGAACCGTCTTCAAAGCTTCAATCTTCACTCTTGACTTCAATAATACTCCTTGAGCTTCAACGAAGCTTCAGGCACACGATCATGCGTATTGAGAAGTCTTGAGACGTCGCTTTTGATGTACATAGTATTTTGGCGACGATCTCCATAACTGCGCTCACAAAGAGTTAGTTCACTATATTTATGTTTGCTCATCATCCAAAACCAAATCCGGGGAATCAATACTCAACATTCTCCCCCTTTTTGGTGATGAAAAACCAACATAAATAATAATCAGTAATAATGATTCAAATGAAATTTACTTACTCCCCCTGCATTGATGACACGTTAGTCTCGTATTAAATATTAATCATACGCATCAAGCAGACGAGTAAAGTATAAAATGTGAATCAATTATTGAAATATCGGATTTGAAATCCATTTTTATATCTTCACTCCCCCTGAATCTAACATATCAAATTAGATTCATGGTAAATTGCTTTGAAGCACATTGTCATTATTAATTCTATCCCCCTTTGGCATTAGCAAAAAGAGCGGAAGGAGATCAACGACAAATACAATGGCTAAAAATAAAAGCACGAGAGTCGAAGAATACAACTACGGTCCAAATGACATCAATGTAAAATACCGAAGAAACTCAAAGCGTGCCAACGTGGCCATAGTCAAAAATCGAAAAACGAAATCATCAAACCATAGGCGAAAATCGAAAAATGAAATCATCAAACCATAGGCGAAAATCGAAAAACGAAATCATCAAACCATAGGCGAAAATAGAAAAACGAAATCATCAAACCATAGGTGAAAATCGAAAAACGAAATCATCAAAACTCAAATCAATTTCACTTATTGAGTTATGGAACATACTCTCCAATATCAACATTATTAGTTAAATAGAGTGCATGGAAAACAATTCTATGTTTCCATAGAAAGAATTCTATTTAATCCAATAAAATCGTCGAACCACGAAATCAACATCAGAGACAAAAAATAATCCGATGTGAAAACCAAATGTAGCAAATTGATACCAAAAGTAATATGCAAAAGTGTTATGCCAAAAATAGATAGAACATCATAGAACAATGGCATATGCAATTCTAGCATACTAATTGAAACAAAATGATACCGATGTGACTATTCTAACAATGCATGCATTCAACCCACATGGATACCTAATGTATATCAAATGTAAGAATATACTTACACCATTACGCTCCCCCTACCTTGGTGCATCGCTTTAAGCACTATCAACTCCATTTGAGTGAAAATCCTTGCAAATCACGGAGTTGGTAGGGTTGGTATCCCACAATGGCTTGAACCTAGAAAACATAATTCATGGAGCTAAAATTTGATTTGATGCTCCTTCTCTTATTCTTGAGTACCTGAAGATAGACATATCATTCCATGGTACCCAAGGACATTGGGTCCTAAGAGATTAGACCTTTGGAAGCCAAGTCCAATTGGACTTAGACTTCCCAACGTAATCATCATTGTTCACGACAGTCATAAAATAAGAATTCATGTATGCTTGTTTCTCATGCATATTTGTGTCCTTCGGGCTCCAAATAGTGAAGATTTTGGGAGCTCTATTCCTATTGGGAACATGCATACATTGTTGATTTCTATGTGATGCATGTCGCGGATAGGCATAAGATGCATGATGAAATGGTGCATGATGATAATCATTCACATAGTCATGAGGATGAACATATGCATGTGGAGGAACACGTGCATGAGTGTGTCTCACATGATGTTCACGTGCTCGTGGATGTGGTGCATAAAAATCATCATACGTGGTTTTATAATTTTCATAGAGCAATTCACGATAGAATTCACTTGGTCGAGTGACAAAGTCACTCGACCGAGTGGCATATAATTTTCAGAGAGGGGTTTTGAGGCTTTCCCATATAGTATCCCACTCGGTCGAGTGATGTTGTCACTCGGCCAAGTGATAATATCACTCGGTCGAGTGGGCTACTCTTTTCAGCTCCAAACTCTATGTTTTCTTTCAGTTGTTGTTTCTTCCTCTTCCCTCAATTTTTTCCTTCCTTTGGCATTTAAGCGTGTCCTTGAAGCTTCTCTCCATCGCCGTGGCTACTCTTCATTGAATGGTTTCATCATATCTTCTTCCTGCATTGAAAAACATTGCACGTTGTCAGATTTTTATTAGACTCTTGACTCTCTAGACTTAAAAAATTTAAAACGAAAATGAAAACTAAAATTCGACTAAAAGAACTAAGATATAATGTTGGGTTGCCTCTCGATAAGTGCTCGTTTAAGGTATTGAGGTTGGCCCCTTAAGATTTTTTCGTTTAGCGCGTGATGTTCGGCGCTTAGGAGATGCGCATGTCAAACTTCTTAGGGATGCCATGAGGGTTCAGATGTTATGCTTCACCTTGCTTGGCCTCCTTAAAGCGTGCTTCCTTTATAATGGTATTGAGGGATTGTAACGCCCTGCTCCCTGGGATACCCGAAGAGCGAGTGTTACGAAGGAAAATACAAAATACGAGATATAAGCAGGTCCACTGCGCACTGCTGGGATAGTACCTGTAGCATTCCAGACGAAAAACATAGAAACACAAAGAGACAACAACTCAAACACTGAAATATATATATAACAACTGTCCATATACAACATCTTATACAAATCTCATATACAACATAAAACCCATATCTCGCCAGATACAAGAACATACATCCAAATCTCTCACACACACCCTCAACTCTAACCGGCTGAGCTAAGGGACCTCCAACTCCAAGAACCAATACCTGAAAAATCAACGGGGGCACGTCAATGCGTGACCCAGTAGGAATATCCCATCTCCATATAGTATATTATTCAATGCATGATGACGTGTAATTCGATGACATATTATCCATGATGCAAGGCAAGCAACAATAAGTGGCATGTCATAATATTATGAAATGAAAAATAAGAGAGATCATAAGGCTACAATAGGTGGCATGGCATTGCATATTACAAAGTAACATAAAGGTAGACATGAAAACATTGGTGTACCATGGCAACTACAAGAGTGACATTTTGCATTAAGGCACAAGGTGACACTTGCCATAAAGAAAAGAACTACAACAAGCTAACATTT
Organism: Scilla litardierei; assembly: GCA_030789695.1. Classification (NCBI taxonomy): domain Eukaryota; kingdom Viridiplantae; phylum Streptophyta; class Magnoliopsida; order Asparagales; family Asparagaceae; genus Scilla; species Scilla litardierei. Next base: position 37,346,892 of record CM061142.1, read on the forward strand.
CATAAATTGCTTTAGATGATTACAACCAACATTAAGGCTTGGGTAGGGGACTTTAATGTCATACATATATGGAGCATGTGGTCATCATAGCATGGCTTTATTTTGGGTCTTTCTTTTCATTTCATAACTCTCAAATAAGGGTCATGCACCTTGTGCCATGCCCATTGCCATAACCACATCATACCAACATAACAACACCTCCCCATAAATCCATGCCATAGGTGCCATCACCCTCCAAGTATGCATGGCAATAGAATCCCCCATCCATGTTACATAATTCAAAGCCAATGTCCACCATTTGGCATCTTTATAACATTTACCATTTTCCACTTTTCTCATTCCTACACTTAAAACTTTAGAACTACAACATTACTCCCATAGTTCTCATTTCAACACATAATATTTTCCAACCATAACCTTTCACCCATAGTCAAAATAGGCAAGGCAATTCTCTTTTCCATATTTGACTTCAAATAAGCATCACTACAAACACATGGTAGGCAAAATGACAAGGCATTTATTCAATTGAAACAACATGGATTTAATAGCAAGATAACAACTTTGTAGTATGTTGAATAATTTCATAACATGAAGAGGAATACATAATCATTATTAAGATTAATCTCTTTAGCAATAGAACCCAACATGAGAACAACATGAAACTAGTAGCAAGATGACAACTTTTTAGTGGGATGATTAATTTCATGGCATGAAAAGAATTGCTTGTTCATAATTAATTTCATAACATGCCTTCATAATTCAATTAAAAAGAAATGCATGTTCCAAATCAAAGATAGTCTCTTTTAGCATGCTTAAATGAAATTGCACAATAAACTATATAGAGAGGGATTCCTACCAAATAAAGAGGCCCCTTCATTGTCTTTAAATCCTCTCATTAAATCCTTCTCCCTTAAGAGCTCCTCTCATTTCCTTTAATTCTCCTCATTCCTCTTATTTGATAATAAATGGCATGCTGTTGTGAGTTGAGGGAGGCCTTTGGCCTCCCTCCCCTCATCACTCTCCATTACTCCCCACTAAGTTAGTGGGGAGGCCCTTGGACTCCCAACTCAACATGAGAGTTTTATAAATATAGTACCATGGCTATTTGCCATGGTTAATCCTCTCCAATCCTCTTCTAACACGTTATCAGCACCTACGCTCTATTTTGAGCTTTTTCTTCTCGTTCCCTTCCAAAAATCAAACCCCTACGTGCGAAGGAATCTGTTGTTGCGGTAATCCGTTGCGGCGAAGTTTTGCGGGGATTTCTCTTTGGAGCGTATCGGGAGCGGCACTATCTACGGATCTTAATCTTTACGATCTTCCCTAGATTTTTAATCTAGAGGTAATATCTATCAATCCCGTAGATAGCTACAAACAAATTTTTAATTTAGCTATGTTTTTAATGCTTCATCTAGAGGCATTTTAAATCTGTTTCTATTGTATTATCTTTAATATAAAAAAAGCAAAACAAAACAAAAACCCCTCGGCTCCTTACAATGCTCCTTCAATTTACGTTTGTAGTTGACATTGTGAAATCTTTTACTATTTTACCATTGAAATCGTTTTTATCTTTTGTTGAATCCAAATAGTCACTAGCAATGATAACGATGGGCATTAAAAAATGAATTTGAGATATTGAGTATTGTTTGTTGGCCGGAATAAATTGAGAAGGAAAGATTCGTCTTTTAGCAACAACCTCGCTTTCATGCCAACTAAATATGTTTCACTTCAAAAACTTGATCTAGGATTGTTTGGATTTGATTCTATGATATTTTAGAATATTTTTTTAATGAATGATTTCATAGAAAATTCATTGATTCAAAAGTCAGTTTTTCGCGTTTTCTTTTAGGCGAGACGCTGTTTCACGTCGTGCTTTTTCGCTGCAGAATTTTTTTTAAAAGTTTAATTAAAAAAAATGTTAAACGCGGCGTGACCGGGACTTGAACCCGCAACCGTTTGGACTGGCGCCTAATGGATTACCGCTGAGATACGTTTTGCTTTTGTAAACACTATCTCATTAATATATTTAAATGCATTCCGATACTGAAATTAAACAAAAAAAATTTCTTCTTTGTGAGACTGTCGGGTTTTGACCCTGGGATCCCAAGATCCCTTGACTTTCTTTCAACCGCTGGGCTATTACGACATACATGTCTCATTAGTGTAATACATTTATTTGAAGGATTCCTTTATTCGTTAAATATTCATAAAGGAAAATAAAATTTTGTTGAACTTGTCGAGGTTCGATACCGTGACTCTTTTGTTGCGGGGACTGTGTGCCGTCCCTCCCAGACGGGGGCCCTTCCCCGGCGCCGACCCACAGAAACAAATAAGATAGCCTGTTTGTTGGGCCTGCAGCCCCATTTGGCTTTATTATAACTTTTTGTCTACCAATATTGGGCCTGAAGCCCAGTAAATCCAATTGCAATTTTAAATGTGTCAATTAGAATTTTGAAACTGGGCCTGAAGCCCAAATATTAAATATTTTAATTTGACTTATTGGGCCTGAAGCCAAATTAATTCAATTGCAATAATTAATTTGTTAAATTTTGGCAAATGGGCCTGCAGCCTAACTATTAAGAATATATTAAAATGATTAATATTTATGGGCCTGCAGCCCCATTCAAACTATTAATTTATTTTAATTCTTTGTTATGGGCCTGTCGCCTAGTCTTTCAAATTGCTAAAATTATAACACTCTTACATTATTAATAATTTATGGAATATTAGGATTTTTTTCAAAATATAATTATCTTAAGGATCATGCGACTGCTCTGCCGTTAGTCAACTAACCTAACGGTGTATGACGTCTCCCCGTGATCCGAGAGATTATTATATTTTATAGTCTCTTTTTCCATATTGTATATGCATGTGTTATATGCCTGCGCGGTTGTTTCTTTTGTGCCTGTAGCATATTATAAACTGCGTGGATGTTTATATAAGCTAAAATGTGATTTTTGGGATCGGCCAGTTTGATACCCTTTATATTCCTTGCAATTTTATTTTCTTTTTGAGAGAATTTGTAAGTGAGGATTATATGTATTTATGCCAAAGACCGGTGTACTGACAAATGAAGACGGAGGTGAAAATTGGAAAATATAGGGACCCATTCTGGGTTTCCAAATTGTATTTTTCTTTTGTTTATGGACTGTATATTCGGACTTTGGACTTTGTATTTCTTTGGGTATCTGGCCGATCCCCACATTTTATTTATTTTATTTTTAATCCGTGAATTTCAATTTTAATTAATTCATGCTTATTTTAAATTGCGTAGATAAAATGGCAAAATTGGAAAATGTAGTTTCGAAGTTCTTGATGCTGCAGGAAAGAATTACCTGAGTTGGCGAGTGGACATGAAGTTCCACTTGCGTTCGATGGCCCTCCTTGGCTCAATTTTGATTCCTTCATTGGCCCCAGCAGCGGCCGATGCTTCTGCTAGTAAGGCCCCAGAAGCGGCACAATCATCTAGCAGCCCTCCTATTACTATCTCTGATGTGGATAAGGCGAAATCCATTATCTATATTAGGAGACATATAGATCGGACCTTAAAGGCCGAATACCTTACGGTAGAGGATCCAATTGAATTGTGGACAGCTCTGAAGGCAGTGTATAAACATCAAATTGATGTGATATTACCACGTGCCAGTTATGAGTGGGAAAACCTCAGATTTCAGGACTATAAGTCCGTCGCTGAGTATAATTCTGCACGTCATAATATCACCTCACACCTGAAGTTGTGCGGTGAAGAAATGACAGAACAACCCATGATGGAAAAGACATTTACCTCGTTTCACGAGAAAGATGCAATCGTCATGCAGCAGTATCGTGAACGCAACTTCACAAAATTCTCTGATCCGATCTCGTGCCTACTTAGGGCAGAGCAGAATCGAGATTTACTGCTAGCCACTCATAATTTACGTCCAGCTGGCACTGCACCTATCCCTGAAGCCCACCACGTTTCTCCCCAGAAGTGGAAAAACAAGAATAAGGCTAATAATAACAAAGGGAAAGCTGTGATGAAGAATGGAAGCAACCCCGTCCAACAACAACAATACAGGAAAGAGTAAATTCACATGGAAGCAAAAGAACACTGACCAAGTGTCACTTCCTAAGAAGAACTGGGAGGATAAATGCCATAGATGCGGCATGACTGGTCATTGGTCCAGAATCTGAGGCACTCCTCGCCACCTCCAGGAACTATATCAGGCGAGCCAGAAGTCTCTGCCTGAAACAAACTTGGCGGCTGTTCAGCCACCAACGATGTTCACTGCAAAATACTTCGAGAACGACGACCTGCTCGATTAAGCTTCATCTTTTATCTATGCATTTAAAATTCAATGTTGCTTCATCTTTAATTTTCTTAATTACGAACTTTTATTTTGAATGTCTTTTTCATTGACTTAAATAAAATTTCGTTTTACTTATAGATGAAGTATGGAATATTGTGGACAGTGCCTCGTTGCACTGGTGTAGCATTGATATTGCTCCCACATACAACGAGACTATAAGATGCAAATTCTCCTCTTAAACATATAGGAAATCTCCAATTTTCAAGGATATTTCTTTTAAAGAAAATAACTTGAAAATTGTAGATAATATAAATTGAATATCAATATGTAACTCGTCAAGAGAATGGCCAGAAGACCATCTACTTACGATTTCATTGGACCCCCGTCAGGCCCCTATAATTACAGATATTCATCCTATAGAAAGCCAACTCGACTGAGCACCAGAAGTGCCTTTCTTTGCCATAGTTTTTAACTCTGACAAAATGGACTTGGTCATCCTGGATCAGCGATGATGGACGCATCATCAAATGAATCCATTGAAGAACCTGAAGATTCTTCAAAAGGTTGAGTTTCCTTGTCCCCCTTTGTCATAAGGGAAAAATAATAGAGAGACCTTCCCTCCTGAAAGAGGGTTTGGAGTCTCCTGGCTTCATTGAGAGAATACATGGTGACCTTTGCGGGCCTATTCACCCCGCAAATGGCCCATTTTCGGTACTTCATTACTGTACTGATATATGCATCTACTAGATGGTATTATGTGTGCCTTTATATTCACTCGCAACCTAGCTTTCTCAAAAGCTTATAATGTGGGTGAATTTACTACACATATCATTCAAGACTTCTACCTAGCAACTGGCATTGAAATTGAACATCCTGCAACATGTTCAAACTCATAATGGGTTTGCAGAGTCGCTGGTTAAGAGACTCCAATGGATTTCACGTCCATTGATAAATCCCAGTTGCCTTTTGTATTTAGGGACCAACATAATGCATTCCGCATCACTTATCACGATACGGCCCGCTTGTTGCCATATCTTATTGCTGATGCTGCTTGCTTCTGGTTTACCACCAAGTCTTGATAAATGTGAATTTGATGAGCAAGATCTCATTGAAATAGGCACGCAGTCTAAAGAAGCCTGAAGCTTCTGAGACCATATCATAGGAAACAAAAGTCCTCATCTCGTTATGATCCGCAAACTTTTTCTGTGTGAAGTTGAGATCCAGAAGATCCTTCACATTCAGACTAAAGTACATTAATTGACGGATAAATTTGCGGACAACCAGAAGATTGTTCGTTCACACGTCCATGTTGCCAATACGCCAGCTAGGATTGACATTCCCAAAGATGGATGCCATCCACCGGCAGCAGAATTGGCTGTACCTCAATTGAAAAGAGGACGCCTACCAGGTTCAAAATATAAAAATTCCTCAAAAGAGGAAAATTCCTGGATATATTAAAATGATCCAACCACACAGGATGCTGAGCTTAGACCAGCAACCTCTCCCCTCCTAATTTCCCCTGTAGAGGAAACAACAGGAGAAACATCATTATATTACCTACGTACTGGAGAGGTACTGGATAAATATAGCACAGTCGTCGACGACGGTTTTGCTTTCGCTATTGCCATTCACGTCGCTGAATATGACGATGACGTCTACCCACTTTTCTATAGCGTAAACGCATAGAATGGCCAAAGTGGGACGAGGCAATAAGAGTAGAGCTGGACTCACTCTTGAAAAGCAAAGTCTTTGGACCAGTAGTCCATACACCTGAATGTGTAAAAACCTGTGGAATATAATTCGAATTTCATAAAGAAATTGAAATGAAGGAAATCTGATCATTTTCCTACTAAGCCTACACTTCTCTGCAAAAGCCAATACATGCAGCTCATGGACGTTGTGACTGTATATATATACAGCAATATAGATATAGAGATCTATATAAAACTTCTAGAAGGGTATACTCTACCCCCAGAGATGAAAGAGAAACGTAGAAACGTCTTCTCCATAAAGGCTACAAAGATCATTAGTTGATCTTAAGCAATATTCTGTCCTTGTATCTTTTTCGAAAGATCGTTGACAGGATTTGTTATATTTGCCTTACATATGGTCGACTTAAAGCTAATAGGATCTCCAGCAGAGACCATTGTGATTTCAAATAGCTTTAAAGCGTACCTTGAAAATGAAAAACCTAGGTATAACGATCATCCTGATGATGACATTGATCATCCTGACGATGACATTAATCATCCTGAAGATGGCAATAATCATCCTGAAGATGAACTATCATCCTGAAGATGACATTAATCATCCTGAAGATGAACTATCATTCTGAAGAAGAACCATCATCCTGAAGATGACATTAATCATCCTGAAGATGAACTATCATCTTAGAGATGAACCATCATCCTGAAGATGACATTAATCATCCTGAAGATGAACTATTATTAATCATGTCGAAGATGTCTCGGCTTACATAATAAACACCTTCGTGGTGGAACCCTTTCATATTCTTCATACACCTGGAGTTTATGAAGAATGATGTCCTTTTGCAACCTATTAAAAATGGATACTTATTTATGACACCTTTCAGTAGCTGAAAGAGGGGGAGGACATCCTAGGTCCCGCAGAGCCTAGCTCTAGTGTATTATCTGGCCAACTGCACGTATCTTTGATAGAACGTCTCCAGTAAAGTTGTTAACCAGATACAGTGTTGTCCTGGAGAGCAACACTAGACCAAGGATAAGCTGCTTTTGCGCAACTTCCAAGGGTCAAGGAATATATATTGCATATGCAGGTTTAAAGATCATCGCGATGACTGAAACACAATAGGCCGGCCACCTCCTAAATATAAACACATCATCATCCAATGTCTACATCTTCTGAGAAGCTCATCATCCAAGAAGCAAGTATTGAAAACGCTCAGCCAGGTCTAGCAGTACCTTGCAGACACACTGAAGACTGATTCAAAGAATACTTTAGTGGAGTCATCTACCAACTTCGAAGGGCATTACACTCCAGAGCGACGCTGCCTTCCAGTAGCCGCTAGATGAGTGAAACTTGTGTAGATGAATGATAATTGTATTTTCTTTCAGAACATGATGGATGTATAGACGAATAGGAGATGATTGTATAGATACATAGGAGATCTGCAAGCCTGAAGCTTGTACATATCGGGGGGAGTCCCTCGATAGTTGTACTCTTTTCCCTTAAGCTGCTGGTTTTTCCCACTGGGTTTTCCACAGCTAAGGTTTTAACGAGGCAACCACAGTGGCTCTGGATCCAGAAGTATCCACCCCATTGGCATACTGAATCCTGAAGTATTCATATGCTTAACCCAAGGTAATGGAGAGATGAGGGGGAGTGTTGTGAGTTGAGGGAGGCCTTTGGCCTCCCTCCCCTCATCACTCTCCATTACTCCCCACTAAGTTAGTGGGGAGGCCCTTGGACTCCCAACTCAACATGAGAGTTTTATAAATATAGTACCATGGCTATTTGCCATGGTTAATCCTCTCCAATCCTCTTCTAACACATGCTAATTTAAGAAAGAATTCAAGGGGAATTTGTGAGAGGTTCGGCCAAGATGGGCAAATGGAGGGTTCGGCCATGGCACAAAATGAGAAGGGGAGAAAGAGGTAGAAAAGGAAGGAAAAGAGAAAGGAGAAAGAAATTAATGAGGTTAGAGTCTAGAGTCTTCTCTTCAATTCTCCAACTTTCTATTATTAATCTCTCCCTCTAATTCTTTCCTTAATTCTTAAGGGTCAAAGGTCACATGACTAGAAGATGCCATACTAGCTAAAAAGACCCAAATACCCTTACTCATCTACCCTTCAACTTCTAAATAATTACAAGTATGTCAAATAATATAAATACACCCACTTCTAATTATTTACAACATATGCCATAGAACCCTTATTTACAAGTTTGCCATCCCTCCAAAATATCTCTCTCCTCATCGCTAATAATACAAACCCAATAAGTAAAGCCCAACCAAATCTTAAGCAACTCAAATTAACTATAGGCCCAAACAATAGTAGTTATTATTAAGACCAATAATAATACAAATAACAACATCACCAATAATACCAACCAAACATCAATAACAATACCATCTATATTACAATTGAGAGCTGTTTTTGAATTTGAACTATGTGACAATGTCACATCAAGTTTTGGGGGGAAAATTTTTTGGGTTGGGGGAAAATTTGTTGGGAATACACAATAACTTTGAAATTAGGAATAGCCTTTTAATATTAGTTATGAAAAAAAATGTTGTGCACACACACAATCTCATCTTGGGAATGAACGCGAGCTGTGGGAGAATGAACGCGGAAGATGCTGCCAACTCATTGATCCGCGTTGCAAAACCCTGTAAAATTTCGATCACAGCTGCGATATTTTAGGGGAAACTAATAATTATTGATGTTTTTTTAAAATTAGTGGTTCCAATATTTTTTAATGAACAGTTTCCCACGGGCACGGGTTATTTGTATAAGGTGCCCGCGCCGAAGGCGCCCGCTAAATTTTTCAACGCTGATTTGTTGTTCCGCGCCTAAGGCACCTGCGCCGAAATTGTTGTTTTACGTCGAATTTGTTGTTCTGCGTCGAAGGCACCCACGTCGAATTTGGTGTTCTGTGTCGAAGGCGCATGCGCTGAATTTGTTGTTCCGCGCAGAAGGAGCCCGCGCCATTTTTTAACGTTGATTTGTTGTTCCGCGCCTAAGGCACCTGCGTCGAAATTGTTGTTTTACGTCGAATTTGTTGTTCTGCGCCGAAGGCACCCACGTCGAATTTGTTGTCATGTGTCGAAGGCGCATGCGCTGAATTTGTTGTTCCGCACCGAAGGCGCACCGAAGGCACGCCGAAGGCGTCTGTGTCGCTAAATATTGTAAGCTAATTTGTTTTTCTTTAAATTTTAGCTTTGAAAAAAATTTCGGGGAACAAAGATTTCGCAAGGGAAAATCTTAAATGCACCGTGCCCGCGGGCACGGGTTATGACTAGTTCATTAATAATTTCTCATCACCAATAATAATCTCATCATCAAGAATAATACTTACAACAACACTAATAATCTCATTATTAATAATACTTACTACTTACTACTATTAATAATAATACCTACTACTATTAATAATAATAACAAGCCCAACAATAATAATGTTAATAACAACAACAATATTAATAATAATAACGATAATCTACTTATATATCCAAATCATATCATATTCACCATATAGCCATATACATATGAAATTACTATACGCACAACAAAATTACTATACATACATGTAAATAGTACATCACACATATGTGCATTACAGGTATGACTCCTCCAAGCTTTTGTTCTTGGCTTCCTTTGGCTTTCCCAGCGGTGACGATGTGTTCGCCGGAAGTGCTTTCTTTCTTTTCTTCACCGTAGAGAGCTTGCAGAGCTCTCTAATCCTTACAACATCAGCATCGTTCTCCTCTTGGTGAGAGGATCCAGTGTATCTCCAATTGGAGCGCCATTTTCAGAAATTGGCACTCCATCAATACTATCCGCGTGCAAAGCTCCAATGGCATGTGGCATGGCTTCATCGATGACCTCGCCAAGGAGGTCCACATAGTCGCCTTCCTCCAGCGAGGATCTATTCTTTGTGGCTCGTGGAAGGTGGAACTCGACTTCAATATTACCAACATTGAGTGACAAGGTTCCTTCCCTCACGTCAACAATAACTATAGATGTAGCTAAGAAGGGGTGCCCAAGTATAAGAGATGTATCACCCTCTTCTTTCACGTCCATGATGACAAAGTCACATGGTATATATAGTCCTCCCGGTATTTGCAATGGCACGTTCTCGGCGATCCCCACCGGCCTAGAAATCCTCCCATCGGCGAGTTGAATCTTCATATCCGTGGCCTTGAGTTCGGTCCTCGTATTGAGCTTTTTGAACATGGTAAGAGGCATGAGGCTCACGCTCTCACCCAAATCTACCAAAGCTTTTTGTAGGGGGACTCCACCAAGAGTGCATGGAATCCTAAAACGTTCGGGATCCTTTAGCTTCTTCGGCAACTTTTCTTCATTAATGAACCAAGTACCTTGTTCGTCGAGCATGATCTTCTCCGTTCTTTTTCTTCTTGTGATCAGATCTTTGAGAAACTTTGCATATGTTGGGATTTCAATAATTGCATCAAGGAATGGGATGTTCAAGCTAATACCTCTCAAGTACTCCAGAAATTTGGTGAACTTCTTCTCCAATTTGGCCTTTACCAACCGTTGAGGAAATGGTACCGGTGGCGCATATGTTCGCTCCTTCTGAGGCTTATCAATTTCAGATTTTTCTTCATTGTTTGTTATCGCCATGGGCTCCTTTTCTTTATTACTTCCCTCTTTTTCAACCGGGGCTTCCTCCCTCGACCTTCTAGTTTGGACCATGACGGGAGTGGTGTCCTTCTCGCCTCTAGTAGTAACCGCCACCACTGCATTGATGTGGCTGGTGTTGCTCCTAGGATTTGGCTCCAGTTGGTCCGACAATTGATGTTGGGCCTTATTAAGCAAGGTAATCTGTTCCACCAATTGCGCCACGATTGTGTTGAGGCTATATTGGCCCGCCGTCAATTTGGCATTGATCTTCTTTTGCTCGGCCATAAATTCTTCAACTCTAGTCTCATGCTCTAACCTCTGTGGTGCCGGGGGTGGATTTTAGAGCCTCCATCCTTGTTTGAATCCAGGGGGTCTATAAGGCCCCTGTTGTTGCCTCTACTAGAATTGTTGCTATTGCAGCGACCTTTGTTGGTATGGTTATTGTTGAGGTGGAGGCCGGGCTTGTTGTTGTTGTTGTTGTGGTTGTTGAGGAGGGGTTAAGGCTCCACTGTTGTTAGCATATGAAAATCCGGGGTGGCTCTTCCAAGCCGGATTCACCCAAGATCCATTATTAGCTCCACCGTGAACATACTGAATTTAACGCCCAGCTCCCCGGAATACCCGATAAGTATGAATCTGTATCAGATATTCCTGAAGAGGCGAGTGCTACGAAAGAAAAATAACAAAAACAAAACACAAGCAGGTCCACTACGCACTGCTGGGATAGTACCTGTAGCCTTCTAAATAACACAGAAACACAAAGAGCCAACATGAAAAACTGATATAAATAAAACACTGATACCTATAAAAATACAACTATCCAATTACAACACCACTTATACAAAACTCATATACAACATAAACCCACAACTCGCCAAGGTACAATAACACCCACCCAAAAATCTAACACTCTCTCAAAACCCTCAACTCCAACCAACTCCAACCAACTGGACTAGTGGGCCTCCAACTCCACGATCCAACACCGAAAAATATCAACGGGGACACGTCACAACGTGACCCGGTAGGAATTCCAAATCCAACTCACATGGTGCAAAGAAATGACATACTCTATACAATTGTCTGTAATCTAACTCATAACATATCATGGTAGGGACAATGTAAATGACATAACCAACGGATCACGTACCCGCTGAAAAGGAGAACCTGCAAAACAAAGTGAGTGCTACAGAGAGAGAAGTGAACTGTAACATCAGGAAACTAGACCTAGCATTACAAAATCATCCCAAATACCACTACTAGCAACTACCTAAAAGGACCTAAGTCACATCATTCATTACTCAACCACAATGACATGGAGTGACTAAAGCTATACAAATGCAACATCCTTCTACACACTTTTCGACTGAAATGGAACCAAAATGATGTAGAGATCAAATTTTGCATAAAGGGAGCTTGTAGGAACTTGTAAGCGACGATAATTAAGTTTCCTACGCTCTCTAAAGCTTCTAACTTGAAAGTTATCAAAAACCCTCTTACTAAGTTTTCTTTTAGACTAAGTTTTCAAATGGGTTTTCATTTAAACATGGAATTTTAAGGGAGTTAGCAAGTGGCATTTTGGTGTAGTCCTAACTTAAGTTTCAAATGCTTATGATGTTATGGAATTGCTTACGAAATGCTCACAAAAATTTCGGCAGAGTTTCTCTTGCATTTATCAAATTTTTCCAATTACAACATAAGTAATATTACAAGAGAAACATGATATAATCATAAAACAAAACATATCCTTGCTCAAGGAATCATAGGAGAAGTGAGATAACTCAAAATATAACGGCAACTACAAGAGACATATAGCATTAAAAGCACAAGGGTTCGCATACTAGAAAGAGAGGAAACTACTACAAACTAGCAATTTATGCCATATCTTGCACTAAGCATTGCATTAGATAAATATAATTTGAAAGAAACCATCAATTACGATGGATGGCATGACATAGCAAGTTGCAAGTAACATAAAGGTAGCTTAAAGCATTACATGCAATGGCGACTCCTTAAAGCAAGGCGTGTAACTACAATGGCATACCATGTCATTTTGAAACGAAACAAGAAGAGAACATAAGGTTTCTATGGATAGCATAGTGGCATGGCATTTTGCAAAGCGACATGAAAGTAGTCTTAAAGTCAATGAAACATAAAAGGAACATGGAGATATATTAAGTGACATAGAAAGAACAACATAACTAGCATTCATAAGAATTCTTGCAACATGTAACATTTCCCATGAGGTACACGTTTGTTTACATTAGAGGACTACCAATTCAACCAATTTACCCAAGGCACCCAAGGCTCGATTTAAGGATGACGTCCTACAAGTTCCACCAAATTACTTGCGCCTTAGACACGGGTTCATTCAAATGCAACATCTTTTATCTACTCAATTTGTGTCCATATTTACATGCTACCAATTAACGCCTTTGACATCCCACCTCTAGTAGAACCTAGCATGAGACCTAAGAAAGGTGCCACCTTAGTATTCCGCCATGAACTAGTTCCTACGACAAATATTATCACATCCCCAAATTGGTGTTTACTACAAGAGTTGGGAATCCTACAACAACTACATGTGAGCAACATACATACGTGAAGTAGCAAGCCCAACTAACTCTATCCACTAAATTTAGCCCAAAGGCCCAATCAAGAATAATAATAATAATCACAACAATTTCAATAATAACATCAATAATAATGCCAACATCAATAGCATTAATGTTACCACTAACAACAACAAGAATAATATTATTTGCTAACAACTAACAAACCACACTTTCTAACATACCATCATTCAAGCACCAAATACATCCATGGCAACATTCATTCTTAAAAGTTAACCATCACAGACTTACAACCACAAATCACCCAAAAATGCTAAATGATGCCGTAATGCACATAATGCACAAGTAATGCGATGCAATGCAATGCAAGGGGATCCCATGAATGAGCCGACGTGCAAGTGTATCGTGCACATACTCCGTTATCACGTGGAGCCACCTTATGGTATCAAGAGGTTGCCCACGACGACTTCACCCGCCTACTACCGTGGCAACTTTGTCCATGCCCGTGCACTACACCTTCCTGTCCCTAATAATACCATAACACCCATTCCATATTCTGTACATTTCCAACATCACATTTCCAATTTCCCAACTCAATTCATTTTCACATGTTTCTCATTCCATACAAATTAAATGAACAAATAACTTCCAACAACCCAAAATGAGAGCAATTTTTATTTAATCAATGTAACAAAATGAGAACAATTTCATTTAATCAATATAACAAAATGAGAGCATTAATAACTTCCAATATGCTAAATGAGGGTCATTCCACAAGGTTAATGAAACAATGCAATCAAATGCAACATGATTCATAACAGAGCATCTTATAATCTCAACACCATCATAAAAATTCAATCACCCATTTTATTAATTCTTCATACGAGGGAAAATTAAATAAAGGTTTCCAACATCCCTAAAAGAGCAATTTCACAACTTAATTTAACCACCAACAAAATGAGGGCAATTTCACCAAATTATTGAAGCAATATATTCAAACCACATGAACATGATCATGTCATCATTTATTGCAACATACCCTATATAATCGAACTCAATTGCACCATGTCGAGGAATTTCATGAAAACCCCTAAACATGCCAAATTTGTTCTCAACATGAAATGAAATGAACATATGAGTTGGGGTTAGAACCCTACCTCTCATCACATACAACCCTAGAGCCCCAGAACATACACCCCATTCTAATACCATGTTTCATGAAAATTAAAGACATCGTTATTTTCTTATTCCAATTCATCACATTTCATTCTCTTTTAATATTTTTCCTTCACCAACACAACACCATGGCACTATGGCTTCTCAAGACCCTAGGCCGAAATTCAAGGGTGGTCTCAAGCCCCCAATTTTATCACATATTCATGACCATTCTCACCTCTCAATTCATTATCACATGAAACTCATTTTTCATACAAAGCAAATTTTAATAATAAAGCTATCAACATTAAAAATGAGAGCAATTTCCCAGAATTAGTAGAACAAATCATTCAAATGCATCATCAACATAAACATAGCATCATATAAGTTCAACATATCATATGAATTCAATCAAGGATGAGAGCAATTTCAGAGAAATGAGTAGAAGCTTTCAACATCAAGAATGAGAGCAATTTCTCAAAATTAGTGAATCAAGGCAATTAAAAGCACCATGAAACATATTGATAGCACCAAATAACTCAACATCTCACATGAATTCATCATGAATGCACCATGTTAAAGGGTTTCAATTAAAACCCTAAAAATGCCAACTTTACTCATCAAGGTGGAATGAAATCAACATGGGAGTTGAGATTGGACTCCTACCTCTCCTAATTAGATGAAATCCTCCATCAATCTCAAGCTCAAGCCCTAATTTCGAAATTCCCCCATGAATCCATCTCCAAGCTCCAACCCATGAATCCCTACATCTCCTCTTGCCTTTGAGGTTTCCCCTTCTCTTTCCTTCTTTCTTTCTTTCTTCTCCTTTCCCTTTTGTTTTCTTTTTGCTGGGAGATTTGGCCATTGCAATGGGTTCGGCCATGACATAATTTGGGGGAGAGAGATCGGCAGGCTATGGGGGAGAAGAAAAGGAAATAGGGAAAAAGAGGAGAAGAAATTAAGGAGTCATTACTTTTTTTCTTTGCCCTGGGATCAAAACGGCAGCAGCAAGAAAGGGCATGTGGAGAATTCGGCCATTTTGTTTTTTTTGGGGGGGGGGGGGAAGCATACGGCAGGTTTTTTTTGTTGGGGAAATTTTTTTGGGGAAGAAAACAAATAAAATAAATAGATGAAAGAGGAAACTTGTAGAAGGAATGGGTATTTACAAGTTTGCCATCCTCCTAATAAAATCTCACCCATTCTCATACTCTCTTTCTACTAATTATGTAAGCCCAAAGACAAAACCCATTGTAATTAAGAGGTAAGCCCAATCAATAATAATAATAATAGAATAATAACAACCCAACATCAACAACAACAATAATAATAAGAATCAACAACAACAATTATATTGCTACTACTAATAACACCAATAATAACAATCGCATTGCATTCACTTATACATATATCTAAATCATATTATATTCAATCCAATAGCCATTCACACAGGGAATGACTATACACACAACAAAATTACTATACACACACTCATATAGTATATCACACATACGGGCATTACAATCTACCCACCTTAAAATAAAATTCGTGAACTTCCTAACTTAGGGCTCTAGCTTAAGGCTAGATGTCTACCCACCTTAAGACTCGGCTACTCTCGGAATACTACATGCACTACCCTTACACATCCGCAGTGTGATGACCTGCATGGACCACCAAATGTAATGCCCCGCTCCCCGGAATACCCGATAAGTACGAATACGTACCAAATATTCCTGAAGAGGCGAGTGCTACGAAAGAAAAATAACAAACACAAAATACAAGCAGGTCTACTGCGCACTGCTGGGATAGTACTTGTAGCCTTCTGGACAACACAGAAACACAAAGAGCCAACATGAAAAACTGATATAAATAAAACACTGATACCTATAAAAATACAACTATCCAATTACAACACCACTTATACAAAACTCATATACAACATAAACCCACAACTCGCCAAGGTACAATAACGCCCATCTAAAACTCTTACACTCTCTCAAACCCCTCAACTCCAACCAGCTGGACTAGTGTGTTGAATATTGGACTCCCCGGATTTGGTTTTGATGATGAGCAAACATAAATAATCCATGAACTAACAATTTGTGAGCGCAGTATTGGAGATCGTCGCCAAATTCACGAGAACATTCAAAGTGACATCTCAACACTTCCCAAAGCTCGTATTCATGCCTAAAGCTTCGTTGAAGCTCTTGCGCCGTTTTGGAAGTTATGAAGAATCAATCGAAGCTCTCGAAGACCGTTTATTAAGGTTTTATTTATAGTCTTTTTAGCTTCGATATATAGAATGTTAAGCCTTGAGTATATCTTACCATTCTAACTTCATAACGCTCATATCGTAGCTCTAGGATCTTAGTACAAGTTCATTCTAACTTCCTTGAAGCGTCGCGCTTCGATTCGGACTTGTTTGTGCATGTTAGTTGGTACAAGAACAAGTACTGACCGACTAGATGGTGATCTAGTCGATCAGCAACTCTTCTTGGACCGACTAGTTTGATTCCTTAATTTCTTGGACTTTACTGTTTACAGTTAGTCGGTCTACATTGACTCACCGACCGACTAGTTTATGAACTAGTCGGTCAGTGATGCTTCTTTGACCGACTAGTTGTGACTTACTGTTCATGCTAAATTTCTCCTAAGCTACTGTTTATCGTTAGTCGGTCTAAGAACGTTTGGTGACCGACTAGTTGACAATCTAGTCGGTCAACTTTTGTTCTTGGACCGACTAAGTCAACTTGTGTTCAGACTATTTCATTTTGCCTCTTAGTCGGTCTACGTTCACTGACTGACCGACTAGTTGTGAAACTAGTCGGTCAGAAAGTCTTCTTGGACCGACTAGATTTCTAGGTCTGAAATTCTCTTTCTTCTCAGTTCCTCTCTTAGTCGGTCCATGCTGTTTGACTGACCGACTAGTTGATGAACTTGTCGGTCAGTGATTGTTCTTTGACCGACTAATTCTCCCAGATTTCTATCCGTTGGAGAATGACCTAAGTTGTTTTTATGGGACCCTATAAATACGAACCTAGGTCATTTCTATCTAGGTTAGAGCTTCCATTTAGAGATTCATTGAGATCAAAAGAGATAGCTATTCTCACTCAAATCAAAAGCTCTCTTCCTCACAAGAAACTCATTCTCTCTCATTTCTAGATCTAGAATCCATCTAGAGAGAAGCTTGTTCTTGGTGAGCTCTTCAAGCTATTGCTTGATCCAAGTCTCCAAATCATCCCTAGGCACCGATTGCTGGTCATTTCCTTGGTGCTAGGTCTTGGTGACTTCATCTTCCTCAAATCCTTCATTTCACCTATTGGGTAAGAAAACTCAAGGTATATGATTTTGTGGTAAGTTTGCTTATTTCAATATAACTCATTTATATTGCTTGTTGATTCTCTCGGTTGTGAGAGAAGGTTGTGATCCCGGGTTGTGGGATTCACTATTGCCGTTGTTGTATGATTTGATCTTGTGAAGGTTTTTCACAAGATATTCATAGTGGAAATCTTGAGTTAGGGTTTCTAACTCAAGTATCCGGAGGGGATCCGGGTGGTTGGGACGTAGGATCACCGGGAACAAGTCGGGGAGACTTGGGTGGATCCGAACCCATTAACATCATTTGTTTGCATTGTTAATTTTGTTGTTGTCATTCAATTTAAGCTTCCGCAAATTGATTTGGTAGTTGTTTGCAATTTAATTTGGAATTATACTCCTTATTATTTTAAAGTACTATTCACCCCCCCTCTAGTACTTGTGCAGTAGCTGGTAGGGCATTACATTTGGTATCGGAGCCAGATACTTAGCTATGTCTGACAACGACAACAAGACCGTGCGTCCACCTTCCAACTATGACACCTTCAGGAACCGAGAAGGAGCATCTTCGGTGATGGAAGTACATTCCTCTACGAGGCCTCCATTCTTCAACGGTACCAACTACGGGTACTGGAAATGCCGGATGGAAACCTTCCTCCGGAGTGCATCCTTATGGAGGACCACAATGAAGGAATACATAGAGCCCGTAGAAGAAGACTTTGAGAAATGGACTACCGCGGAGATCGCCGCGGAGGTAAGCAATGCCAAGGCAATGAACGCCTTGCAATGCGCTTTGGAGCCCGAGGACTTCAATAAGATATGCACATGTAAGAGTGCATATCAAATTTGGAACTCCCTCCTCATACTTCATGAAGGGACGAGTAGGGTAAGAGACTCTAAACTCGTAGTCGTAAACAAAGATTACGAAATGTTTCATATGCAACAGGGCGAGAAGATGAAAGAATATTACGCTCGCTTCGTTGACATAATAAACGAGTTAGAGGCCCTCGGCAAGTCCTACACTCAAAAGGAGAAGTGCTCAAAGCTTATTGAAGGACTTCCCTCTTCTTGGGAAAAACGTACCTTCGCCATCGAGGAAGGTAATGACATGAAAAAATATACCGTAGTTCAACTAATGGGTACTTTGATGTCATACGAGGTACGCAAAGATAGCAAGGTGAAGTTACAAGAAAAGATGAAGTCCTATTTGAACCAAGATGCGCCTAAGAAAAAGGCGATTGCATTCAAGGCGGCTTCATCCACCTCTACCGATGATGAGGACTCGGAAGAAGAAATGGACATGGAATCCATTGCACTCATGGCAAAGAAGTTCAATCGCTTCTTCCGAAAGGGTAACTTCAAACAAAAATCTAAATTTACTTCTACTAACGCCTCTCCACCTTTGTGCTTTAAATGCAATAAGCCCGGACACATCAAAGCGGATTGTCCTCAAAACAAGCAAAAGGAGAAGTGGAAGGCGCCAAAGTTTGACAAGTCAAAGAAGTACAAAAAGGGGTACAAAAAGGGACTTGTCGGAGCAACATTCACCGACTCCGAGGATTCCTCAAGCGGAGAGTCGGACGATGAGAAAGTGGAGCAAGCGCACATGTGCTTCATGGCAAGAGAGGAGCATGATCAAGGATCTTCCTCTTCCGATGATAGCGACGACGAAGGCGATGAGGTAACTATGGATGATCTTAGGGATGCTAACTCTCATTTATGGTCTAAATACACTAAGTTAGTAAATAGATATACTAAAGTAAAAGATGACCTAGCTAGCATTCAAACCTCGCCTAAGACTATCATCACCAACAACGACACCGTTGTTGAAGAGTTAAGAAATGAGATTGTTAATCTCAAATCTAAACTTGAACATGTTAGCATTGATGATCCGGAAGAACATAGGATAGCGGATTTAACTTCTCAAAACTCGACTTTGAGTATTGAGAACAAGAATCTTAAATCTCGTGTTTATGTGCTCACATCGCAAGTATCCACATTAGATACTTCTATGCGTTCTCTCAAAGAGAAATATGAGAACACATTAGGCCGAATCAATAGATTCAATAAGGGTAAGGACCATTTGGATAAAATCCTAAGTGACTTACTTCCGGCCAATCACCACATTGGTTTGGGGTATACGATGGGATGTCCATCCAAAGCGGCCACTACTTTTGTTAGGCCAACTTCCGGTGACTCTACGAGTGGTAGCAAACACTCTATTGGTAGTTTATCTACCAATGGTGCTTCCTCCTCGTCCACACCCTCTTTTGGAAAGAAACCCACTTTGGGTGGACCTCCAAAGAAGGGGCATGCTTATATGTACACAAATACCATGCCACGTAGGAACACACGTCCTACTCCACCATCTCACACATATGATGATTTCTATGCTACACGTTCACAGGCACGTGCACACCATGTGAGACACCCTCACGCACATGTTCCCACACATGCATATGTTCACCCACCTCATCATATGAATAATTCTCGTCGTGCACCATTCCATCATGTTCCTTATGCCTATCCACGACATGCATCACGTAGAAACCAACAACGCATGCATGCACCCAATAGGATGATGGCTCCCAAAATTTTCACTATTTGGAGCCCAAAGGACACAAGCATGGATGAAAAACAAGTATATATGAATGCTTATTTTTCGGATGTTGTGCATAGTAGAAATTATGTGGGGAAGTCAAAGTCCAATTGGACTTGGCTTCCAAAGGTCTAACTTTTGAGGACCCAATGACCTTGGGTACCATGATATGAAAGTTTCTATCTTTAGGTACTCAAGGAAAAGAAAAAGAAGAGGAGCAACCAATTTAAATTTAGCTCCAAAGGGAGTTGGATACTCGATAGCGGGTGTTCAAAACACATGACGGGTGACGCTCAATTGCTCTCAGGAGTGGTTCCCATTGCAAATGGAAATCGCGTCGTATTTGGAGGCAACGAGAGCGGAACCATCGTCGGTGTTGGTAAAGTGGGTAACCCTTCTAAACCCTTAATTAGTGATGTCTATCTAGTTAATGGTTTAAATCATAATCTTATTTCAATAAGCCAACTTTGTGACAAAGGTTACAAAGTTAGCTTTGCGAAAGGATTGTGTCATATTTCAAATGATAATAATAAATTATTATTTTCCGGCACACGCCATAAAGATATTTATATTTTGGATCTTCCTAAGTCATATGAACAATGTCTCGTTGCCAACACAAGTGAACAACACTTATGGCATCGACGCTTTGGACATGTGAACTTTGGAACACTTTATAAGCTTTCGAAATTAAATTCCATTAAAGGTTTTCCGAAGCTCGTTTTCGAAAAGAAAAGTTTTTGTGATTCTTGTCAACGTGGCAAGCTTCCTAAATCTTCATTTAAACCTAAGAAAAGCATTTCTACGAAACGGCCACTAAAGCTATTACATCTAGATTTATTTGGGCCAACTAGAGTTGCTTCCTTAGGAAATGCAAGATATGGACTAGTCATCGTTGATGATTATTCAAGATTTACATGGGTATTTTTCTTATGTAATAAAAATGAAGCTTTTGAAAACTTCACAATATTTGTGAAGAAAGTACAAAATCTCATCGGAACCACCATTGTCACTATCCGTAGTGATCATGGGGGTGAATTTGAGAATGAGTCTTTCTCAAATTTTTGTGATGATCTTGGAATTACTCACACGTTTTCTTTCCCTCGCCCACCTCCTCAAAATGGTGTTGTTGAGAGGAAGAATAGAATGCTTGTGGAGTGTGCTCGCACTATGCTCGAAGATAGTCAACTTGGTTATCAATTTTGGGCGGAAGCGGTACACACCGCTTGTTATGTGTTTAATAGAATACTTTTGAGGCCCGGCACCAAACAAACTTGCTATGAATTGTTGTTTGGTAGATTGCCTCAAGTTAAACATTTTCGTGTTTTCGGCGCAAAATGTTTTATTAAAAACACATATGATAACTTGGACAAGTTTGATCCAAGATCGGATGAGGGGATATTTGTTGGGTATTCCTCACGTAGCAAAGCCTACCGGATATACAACAAAAGATCCTCTACGATCGAGGAATCACTTCATGTCTCTTTTAATGAGAATTTTACTACTTCTAGAATTTCAAATGATAATGATTCTATGGATGTTTTATGTGATTCGTTTGAAAATTCTAAGTCTATTGATTCAATTGATTCTATTGAGACTAACCCGACTAATGAAGTTGTTGAGAATGTGCCTAGTGATCAAGGTATTCCCAAGCGGCTTCATACCGTTCGCGACCATCCCCATGAGCAAGTCATTGGCAATATTAATGATAGTGTCAAGACGAGATCTCAAGTCCACCACTTCGCCAATTGTGCCTTTGCCTCATCGATAGAGCCAAAGAATATAGTTGAAGCTTGCGAAGATAGTGCTTGGATCCTTGCCATGGAGGAGGAACTCATTCAATTCGAGAGGAATGAGGTATGGGAGCTTGTTCCTTTGCCATCGAAGAACCACACCGTCATAGGGACAAAGTGGATCTTCAAGAACAAAACCGACGAAAATCAAGTCGTCGTCCGGAACAAAGCTCGGTTAGTTGCTCAAGGCTATCGCCAAGAGGAAGGTATCGATTTCGAAGAATCCTTCGCTCCGGTAGCTAGATTAGAATCAATTAGACTTTTATTGTCTTATGCATGCCATAAAAATTTTAAGTTATTTCAAATGGATGTTAAAAGTGCATTTTTAAACGGAGATGTTGTTGAGGAAGTTTACGTTTCTCAACCTCCGGGCTTCATAAATGAAAAATTTCCAAATCATGTTTTTAAACTAAAGAAAGCTCTTTATGGTTTGAGACAAGCTCCTCGAGCTTGGTATGATCGCCTAAAGAATTTTCTTTTGGATTTGAATTTTAAAATGGGCGAAGCCGATTCTACACTTTTTGTTAAGCATGCGAATAATGATATTTTATTAGTTCAAATTTATGTTGATGATATCATTTTCGGTGTTACTAACTTCACTCTTTGCGAAGAGTTTTCTAATGTTATGAAGGAACAATTTGAGATGAGCCACATGGGCGAACTCAAATATTTCTTAGGTCTCCAAATTCGCCAATTGAACGATGCAATCTTCATCCACCAAACGAAGTATACGGTGGAGTTGCTTAAGCGATTTGGAATGGAAAGTGCTTCCGGGAAAAAGACTCCAATGAGCACGACTACGCATCTTGACAAGGATACGGGCGGTAAGGATGTAGACATTCGTCTATATCGAGGTATGATAGGTATTTACTTTATCTTACCGCAAGTAGGCCCGATATTATGTTTGCCGTATGCATATGTGCTCGTTATCAGTCTCAACCTAAGGAGTCTCACTTAGTAGCGGTAAAGCGTATTTTCCGTTATCTAAGTTACACTTTAGATTTTGGATTACTTTATCCGAAATCTAGCACGTATGAGTTAGTCTCATACAGTGATGCCGATTATGCGGGATGCAAATCCGACAGGAAAAGTACTAGTGGCACTTGCCATTTTCTAGGAAATTCTCTTGTCTCTTGGTTTTCCAAGAAGCAAAATTCCGTATCACTTTCAACCACTGAGGCGGAATATATTGCCGCCGGTGCCGCTTGTGCCCAGGTTCTTTGGATGAGACACACTTTGAAGGATTTTGGTATTCACTGTGATACTAGCCCTATCATGGTGGATAACCAAAGTGCTATCTGTCTTTCAAAGAATCCGGTGCACCATTCCCGATCAAAACACATAGATGTCCGACACCATTTCTTAGATGATCATGTTGCTAAAAAGGACATCATTTTAGTGTACGTTGAAACCCAAAAGCAAATCGCCGATATTTTCACGAAACCCCTAAAGGAGGACTCCTTTGTGCGGTTGCGTCGAGAATTGGGGATTATGGGTGAATCCGAGATATAGGATTCATATTTCATTCAATTATCTTGCATGCTATTATATTTTGCGATATTTCATTCATGCTAGATTTATTGAATTTTTGGGAATTTTATGTGATATGTTTGAATTTATGATCGAATTCGTATTTCAATGTCGTATTTAAGATTTCGACGTTTTATGGGGTAATTTAGATGACTAATGAGAGTGTTAAATGTTTCATCCAAGTGGTTTGTGAAGAGAAATCAATTATCAATTTTTGGACTCTTCTAGTCGGTTTCAGTTCATTTGCCAACCGACTAGATGCTCATCTAGTTGGTCAGCAAGTGAACTCAGACCGACTAGATCAAGCTTTAATCTAACTCTCTTCTTTTTCTTTCTTTAGTCGGTCACAGTACATTTACCGACCGACTAGATTGAAAACTAGTCGGTCAGTGAATATACTGCGACCGACTAAATCTAGCCCTAAAAATCCATGTTTGCCTCTGTTTCGACTTAGTCGGTTCAAGCTCATTGACCGACCGACTAGATCGTAATCTAGTCGGTCAGTGCTTGAACTGTGACCGACTAAGTAGGTTAGGGCAATTGTGTCTTTTCGCTTCCAGACCGACTTAAACACTTTTTCAGACGACTAAAATTCATTTTAGTCGGTTGTTTTTCTCAGCTCAAGCCCGCAAAAACCCAAACCCTCTCGAGACCTTTCGACTTCCGGCCATCTCTCCGGCCATCCCCGCCGTCCGCCGCCGTCGACTCCTCCTCCTAGGTAAAACCCCCTCCTCCTAGGTCTCATTTCCTTTTCTAGGGTTTTCTCTCCTTGATTTCAACTTCTAGTTGCTAGGGTTTCAAATTTAACCTAGGGCTTGTGTATTTCGGATTTTCTTTTCTTAGGGCTGTGTGCTAGGGTATTTGATCTTCCGTCATCATTTGCTTGTGCTCGTCGTGCCACGAACATGGCAAAGACGAGGATTCCTATCGCCTCTTCTGGGGCTTCTCATATGTCTATAGGGCCTTCCGACCCTAGGAATCCACCTAAGCCTAAACGTCGTGCCAAATCAACCCAAGCTTCTCCGTCTTCGCCTCCTCTGAAGAAGCAGAGGACGGCGACCGTCAAACCCAGAAAATCTAAGACTAAAAAGGCCATACTCCACTCACCCTCTACTCCTCCCGATTCCGACACTGAGTTTATCCCTGAGGATGAGCCTAGCCATAGGGAACCCACTCCTCCACTTCGTCCTAGGACTCGCCAGCCAAAGGGAAAGGGCACAATGCCAGCGGGTGGTGTTGACATATCGTTGTGTCGCGACGACCCTATGTGTCTCGCGGCCTACAACCGTATTGAACACTGCCCGATGCTATTGGAGCACTATGTTCAGTTTTCGGATTTCCTAGGCTTAGCTGACCTCCTCTCCTATAGTGGTCTCCTTGATTATCTCCGATATGATCTTAAGGCCAATCCTAAACCATATCCTCGCCTTGTGAAATTGTTCTATGCCAATCGTGTTCGAGGCCAGTACGATGCTAGTCACTCCATCGAGACTACTGTCTTGGGAACTCCTATAGTTCTCACGGCAGAAATCTTGAGGGAGATTCTTGGCTGCTCGTTGTCTGGTCTCCTGCCTTCAGACATTTCCGTCGACGATATATCTTCCTTGGATCAGTCCGTACTTTCTGACATCTTCCATGTGATCCCTCCTGCCTTCATTGGAGTTCCTTCGAAGTCGTTCAAGCCAAATGCCTGGGTTTTGAATCTTATTCTGAAGTCGTGCTTGCTTCCCAAGTACGGCTCATCTTCACTTCCATCCCAGCCATTTTTGAAGCTCATATACGCTCTTTTCTTGGGATGCGAGATTAATTGGGCTAGCGTAATACTCGATAAGATGGACTCTTTCGAGTGTATACGCAAGACCAATAAATCTGCGCATATTCCATACCCTTGTCTGTTGACCCTTGTGTTTCGTCATTTCCGAGTCCCTCTCCATCCTGACGATGAGCGTCCCTTGGGTACTCCT
This sequence comes from Scilla litardierei, assembly GCA_030789695.1. Lineage (NCBI taxonomy): Eukaryota > Viridiplantae > Streptophyta > Magnoliopsida > Asparagales > Asparagaceae > Scilla > Scilla litardierei. The sequence continues at coordinate 37,372,445 of CM061142.1, forward strand.
CTAAACGCGACGGCAGTTAAGAAATCTCTAGCGGCGCTTCGTCACGTGCAGAGGTCTACCGCATCTGCTTCCCAGTCTACTCCCTCAGCTGCTGCTGCCCCCGCTCCTCCTACCACATTAGACGATGTCGTACGCCTTCTTCGTCAGCACGACTCACGTTTGGCTCGTACTGAGGAGGTCGTCTGTCGTATGGCTCGTATGATGGGGATTGATCTTCCTCCTTCAGTTTCTGAGGCCGAGGAGATGGACGATGAGGAGCTTGACGAGCTTGTCACTTCCTTAGCCCGTGGCGATGAGGCCACTGCTGCTGCTGCTGCTACCACTTCAGCTCCTGGAGTTGGCACCACTTCCGGTGCTCCAGAGCCTTCTGCTTCAGCAGTTCAGTCTTCTGAGCCTGCTGATGACCCTGCTGTCGAGCTTGCACATCTATCACCTGCTCCTGTCTCACCTGCTGCTGTTGAGACCCCTGCTGTTGAGACCCCTGCTGTTGAGCCAGTTGTTTCCACACCTACCCCGACGATCCCGTCTGTTGAGACGCCTATTCTCCCTGCAGAGCCTGAGTCCACTCCGTCGACTGGACCCACGGAGACTGCAGATCCAGCCACTTCCTCGTGATCGTTTGTTCCAAGGACTCTCCACTACTCTTTGGATGACATATCTTTTTTTGAGAGTATTTTGGGTTAGGATGGAGATTGATGGTTGATTTGATGTATTTCTGAGTTTTCTGGATGTCGGTGTTGTATATTTTGATGTGATGTATTTTTTGTTGTTGGACGTTGATGTTGATGATGATGTTCTCATGATGATGTTGTATCAATGCTATATGATGTATTTCTTTTTGATGGGTATGTTGCATTTGTTGTATCGATCTCTTTTTGGGATGTACTCTTGATGTTTCTATCTATATATACATCGTTGTTCATGTTGTGATAATTACTTCCTCGTGCACATTAATTCTCATTCAATGTCCATGCTATGTAAAATCGTCGCTCGACGATTGAAAAACTTGGTTAAATAGATTATATTTCTATATTTGTATAGAATTGTTTTCCATGCACAAATTTAACCAAGAATATTGAATATTGGAGAGTATGTTTCATTATTCAATAAATAAAAAATTTATTACCAAATATTTTTTTAATGATTTTGATTATCGCTTTTTGATAATGGACAATTTGGCACACCTTGATTTGATTTCATCATTTTTCCCTTGGTGTCAATTAGTTCCATCGTCATTGTCTACGACTCCCGATGTTGGATTTTCCATTTCCTAGTTGGTGTCGTTGTATGCCCCCCCATTTTTGGGATAATGCCAAAGGGGGTGAGATAATGATAATAAATAGCGCAAATGAAAATTTAACTCAATTTCCAAGAATCTAGTTTGATATGTTAGATTCAGGGGGAGGTAAGATATATATAAGGCTTTTCAAAATCGGATATTTCGAAAATCGATTCTCTTTATTAATCTTACTCGTCTGCTTGATGCAATTCATATATATTCATTTTGGAATTAACGTGTCATCAATGCAGGGGGAGTAAGTATTTTGCATTTGAATCATTATTTTTGATTATTATTTATGTTGGTTTGTCATCACCAAAAAGGGGGAGAATGTTGAATATTGGACTCCCCGGATTTGGTTTTGATGATGAGCAAACATAAATAATCCATGAACTAACAATTTGTGAGCGCAGTATTGGAGATCGTCGCCAAATTCACGAGAACATTCAAAGCGACATCTCAACACTTCCCAAAGCTCGTATTCATGCCTAAAGCTTCGTTGAAGCTCTTGCGCCGTTTTGGAAGTTATGAAGAATCAATCGAAGCTCTCGAAGACCGTTTATTAAGGTTTTATTTATAGTCTTTTTAGCTTCGATATATAGAATGTTAAGCCTTGAGTATATCTTACCATTCTAACTTCATAACGCTCATATCGTAGCTCTAGGATCTTAGTACAAGTTCATTCTAACTTCCTCGAAGCGTCGCGCTTCGATTCGGACTTGTTTGTGCATGTTAGTTGGTACAAGAACAAGTACTGACCGACTAGATGGTGATCTAGTCGGTCAGCAACTCTTCTTGGACCGACTAGTTTGATTCCTTAATTTCTTGGACTTTACTGTTTACAGTTAGTCGGTCTACGTTGACTCACCGACCGACTAGTTTGTGAACTAGTCGGTCAGTGATGCTTCTTTGACCGACTAGTTGTGACTTACTGTTCATGCTAAATTTCTCCTAAGCTACTGTTTATCGTTAGTCGGTCTAAGAACGTTTGGTGACCGACTAGTTGACAATCTAGTCGGTCAACTTTTGTTCTTGGACCGACTAAGTCAACTTGTGTTCAGACTATTTCATTTTGCCTCTTAGTCGGTCTACGTTCACTGACTGACCGACTAGTTGTGAAACTAGTCGGTCAGAAAGTCTTCTTGGACCGACTAGATTTCTAGGTCTGAAATTCTCTTTCTTCTCAGTTCCTCTCTTAGTCGGTCCATGCTGTTTGACTGACCGACTAGTTGATGAACTTGTCGGTCAGTGATTGTTCTTTGACCGACTAATTCTCCCAGATTTCTATCCGTTGGAGAATGACCTAAGTTGTTTTTATGGGACCCTATAAATACGAACCTAGGTCATTTCTATCTAGGTTAGAGCTTCCATTCAGAGATTCATTGAGATCAAAAGAGATAGCTATTCTCACTCAAATCAAAAGCTCTCTTCCTCACAAGAAACCCATTCTCTCTCATTTCTAGATCTAGAATCCATCTAGAGAGAAGCTTGTTCTTGGTGAGCTCTTCAAGCTATTGCTTGATCCAAGTCTCCAAATCATCCCTAGGCACCGATTGCTGGTCATTTCCTTGGTGCTAGGTTTTGGTGACTTCATCTTCCTCAAATCCTTCATTTCACCTATTGGGTAAGAAAAACTCAAGGTATGGGATTTTGTGGTAAGTTTGCTTATTTCAATATAACTCATTTATATTGCTTGTTGATTCTCTCGGTTGTGAGAGAAGGTTGTGATCCCGGGTTGTGGGATTCACTATTGCCGTTGTTGTATGATTTGATCTTGTGAAGGTTTTTCACAAGATATTCATAGTGGAAATCTTGAGTTAGGGTTTCTAACTCAAGTATCCGGAGGGGATCCGGGTGGTTGGGACGTAGGATCACCGGGAACAAGTCGGGGAGACTTGGGTGGATCCGAACCCATTAACATCATTTGTTTGCATTGTTAATTTTGTTGTTGTCATTCAATTTAAGCTTCCGCAAATTGATTTGGTAGTTGTTTGCAATTTAATTTGGAATTATACTCCTTATTATTTTAAAGTACTATTCACCCCCCCTCTAGTACTTGTGCAGTAGCTGGTAGGGCATTACATAGTGGGCCTCCAACTCCATGATCCAACACCTGAAAAATATCAACGGGGACACGTCACAGCGTGACCCAGTAGTAATTCCAAACCCAACTCACATGGTGCAAAGGAATGACATACTCTATACAATTGTCTGTAATCTAACTCATAACATATCATGGTAGGGACAGTGTAAATGACATAACCAATGGATCACGAACCTGTCGCAAAGGAGAACCTGCAAAACAAAGTGAGTGCTACAGACAGAGAAGTGAACTGTAACATCAGGAAACTAGATGTAACATTACAACATCATCCCAAATACCACCACTAGCAACTACCAAAAAGAACCCAAGTCACATCATTCATTCCTCAACCACAATGACATGGAGTGACTAAAGCTATACAAATGCAACATCCTTCTACACACTTTTTGACTGAAATGGAACCAAAATGAAGTGGAGATCAAAGTTTGCATAAAGGGAGCTTGTAGGAACTTGTAAGCGATGATAATTAAGTTTCCTACGCTATCTAAAGCTTCTAACTTGAAAGTTGTCAAAACCCCTCTTATTAAGTTTTCTTTTAGACTAAGTTTTCAAATGGGTTTTCATTTAAACATGGAATTTTAAGGGAGTTAGTCAGTGGCATTTTGGTGTAGTCCTAACTTAAGTTTCTAATGCTTAGGATGTTATGGAATTGCTTACGAAATGCTCACAAAAATTTCGGCAGATTTTCTCTTGCATTTATCAAATTTTCCCAATTACAACATAAGTAATATTACAAGAGAAACATGCTATAACCATAAAACAAAACATATCCTTGCTCAAGGAATCATAGGAGAAGTTCCATAATGCAAAATATAACGGCAACGACAAGAGACATATAGCATTAAAAGCACAAGGGTTCGCATACTAGAAAGAGAGGGAATTACTACAAACTAGTAATTTATGCCACATCTTGAACTAAGCATTGCATTAGATAAATATAATTTGAAAGAAACCTTCAATTACGATGGACGGCATGGCGTAGCATGTTGCAAGTAACATAAAGGTAGCTTAAAGCATTACATACAATGGTGACTCCTTAAAGCAAGGCGTGTAACTACAATGGCATACCATGTCATTTTGAAATGAAACAAGAAGAGAACATAAGGTTGATGGCAATCTAGTCCCACCCCAAGTGGTTTGTTTTGATGATGATCACACCAAATGTTGTTAAATTACTAATCCTACTACTTAAGTGTGTAGGTTGTGCAAAGCATACTCCAAGAAGGAGAACTTCAACCACACACATAGAAGATGAAGATGAATTTAGCTTGCAACTCCAAAGCTCAAAGAATGTGCTCAAGCTAAAGCTAAAGAGGAGCTCAAATTCAAGCGAAGCATATGCAACTAGCTCAAGCTCATTCATGGCTTCAAGTTCTTCATAGAGTCTAGTGTGTGAGTTGTTTTTCATTTTTTCTTAAGACTATGTTAAGGTAAGAAGAATTTGCACATGCACAAAATGATTTTCTAAAATGTTTTTAAAACTCATTTTTAACTTATTTGAGAGCATACTTTTCACAGAAGCTAAGTTTCAACTTGTAGTCAACTACAACACCCAGTAGTTCACTACACTGATTTCTGTCTTCTACCTGAAGAGATACTCTGGTAGTCGGCTACCAAAGTTAGGGAGTCGACTACCAGTTGTAGCAGATTTTCTCAGAGACACTCTGGGAGTCGACTACCAAAATTAGGGAGTCGACTACCAGCTGTGCGACCAGAATTCCTTGATTCACTCTCTCATTTAATTCTCACTTGACTTTTGGGCAAAAGTCAAACTTGATTTTGAATCATTTCGAATTCTCCTTTGGCTCTATAAATAGAGACCATATGAGAACATTTTTCTCACCAATTTATTCTTGAGCAAAATTCTTATTCTCTCAAAAGGTCTCATCGTTCTCATTACTCTCAAAGTTCTTCATAGCCAAAACGGTTTTTCAATTTCTGATCTTATTGCTTATATTCTTTTATAATTCTTTAAGATCATTATTATTATTTGGCTATTGCAAATTGATTTTCAAAATCCTTCTTTTTGATTCTTCATATTCTCAAAGGATTTTTGAAATATCTAGATTCTAGATCACATTGAATAATTTCATATTCTTTGTGTGATCTAAGAACACATCTAGATTCTAGATCACATTGAATAAATTCATATTCTTTGTATGATCTACGAACGATTTAAATTCCTTTAGCCACGTTAAGCACAATTGCAAATTTAATCTTGGATATATAATTATTTGGTGTAAAAACCAATCTCCACTAATTCATTGTGGTGTATTGGATTTGATTTTACTTGTAGTCCATTGGTGATAAGGGTGGTTGTAAATCCTTGTTGTAGGCAAGGTGTTTGTGAAAAGTCCTCGGATTGTGAGCCAAGGTAAAGTCCTCAGGTTGTGAGGCAATGGTAAAATCCTAGACAAGTCTAGGTGGTTGGAAATCCTAGTTAAGGCTAGGTATTTGTATTGCTAAGGTAATAGTGGAAATCTCGTACCGGATTGGTCGGGGACTGGACGTACCCAAGTTGTGGGGAACCCGGATAAAAATTCTTGTCTTTGCATTTGCATTTGCTGTGTTTGATTATTTATCTCTGCAAGCAATTCTTATTTACTTTGTTATTATTATATCTTTGTAATTCTTTGTTCATTTGCATATTACAAAGATTATACATTTAATTCCGCTGTGTAAAGATCTATCTGTGTGTAAAGATCTCTTATCTGATTGTAATCATAATTATTTATCTTTTATATTTTTATAAGATTAACTTGTTGATTAAGAACCAAGCGTAGATCACTCTACTTGGTTTCTTAGGCAACATTAGAAGGATTTTAATTAACGATCGAAAAATATTTATTATTTGCACAACACTATTCAACCACCCTTCTAGTGTTGTTTGTCATCCACAGGATCCAACACTTGGTATCAGAGCGAGGTTGTAGATGGCAGCAACCAATCATTTCCCCGAAGGACAATCTTCCACCAGACCACCACTTCTCAACGGATCAAATTATGGATCTTGGAAGAATCGGATGCGAATGTACCTTCTCTCTATCTCCTATGATCTATGGAAGATAGTGGCGAATCCTTATAAAGAACCCACTCTTGAGGAAGAAAAGTGGACCAAGACGGAGAAGGACAAAGTGTCTCTAAATGCCAAGGCGGTGTCCACTTTATATTGCAGTCTTGACACAACGGAGTACAACCGCATCTCCACGGCTACCTCCGCGCACCAAATATGGAAACTCCTTAAGGTAACGCATGAAGGTAACCAAAAAGTTAAATAGTCAAAATCTTCTCTTTATGCTGGCAGGTATGAAAAATTTATGATGGAGAAAGACGAGAACATAACGGAGATGTACACGAGATTTACAGAGATCGTCAACACATTGCGAGATTGGAAAAGAATACACATATGAGGATCACGTATGCAAGATCCTTAGATGCCTCACTCCCAAATGGCAATCCAAAGCTTCGGCTATAGAAGAAGGCAACGACACTTCAAAACTAACCTTGGAAGAGCTCATCGGCAATCTAATGGCGTATGAACTCCAACTGCAAGAGCGAAAGACCAAGAAACACTGTGAAAAGAAGAAGAACCTTGCATTCAAAGAAACATCGGATACAGAGGAATCCGAGAATGAAGTCAAAGATGAGATGGAGAAACAAATGGCACTCATCTCCAAAGGATACAAGAAAATCCTAAAAGCACGTAAGTCCTACAACAGTAGGAACAATTCCACTAATGATGTTATTTGTTATGAATGTAATAAGCCAGACCACATGAAGAATGAGTGTCCTCTAAAGAAAATCAGAGATAAGAAAACGAAGTCATACAAAGGTAAAAGGCCAAATAGAAAAGCTTTTGGGGCTTGGGATAGAAGCGATGATGAAGAGGATTCCGATAGCTCATCATCATCCGAAAATGAAGGAAAAGCAAGCAAAAGGAACGAGCGGAACTACATGTGCTTCATGGCACGGGAAGACCCCAAGGTAAATTCCTACCATAACTCTAGTGATAGTGATAGTAGAGATGATGATGAAATTGATTATGAGGAGGAATTTCATAAAATTTATGCATTATATGAGGTCCAATTCAAAGAGCTTCTAACTCTAAAAAAGATGCATAAATGGTGTGGTTCTAATCCTACTAATCAAGAGCTAGAAAAGATTAGAGAAGAGAAACTAAAATTGATTAGCAATAATAAGGATTTAATTGAAAAGAATCGGTTGCTCAATGTAGAACTCAAAGACCTAGGAAATAGGTTTAGAGACTTAGAAAAGAACATGACCGCCATTAAGGCAAATCATGAGGACTTGGTTAATAATTTTACTAGATCCAATAAAGATAAAGAAAAATTAGATAGCTTGATTAGATCACAAAGACCCCAATCTAGCAAACATGGCTTAGGTTATAACATGACCAATCAAAATACTAGAAATTCTCATCATCAAGCTAGAGTTCCTAAAACTAAAAATGGATATGTCAAAGTTTGGATTCCCAAAATTAGAACCGTCCAAATGAAAGATAATTACATTTCTAGTTTTATGAACAATGTTCATTCTTGTAGAGATTATAGATTTACTTATGGGAAATCTCAACCCAAATGGGTTTGGTTTCCTCTTGGTTGATAATTATATTATAATGTTAGACTAATCCCACGGACCCACAAAGAAAGGGTACCAAAAATATTTGTTTGATTTTCAGGTACCAAAACTATAAGGGATTAGTAGAAGAGCTCCCAATGAATCTCTAAATCCATGCATACATTAAGGGGGAGACCCAACTTCAATGATGCAACCTTTGAGGAGGAGCATATGAAATTTTTTTCTTCACTTGGTATGTATACTATTATATCTTTTTGTGATGACAAGGGGGAGAAAAAGTAACAACAAGAAAGCAAAAACATGAATGAATAATAACCGCATCTAAGTAGGGGGAGTAAGTACACTTACTCATTGTTTTTATAATCATATTATTCATATGTTTTTCATTTAGGTGTCATCATCAAAAAGGGGGAGAGTGCTGGGAATCTAGTCACACCCCAAGTGGTTTGTTTTGATGATGATCACACCAAATGTTGTTAAATTACTAATCCTACTACTTAAGTGTGTAGGTTGTGCAAAGCATACTCCGAGAAGAAGAACTTCAACCACACACATAGAAGATGAAGATAAATTTAGCTCGCAACTCCAAAGCTCAAAGAATGTGCTCAAGCTAAAGCTAAAGAGGAGCTCAAATTCAAGCGAAGCATATGCAACTAGCTCAAGCTCATTCATGGCTTCAAGTTCTTCATAGAGTCTAGTGTGTGAGTTGTTTTTCATTTTTTTCTTAGGACTATGTTAAAGCCAAGAAGAATTTGCACACACACAAAATGATTTTCTAAAATGTTTTTAAAACTTATTTTTAACTTATTTGAGAGCATACTTTTCATAGAAGCTAAGTTTCAACTTGTAGTCAACTACAAATACCCAGTAGTTCACTACACTGATTTCTGTCTTCTACCTGAAAAGATACTCTGGTAGTCGGCTACCAAAGTTAGAGAGTCGACTACCAGTTGTAGCAGATTTTCTCAGAGACACTCTAGGAGTCGACTACCAAAATTAGGGAGTCGACTACCAGCTGTGCGACCAGAATTCCTTGATTCTCTCTCATTTAATTCTCACTTGACTTTTGGGCAAAAGTCAAACTTGATTTTAAATCATTTCGAATTTTCCTTTGGCTCTATAAATAGAGACCATATGAGAACATTTTCCTCAACAATTTATTCTTGAGCAAAATTCTTATTCTCTCAAAAGATCTCATCGTTCTCATTGCTCTCAAAGTTCTTCATAGCCAAAACAGTTTTTCAATTTCTGATCTTATTGCTTATATTCTTTTATAATTCTTTTAAGATCATTATTATTATTTGGCTATTGAATTGGTTTTCAAAATCCTTCTTTTTGATTTTTCATATTCTCACAGGATTTTTGAAACATCTAGATTCTAGATCACATTGAATAATTTCATATTCTTTGTGTGATCTGAGAACACATCTAGATTCTAGATCACATTGAATAAATTCATATTCTTTGTATGATCTACGAACGATTTAAATTCTTTTAGCCACGTTAAGCACAATTGCAAATTTAATCTTGGATATATAATTATTTGGTGTAAAAACCAATCTCCACTAATTCATTGTGGTGTATTGGATTTGATTTTACTTGTAGTCCATTGGTGATAAGGGTGGTTGTAAATCCTTGGTGTAGGCAAGGTGTATGTGAAAAGTCCTCGGATTGTGAGGCAAGGTAAAGTCCTCGGGTTGTGAGTCAAGGGTAAAATCCTAGACAAGTCTAGGTGGTTGGAAATCCTAGTTAAGGCTAGGTATTTGTATTGCTAAGGCAATAGTGGAAATCTCGTACCAGATTGGTCGAGAACTGGACGTACCCAAGTTGTGGAGAACCCAGATAAAAATCCGTGTCTTTGCATTTGCATTTTCTGTGTCTGATTATTTATCTATGCGTGCAATTCTTATTTACTTTGTTATTATTATATCTTTTTAATTCTTTGTTCATTTGCATATTACAAAGATTATACATTTAATTCCGCTGTGTAAAGATCTATCTGTGTGTAAAGATCTCTTATCGGATTGTAATCATAATTGTTTATCTTTTATATTTTTATAAGATTAACTTGTTGATTAAGAACTAAGCGTAGATCACTCTCCTTGGTTTCTTAGGCAACATTAGAAGGGTTTTAATTAACGATCGAAAAAGATTTATTATTTACACAACACTATTCAACCCCCCATTCTAGTGTTGTTTGCCATCTACAGGATCCAACAAAGGTTTCTATGGATAGCATGGTGGCATGGCATTTTGCAAAGCGACAAGAAAGTAGTCTTAAAGTCAATGAAACATAAGAGGAACATGGAACTATATTAAGTGACATAGAAAGAACAACGTAACTAGCATTCATAGGAATTCTTGCAACATGTAACATTTCCCATGAGGTACATGTATGTTTACATTAGAGGACTACCAATTCAACCAATTTACCCAAGGCACCCTAGATTTAAGGATGACGTCCTACAAGTTCCACCAAATTACTTGCGACTTGGTGATTTGGAGTGATATTTGCATATTTAACCCCCTATTTAGCCCTATTTTGTGCTCATGTGATGCTATACTATTATCTAATACATTCGTATTTCGTACATAATCATTTATTAGAGAAAACACCTTATTTGAGCACGAAACAGAAATTAATGGAGTATTTCTTCACTTTTTATATTTTTCATGGCTAGGTCTCGATCTCACGATTCCAACGACTATTTATTTGTATTTTTCTGAGATCTGTGCTAATTACTGTGTATTTTTGAATGCAGAATACAACTTAATTGGAGAAATACGCAGTTAAATACGAAAATACGGCACCCATACGTATAAAATTCAGCGTGCTAAAGCTCGACACGTGGCGCGACAAGAGCGCATCCCGCTGGGATCCGACGGCGTAGAATTGAAGCGGTTTGCGGGTTAAGTTGTTTAGCAGGTTTCGACCCGATAAGCGATGTAAAACCCGCAATGCCTCTATATAACGTATTTCTAGGGTTTTGTGGCGTATTGGGGGGTATTCTTGGCGTATTGGAGGCTCTAGGAGCCGTATTTCTCCTCTGAAAAATTCTGTAAAGTTCCAGAGGCTATTCTTCTTATTTCCAGAGAGTTTTGGTGTTTATATTGGAGATTTGGTGATAAATTCTTAAAGTTATACCCCGTATTTGGTGCTTTTCTATTGTATTTTGCTATTAGAATGATGTATTTTGCTATGAAACTTGATTTTTCTTGCACCATGAGTAGCTAAATTCTTATTGTGCATGGTATGGTGTAGTTAGGGGATATGATTTGTGTTCGTTTGGTTGAATATTCGTTGTGCTAAATTGTTAACGTTGATAAGGTTATAGTCTTTGTTATTAAATCTTCTATTCATTTTCCAAAAGAACGTGTTAGAGTAGATGATCACCCCACAAGGGTGAGTTTTGATTTCCCCAAAAGGGACTTTCATATCGTATTTAAAAGACTAAAACTTTAGCAACGATCTTATTGAATTTTGTGCTTGAACCCCCAAAAGGGTATTTTCCGATTAATTGCTCCCAAAAGGAGAATTCATTGAGTTATATTGGGTATTTTCCGGTGAATTGCTCTCAAAAAGAGAATTCATTGTGTTATATTTGTCAACCAAATTAATACGACTCATGGACCCTAATGAACCCATACCATGTGCATACTTTTCATCGATATTTTCATACACGACTTTTCTTTGTTCGCATTGTTCACCACGATCAAACCCATTCACATCACCATCATTATTGAAGTGGTTAGTTTCTCTTCGTTGGATTTCTATTTGATTTGAGCTGTGGTTGCAACAGATTTTCTCCTGAGGATTCGACATCTGGACTCCCAGATTATATTACTTGTACGGACTCTTGCGCTTGAGAGAAGCACTATTTTAGGGCTACCAAGTTTTTGGGGCCGTTGCTGGGGAGGAATGGTTTGTTGCTACAGTTTATTTCATTTAGAGGACCTTCGGTGAGATCTTTCCACTTTACTGTACATAAACTTTTTTTTATTTTTTTTTATTTTTTTTAAATGGAGTATATGAATTTCTATTGCACAAACAATATTTATGATGCTGAGTATGCTAATGCACACAAACATAGGATGGAGAAGCTCAAGATCATTAATTTTAATTAAACTGACTGTGAAACTTTCTTTCAGGCCTGGAGGAGGTTCACGGACATAATATCGAGCTATCCGCGGCATGGGTACACAAAGGAAAAGCTTATGGAGTCCTTCTTAGATGGACTACGACCACAGCTGCAAGAATTCTTGGGAGTCATGACGCCGACAGAGGCGTGGAGATACATGGAGTCTTTACAAGAGACTGAGAAAATCATAAAAGAGACTTCAGAGTGCGATTCAACGGAGCCTTCGTGCCTTGATCAAGGGGGCAAAGCGTAGACGCACCTTTGCAATCCTTGAAAGAGGAAGTTTACTTGATTATTCAGACACAGGAGGCCACATCCCATCAATTCCAAGAGAATTTCCTTGCTCGGAGTCGGGAGATTCAGAAATCCTTTGAAAATCTTTCTCTGATTGCCACTTGCCTAGAAGAAAGTAATGCTTTTGAAACTCAATTTCAAGAATCTAATACGATTATATCTTCTATTGCAGGTATATCGAGCGAACCATGTCACATTGAGGACACGAATAAAAATATCTACATGGCAGGAAGTGTGTGCAAAAGAGAGGACGCGCTAGAAATTTTGGATGAACAGGAGGAGGACACAACTAGGGACAAGGGTTTTGAGATTATCGCCATAGAGCCAGAACCATTCCATCCTCCAGTTTTTTCCCAAAATCATTTACCCCTCTCCCCAATGACTAAGCATCATACCGAGAGTAGTGCATATCTTTCAGGGAGTAGTCATTAATATGCTTTAATTTATTTCCCCTATTTTGATGACTACGTTTGGAATATTTTTCTTGAGAAGAATCTTAGACTAAAATGGATTGACATGACTCATCTCTTGCAGGATACAGGTGAACATCTTATAGAGATGCTGGGAGTTACGTTGCTGGGATCCAGTTTAGTTATTGGAGGAAGATTACTCGCCGAGGAGCGCAAGGAGCAAATTCAACAACTTCCTCCACCATCAAAGATTCGTGATCCGCCATTTGACCACGGTGTGTTCTTTCCATCAGTGTAGTTTTCAAATGCTTTCTAGGATTCTTGCTTGAATAAACTCGTACCCCTTTCGACATTGAGGACAATGTCCATCTTTAGTTGGGGGGTGTGTATGAGACCGTAGGATTTTTTTTGAGAAGAATAAATCACCATGTCCCATCATTTAAAACTCCTTCATATGCCACAAAATACGGATGATTGCGCATTAATTGAGTTCTAAAATTTGTTTGTGGATGGAGTTAATTATTTTTCTCTTCATGGAATTACCGTTAATATACTATTCAAGAAAATTTTCAATTGCCTTGATTAATATCTCGAAATAGTTTGAATTTATTTCATGCATGCTAATGTGATGAAAAAGCTTAAGTATACACGATTTAGTAGAAAAGTCTTCAAGTTGAAGAGGAATTTGGCCTTTGTTATTAATGTTTTGTTCAAAGAATGGGCGTTGAGTTGCTTACAAAAAAAAGAAAAGAAGAAAAAAATGAATGAAAAATGAATGAATAAGTATGTCACTAATAAATAACTTGGTTGGCTCGAGAAGTACAGTCCGAGGGGTCCTTTTTGGCCTAATGCCATATTATCGTCTGATTTGGGAGCCATTAACCGGAAACTCACTCATTTGATGGAGCGATCCAAGTTATACATTTTTCTGCGAATGTTGCTTGATGCGCGTTACGCAGAACTAATAAAAGAAAAGAAGTGGTGAATAAACTAAGCAACCTCAATGCCCATGACTTGAACGATCTTTGTGAGATGCCAATTCCATGGAAACAAGAAAACTAGAATTTAACGACGTGTTATACTTTCGCTTGCGCAAAACGAAGCTTGCATGCTATTTATTCAAATTAAATTAGAGAAAATATCATGTGATCGATCTTGTGCATGGATTGTGTATATTGATAGTCTAGATCATGTTGGAAAGCGTATTATTGAGCTATGACATAAGCGATTGATAGAATTTATTGTTTTATTAATTATCCGTATTAATCGCTCTTTTTGCTAGAGACTAGCAAAATGCTAGTTGGGGGTGTGATTCGGAGTGATATTTACATATTTAACCCCCTATTTAGCCCTATTTTGTGCTCATGTGATGCTATATTGTTCTCTAATACATTCGTATTTCGTACACAATCATTTATTAGAGAAAACAACTTATTTGAGCACAAAACATTAATTAATGGAGTATTTCTGCACTTTTTATATTTTTCATGGCTAGGTCTAGATCTCACGATTCCAACGACTATTTATTTGTATTTTTCTGAGATCTGTGCTAATTACTGTGTATTTTTGAATGCAGAATACCATTTAATTGGAGAAATACACAGTTAAATACAAAAATACGGCACCCATACGTATACAAGTCAGCGTGCGGGACACGTGGCAACAATCCACGCATTCCCGCCGCATCGGACGGCAGGAGGCGGGTGTCTACGCGGCGTAAGCAGGAACGTTGGATACTGATCCAACGGACGAGGAGCAGCCTTCGTTTCTACGAACAGGCGGGTCGACGTGGCATATTGTGGTCGGTCGATATTCGATCGGACGGTGCGGATCAAATACGAATTCGATTCGAATTCGAATTTGCAGACTGACGACGTGGCCCCATCTAAACCATCGCGCTCGAATCCAACGGTGCCGATTCATTTCGGAGATGAGATGCGTAAAGGGCGACGTGGCTTTATTCTAAACATTGGATCTCGATCCAACGATTAAGATTGATGGCGAGATGAACTCGGATGCAAGCGGGCGAGAAGCGGGCGCGACTTGGATCCGCTAAAGCTCAACACGTGGCGTGACAAGAGCGCATCCCGCTGGGATCCAACGGCGTAGAATTGAAGCGGTTTGCGGGTTAAGTTGTTTAGCGGGTTTCGACCCGATAAGCGATGTAAAACCTGCAATGCCTCTATATAACGTATTTCTAGGGTTTTGTGGCGTATTGGGGGGGTATTCTTGGCGTATTGGAGGCTCTAGGAGCCATATTTCTCCTCTGAAAAAATTCTGTAAAATTCCAGAGGCTATTCTTCTTATTTCCAGGGAGTTTTGGTGTCTATATTGGAGATTTGGTGATAAATTCTTAAACTTATACCCCGTATTTGGTGCTTTTCTATTGTATTTTGCTATTAGAATGATGTATTTTGCTATGAAACTTGATTTTTCTTGCACCATGAGTAGCTAAATTCTTATTGTGCATGGTATGGTGTAGTTAGGGGATATGATTTGTGTTCGTTTGGTTGAATATTCGTTGTGCTAAATTGTTAACGTTGATAAGGTTATAGTCTTTGTTATTAAATCTTCTATTCATTTTCCAAAAGAACGTGTTAGAGTAGATGATCACCCCACAAGGGTGAGTTTTGATTTCCCCAAAAGGGACTTTCATATCGTATTTAAAAGACTAAAACTTTAGCAACGATCTTATTGAATTTTGTGCTTGAACCCCCAAAAGGGTATTTTCCGATGAATTGCTCCCAAAAGGAGAATTCATTGAGTTATATTGGGTATTTTCCAGTGAATTGCTCTCAAAAAGAGAATTCATTGTGTTATATTCGTCAACCAAATTAATACGACTTATGGACCCTAATGAACCCATACCATGTGCATATTTTTCATCGATATTTTCATACACGACTTTTCTTTGTTCGCATTGTTCACTACGATCAAACCCATTCACATCACCATCATTATTGAAGTGGTTAGTTTCTCTTCGTTGGATTTCTATTTGATTTGAGCTGTGGTTGCAACAGATTTTCTCCCGAGGATTCGACATCTGGACTCCCAGATTATATTACTTGTACGGACTCTTGCGCTTGAGAGAAACACTATTTTGGGCCTACCACTTAGACACGGGTTTATTCAAATGCAACATCTTTTATATACTCAATTTGTGTCCATATTTACATGCTATCAATTAACGCCTATGACATCCCACCTCTAGTACAACCTAGCATGAAACCTAAGAAAGGTGCCACCTTAGTATTCCGCCATGAACTAGTTCCTACGACAAATATTATCACATCCCCAAATTGGTGTTTACTGCAAGAGTTGGGAATCCTACAACAACTACATGTGAGCAACATACGTACGTGAAGTAGCAAGCCCACCAACTCTATCCACTAAATTTAGCCCAAAGGCCCAATCAAGAAGAATAATAATAATCACAACAATTTCAATAATAGCATCAATAATAATGCCAACATCAATAGCATTAATATTACCACTAACAACAACAACAAGAATAATATTATTTGCTAACAACTAACAAACCACACTTTCCAACATACCATCATTTAAGCACCAAATACATCCATGGCAACATTCATTCTTAAAAGTTAACCATCACATACATACAACCACAAATCACCCAAAAATGCTAAATGATGCCATGATTCATATGATGCACAAGTAATGTGATGCAATGCAATGCAAGGGGATCCCATGAATGAGCCGGCGTGCAAGTGTATCGTGCACCTACTCCGTTATCACATGGAGTCACCTTATGGTATCAAGAGGTTGCCCACAGCGACTTCACCCGCCTCCTACCATGGCAACTTTATCCATGCCCATGCACTCCACCTTCGTGTCCCTAATAATACCATAACACCCATTCCATATTCCACACATTTCCAACATCACATTTCCAATTTCCCAACTTAATTCATTTTCACTTGTTTCTCATTTCATACAAATTACATTGAACAAATAAATTCCAACAACCCAAAATGAGAGCAATTTTTATTTAATCAATGTAACAAAATGAGAACAATTTCGTTTAATCAATATAACAAAATGAGAGCATTAATAACTTCCAACATGCTAAATGAGAGTCATTCCACAAGGTTAATGAAACAATGCAATCAAATGCAACATGATTCATAACACAGCATCTTATAATCTCAACACCATCATAAAAATTCAATCACCCATTTTATTAATTCTTCATACGAGGGAAAATTAAATAAAGGTTTCCAACATCCCTAAAAGAGCAATTTCACAACTTAATTTAACATCCAACAAAATGAGGGCAATTTCACCAAATTATTGAAGCAAGATATTCAAACCACATGAACATGATCATGGCATCATATATTGCAACATACCCTATATAATCGAACTCAATTGCACCATGTCGAGGGATTTCATGAAAACCCCGAAACATGCCAAATTTGTTCTCAACATGAAATGAAATGAACATATGAGTTGGGGTTAGAACCCTACCTCTCATCACATACAACTCTAGAGCCTCAGAACATACAACCCATTCTAATACCATGTTTCATGAAAATTAAAGACATCGTTATTTTCTTATTCCAATTCATCACATTTCATTCTCTTTTAATATTTTTCCTTCACCAACACAACACCATGGCGCTATGGCTTCTCAAGACCCTAGGCCGAAATTCAAGGGTGGTCTCAAGCCCCCGATTTTATCACATCTTCATGACCATTCTCACCTCTCAATTCATTATCACATGAAACTCATTTTCGTACAAAGCAAATTTTAATAATAAAGCTATCAACATTAAAAATGAGAGCAATTTCCAAGAATTAGTGGAACAAATCATTCAAATGCATCATCAACATAAACATAGCATCATATAAGTTCAATGTATCATATGAATTCGATCTAGGATGAGAGCAATTTCAGAAAAATGAGTAGAAGCTTCCAACATCAAGAATGAGAGCAACTTCTCAAAATTAGTGAATCAAGGCAATTAAAAGCACCAAGAAACATATTGATAGCTCCAAATAACTCAACATCTCAGATGAATTCATCATGAATGCACCATGTCAAAGGATTTCAATTAAAACCCTAAAATGCCAACTTTACTCATCAAGATGAAATGAAATCAACATGGGAGTTGAGATTGGACTCCTACCTCTCCCAATTAGATGAAATCTTCCATCAATCTCAAGCTCAAGCCCTAATTTCGAAATTTTCCCATGAATCCATCTCCAAGCTCCAACCCATGAATCCCTACATCTCATCTTGCCTTTGAGGTTTCCCCTTCTCTTTCCTCCTTTCTTTCTTTCTTCTCCTTTCCCTTTTGTTTTCTTTTTGCTGGGAGATTCGGCCATTGCAATGGGTTCGGCCATGGCAGAATTTGGGGAAGAGAGATCGGCAGGCTATGGGGGAGAAGAAAAGGAAATTGGGAAAAGAGGAGAAGAAATTAAGGAGTCATTACTTTTTTTGCTTTGCCCTAGGATCAAAACGGCAGCAGCAAGAAAGGGCATAGGGAGAATTCGGCCATTTTGTTTTTTTGGGGGGAAGAAGCATACGGCAGGTGTTTTTTTGTTGGGGAAATTTTTTTGGGGAAGAAAACAAATAAAAGAATTAAAAAGATGAATCAAAATTTTGTTGGGTATTTACAAGTTTGCCATCCTCGTAATAAAATCTCATACACAACCCATTCTCATACTCTCTTTCTACTAATAATCAAGCCCAAAGACAAAACCCACTGTAATTAAGAGGTAAACCCAATCAATAGTAATAGTAATAGAATAATAACAACCCAACATCAACATCAACAATAATAATAAGAATCAACAACAACAATAATATTTCTACTACTAATAATACCAATAATAACAATCGCATTGTCATTCCCTTATATATATATCTAAATCATATTATATTCAATCCTCGGCCGAGTGACTTGGCAATGCTCGGCTGAGTGCACGCCTGTTGCGTGTCCGATCTGGCCGGCTGAGCGGGCTTCCGATGGTCGGCCGAGTGACTCCTTCACTCGGCCGAGTGGCATGCTGAAAATGTCCATTCTTCATGTTTTTGCCTCCTCGTCGCTCCTACGACGTTCTTTCCTCTTCCACTCCTCTCCAATAGCAAAATACCCCTCAAGAGAGTTGTCGGTGACACTCCAGAGTGGGTGCATCTCAGAATCACTCCAAATCGCTCCAAATCTCCTGAAATACGACAAAAACAACAAATCGTGAAAAGCATCGCAATATTGTCGAATAAACGTGAAAAACGCGATTTGAGCGATCTAAATGGCATGCAAACATGCAGAAAAAAGGTGTAAAATACGGAGTGCTCAAAATCCCCGAAGCTTACCTCTTACTCGTCCTCGAGGAAGATGAGTAAAAAGCGAACCCGGTGGATAAAGATAAAGAAAAACAGCGGAAAGGCGGAAAACGGAAATCGAAAAAAACAAAAATAGAAAACGAAGAGGGAAGTTGCTAGATCATTTTTCTCAGGACGTGGGTTTTGCTTACTCATATAGCATGCATCGAATATAAAACACATGTCAAAGACTTTTATTTTGATATCATAGTATAATGGTACACTCGAAATAGAAAACCCAAGAATATCAATATAGCATGAAAAATGGAATAATTCTAAGATTAACATCGTCTGAAGCATCTACAACGGTATACAATATCGTAGATCACACACTTTTCAATTGAATGCTTTCTATGAGGAGTATAAGAGATATCACACGATAGAGTAGTAAGAATAGAAAAAGTGCGGTTTTCATGAAATGAATGCTAGGCGTAGATTTCTGGATTTCATGAAACTTTAGCAATCTCACCGAGTATAAAATATTACTTAGCCTAGGTTGTCATGCACCGTCAGGTAGTCACTCTCTCACACATCACTGGATTATCTCCTCCAAGCTTATCTATAAGCGTGGTGGCATATACAAAAAAATATTTACATCCCCATTTCTTATGAAGCTCCAAAAGTCAAAAATAAAAACAAAAGAGGGAAGAAAGAGACAAAGTATATGAGTTGGGATCGTTTTCGAACTTCTTTTCTCTTTTCTTTTCTTATTCTCAAATCTTTTTCTTTTTCTTTTTTTTTCTATAACATATATACACAATGATCCCAAATCAAAGAGAAGGATATACAAGTATTTTTTCTTTGGATTTTGGGGAATTTGGAGCATGTGATATACTAACGGGGGAATGCCAATAATAGAATTGCCAAGGGGAAATTCACCAATGAATATAAAATAGAGAAATTATGTTCAAGATATGTGGAGAAAGAAATAAATGTATCTCTCAGTTCACTCTATAGGACGTGCATGACAACTTCAGCAGGGTAATATAATCTACTCAGTTTAATCTCAAAAAGTAAACTAATCTAGATTTATCAAAGCTAGCAAACATTCAATCAACCCGAAGTGAAGCGTACAAATCATGCAAATAGAAGTGATGTGAGAAAGGAAAGCAGTAATCCAGATATAAACATCAATGCGTGAATCTTGGTGTGTTTTCTACGATAGCATACATATGAATCATCAGACATCAGCTAATAATAGAATTTCATCCATTTTCATACAGCAAAAGAGAGTGGGTCACTATTTCTAAATGCAAAGTAGAACATAGCATATGATATCAGAAATAAAAAGCTATGACATGACAAATATAGCATGCATATAGAGGAAAGCTAACACCACGTCATCATCATCACAGAAAAGTCATCTCTAGCAAAAGATGAAAGAAATAAAGACAAAAGAAAAATAAAAACTATTTACAATGCGACACACAAGGAAAATAAGAAAAACGTGATGCATGGTAAAAAAAATGAAAAAGTGATGAAAAAAATGGGTGAAAAGTGGAAAAACGTGGAAAAACTAAAAATAAAGGTGACAAAAGCAAAAAGTGTGAGAACTCACTCCCCCAAGCTAAAGTGCACAGTGTCCTCAATGTGCGAAGTGTGGCACACCGAAAGACGGGTAATGGGTGGGGGGTGGGTATGCATGCATGATAAAAAGAAATAAAAATAGCAAAATGAAAAATATGATGCGAATGTGATGCATGCAAGGATAAGAGTGATGCAGATATGTGTGTGTCACCAAAAATACTCTCCCTCACTCCCGACGAAGGATAAAGAATGATATGATCAAAATGTGGACAAAAATAGTGATGGGAGGAGGGGGTGGGCAAAAATCATCAGGACCAAGCAGAGAATGGGCAGCATAACGACAAAAAATATCGGTGGCATCAAGGGTGTGCCTAAGCTGGAGGTGCTGCGCCATCTCCGTCCTGAGGCAGAGGCGGAGGAGGTGGTGGTGGTGGCTGGGTGACTGTCTGCTGGGTGGGTGGTGGTCGTGGCAGTCGCTCGAGGATCTGGGTGAGGCAAAAGTGAATGCCAGGAAGTAGCTCGAGGCGATGCTGCATGGCGGTGACTGTGGAAGACAGAGCCCTAAAATCGCCCCGGAGTCCACTCATCGCCCCCTCAAGAGCGCGAATGCTCTGAACTAAGGCGTCAAGGGGTGTGGAGCGGAGGGACGGACAGGTCTAGGCTGAGCAGGTCGGGGCTGTCTAATACGGGCAGTGTAGGTGATCGGGACAGCAGGCATGGGTCGAAAGGGTACTGTGCTCACTAGTGGATGCCCAGCCTCAGTGCGAGGCTGGGACGCAGGCTGGTGTGAGGTGGAAGCAGCAGCCGTGGAAGTGGAAGACAGAATCGGTGACGAGGCAGTGAGAGAGGTCAGTGACACAGACGTGGGAACAGACGTCACGACACTCTCAGATAGGACGGCTGCCGTGGAGACAGAAAGGTCAACCGCTGGGGAGGAAGTGTGGGGTCCAAAAGGTGAAACCCCAGCGGAGATCAAAGTGGATAGGGTCTCCACGACGGAAGCAAAGGAAGACTCGCCACTCTCAAGTATGGTGGGTGGACGCTCGGGTAGCAGAGAGGTGAGTGGCTCAACCGACAGGGGCACATCAGTGGTGGTGGTAGGCGTGGTGGTAGGCGTGGTGGTAGGCATGGTGGACGGCTCAGTAAGTGTACTCCCGACACTGGCAGAAGTGGGGACAGAAGTGTCGGGAGCGGCAGAAAGTGCAGGCTCAGGCTGAGGGAACACAGGGTCTACAGGTGCAGGGTGTGCCTGCTCAGCCTCCTCGGCCTCAAGCACGTAGGCGGCGGGGATCAGGAGATCCATCGCCGGAAGCCAGTCCTCGTGTGCTGGTCCTATGTGTGTCCGAGCAGGGCTCGGGAGGATCATGTAGTAAGCACCGAAAGGACCATGCAACCAAACCCAGTGCCGCTGGCCATGTGGACGAAGCATCTTCATCCGGGCCATGACGTCTATCGAAAGTGCAGTGGGGCCCGGGGCTTGCCTAAGGTCAGCCGGAAGGTCCTCACCGGTCATCAGGGCTAGCAGGGTGATCAGGCCACCGTAACATATCGGGGAGCGAGCGCCCACCGATACGATGATGCGGTCCGAAAACCAGCTAGCGACGTCAATCTCAACGGCGGGGACCATCATAACACCATCCCTATCAAGAACTCTGCGGTGAGTCATCGGGTAGAGCATATAGAGCTCAGGCGTCGACATCGTCCCAGGCTCGTACCTCACTAGAAAGGTGGTCTCCATGAGGCGCTGTGCTATGCGGAGGCAGGGGTGGACTATGGCCGAGGCCTTGGCCCTACTAGGGTCGAAGGCCTGAGGTAAACCCGTGATCCTGGCCCAAAAGGCGTGTGAGTCGAAAGATGGGGGAGGGATGTGAGTGGGGGCGTAGGCTCGGTCGGGAGTGGGGACTGCGGGCCACTGAAAGAATGCTCGAAGCATATCGAGAGTGATCTGACACTCTCGATCCATAAGTCTAAAGGAGCACCCCTCAGCGGTCCGGGCGAACGAGCTGAGTACCTCGAGTGTCAGACGGACGTAGGTGTCCACCGACACGGAAAGAAAATCTCGCCAACCCACGTTGTCGTACAACGTGAGTAACCCCTCGAGTACCCCCAGGCGGTCTAGGTCAGCTAAATAGGCGAACCTGGAGGGTACTATCGAGCGCTGGGCGATACGCTCAAATCGAACGCGCTGTGCGTCGTCTCTGAACGTAATCCCCAGCGGCCCGACGATAGGAGTCGGTGGTGGCTGTGGGTGGATGGGCTCGGCTGGCTGTGGCTGTGTGGGGTGAGGTGGTGTAGGCGGAGGAGAGTCCTCCATCTCGTGGGAGGGGCCGGGCTCATTCGACTGCTTCCGCTTGGCGGAAGCTCTCCTAGTGCGTGGCCGTGTTCGGGGTGGCATGTGTGCCCCGAGCGATCGCCCAACTAATATAAAATGCGACGTGCCAAAAATAATGTAACGAAGGTACCTGAACACGCCGCGAGAGCAAAACAGCGGAAGCGTACGAAGACGCCGACTCCACAAGGCCAAAAGCACGCCCCGGAAGCTCCCCTAAGCTCCCCTAAGCTCCCCTAAGCTCCCCAAGATAGCCTGCACATCAAACAACGATATCAGCGTGTAAAATTCAAAATACATGGGGGGTTAGGGGTATAATAGATAGATAATAAAATTAATTTGATTTAGGGGCTCGATAAGTGCATGGATCGTCGAAAAATACGAGAAAATGGAGAAAATGGGCGAAATCGGAGGTACCGGAGGTCGGCCGGCGGCGATGGAGTCGCCGGCGGTCGGGGTGGTCGGCGGTCGACGGTCGGTGGTCGGCCGCCACCGGTCGGGCGGTCGAGGGCGGCGTTCGGGCGAGCGAACGTTGATCGCAGCAGGCGGGAAGACGATCGGGCTCGGGCTCGAAAGAAAATTTGGGCGTTTCGAAAATCGCGCCGAGGCCGTTCGCTTATATAAGTGAAGTTACGACTCGGTCGAGTGATCGTAACGAAAAAGTTTATAAAATTTCTCCCTCCGCTTACGACTCGGCCGAGTGGCTTTGCCACCCTCGGCTGAGTGGAAAAGTCCATTCGGCCGAGTGGCACAAGCTACTCGGCAATTTTCGCCCTAGGAGCATATCAGTTTCACTCGGACGAGTGAAGATATATACTCGGCCGAGTGGCAGTTTATACTGAAATCACAAAAAAAGACAGAGATTTGGGTACAGTAGACTTCCCTCGTTGGTGGGCCACTCGGGCAGACAACGTTGGTTGCTCGGCCGAGTGGCTATGGTACTCGGCCGAGTGAGGCTCTGTTTTCTGCTGTGATGCTTCGTTTTGGCTCTAATCTCTATTTTTCTTATTTCAGGTGGTTTCTTCCTTCTCCTAAGCCTCGAGCACGTCCATAGAGTGCTCCTCTTTGCCTTGGTCATCCTCCATACGATAGATATCCTGTTCTCCTCTCCAGTCAAAGAAAATAGGACCCGTTGTCAAAATTTTTTGTGCAAACGACTCAAAAACACTAATAAAGTCTAAAACAAAAATAAAAACTAAAATAGAAAAAAAAATGCAATAACCGTCGGGTTGCCTCCCGACAAGCGCTCGTTTAAGGTCTTGAGCTTGACCCCTATTGATTTTCAATTAACGCTTGATGTTGGGTGCATACGAGATGCACCCGTCGAACTTGCTCGAAAGACCACTCGGATTTGGATCATGGTGGTGTGAGGTCTTCCTCAGCGCCCCTTCGTCATGGGCAATGTTGGGGGGTGGCTCCCCCAAGCTAGAGCTTGCTCCGGTCTTAGGCTTTGCCGGTGACACCGATCGTCGTATTGGTGGAGCTTTCTTCGGAGTCCTCAACTTCGAGAGCTTGCAGAGCTCCCGTATTCTTGCGACATCAGCGTCGCCATCATCAATTGCCATGGAGATATCGGGGGAGTGCCCATCTTTTCTTCCTCGGCCAAATTTAGGCCTTCTTCGATGCTATCTTCGTGGGGTGCACCGATGGAGTGGGGGATCGCCTCTTCGATGACCTCATCAAGGAGGTCCATGTAATCTAGCTCCTCATGATACGGCATATGCTTCATTTCCTTCGGTATATGGAGCTCCACTTCGATGTTGCCGACGTTCAAGGTAAGGGTCCCCTCCCGCACATCGACGATGACACCGGCGGTGGCGAGGAATGGGCGTCCGAGTATGACTGATGTATCGCCCTCCTCCTTGACGTCCATTATCACGAAATCGCATGACAAACATATGCCCCCCGGAACTTGGAGTTGGATTTCCTCCGCGATCCCAACCGGTCTTGTAATCCTCCCGTCCGCTAGTTAAATCCACATATCGGTAGGCTTCAAATCTGTGCCGGTATTCAACTTCCGGAACATGGAGAGAGGCATGAGGCTAACACTAGCCCCCAAATCTACCAATGCTTTTTGTAGGGGGACGCCGCCTAGAGTGCAAGGAATCCGGATACTCACTGGATCTTTAAATTTGGCAGGCTCTTTTTCCCTCTTTGTGAACCAAGTCCCTTCCTCCGCGAGCATGATCTTCTCCTTCCTCTTCTTTCCCGTGATCAAGTCCTTTAAGAACTTGGCGTAAGATGGGATTTCCACTATAGCGTCGATGAAGGGGATATTGAGGCTCACCCCTCTCAAATACTCGAGAAACTTGGCTAGCCGTTTCTCCATCTTGGCTCTAGCTAGTCGTTGAGGGAAGGGCACCGGTGGCATAAATCGGCGCTCATCAATAAGCTCTTTCTCTCTAGACTTCACTTCCCCTTGCGGCTCCTTCTCTTTTCCAACTTCAATTGTCGACTCGCTCTCTTGTAGATCCTCCAACACGGGTTCCTTAATTTGAGTCAAGGGGGTGGTATCCTTCCCTCCTCTCGTTGTAACCGCAACGACCGCATTGATGTGGCCGGTGTTGCCCTGTGGATTCGGCTCGGGTTGAGCCGGTACTTGTTGGTTGTTCCTATTGAGCAAAGCAAGTTGCTCCCCAATTTGGGCGACGACGGTGGCGAGAGAATCTTGTCCCGCCTTCAAAGTGACGTTAATCTTTCTTTGTTCCGCCATAAACTCATCCACCTTAGCTTCAAAATTTGAACGTTGTTGAGCTTGTGGAGGGTTGGGATTTCTCCACCCTTGATTATACCCGGGTGGCCAATAAGGTCCCACTTGTTGCCTCGGTGGGAAATTTTGTTGCGGTGGCCTCCTTGGTGGATAATTTGGTTATGGTGGTGGTGGAGCTCGAGCTTGAGGAGGTTGTTGTGGCGGGGGGTTCAATGCACCATCATTATTGGCATATGAGAAACCCGGATGGTTTCTCGCGGCCGGATCGGCCCAATATCCAGAATTCCCCGCGACATATTGAACTTGCTCCAAAGCTCCTTCTCCTTGCTCTCCTCCTACATACATGGCTTGGGATTGGTCTTGCCAATCACTCATATGATTGGTCTTGCTCCAAAATCCGAACGTTGTTGAGCTTGTGGAGGGTTGGGATTTCTCCACCCTTGATTATACCCGGGTGGCCTATATGTTCCCACTTGTTGCCTCGGTGGGAAATTTTGTTGCGGTGGCCCCCTTGGTGGATAATTCAGTTGTGGTGGTGGTAGAGCCCGAGCTTGAGTTTATGGAAGGCGGGTAAAATTTGTCGACGAAGGCACTCGCCAATTCATCCCAAGTGGTGAAGATTCCTTCAGCTTGCGTCTTCAACCAATATAATGCCTTGTCCTTGAGTGTGAAAGGGAAGAGGCGCAGTCTGATAGCATCTATGGATACGCCCGGCATCTGGAAGGTGGCACATTTTGATAAGAAGAGCTGGATGTGGTAATGAGGGTTTTCATGGGATTTCCCATGAAAAGGGTCTTGTTGCATAAGGACCACCAATCCGGTCTTCAATTCGAAATTTTTGTCGATCGCCAACTCCGGCATAGCTATGGACGAGGTCGTAGAGGAAGTCTTAGGCCGAAGCCTATCTCTTATGGAAATGATCCTCGCCATTCGATCCGCCAAGCCTTCAGGTGTCTCAGGTTCGGTCATAAAATTCCCTTCCGTATCAAGTCTCCTATCCGCTCGAATCCTCCTCAATGTACGCTCGATCTCCGGATCGTATAGTATTTCTTCGGGGTTCGCCGAGGATCTCGTGTACATGCAAGGGGGAAAAGAGTTTCAAAGAAATAGTTAGCACAAAGGAAGGGTAAATTAAAAATAGAAATGATAAAAAAAAGGAAATAGCTAGGTAGATAAAATCAAACACTATTGCGCTCCCTGGCAACGGTGCCAAAAACTTGATCGCGCCCCGGATACACGTCCCGGAGCGACGACACTGTAGTCTTACCGCAAGCGCACGGTGTAGCGGCGAGCGGGTATCGAACACAGGGAGGCTTAATAACATTGTCTTCTTCAATCACCTGGCTATAGGAAAAGTCGAGAAATGTTCGCAAATATTCGATCACAGTCGTTCAAATGTAATAGAGGAATAACAAATTAATAAAGACGCTTAGGGGATAGGGAGTCCCCGCTACTTGCCGTATCTCATCATTGTGACTCGTAGGTTTCACAATTGCTAGACTTGAAATTTGTGTGAACTAGTTGCAACTAAATGTGGAACCAAGCTCACGCTCTCGCGCTATTGCCGGTCTATAGCAAACCTAGGGTAGGGTCCAATCTCTTGCAAACCCTAACCTAGGCAAGCTAGCGTGAAGAACAACATCATCGTTCAATCGTATCTCGAGCCCACTCTCGTGCAAACTCGAGCTATGACCTAGGTTGGGATAGTTCCTACCCATCCAATCTCTTGCAAACGGGTATTGGTATAGAATTGCAATCGAAAACCGTAGTTTCGGTCCAATCTCTTGCAACCCAATTCCGGAGAACTTCAATTGCAACCCAATTCGAATATCTAGGGCTTCCTATCGAATTGGGATCCAATCTCTTGCAAATCCCAATCGATATGAATCCCTAGCTATTCGTATTATAGCAATCCCAAACTAACCCTAATCAATCCTAGCAATAGTTTCACCAATTCATCACAAATTCGAAATTGGGCTCGTAGGGTTCATCCCTACGCCCTAAGAGGATGAACTACTCACAATTCATAATCAAATTCAATAGAAATTCACAATCAAAATCAATAGAATTCATTGCTATATTCAAAATATCAATAAAAATGGAGTTTTTGAGAGAAAGAGAGACAAACCAATGAAGAACAAGATAGCATCCAACAAAATCTCACTTTTCTCTCCTCCCTAAAAGCTAAATCTAATCCCTAAAAAGTTAATCTAAAAAGGCTGCAAAAGTTCTGAAAAAGGCTCATTAAACTAGGTTAAAAACTGGGGTTAAATACCCCCCAAAATCACCCAAAAAACCCTGACGAAAATGCCCCTGCGCAGCCTCAAAATCGCAGTTTACGCTACAGGCAGCGCGGCTCACTCGGCCGAGTGACAAATGTGACTCGGCCGAGTGACAAACCCTGTACAGGAACATAGAGTTGGGGGTCTCGGGGGTCGTTTCCTCGGAGGTCACTCGGGCGGACGGTCTCTCGTCACTCGGGCGGACGTCATTTGTCACTCGGGCGGACGTCGTTTGTCACTCGGGCGGACCGCAACTCGGAAATTGACTGTATAAAAACAGTAAGTCTGGGATTTTTACTGCCGTCGTCTTGACGCCACTCAGGCGAGTGGTTATCCGTGGTTCGGCCGAGTGACTTGGCAATGCTCGGCCGAGTGCACGCCTGTTGCGTGTCTGATCTGGCCGGCCAAGCAGGCTTCCGATGGTCGGCCGAGTGACTCCTTCACTCGGCCGAGTGGCATGCTGAAAATGCCCATTCTTCATGTTTTTGCCTCCTCGTCACTCCTACGACGTTCTTTCCTCTTCCACTCCTCTCCAATAGCAAAATACCCCTCAAGAGAGTTGTCAGTGACACTCCGGAGTGGGTGCATCTCAGAATCACTCCAAATCGCTCCAAATCTCCTGAAATACGACAAAAACAACAACTCGTGAAAAGCATCGCAATATTGTCGAATAAACGTGAAAAACGCGATTTGAGCGATCTAAATGGCATGCAAACATGCAGAAAAAAGGTGTAAAATACGGAGTGATCACCCCTCTCATCAACTTATTACTGATTGTTAGAGGCCATCTTCTCTAATAACGACGTAGCATCCTCTGGCGTCTTTGACAATATAGCTCCATTGGCGGTGGCGTCGATGATCATCTTTGTATCGGCCATCAAACCATTGTAAAAACTGTGCACGAGCTCCCAATCATCGATGCTATGGTGAGGGCATTGGTGTTGTAGATCTTTGAAGTGCTTCCACGCCTCATATAAAGATTCTTGGGGCCCCTACTTCAAAGACATCAAGGAATTTCTTATCTTCACTGTCTTCGACGGCGGCTAAAACTTGTTGACGAATGTGCTTGCCAGCTCATCCCAATTAGTGAAGGTGCAATGTGCTTGCGTCCTCAACCAATATTGAGATTTATCTCGGAGAGTGAAGGGGAAAAGGCGCAGACGAATGGCGTCCTCTGATACATTGGGGATATGAAAAGTGGCGCACTTCGCCAAGAACATCTAGAGATGGTAATGCGGATTTTCATGCGCATTCCCATGGAAGGGGTCTTGTTGCATCAGCATAACAAGTCTCATTTTAGCTCGAAATTCTTATCTGGCGGCAACTCTGGCATGAGTATGGAAGATGTAGCAGCCGAGTTGTTTGGAGTAAGCCTATCCCGGATGGAAATATACCTAACGGGCCTTTGGTGAACACTCTCATATGCCATTTGATCTTCCTCTAGAATTTGTCTCTTTTCTGCTCTTAATCTCCTTGTCATGCACTCGATCTCGGGATCAAATAATACATCCTCCTCAGTTACCCTCGATCGTGTGTACATGCACAGAAAAAGAGATTAGTGTTAGCACGATAGAGGAATAAAAAGGAAATAAAGAAAATGAAAAAGAAATATCTAAGTAAAGATGTAGAAAACCGTAGCCTCCCCGGCAACGGTGCCAGAAACTTGATCTATCCGAAATGTAACCCTAGAACGACCTTATTATGGCATGAATTTACACGAAGATAAATCCCCGGCAACGGTGCCAAAAACTTGATCGCGCCTGGAATACAACTCTGGAAACAATGTAGTTCTATCGTAAGTGCACGGTCTAGTGGCAAGCAGGTATCGATCACGGGGAGGAACTAATAACGGTAATCCATATGATTTACTAAGCTATTGGTGGAAAATTAGTTTTGAAAGAGTTGATGCCACAATCGTTCAAGTATCGATGTAAATTCAATATATAAAGATGTCTAGGGCTTGTGAATCCCTATTGTAGATCTCAAGTAATCAATGCGAATTATGAATCTCAACATTACTAGACTTGGGTTTAAGGTTAACTTGTCGCAACTAAATAGAGAACCAATGCACGCTCTCAAGCTACGCAAGTCTATAGCAATCTAAACAAGAGCCTCGTTCTTGCGCAAGCCTAGTTCAAAATACTAGCATTAAGATCGACAATTATATCCAATCCCAACTCAGGCTCGCTCTCATGCAACTTAAGTTCGGATCTAGACCGTGATAGTTTGTACTCGTTTCACCGTCGTGCAAATGAATATAAATATAGAAATATAATAAAGATGCTAGTTTTGGTCGCTCTCACGCACCAAATCTAGTGAATCTCGATTATAGATCTAAATCGAATATCTAGGGCTTTCCATAGATCAAGATCCTCTCTCGAGCTCTCAAGATCCAATGGAAATCCCTAACTATCCATAGTAATCCAATTACAATCTAACCTTTAGCAATCCTAGCAACATTGAAATCCAACAAATCTCACAAATCTCACTTTAGATCCATTGGGTTCATCCCTTTGCGCTAGAGCAAGAGAATTACTCACAAATCATCATGAAAATCATAAGAGAAATAAGATTGACAAGAGAATTCATTGCAAAACTCAGATCTAAGAAGAGATATATCATAAAATGTAAACTTGCAAGAGTTTTAGAGATACCAATGTCGATTACAAGCTTCAATAATAAAATCAAGATCCAAGTCTTCAATCTCTCGTCAAAAGAAATCTCTAAACTAAAACTAAAGAACTGAAAATAAAAGTATGGATTCCCTCCTTGCGTTGCCTCCAAATCTGGCTATTTATATGTGCCCAAAAAAGATGCAAAAATCCTGAAAATTCTGTCCCTGGTCAGGCTCAAACCTTAGTTTGCAAGCTGGGCTGACGGCGCCACTCGGCCGAGTGAACAACTCACTCAATCGATTAAGGAATCCGCTTCAAAATCAGAATACCAGCATTTTGGGCTCCTTAGGACACTCGACTGAGTAGTCTCACTCAGTCGAGTGGAGTTTCGACTCGGTCGAGTGGAGTCTTCTGCAGATCCTTCGAAAAACAAAGAAGTGTCAAAGATTTCCTTCACAAAATTTTTCTCCACTCAGTTGAGTGGAATCCTCACTCAGTTGAGTGGAAATTCCCACTTGATCGAGTACATTTCAGCTCTCAATCAGGCTTGATTCATCGTATCAGCTTCACTCGGTCGAGTAAGCCGCTTCACTCGGTCGACTGAGCTGCGTCACTCGGCCGAGTAGCCTTTAAATCTTCTCAAAACTCCTTCTTCTTGCTTCCTCATTGATTTCTTCGCCTCTCTTCCTCTTCTACTCATCCTCCAGCATCGTTAGCTCTTTGATATCGTCATCAATGATGCTCTGGGATGTGTGTATGCGCCCATGGCTCCAAATCGCTGCCGATTGCTCCATTTCTCCTGAAATCAGACGAAACCAAGAAATAGTAAAATGCATCTCAAAATCATCGTATAATCGTGAAAATCGCTATATGATCAATTAAAATGGCATGCAAAAATACAGAAATAACGTGTAAAAGATGAGCCTATCACACTCAGGCTCATTTATCCCGAGTCTGCAAGCTAACTGCAAACTCTTTGTAGTTTTTTGTCCCTTGCATCAAATGCATTTTCTCCCTAATTTCTACCGATTACTTGACGAAGGTCTCACTCTGTGTGAGACCTTACAGCCTGACCCTACTACCGGCGGGGCTCGAAACCCCATACGACAGTGACCACGAGCAACAAGTGTTGTCCCTGTTTCTTATCATACTTATGTGGTTAACTCATCGACATGAGTATTGTCTGGACCATCCTGACTATGTCAGTGATAAATACCGCGGTTTTAGTCTCTTTGTTAAAACTATGCCGCTTAGTCAAGCCTAGAGTATGATCAACTGTCAATCCTACTAGCTTGAACTTGGTTTGTCTCCAACAATCTTTAGTCAAATAATATTGGACTTCTTCCAACATACCCTGGCCAGATTTTTCACTAGAGATCGAACTAACACTGCGACACTAACTCCCCTTGACTGGGAGAGACGAATCCTCTCTTGGTCATTACTCTCCTCGCACGTTTCAAATGTCACCCAACCAAAGACCTTTCAACAGGGCTTCCCCGAGGCTAGATCAGTGATCTAAGTGACATCGTTCATGCACAAGTTTGTACAATGACCTCAAGTCAAAAGACCAACGTTCCTATCATGACTAAGAGTTATCATTGACAGATTGGTCAATATTAACCATATGATAACTCTCGTTGGGTCGTTCAGTGAACTCATTCTCCGATGAGCACCTGTTTCTCGTCTCCAACTTTGCCAAGTCGAACGACCATAAGATCATCTTCACCACTCCATGGTCAAGACAAAGACACAATGGTCTATCTGATGTTTCGATATCTTTTTCTCGAAACATCTATGACCATGAACAATTTCAGACTTATGCTACTAACAGTCAAGCAATTCTTCATGATCGAGATACTCATTTCGATACTTGTTTAACCTCGCATTAAGTCTTAGGACTTTACCTAAATTCTAATGTCGACTACATTTTTATTAACTTGGATAAATACTTACCATACAGCTTACTGTAATTTTGAACAAGATGTTTGTAGACTTACATAGAGATAAAATGCCTCGAGTTCGAGGGCATACCGATCTCCCAACATCTTTCAATTGAACTCAGGCACATTTATCCCAGTATCTTATACCGCATTTACACACAAGTCTCTCTAGACTTTCTATGGCAGAGCCTTCGTGAGTGAATCTGCTAAATCGTCTTTAGTTTTAGACTTAAGGAGTTTCTATGTTCATGTTAGACCACAAATTTGAATCTCATCCAAATAATTTCCTTGGTCTTTTGGAGTCCATAATATTTATCTTGCCTGGATATCATCCAGCTCATCGAGAGTAATCCAAATTTGTTTACTGGTCATTTAGACGGTTCATAATCATTTCGGATAAGTGTCAAACTCTTTAACTACTTTGTCAAACCATATTGCTCCCACTGACCTTGAAAACTCTATAAGTCTGTTCTTCTTAATCATATTTAAAAACATATATATTGCAGTTTTCGTGGTCATCTTGAGCATTTACACCAAGTTTGAACCGAATAGATCTGTACTTGGCGAGAAAATTTCATCACTATTCATTTATAGGAGTTCTGATGATAACTGTTCTCAACCAGTATAACTTGCACTTCACTATTTTCCATCTGAACTAATCTTATGTCTCGAAGATTCACTTGCAGCCAAAGGAAACACTTTCCTTGGGCAC
The DNA here is from genome assembly GCA_030789695.1 of Scilla litardierei. NCBI lineage: Eukaryota > Viridiplantae > Streptophyta > Magnoliopsida > Asparagales > Asparagaceae > Scilla > Scilla litardierei. The sequence continues at coordinate 37,405,737 of CM061142.1, forward strand.
GTAAACTAAAGTCCATACTTTATTTACGTACAAAGACCTTTTTGGGATTGAAACAAGTTATTAATCAGAGTTCCTACTCCGAATGGCATCCTAGAAGTTGACTAAATCATCATCAACTATGATGTTTTGCTCGACTTATTCGTTGCACTAGACTCGAGTTATCCAGTAACTTTCTTACGATTGATTTAATAAATATCATATTGATAAGGTCCGTGTAGAAATTTATCAAGAACCTAGGCATTACTATCTGGGACTTAACCCAGAGTGAGGATTATAACTCAGAGTCACTTGCCATGCATCGCACCATGTCTAACAAAGTGTGATTCATGCTCTCCAATACACCGATGTGTTAAGAGACTTGACCTGAGAGAAAATTACATTTTCTATTAATTACGCAAGAATTATATAGCTAAGTATTCGACTTTTCGATCTGATCGAAGCAGTTCAAATACTTCTATCATTGTGTTATCTATTTTATCAGACTTGTGTTTCAACAAGAACACGTGTCGTAATAAAATAAGAACAACTTATCATGGCTAACTAAGACTTGGGTCTGGGTACATCCGTATGTACGAGACTACGAGTTAATGGTCACGTCCGGGTGTACACCCGGAGAACGATTGTAGTTTTACCGCAAGCGCACGGTCAAGTGGCGAGCGGGTATCGAACACGAGGAGGTGGTGTTGGCTCCAATCTATCCTAGGTTGGTTTGACTACGAATGTATTATTGGTGGAGATGGTTATGGAATGATATAATGGAAATGGTGGTGGATATCGGTGTCGGTGATAAAGAAGTGTGGTCAAATATCGATTCCAATACAATATAATAAATGTGTCTAGGGCTAGGAAATCCCCACTACGGATCGTCATACATCATTGTAAATAGTGAATCTCAATATTACTAGACTTGCGTTGAGGTGAACTAGTCGTAACTGAATAGAGAACCAAGCTCACGCTCTCGCGCTATTGCCGGTCTATAGCAACCTAGGTTAGGGCCCAATCTCTTGCAAACCCTAGCATAAGCCACTAGCATTAGGATCGACATCATCGTTCAATCGCCCCTCGAGCCCACTCTCGTGCAAACTCGAGTTACGATCTAGGTTGTGATAGTTCGTATTCGTCCAATCTCTTGCAAACGAATATGGGTATAGATTTATAATAAAAATCCTAGCTTTGGTCCAATCTCTTGCAAACCAAGTCTAGAGAATCTCGATTATAAACCTAAATTGAATATCTAGGCCTTTCCATCGATTAGAATCCAATCTCTTGCAAACCCTAGATCGATGGAAATCCCTAGCTATCCGTAATAAATCGATCACAACCTAACCTCCTAGAAATTCTAGCAATTTAGAAATTCATTCATCACAAATATGAAATTTGATCCATAGGGTTCATCCTCATGCCCTAGAACAACAAATCTACTCAAGCACGGCAATAACGATAGAGAAATCGATAAAAAACATTGCTTGCATATATAAAGATATCAAAAAAAAGATTCAAACAATAAGAACAAAATACTTAGCTTGATGAAGATCTTCAATCCAAAATACAAGCTTTTTGATCCAAGAGGGGGCCTAGGGCATGGCCTAACCTCTAAAATAACTCTAAGAAAACATAATGGGAACCTAAGAAAACATAATGGGGATCCTCCTCTAATGGTGGCTACAAAACCCTTAAATACTCCCCCAAAACCCTAGCAAGAAACCCTAGAAAACCCATCCAATTCGTGCCCAAAAACAGCCCAAACCGCAACTTAAAATCTGGGCCCGTCGCCGACTCGGCCGAGTGGAAAATGTGACTCGGCCGAGTGGAAATTCCAGCACTGCAGCATCAACTTGCAGAAATTCTCCAGATTTCATCCGACCTCCGATTTGCACGTTCTTTGTGGCGTTGGAATTGTCATGAAGTCTACTATCCATAAAAAATATGAGAAAAATAATTTGCTTGCTGGAATGATAGCAGATTTCAAAAGAGTGGGAGGCTGTCTGAAAATCTAGGCGCTGCATGTCCTCGGCATCACTCGGCCGAGTTGACTTCTCTACTCGACCGAGTGGGATTCTCTACTCGGCCGAGTGACAGACCCTGTAGAAAAATAGTAACTTCGAGGTCCTCAGAGGTCTGTCTCCGGGGGTGGCTCGGACGAGTGGCTTTACTCACTCGGTCGAGGGGCATTTCTTGCTCGGCCGAGTCGAAACCGTCAAAAGCCTGTACATTTCCAGTAAGTCGGCCTCTTTTGATGGTGGATTTCTCATGCCACTCGGGCGATGCGATCTTCTTACTCAGCCGAGTGGGATATCAACCCTCGGCCGAGTGCACGCCCAATTCCTTCTATTGGAGCGTGTCTGGTCGGGTCGGCCGAGCGGTCTTCTTGCTTGGCCGAGTGAGTGCTCCACTCGGCCGAGTGGCATTCTGTAAATGCCCAATATTCTCCGTTTCTCCTCCTCGTCGCTTCTACGGAGATCCTTCTTCTTCCACCCGTCTCCCATCGCCGAATAGCCCTCAAAAGAGCCTTGGGTGACGCTCCGGAGTGGGTGCAAGTCCCTTAAGCTCATTTTTGCTCCCGATCGCTCCATATTTCCTGAAATCCGACAAAAACAAGAAATAGTGAAAAGTAACGCAATATCGTCGAATACTTGTGAAAATCGCAATATGAGCAATCGAAATGGCGTGAAAACATGCAGAAAAAAGGTGTAAAATATGGACCGATCAAAATCCTCCAAGCTTACCTCTTACTCGTCCTCGAGGAAGATAAGTAGAGAGACGAACTCGGGACATGAAAACAAAGGAAATGAAATGAAAGAAAAAGAAAGAACACGAGGTGGAAGGGGTCGCTAGATTCTTCTCTCAGATCTCAAGCCATAAGCTACACATCACGATAACTTGGAAAATACAAATCACATGCTATAAAGATTTCATATCTTACATAAACATGGTACTTGCAAGCTTTTAAGAACAACAAAAGGGATTCTCTAAATTCATACAATCAATTCATATCCACGTCACGCATTTCATAGGATTTAATATACAAATGTTGGCGATGCACTTTTCAATCAAGAGTTATAAATGATGCATATAAGATACACACCAAGCATGCAATAGAGAATAGAATAAGAGTCATGGCATTCACATATTTATTTCAAATCATGAAAAATCTCCATATCTAATATATTTTGCAAAGTCTAAGCATTATCGAATATTCCCATTCATGCACGTCTCCACTCTAAGGTCATACTCACTCATTTGGTCAAATGAATTCACCCCCCAAGCTTAGCTTGAGGCATCACATCTAAAGGGATATGATAGTGGAAAATGGGATTTTTGCCTTGGTTTTTCCAAGTGTTTTGCGGCTCCAATAATGAGATAGAGAAACATTTTTCTTTTTTTTTCTTTTTGAACTTTTTGTTTCTCATTTTTCTTTTTGGATTTTAGTAGGAGCTATATGATTTGTATTTTTGGCTTTTGGCTCCTTTTTGGCTTTTTGGACTTTTTGGAGCTAACTTTTTCTTTTGTGGGGATTTTTGGGAAATAGATGCAATATAAATAGTTTTAGGAGGTGAACTCAAGTGACATGTAGAGAATAAAAAGATATATGTGGAGAAAGAAATAATATAACACTCGGTTCACTATAAGATGTGCACGAACGGTTCAATAAAATAATACTTCAACTAAAACTCATATGTAAGCATGGATATTCTCAATCATTTCAATAAATAGTGAAGTCAAGCAGTAAAGTTTACCACCATATCAGGCATGCAACAGAAGGTGAATAAGACAATAAAACTGATGCTTCAGATATACTAATGATGCGTGAATCTTGGTGCATTTCCAACAAAAGCATACTAAACACTAATCCATACATTCAGTTTCAATTAATATCATGCATTCATGTAGAGGAGTCATCAAAAGAAATAGATTTACAAGCACATGTGAATAGCAAGACTATGGAATACTCTAAGTAGCATGGAAAGGAATAATAAGCATCGTGATGGTTGCCAAAGCAATAAGAGATATCATCATAAGGAACAAATCTAGCAAAAGAAGGAAAAGAAGGAAAAGAAAATAAAGAAATAAAAATAAACGAGAGGAAAGAAAATAAAAAAGGGGGCACACAATATGATGCATGAATACACTTAAAAGAAAAATAAGATGGAAAATTCAAAAAGATGATGCAAAATTTTGAAAAATTAAAAAAAAAACTAAAATAAAGTAAAAATGCAACTAATGCATCTAAATGGCATGGAAATGCACCCCCCCAAGCTTAAACTTCACATTGTCCTCAATGTGATCATAATGGAAGAATATGAGGAACAACGATAAATATGAGGGAGGTGAATGAAAAATGATGAAATGAATTACATGAAATCCTAATGCAACTACATGCACATGCAATGATGTATGAGAACGCTTTCCCCCAAGCTTATACCAAACAATCATATTCAAATGACTCGATCAAAAATATCATGGCTTTGCAAAGCGTGATCAAGTCAAATGAATAAGAAAGTGAGTATTCACTTGAAAGAAATGCTCGATGGTGGTGAGCAAAAAGATGTGGCGTATCAAAATATGGAGAGGGGAATTAATATATATAATGGATTTGGGGTGTAAAAGATTTTTGTGGCCATCATATGAGGTGATATTTATTCAAACAAATCTATACGGTCCTCTCGCTGTCGAGAGAATTCGGATTTATTGAAAGCATAAAAATTTCTACACTACTGGATTGATATCACCTATACCAAAAGGCGGATCCAGTATCTTTGCCGGTGCAGGCAACTGCTCCAACTGCTCTTTCTGTGGCTCTGCCAGATGCGTGTGTCCACGGACTCCATCGGACTCCATCAGACTCCAGCAATGCGGCTCCCAGCACCTCTCCAAGGACTCCACATGTACCCTACAAGAGATAAGCCACATCAATCTGATGTGGATAATTCTTCCCCAAAATAAATGTATTCCAAAGAGGGTCATCAACATAAGTATTTAAAATTAAAGACGGGTGACAACACTTCCCTGGAAATAAATCTCCACTCTCTATACCACGTCGATCAACTCCTCATTGTTCGCCTCAGGTTGTTCAGGTAGCTTGGGCATATAAGCGTAGGTCTCATCAGGCAGCTCCTCATCATCTTCAGACTTATCCCATCGCACCTCCTGATTATATTCAATAGCGTCCATGGGTGCTAACTCCTGGCTCTCCTCCTCGTATACGTCCCATCGTACCTCTTGATCGTATGTACATGAATCCTGCAAAAGGCACGATGAGTCGACAAAATCTGAATCATAAAAACATCATACACGGGAGGAGAATCAAATGTAGGAGATGAGGGAGTAAAGAGATCTCCCTGAAGGGGAGCCATAAGCTCTGTGAGATTGTCCTCAGCATCAGTGGAAGCGTGGTCCTCTGAGGGATGCTCAGCCTCTATAGAAGGTGGGGATGGCTGCGGTAGCTCGAAAGGAGGGGGGCACGAGTCGGGCTCCATCTGTGTGCAGATGTCATCGTCCAAAGTCACGTCCTCCTCGATGGTCTGCTCCACTACTGTATGCATGACCTCCACAATAATATCCTCTGATGGTATAGGCTGCTCTGACTCAGGTGGGTGGCAGGGGGAGGCGACGACGGCATAAGGTGGCTCTATAGGCGCATGTATCTCGACCATGGTGTAAAAATGGGTCTTGTGCCCCTCAATTAGAGCGTAGACTCTATCATCAATTATGCATGTGGAAGAGATACAATGAGTGATAAAGTTTTGAAATTCAAGCTCAAGAGGATCACCTGCCGTTATTGTCAATGGACCGGAATTTCGAACTATGTCGACAATGTTTCTCAATAGGTCCGTGTACATGTCCTCCTTTGGCAACTCAGATGTCTCTATTTGTGGAGTGTTGATGGTATAAAGGTGGATATGATCACCTTCAAGTGAAGCATACACTCCTTCTATGATAGTACCTGTACTAGAGACATTAGCCATAACAAAATCGATGAATACTTGGTCGTATGGTTTACTTACCGTAACGGTTAGTGAACCGATAGATCGAGCATCATCTATCATTTGCTCCAAGGCTTCTGCCAACTGTAGATCACTGAACTTCCCCACTTGCATCCTCTTCAAAAACTCACGTGAGGGTCCCTTTAGCCTTCTAGTGAAGATATCAAATAGCGTGGAGTCATTCCACTCATGGTCAGACTCCGTCTGGAACATTTCTAACATTCCTTCAAACCTAGACAAGGCTTCCCCGAAGGATTCTCCATCAGCTTGATAGAATGCAGCGAGATATATGTAGGATTGTATAGAGCCCGCTCGCATTTTCTTTGGAAGCACCATCGCTGCAACAACTGTACCTGATCAATCAAAGTAAACAACCTGGAAAAGACATCAGTGGTACAAAGAGAGATAAAGATAATAATAGCAGGTGGTGGGAAAAAATCTCTCTCAATGTTTTTTTTTGATTTTTTTTAGTTTTTTTAATGTAATCTAATCAACCTAATTGTGACAAATTGGCACCCAACGGGAAACACCTCCCCGGCAACGGCGCCAAAAACTTGGTCGCGTCCGGGCGTACACCCGGAGAACGATTGTAGTTTTACCGCAAGCGCACGGTCAAGTGGCGAGCGGGTATCGAACACGAGGAGGTGGTGTTGGCTCCAATCTATCCTAGGTTGGTTTGACTACGAATGTATTATTGGTGGAGATGGTTATGGAATGATATAATGGAAATGGTGGTGGATATCGGTGTCGGTGATAAAGAAGTGTGGTCAAATATCGATTCCAATACAATATAATAAATGTGTCTAGGGCTAGGAAATCCCCACTACGGATCGTCATACATCATTGTAAATAGTGAATCTCAATATTACTAGACTTGCGTTGAGGTGAACTAGTCGTAACTGAATAGAGAACCAAGCTCACGCTCTCGCGCTATTGCCGGTCTATAGCAACCTAGGTTAGGGCCCAATCTCTTGCAAACCCTAGCATAAGCCACTAGCATTAGGATCGACATCATCGTTCAATCGCCCCTCGAGCCCACTCTCGTGCAAACTCGAGTTACGATCTAGGTTGTGATAGTTCGTATTCGTCCAATCTCTTGTAAACGAATATGGGTATAGATTTATAATAAAAATCCTAGCTTTGGTCCAATCTCTTGTAAACCAAGTCTAGAGAATCTCGATTATAAACCTAAATTGAATATCTAGGCCTTTCCATCGATTAGAATCCAATCTCTTGCAAACCCTAGATCGATGGAAATCCCTAGCTATCCGTAATAAATCGATCACAACCTAACCTCCTAGAAATTCTAGCAATTTAGAAATTCATTCATCACAAATATGAAATTTGATCCATAGGTTTCATCCTCATGCCCTAGAACAACAAATCTACTCAAGCATGGCAATAACGATAGAGAAATCGATAAAAAACATTGCTTGCATATATAAAGATATCAAAATAAAGATTCAAACAATAAGAACAAAATACTTAGCTTGATGAAGATCTTCAATCCAAAATACAAGCTTTTTGATCCAAGAGGGGGCCTAGGGCATGACCTAACCTCTAAACTAACTCTAAGAAAACATAATGGGAACCTAAGAAAACATAATGGGGATCCTCCTCTAATGGTGGCTACAAAACCCTTAAATACTCCCCCAAAACCCTAGCAAGAAACCCTAGAAAACCCATCCAATTCGTGCCCAAAAACAGCCCAAACCGCAACTTAAAATCTGGGCCCGTCGCCGACTCGGCCAAGTGGAAAATGTGACTCGGCCGAGTGGAAATTCCAGCACTGCAGCATCAACTTACAAAAATTCTCCAGATTTCATCTGACCTCCGATTTGCGCGTTCTTGGCGGCGTTGGAATCATCATGAAGTCTACTATCCAGAAAAAATATGAGAAAAATAATTTTCTTGCTGGAATGATAGCAGATTTTAAAAGAGTGAGAGGCTATCTGAAAATCTGGGCGCTGCATGTCCTCGGCATCACTCGGCCGAGTTGACTTCTCTACTCGACCGAGTGGGATTCTCTACTCGGCCAAGTGACAGACCCTATAGAAAAATAGTAACTTCGAGGTCCTCAGGGGTCTGTCTCCGGGGGTGGCTCGGACGAGTGGCTTTACTCACTCGGCCGAGGGGCATTTCTTGCTCGGCCGAGTCGAAACCGTCAAAAGCCTGTACATTTCCAGTAAGTCGGCCTCTTTTGATGGTGGATTTCTCATGCCACTCGGGCGATGCGATCTTCTTATCGGCCGAGTGGGATATCAACCCTCGGCCGAGTGCACGCCCAATTCCTTCTGTTGGAGCGTGTCCGGTCGGGTCGGCCGAGCGGTCTTCTTGCTCGGCCGAGTGAGTGCTCCACTCGGCCGAGTGGCATGCTGTAAATGCCCAATATTCTTCGTTTCTCCTCATCGTCGCTTCTACGGAGTTCCTTCTTCTTCCACCCGTCTCCCATCGCCGAATAGCCCTCAAAAGAGCCTTGGGTGACGCTCCGGAGTGGGTGCAAGTCCCTTAAGCTCATTTTTACTCCCGATCGCTCCATATTTCCTGAAATCCGACAAAAACTAGAAATAGTGAAAAATAACACAATATCGTCGAATACTCGTGAAAATCGCAATATGAGCAATCGAAATGGCGTGAAAACATGCAAAAAAAAGGTGTAAAATATGGACCGATCAGTTAACCAACTCATTTTCCCGCTGTCTTACAGATGGAATTTCGGCCATCATACCTTTGGGACAAGATTCACTGGTGTCTATTGACTCATAATACGAGAGGTCAGACCCCTCTTTATGTGACTTTTGAAGCTTAGTCTCTTCGGTACGACCTAGTCTATTTTGCCATTTAAGTTTTGCTACTATCTTATGTATTCATGTATTAATATTTAATACATTATCGTTATACAAATTACTCATTGCTTCAAAAGCAAGGTGACGACATTTGCCCAAAAATGTTAGACGTCATTTATGGTCCAAGAAACAATAATTGCTCCTTTTCCCGACACGTGTGACAGTCTATTCCCTTTTGTATAATGATTATCCTGAAACCGTGACATCAAATATGTCACATTTTCAGTTCCTCTTACTTTTGCCTTTAATAATGATATATAAAACTTTCTTTCTCAATTGACTTTCCTTAATGCCTTCTTCCTTTTCTAAATCTCATTTAGATATTACCCGTCTCATCACAAATAATAGTCATGCAAGCATCTCATGTATCCAAATGCTTGAGCTTTGTAACCTTGAGTGTGCTCAATAAGTTGCTCGTCTCAATATCTGGTTGGGATACATAGTCTTGCACCGCTCACTCATCTTTGATTCAAAAAATTTAATCGAAGTTTCGATCTTTGTAGATCGAAACCGTTTTCCATACAACCTTGAGTTGACTCAACAAATCGTATGGAGAAACATGCTTTGAACATCAATATGTTCAAGCTGCCCCTCATAGAGGCGAGTGACATATATCGTGCATTTATTTTGTTGGACTCAGAGCTGAAGGAAATCATTGTCCTTAAGCATGTGCTAAGAAGGTCATTTTAATGTCAGCGAGAACATAGTTTAGTCTATCAATTAGAATTTTATCTAATATTCCTTTAACCAACCATTTTGATCAGTTAACTCATTCTCTTAGGATATTATGTTTTGGATTACATCGTTAAATATAGAACTACCCTAGTTTAGCATATGTCCAATTTTAAATATAGATAGAATGGATTTTATCTAACTATATACTCCCACTATTTTTGCGATCATTTTTAGCCATAATAATGAACAATTTAATTAAATTAAATTAAATAGAAAAAGAGATCCAACCACTTTGAGCCTCACAACCTTGAGTATGCTCAATAAATTGCTTGACTCTGCGTTTGGTAGATGACTCTTCATCAATCATATCATATATGATTCCCTTATAGGGTTTTACCCCTAGTTACTTATGATCATAAGTGTGCTTATCCAAATCACATTGACTAGTCTATTTGGACCCTTGTTTTGTGTCTAGCCTAACTTACGCCAGCGCTCGGTGTATGGGCACGACACGACAGTTTGGGTTAAGTCTAGACTACATCTCATGTAATAAGAAATTGGTTTCCATAAAGTTGATATGACATAGCTTAAGTGTGCTCAACAACTATAACCTAGAACCTATAGTTGTTAGCCTCTAAAATAAGGAGGGTTACGGCTAATCTTGAAGAAGATTTTTAACGTAATTAACTAGATGTAATCGACGGTGTCACATAATCATAATTCGCGTCCTTGCGGTCCAGTGGCACACGGCCAGGGATTTGGTTGGGCCAGGATCACTAACCCCAGTCGAGTTAGGATGATCCACAACACTAGTCAGAAACACTAGACCGGATCATGGTCCATTGAAGGAAACTTATTATTCATATGTGTGCCATCGACTAGAATTGGCTTCATTAAAACTAGTTAATCCTATCAACTAGCTGAATCCTAAAATTCGAAATTATTAGGATTGATTAATAACTTAATTAATGTTCTTATCAACTATAAGGATGTTTAGGGTGCTATCCTAATCATGTATTAGGCATTTAAACAACTTTAAATCATAGCATGTCCAAAAATTATCTTATAATTTTTTGAAAGGTTTTATTGGCTATCCTAATAGTTGTTCTTGAATTATCACATAATTAATAAGAACTAATATAACCATTATCAACTAAACAATTTAGTTAAGCATTATTTCAAAAATCTAAGTTACATTAATAATTAATTATCATCATATAATAATTAAAATCCATTTTTAAAATGATCAGATGATTTTAAAATTAAATCTAATTTTCAAAAAAAATTTTCGAAAATAAAAACATTGCATGGGAAAACGACAATTTAATAGTTTAAATCATAACCTCCATCTCATGGCGAAAACATGTTGTATCACATACATTTTATAATTGCAAAATATAGATCATGTAGACTGGCTTTGATACCAATGAAGGGTTTTCTGGGTCCTTAGGGCAATAAAATCGACGTCTGGCCTAAGTCAGTCGAACGAAAATATCAAATAAAGCAGCGAAAATCATCTTAAAACTATTTTAAGAACAACCCTTAAGATGTTAACCCTAGCTAAGATCTCTACTATCCTGGGTTTGGGTCTGACCAACCGCTAAGGATAGATCTATCTAACATTTGCAATTATAAACTCATGTTTAATTTAAACTACATACCATTCACTTCGTTTCCGTAGAATACGAAGCGTCATTTTCAGTAACTTTTCTTTGGCTCCCGCGCCGCTTCTCCCAAGCTGAACCACATCCTGAACCGCACCTCATCTAGAGCCGAACCGCTTCCTGAACTGCACCGCGTCCCGAGGCGAGAAATACCCTTATCGTCGAGCCAACCATGCGCCGAAGAAGATTTCACCTTGAGTGGATCCTCCGTCAAGACTTTGGATCCGATCCAAACTCCTTCGTCGCTTTGCTAAAGCCCAATCAGGAGCAAGGAAGAATTTAGGAGGAGAGGGAATAATTAATTTAAGTCTTAATCCGAGCGTGCTCCAAACTTTTGGGAGCTTCTCGGATTTGGAGACATGGTGCAAGTTTCAAGGAGGGGAATTGGCTCCTATTTATATAGACGGCCAACCCCTCCCCTTCTCATCACTTTCGATGTGGGACTAAACATATTTAGTGATTTTACTTTGTGCAAAACATGCATTTCGCATATGCAATGTTTGAGCAATTAAATCTCTCCCACCATAGATCTCTAAGAGCGATGTCACACACCGTTGTGAAGAGGGTTGAATGGTGAACACGTAGGAAAAGACGGCAATCCATTTCAAGTCTGGTTGACCCTCAAACGAGGCTCCAAAGTCAGCCAAAACACCTGCTTTGCGCACAGACCCAATAGCCAGAAGAAATAATTCTCTAGGGTTTAGAACCCATTCTATGGGGCCCACTACGTGGGGGCCCCATAGATGACGCAAGCCCCCAGCTGTGCGCGTGCTCAGTATGTGCCTGCAGCGCCTGGTGGGCGGGGCCCACCCACACAAAGCAGGCTGGCCCGTCAACTGCTTGCGGGCCCTGCTTGCAAATATGCGAGCAGGCTGAGCCCACAAAATTAAAGGGTCGGCTCTAAGCCCGCCCCTGGGTCGTGCCCAGCGCACCCGGGCTCGACCCAGGCTGCTTGCAGCGGCCTGGGCTCGAGCCCAACCAGCCTGGGTCACACCCAGGGAGCCTGGGTTTGAATCAGCCACTTGAAATGCCCTAGGCTCAAGCCCAAATAGCTTGTGTACCCCCTTTTTGGTGTTTCATGCTCATTTTAAGTCCGATTTTGACGCGGTTTGAATTTGTGTTTAGACCGGGATGATCCCGTCATTTAGGTAACCCTTTCCACGTGTTTATTATATTAAATATGCACGTTAATATTTTACGACACATTTAATTCCCTTTGCATCATATGCAAAATTCCGACATCTAATATTAAAATCCATTTGCATCAAATACAATGAACTGAGGGCATACATCCCTCAATAATTCATCCCTTGGTGTGTTGCTTAGTATTTAGGATCCTAACAATTGGTATCAGAGCAGGTGGAAAGCATACAAGCAATCATTATGGCGTTTAGAGCTTCATCATTATCCCACAAGGAAGGGTTGTCAACCGTTAGACTACCGCTCTTCAATGGCCCAAATTATCAATTTAGAAATGTAAAGATCTTGTCCTATGGATAAGATGCAATCCTAATACAAATACTCGTCAACATCCGTTAACATCCGTTTACAACAGAAACCTCCTTTTAACCTTTATTATTTACATTTCTTTCACTCATTATTTTTCTAATACAATCTAATTCTGAATGTACTGTGTGCTGCTATATAAGCCAATTTTTAACCGTATCATAAATACATGGAGCCAAAAGCTAAACCTAAAAGTTGGGCTCTAACTGTTCAAGAGATGAAAGCCAAGATTACATAGAATTGAATTGACCCATTTTTCTTGGTCCAATTCAATTTAAGATAGCATTTAATTTGTTTTATTTCTTTTTTTATTTTTTATTTTTGACTCAAAGGATAGCAGTAAAGTGCACGCGGGCTCGATCCTATTGGGTCAAGTAATTGGGTAAGCTTGCTTGATTTTGGTCAATTGGTGGATATGTTGGTAGTGTACAAGGTCCAATGCCTCAAATGCTTTTGCGTGATGACTCTTGAAACCTACGCATCGAGAATAAATAAGAGCAGATAGGTTAGAGATTTCTGAGCTAAGGTTAGTTTCGAGGATATACTAAATGACGTGTAAAATAAATCATTTCACTTTGGAAGATGCGTTATTTTTCATAAGATACCACATGTTATACTGTAGTCTTTTTTCATCCAGCCGATATTGTTTCAGGTTGTTTTCTCACCACTGAAATTGTCGGAGAAAGTGTTGAATGTGGCAGCTGACATGGGATAATGTGGGCTGCGTGCTGGGACACTGACGAGCTAACCACAAGCTGAAGGAACTCCGATCTGAGCTATGCGAGCATGGTCCGAGCTATCTCCGAGCTGTCTGCAATACAGGAAGCACATCAGGGGGTTGGATCTGGGGTCTGACCTAAACACTCTATGCTTAATTCAGTAAGCGACTTAAGGATGCTTGCTGGAACTATATCCTATTTATTGGGAGGTCGTCTGTTAGTCCTCAGACCGAGCTATGGAGGAAATGTATAAGGCATGGGAGATGTCAAGTTTAGGAGTACTTGACGTGGGTGGATGTCATAGAGTCAAACATCAAACCCTTCTCTCGTTGTTCTCGGGACTATATATAGGCGGTGGCCCTTTGAAGTGTCGTCGTTCTTGTAACTGTTGAAGATACTTTATTGCATTGGTCTAAGCTTCGTGACCTTCTTGAGACCCTTTAAAGTATGCATGCCTACAAAGTGATGTAGATGCTATTAGGATCCTGAATACTAAGTAACACACTAGAATAGGATGAATTGTGTAATGGCAAATAAAAATGCTAATTAAAACTAATTACGCAAGTATGGAAATATAATTACAACACAAACAATAATCACATAATAACAATTACAAACACATGATGTCTCCTGTTTCGGCTACGCCTACTCCAGTCCCACCCTCATAAACCCGAGATGTGGATTTTCATTAGATGCACCCTAATCGAGGCAACACTACTCAACACGAGTACAATCCCTAAACAGGTATACACGGAGTAAACCCTCCAATTGAGTAACCCTCCAAAATGCTCTCACAACCCAAGCGCTAGGTTAAAATGAAATTAAACAAACTAACACTCTTACCTAAGCCTTGTAGATGATCTTACCATATGCAATGAAGGCTAGGATAAGTGAAAACCCAAGTGCTTGAAAGAGCTCGAGACTTAGAAGAAAAACTCTCTTTGATGGAAACTTTTATAGCTTAACTCATTCAAGAGAAAGAGAGAGAGAACTATTGAAAGCTTGGAAAAACTTAGAAAATATGTTCTCTAAAAGATTATAATATATAGATGCAAAATCTCCCAACAAAACCCTCTTAAATAGAGACCCAAAATCCGGTGAAAACATGGACCAAAAAGCCCTTACAATGGAAAAAACAAATGTTTTCCACAAAAGTAGACACTATGTTTTTTCCAGTGGTAGTCGACCGCTGTGTTACAATAGTCGACTCCTGGCACAGCTGCGGTCAACTCCCAGAAGAGTTGCGATCTACTCCCAGCTGCAAAAAAGAGAAACTTGTGTTCCTTTTAGAAAATATTCTACTCTTATGAAAAAAAGTCGACTGTTATGAGCAACCGTAAATAAAATCAATCATAACATGCACAAATGAACTCCGATTGAGGTGATTCAAGATGCATTGAAAAGATAGTGAAATAACAATCTAATGAGATAGGAATGGATGGAAAATTCCAACTATATAAAAACTAGCAGAGGTTAGAAGACTGAAACAAATTTCAGAAAAATCGATACATGGTTAAATAGCTTGAAATTGTTTGGGAAATCATTTTAAATCATTTTAAATCATTTCAAAACATTTCTAAAATATTTTTGTGAGTATAAAAAATGATTTAAGGAAATTATGAAAGCATCTACAAGGCATAGAAAGCATCTAAACATAAAGATGAAAATTGCACAAAGAAAGAGATAAAATTATATATTCAAGCTTGTGCATACTTTGGAATAGCCTTGAGCTAACACTTTCCTCTTTGATCATCATTCAAAGCATCTCCCCTTTGATTCAGCATCCCAAGCATCTCATGACTTTGTCTCAATTAAGATATAAAATGAAATTTAGTCTGAGATTAAACCAAATAAAGTTATTAGCAACAACATAATGTGGTAAACATAATCAAAATCATATTGGGCATAAATGCCAATATAACATTCTCATCCTTTTTGATCCTTTTTGATGATGACACTCATTATATGAAAATAATCAATAGAAACATGTTAATGGCTCCCTCTACTTATATGCACTCCAGTTGAAGTAACATAAATACATAAATCATATAAGTGGCATATAAGATGACATATGTAAAAGCAGTGCTAAATGAGTTACAAACATTCATGCAAGTATTTATTTTCACATAATCCAAATATCTCTCCCTTTGTTATTGTCAAAAAGGTGGACATGAATTTTACATTCCCCTTGTCATGAAAGATATTCTCCCCCAAAATGGCAATAGACATAAGGAAAAAGAAGTGTATGATACCAAATGCAAAATTTAAACGGGGTAATCTACCATGCTCCCCCTAAATCATAGAATGGGTCAAAAATTTGACTCTATGAACTAATCATAAATGGAGACATGGACCTAAAGATATCAATGCATTGATATATGACTCAAGCTAAGACATTGATAATTGACATTGTTATTGAAAATAAGCATACAAAAAAATGAACAATGTCAAGATGATAAAATTGGAACACTATCCAACATTGTTTGGAAGTATACCAAAATCATCAAAGGAAGAAAATATGCTTCAAAATAAGTTTTTGAAAATACATAATATATAAAAAAACCACCATATGTCATATACATGGATAAAGAATGCATATATGACATAGAAACCCCATAGATCTCATTCCTAAATAAAAAGAATATTTGAAGATATTTCAAAAAGAAGGTAAACACACAAACATAGGTTAGATGCAAAGAATATGCAAAAATCAAACAATCTAACCAACAAATCAAGTGTGTGTGGATCTAAGCATTAGGCCACCAAACCTAAGATGAGTTTGATTTCCTAACAAAATCACTAAGCAAATCACATCTTTAACTAGTGATTGAATGTAAGCATCCCTCTCATGCAACCCTACATTAGTAGGAATCCTAAGTCGCATGGCATTCCTAATCCTCTTGTCCAGCCTCCTTTTAGGACAAACATTAGCATAATGTCCTAAATCTTGGCATTGAAACAAGTGACATTAGGATGCGACATGGCATGAAAATTAGAAGAATATGCATGCTTGTGTGTGGAAATGTTTTCTTAGCATGTTTATTGTGAATGCCTTGTCTCTTGGAATAAAATGAATCATTTTAATTCGCATTCACAACGCCGAGTCTTACATACTTTTTGTTGATGTTGGTGTTGTTATACTAGAAAGCATGATGCATCTTCTTTGGTGGTTAATAAGGTCGTTGTTTAGCTCCAAAAGAAGAGGTGGTGGGTTGGGAACCAATCTTTGAGATATAACCCAAACCCTCGCGATAATTTGTCGGATGTTGTTGTTTAACCAAATCATTGAGGCAACCACTAGAAGACATAATCTTTTGAAGTTTTTGGGATTCCTCATCGCATTTCAAAGTAAGTGTAGAAATGCAGGATTTTAACTCAAGGTTCTTGGCTTCAAATCATCATTTTCTTTGCCAAGTTCCTTGATTTAAGAAAGAAGTATTTCTTTTTCACTATCACCTAAAGTGTGTGTAGTATGCATAGGTGATTCAACATCAATAATCGAAGTGTTCCCTAAACTAGCTAACAAAATACCATGCTTAGCTTGTAAAGAAGTAAGAGCTTTAGCTAATTTCTTAAGGGAAGCAAATGTTATCCTGTTGTTATTTCGAAGATTCTCCATGGTTTCTTCCTTCTCTTCTTCACTTTCCTCTTCTTCTTCACTCTCCTCGTCATTGTCACTTGAGGATGTAGAATCTTCACCAATCATCCTAAGACATATGCTTTTCTTGGTATGTTGGTTATCATCTCTCCAAGTCGATCTCATCAGAATGAATCCGGATCACCTATGATGGATGTCCAGGCCTTTGCATCCTTTCTTTTTTTCACTTTTGCTTTCACTTTCCTCTTCGGAGGAGGAACATCCCAAGTCCCAATAAGCGCTAGAAGCTTCTTTTTCTTTCCTTTCCAAAATTTATTTTCTTTTCCTATGTATTTTTCTTTGTTCTTTTTCTTTGGGCACTTATTTGCATAATGTCCTGTCTTTCCACAATTGTAGCAACTAACAGAAACTTTGTTAGTATTAAAAAATAAATTTAAAGCTTTCTTACATTGAGACGATTCCATTATCTTCAAGAGTTCGTTGGCAAGCTCCATGGCCACTCCGTCTTCATCACCACTTTCTTCATTATCTCCTTCATACTCACTTGAGATGTATTTGGGCTTTTTCTTCTTCTTCTTAAACTTTTTATCAATGGCTTTGAAAGCAATCCCCTTTTGCTTCTCTACGGGCTTTGATGGTAGGCAATCCTTCTTGTTTTGTGTCCTTACCTCATATGCAATCAAATTCCAATACACTCCTCCACGGAGTATTTGCTCATGTCATTTGATTCCTTGATGTTGTTGACTTTTGGTTCACATTGAGGTGTGAGTGAGGCAATAATCTTCATCACCATATCTTCTTGTGATATATTCTTCACAAGGGCTTCCAATGCGTTCACGATCTCAATGAATCTAATGAACGTCTCCGAAATATTCTCTCCTTCCTGCATCTTAATCAACTCATATTTAGATACAAAGATACTTAATTTAGATTTCTTTACCTTTGGTGTACCCTCATGAGTAACTTCCAACAAGTGCCAAATCTCATTCGTCGATTTGCACATAGAAATGCAGTTGAACTCATTAGCATCAAGTGCACAATGAAGCACCGTCATCGCCTTTGTGTTGTACTTTATTATGTCCTTATCTGCTTTTGTCCTTTCAACGGTGTCTTCTCAGGCTTTTCATATGGGGCCTTGGTAATGTCCCAAATCTCTTGTCCCTCCAACCAAAGGACTGGGGTCAAAGGACTGGGGTCACCTCCCCAGATTGATGATTCATAACACGTTATCAGCAAGAGCTTCTAAATAATTTTCCACAAAAACCGATCGTTGCGAAAATGAAGGAAAGGCGGTAGATCCACGTGCATGGCTTCGTCTACTACAAACGGGCGTCGTTATCCACGTGTAGCCTTCGTCTATCGTCGATAGATCTGGATGACAGATCAAGAGGTACCAATCCTGAAAATTTAATTCTTAATCATGATCATGATTCGTTTATCCATCGATCTCGCAAGATCGTAGTGGAATATTTGGCTAATTGTATAAAACACCGATTTTTAATTGTTGATTCTCGTTATTGTACCATTAAAACCTCTATTTTTAGGGTTGATTTATCAGAAATAGTTTAAAACATTTCAAAGAGAATGAAATCGACCCCCCCCCCCACGACTCCATCGGCGGCCTTGCCGCCGGCCGCCGGCCGCTGTGGGTAGTCCCGCGCCTGCCCTGAAGGCGATGTCGCCACAACCTCCCTGAAGGCGTACTCTCACACACCCCCGCCTCATGGCGGGGCTGCTCCCAGGACCTCTGCCTCACGACGGGGCTGCTCCATGCCCCCCACCTCACGGCGGGGCTGCAACCCGAATCTGTCCCACGGCGGAGCCCCCCCTCTCACTATCGGCGCTGAAAGGGGTGGCGAAGGCAAACCCTAGCCGGTGCCCCCTCCCCTCCCTCGTTAACAGCCTGAGCCGAAGGCCCACACAAAACGAAAAAAAGAAAAACCCTGCGGGCCTGGCCCGTAGGCCAACTGTTATTACAAAAAAACAAAAGAGGTTTTAATGCGGGCCTGAAGCCCATAGCCACACTGCAGGCTTCAGGCCCGCTGGCCAAATAATACTAAAAAAAGAAATTGAAAAGGGGAGGGGGTTATAAATATGAATAAATAGGCTTTCGGGGGCCTAAAATGCAGAAAATTTGATTATAATCAGGGACTAAAATGGGAGTATAAGTGGATATTTGGATATTTGTGGGGATTATTTGGGAGTATATAAAAGGGAAACTTTTTTCCTTTTTCACGAAGAACAATTAATTTTGGGCATTTTTCAAATTCTTTTGAATAAGCCCATCATGCACAACATTTTGCATTGTATGATACCATTCTAGGATCATACTTATATGCATTGCATCACCTTTTAAGGCTCATTCTCTAGATAAACTTATGCTTGGTTGTGCGGCATTAACTTAATAATTAAGAAGATCATGTGACTGCGCTGTCGTTGGTCACCTAACCCAACGGTGTATAATTTTTCCCCGTGGTCCAATAATTATTAAGTATTTAAATTATTATGTTTATCCTTCTGTGAAAATGTAATGCCTATGATGCCTGTGATGCATATGATGAAAACGTTTGATGAGCACAAATTTTTGCATGGATGGCTAATTGTGGTTTTGGATCGGCTGTTTAAATCCCACATTTTATTTTCCTGCATTTTTCTTTTCTTTTCGAGAGAAATTTTAGTGAGGAAATTATGTAATGTCCAAGACCGATGACTACTTTCCATATAGGCGGAGGCCACTCTTGAAGCTGAAGAATTTATATATGGGACCCACGGGGTTTCTAAAGTTGTAATTCCTTTTTTCGCTATCATTTGTGTAATATGAACTGTAATATAGACTTTGGACTCATTTATTTATGTGGGAAAGGCCGATCCACGCAAGTAGCTCTTCATTTAAAAATTGCATCCACATGAAAATGTTTGACATATTATTAATTCATGCAAATTTGTGCTCTAGATAAAATGACAAAAATCGCAAGCGTCGATTTCGAAGTGCTGGATGTATCAGGGAGAAATTATTTGAGCTGGCAGCTCGATGTCAAATTTCACCTGCGGGCTAAGTCCCTTTTCTGATGTGACAAAAGATGGTAATTTAAATGATATAGAAAAGGCACAATGCATTATCTATATTCGTTGCCATGTGGACAAGACCCTAAAGGCTGAATACCTTACGGTCGAAGATCCACTTGAGCTGTGGACTGTCCTTGAGTAAAGATATAAACATCAGAAAGATGTTATACTTCCAAGGGCACGATATGAGTATGAGAACCTGAGACTGCAGGAATTTAAGTCCCTATCTGAGTCCTCATCTCTTTTTAGCATCACCTCACGCCTGAAGTTGTGTGGTAAAAAAGTCTCAGAACAACGTATGCTGGAAAATGCGTACACGTCTTTTCATGAAAAGGATGCGATATTAATGCTGTAATACTGTGAACGAAAGTTCACCAAGTATTTTGAGTTGATGTCATGTTTACTCATGGTTGAACAAAACAGAGAGATTCTCCTAGCCACTCATAACATGCGCCCCTGGCACTGCACCCCTCCCAGAAGCTCACAATGCATCTTCTTCTAAAAAGAATAAAGATAATAAAAGAAAAGGAAGCACAGAATGGAGACAGAACAAGAAAGCCAGAGGCAAAGTCCAATAGCGAAGAAATGAAGGGAGGCAGAAGTTCACCTGGTGCAGAAACGACAACAACAGAAATGATGCGCCCCTGTCCAAGAGGGAATGGGAAGACCATTGCCATAGCTGTGGCATAAAAGGACACTGGTCTAGAGTGTGCAGAACTCCGTGGCATCTCCAAGACTTGTATAAAGAGAACAAAAAAGAAAGCTACAACAACCCTAGTGACCACAAATGCTCCAGTTCAGTTCACAGCTGACGACTTCGAAAGAGACGACTTGCTTGATTAGCTGTTTTATTTTTTTGCTTTGAACAATAATGTTATGAGAGCTATTTGAATGATTGAAGTATGAATAAATGAAAATTTATTTCTGAAATAAAATGTTCTAATATGATTCATCTTTTAATATATGAACTGCTCTCTTAACTGCATAGTAGAAAATAAATAAACACATACGATCCTTCAATACAAATGCTATTTTCATAGCATATGAAAGCCTAATAAATATAATATCAGGGCCATATTGAAGGTTCTGGAAACGCGACATTGTTGCTCCCAAATGACATAGAAATAAAAATAAAGGATGCACTCTTCTCTCCGAATTCCAATAGAAACTTTCTAAGTTTCAAGGACATCCGTTTAAACGGATTCCATCTGGAAATAGCAAATGTAAACGAAAAATAAATTCTGTATGTAACGTCTCAAGAAAAGGAGTAAAATCCATACTTGAACGTTTTGAGA
This sequence comes from Scilla litardierei, assembly GCA_030789695.1. NCBI lineage: Eukaryota > Viridiplantae > Streptophyta > Magnoliopsida > Asparagales > Asparagaceae > Scilla > Scilla litardierei. The sequence goes on from CM061142.1 coordinate 37,427,090, forward strand.
GCCTTTCATCATGCCTCTACCATACAAAGATTCGGAGTGAGGGAGCTAATTTAATGGAGCACCTGAAGTGCCCGGCATCAGCCAAGTTTTTACTTTGGCATGATAAACTTGGCCACCCTGGATCAGTGATGATGCACTTCATTTTATCTCAATCCTATGGGCATGACTCGGAGAACCAGAAGATTCTTCAGAAGGAAGAATTCCCTCGCATCCTTTGCTATAAGGAAAAACTAATTACAATGCCATCTCTACTAAAAATTGACAAAGAATCTCCACGCTTCCTTAAAAGAATATAAGGAGATAGATATGGATAGATCCGCCCCCTAGTGGGCTATTTTGGTACTTTATGATACTGATAAATTCATCCAAAAAATATTCATAGGTGTCTCTACTATCGACCTGCAACCTAGCTTTTCCAAAGCTATTGGCACAAATAATAATATTGCGGGCACATTTTCCAGACAATCAAATAAAGAAAATACGTCTGGTTAATATTGGGAAATTTACCTCCCAGTCATTTCAAGAGTACTGCCTAGCAATGTGAATTGAAATTGAACATCCAATGCCACATGTTCATACCCAAAACGGGTTGGCAGAGTCAATGATAAAAAGACTCCAATGGATTGCACGTCCATTATTAATGAAATCCCAGTTACTGGTGTATGCATGGGGACATGCAATTTTGCATGCTGCATCGTTAATAAAAATAAGACCATCTAAAGGTCAGAGTCTCTCTCCAATGCAACTTGCATATGAAATACCACCGAACATATCTCAATGGAGAATCTTCGGTTGCGCATTTTATATCCCCATTGCACCACCACGAGGACAAAATTGGCTCCTCAATGTCGCATAGGTATCTATGTAGGGTTTGAGTCATCCACAATTTTAAGATATCTAGAAACCCCAAACGGGTGATGCATTTAAGGCACGTCTTGAAGACTGTGAATTTGATGAGATGAGTTTCCCCAAATTGGGCCCAGATACTGAAAAATCTAGAGCGAATCAAATTATATCGTGTGATACAAAAACTATGACCCACCATGATCAGGTAACAAAACAATGTAAAGATGAGATCCTGACTGGCATCCACATACAGAACACTGTTCACTAGGTACCGGACTCATTTACTGACAACCAGAAGATTGTCAGATCACACATCCCTGCTGCAAATACTCCAGCTAGGATTGACATCCCCGAGAATGGATGCAATCCACCAGCAGCAGAAGTGGCTGTCCCTCAACAGAAAAGAGGCAGACCATTAGGCTCCAAGGACAGACATCCAAGAAAGAAAGAAAGAAAATCCTGGAGACCTTGAGACAATACAACCACATGACAATGAGCTCATATCCATACTCTCACCCTTTCCGAAATCCACTGCAGAGGAAATGCCGGGAAAAACTAAAATGAAAGTAAATGTTTTACGTACTGGGGAGGTGTTGGACAGAAAGAACATAATTGTCGACAATATATTCACGTATCATATTGCCACATATATCGCAAAAGCGATGATATTTATACAATATCGTTCCAGACTCCATTGCTAAAATGCAAACGTAGAGATTGGCCAAATATGTAACGAGGTAGTAAAAGATGAGCTGGACTCGCTTATGAAACGTGAAGTGTTCGGACCTAAAGTCCAGACACCAAAAAGTGTCAAACTTGTAGGTAAAATAAGTATTGCACACAAAAGAAAAAATAAGTACAAAACCTTACGATATAAAGTACAACCTATAACTCAAGGATATTTTCGCTGAAACTGGGGAATAAACAAATTAAAAATGAGCGTAACTCATATATAAATGATGCAGCAGATTCCCTAAGTTATCCAATACGAATACCTTACGATTTGGCAAAGGAAATTTTGGATATGCTACTATTGGATGTTGTGACAACATACCCTTCTGGATATCTTGGTAAAGATAAATTCCACATTTCCTTAAAATGCCCTAATAGACTTCGGGACGTTTATTCTATTGAAGAAGAATGTGGTATAATAGACTTAGTGAATTCCTTGTACAATAAGGATTCAACAATAATGAAGTCTGCCCTTGCATCTTTAAAAGAGCAAAGGGAAAAGGATTATTCATAATAGCAGTCTACGTAGACATCTGAACCTCATTTGATCTCCTGAAGAGATCGCTAAGATATCTGTAAGCCTAACAAAAGAATTCGAAATGAAAGACCGAGGTAAAACGAAATTCTTCATTGGCTTACAGATTGAACATTTAAAAGACGGAATCCTAATACATCAAATCACATATACAAAGAAAATGATGCAAAGGTTTCATATGGACCAATGTCATCCACTGATACACCTATGGTGGTACGATCTCTGGATGCACATAAAGACCCCTTCCGGTCGCTGGAAGAGGGGGATGATATACTTGGTTCAGAAGTCCCTTATCTGAGTGCTATTGGAGCACTCCTATATCTGGCCAACTTCATGCGTTTCGATATACGTTTGCAGTAAATTTACTAGCCAAATACAGTACAGCGCCTACACAACGTCACTGGACCGGGGTTAATCACCTTCTGCGCTACCTTTAAGGGTCAACAGAATTTGGACTCTTTTACAAAAAATGGATTATCCTCCATACTTATTGGTTATGCTGATGCAGGTTACAGGTCTGATCCCCACAATGCAAAGTCACAGACAGGGTACGTGGTTACTTATGGTGGGACATCCATTTCCTGAAGATCCGTCAAGTAGACCATGACGGCGACCTCATCCAATCACTCAGAGATCATCGTCATCCATGAAGCGAGCAAAGAATGTGTCTGGCTACGGTCAGTTGTAAATCACATCCTGGTGACGACCGGATTGAAGACTGTGGACCTTGAACCTACTACTATGTTCGAGGACAATGCAACAACCCTCGTGTGTAAATACTAGTAGCCATTAAGTTAGCCCTAGTTCTTTGTACATGCATATGCCAATTTACTAGAACGGAGAGATGTGCACTTATGCGCCTAAATTTGTAATTTATACCCATAATAATAACCATTGGCTTGTAATGTTTTTTAATATTAAAAACCCCATGTGGAATGGCAACCATGTAATTAAGAGACCAAGATTAGGGGCTTTAGTGAGGGGCAATATATAATGGCAAACTTGTTAATAAAACCAAAAATGAAGGGCAATTATGAAGTGATGGGGAGCCATGTCAAACTTGTAATAATGGGAAGTTTAGGAGGTAACTCTCAATTAATAATACAAACAAAAAACAAGAAAGAAAACCCCAACCTTCTACACGCTTCTCTCCCTTTCTTTTTCTTTCTTTATTTCATTTTTGTCATCTCTTTTCCTCTTGCTTTGGTTGGGCCGAAATTTCAAGAGCCAAAAAACCAAACAAAAGAGAAGGGAGAGAGAAAGGAGAAGAAGAGGAGGAGGAGGAGAAAGAGGAGGAGGAGCAAGGAGAAGACCCTCCCCCCCCCCCCCCCCCCCCCCCCCCCCCCACCAAAAAAAAAAAAACCTTCAAGCCATAGAAGCTCATTTAAAATTCTAACTATGTAGGAACTCTTAAACTCTTCTTCTTCTTGTAGATAAAGAAATGCTTGGATGTTTAAGCTTCTCTTGAAAATTTGGGATGAGTGTTGTAGAATAATGTTGAATTTTGCATGCTTGACTATTTTCTTTAATGTGATGTTTAAGCTTCTCTTGAAAATTTGGGATGAGTGTTGTAGAATAAGGTTGAATTTTACATGCTTGACTATTTTCCTTAATGTGATGATGGGATTAGGTTCAAGTTTATGTTTTTAGTAGTTAATATTCAAGAAAGATAGTAGTTTTGTATGAAAGTTGACATTTTTAGTTTGTTTGTTTAATAAAAATGCCTCATTTGTTAAAAAAGATTTCATTTTTGTTAAAAGATCACATTTTTATTGAAACCCTAGTCTAGATAAGCCCTCACATGAACTCCTCCACCAAACCCACCATGGTTGAACTCAAATTTCCATTTTGTAAAAGACTTTATTCACTCATTTTCACAAAAGTCTCAATTGAATAACATGCCTTCAATACTACTTCTCTTTTTCACTAAAAAGAGCATTTTTCAAAGAGGGTTTTATTTTCAAGTTTTTAATTTCTTCACCAAAGTTTCATTTACTCTAAGAACTTCATACAAGTGGGCTTAATGAAAAATCCTACAAGGTTCTAACATGGTTTTCCTCCCCAAAAAAATTAAGCTTTAATACTAATTCCTACAAAAGATTTTGGTTTTCTAATAGCCTTTTCATTTAGTATCCTAATGGAGAAATCCCACTTAATTATATTAAACCGAACCACTAAAACCTCCCCTTATGGGCAAACTCCTATATGCCACCTTTTAAAAAGCTTGCCTCCTAAGCATAACTCAATATGTAAATCTTAGGTTCTTCCATTTTAACGGCATGAGAACTCTTGCTAAATAAGTTCCTTGTTGCCCATGGCTTGATGTAGTTAAGGGTGCTCATTGTTGCTCATTTCAATGCAATAGTTGTTTAAAGAGGCCGTATGTTGGAAATGTTACTTTGTGTTGCAAGTTTTGGATTTGGGTGTTTGGTTGCTTATACATTTGAAACATGTAAGTTCATGTTTATATTTCTGTTTATGGATAACTTGCAATTATGTTGCTTGAAGAGGTTGTGTTGGAGATACTACTTCATGTTGGAAATACAAATTTATGCAAATTGGATGTGAATGTTATGGCTTATGAAACATGAAAGATTATGTTTATGGAAATTTGGTGAAAAAGAATGCATTTGACACCATGTTGCAAGATAAATAGTTTAGGATTAAAGGCTAGTTAAAAGAAAACCTAGGGTTGTCTCATTCCACTTGAGGTGGGTGAGTGCCCTAGGAGGGTTGGGGGAAACCAAGGTAACGAGCGGGCATGCGGGGATGGATAGCTGAGTTATGGACCACTTTTGACGAGTCCTCAGAGGCAGGGAATAGGTTGGGTTGTGTTGAGTTGGATGTGTTGGTGAACGGCTTCTTTCGTAAGAGCTTGTCTCGGGAAGTCGTAGCATTCCACCCACCTTACCGGGTGAGGTCAAGTCCCCGATGTCTCACCTGTTACTTAGGTTTCCAATTCATGCATGAAAACCTAACATATAACAATTAGAAAAATTTGTGACCCTTGAATGTGATGCCTTTCTTTGATTGTGCACCATGATTAGAGTAGTAGAGTTGTGGAGTTCCTACTGGGCACGATGTGACGTGTCTCCTCCCCCCACAAGTACAGGTATCAGTCTTCAGGTGACGAGACCGAGGACAGAGACCCGGAGGGCGGCTCGTCTCCGCAGGGACTGTAGAGACTATAGATAGTGTGGGTCTGGTAGTGCAGTCTAGGGGTGGGTGTGAGATGAGAGTAGTGTTTTGTACCCATGTTCCCCTTGTACCCCGTGGGTTGAGTTGTACTTTGGTAGGGGCTGTAGCTATTCTAGGTTGTGCAGTGGACTTGTATAGTACTAGTTGTGTAGATATAGTGCTCTGTGGCGTTGGGATGTTTTGACTGTCGTGCTTTACTTTGCTGCATGTGTTGTTGTACCTTGTACTTTCCTGTTGTGTTGGAACTGTACCTTTTTTAGTTCGTACCTTTACTGCATGTGTTTCCTCAGGGTTTGCAGTGGCCGTCGAAATGTACGGTGTACACATTAGCGCTTAGTATTTTAATACCGCGGCTTGACGCGCCGACCCTCTCTATTTTGAGTAGCGGGGCGTGACAGACAATGCATCGCTCAGTTACGAGGTGGCTACATCATAGGCGACAGAATGAAGCATATTTCCCCTAAATTCTTCTGGACGCATGAGTTACAAAGAGATGGCGAGATCGACGTCAGACTAGTACAATCATGTGACAACCTGGCAGACTTGTTCACTAAATCTCATACTGCTACCTTTCGGAAGTTTGTACAGAAAATTGGTATGAGGTGACTAAGAGATATGAAAGTCTGAGTGCTTGCACATATCAGGGGGAGTTAGAGAGCGTTTGTACTCTTTTTCCTTAACTATGGTTTTTCACACAGGGTTTTCCATAGCCAAAAGTTTTAACGAGGCAAACCTCATTAACTTAGGATCCTGAAGTATCCACCACATGTGAGACTCATATAAAACCTAAAATCATGAAGTATTCATGAGCAGAGTCCACACCTATGGCTGGATAAGGGGAGTGTTGTAAACGGATGTTGACGAGTATTTATATTAGAATTACGTCGTATCCATATGATAAGATCGTATATATTGTAATCCTATCCGTGTACGCTCTTCCATCCACTATAAATAAAGGACTGTTGTCTCCTCCCCAGATTGATGATTCATAACAGTTTCACTGATATAACGTAACACATTATGACCTTAATACAAGTCACTAAATTTTTGCGAGCTATCTAAAAGAACAATATTGTTGAAATAATTTGATGAATATATGTGAATACAAAATATTTCATCCAAATAGACCAATCAATCTGGGCTTGTCCTCGTCTAGCCCAACCCAAATATAGTAAAATCAATTAGGGAAGAGCCCATCACCCAAGGGTTCCGTTTCGAACAGAAGATCGATTTGTTTATTCAATCCAACATGGCCATCTTGATTGGTATGGTCGAAACAAAATTTGAAATTCAGACTTGGTTGGGATGCACCAAGTTCGTGCAGTAGTGCAAGGCACGGACGCCGCTCAAAGGCCCAGCAGCAAGCTACCGTCAGTGGACCTTCCCCCTACAAAAATTAATTTAATATCATAGTAGGCCAATCGTCCACATATCAGATATTAAACTGATAAGAACAGATACTATACTTGATCTTAGCCAAAAGGCCGAGAAAGATATGAGTTGGAAACAGAGCCCACATGCTTCTTATATATCCGCTTGTTATCTACTGCTTCTTTAAAGCATCCGATGTGGGACTAAGTTCTGCGGCAATCAGCCATTCACTGGATTTTTTTTTGCATCGCACTTGAGTTTGAGAAGGCCTAACTAGGCGGACCGGTTCAAATAGCCCTGATGACCAACACCTCTTGCTAGATTGTCAACCCAAACTTTGAAATACAATGTCTTGATTCTATCTGGGTTAAACTGGGCCTTTATCTTACGAGCAATTAGGACCCAACTTTGAATGTAGAGTTGGGCTTTAAGTTTTTATATTACTGTTAGAAATTAGATTACACCACACCACCAATACATTTTAAATAAACCGGGGTAAAAACAGAAATTTCAAAATAGTTAAAGCAAGGCAAAGATTTACAGTATAATATGTTTCACTAATTTAGCGAGCATCTGCAAATTAAAAGGACCCTGTTGAGATCAGCTGGTTAATGATCAAATTTCCTTGTTATCTAGCTCACACAACTCGTCCATTGTTATTTTTTCGACGATCGAATCCGTTCATTTTTATTTTCTCATTCTAAAATGACAAACCACTAACTAGAATGAGCCCAAGGAGATTGGCAGTTCATTTAACAGCCGTTCAAAAATGTTCTCTAAGCGCAAATCGACCAAAATCTATTGGTTTCACATGAAAATTGCTAATTTGAGGATTTAGAACATGATGATTAAAATTAGCGAATTGATCATCAGAAAAATAAGGAGGTTGTGTTTTTAACACTAGTTAAAGGTAAAAGAGACATGGTGCTCGTCATGGAGAAAATTTATTTACTGACCAGCCAACGCCAACTATCACAAATTAAAATGCACACTTTTTGCACCAAGATCTGGAAAAAAAAATACCAAATGATGGCCTTAATACAAGCCACCATATTTTTTGCGGGCTGGGCCAACTTAGTTTTCTTTTAATCCTTCGGGAAGCATGGCAACACGTGCATGCTGAGGCCCAGCCATCAGGGTTCTAACCGTGGTGGCCCACAAAAAAGCGGGGGTGATGCCAATTGGACTACATTGTGTGGGTGCATGGGACAAGTGGTATCAAAGCTAGACCTCTAACTTAGATAATGTGGATTTGAGGCCCTCTCGTGTCGAGTAGATGTTACATGAGAGCTACCAAGGTGGTGCCATACTGATCCGAATACCATGTGGAGTTGAGATCTCGAGTATTCTTTGGACTTCACGTAAGGCGTCCATGTGCAGTAAAGATGTGACTCGATCGAGCAGTGTCACACCCATATGTGGCTCTTTTAGACAGGTGAGTTTCACGTGTGTCCTCTTCCACACATGAAGTTGATGTGAAACGTGTCTCGAGTCCACACAGGTTCAAGTGAGCTCCCAAGTCGAGTATGGGATTGGCTCGATGAGCATGGTGAACTAATCAAAGTTGATTAGTCAATGGGTGACAATGTGAGACTAATTTTGGGGTGTAGCAAACATAATCCCACATTAGCTAAACAAGGGGATTGAGAGTGGAATAATATGGAACTGAATCTCCATTGGTATAAGACAGTTTGGAAAGACCCAAGAACAAAACCATGTGTGCCTTATGAAAGCCCAACATGGACAATATCATACCAGTGTGTGTGATAAATTGTGCGCCCAAATTTGTACCCCAACAATGTAAAGTTGTATCAATCGTTAGATGTGAAACATAAATTTATAAATCTAAATATCTATATAATAATTTGGTTATTTATTCTCAATTTGTACACTTAAATTATATATTATTGGAGTCTCCCCAAAGTAGTTTCCAAGAATTCTTAACTTAATCCGAGTTCAACAGTGAGATAGATTGGTTCCATAAATCTTACCAAAAGCTCAATATAAATCATTGTCCATTTGGTTATTTATTTTCAATCAGTACGTTAAAATTTATATAATATTGAATTCTCTCGAAGCCTACGATTTAAGCTTAGTCAGAGTTATACGGTAAACGATAAAGCACGATAAAGCAAAAAATACAACATATTGCACAAAAATTTCCGCCTGCGGCCTTGCCTAGATCGGGTGAGGCTTATGGCACAAAAAAGGATTTGCAGTTAGTTTCTCACATAGAATTCCATATATTGGTGCAACAAAAATAGACGGAATATGAAAGTGGTTTTCTTGCCAACGAGCAATAGCTCAAATGACATTCTCTCCTTTTTTCCTTCCTGGGAGACACAAGATCGAAACCCAACCGACGCACGATTTACTGTTTCCGAAGTATTAAAAAAAGGTTTTATTCTCATAAAATGTGGCGTTCGATATAGATCATGATGGGAGACCTAGATGAGAAGTAGGCAGTTTGGGCATAACAGATACCAATCACCCAATTTTAACATAATATTCGAATTCCAAAGGACTGCAGGTATCTTCCGATGAATAAAAACATGAATACTAATCCGTTTCACACACAAATTTATTATGCATGGTCCTCGGGATTTCCTAGGGTTATACACAACGCACGGTTTTGCTCTGAAAAGATGTATGACAAACAACATGGCTTCCAAAAGTTTGGAGATTACTCGGATTGTTTGAGAGATGGCTGACCAGAAGATAGCCTCTCGCGTCTTGCTTTATCAGCTTTCTCCATGTAATCTTGATGGGACTGGTGCTTTGATCCTGTAGGAACATGCAAAAATTTGTAATGCCATAGAAAGTAAACAATGAAATAAATTTGCATGTCAAAAGTTAAATCCATTGGATAGCAAAAGTTCTAAATTTGTAAGCAATGTGATATAAAAGCATAGGCAATCTACCGATACTATTTTAAGACATTTGCCCGGAAACATCAATCAATTTCTCAGTTCATTCAACAGCAAAATTGTGGCCCTGTGGGAATAACATGAACCGCTACTTATCCTTCAATATCTAATAAAAGCACACTTCAATGCAACTATTACGAATGTTGATTAGGTCCAGTTCAAGACTGTCGAGGTCTAGGTTACACCCAAATTCTAACCCAACCCATAAGTATTCCCTGTATGATTCAAATGTCTCGGTCACTAATAGGCTTTGTGACTGAAGGATGAAGAAAACTAATAGCGTTCATCACACAAGTGTAATCTCAGCATGTGCACCAAAGGGGCTCTATACACATATTCTTCATCATATCAATGATGAAAGGATGAGTCATCATAGTATATGATCCGCTATCAAAACAACTCGCCAAAACTTTGCCCAGGGTTAAAGCAGAAAAGGTGAAGTCAAGGACAGACACATGGCCAACAGTACTAGGTAATTGTTGAGTTTACTTCTGAACCGAAAGTTACCCGCTGATCATCTATGGCTTGAGGATTTTTATTAGGGAGTTTAGCACATTTATCCGTACACTTTAATTATATAACATATGTATCATTGCATTATCGATAGTTTTATACATATACTCTTGTTTTTAAACTACGTTGTATTTTTACCCTTCGGTCAAAGAAGAACCAACGGAATCCTAATTTCTATGATTTAAGAAAAATCTAATCATACAGAACCTAACAAAGGCTAATCGACATAATTTGTAGAACAGATCTACCCATTAAAATAAATGAGTCACTAAGCAAGGTAGAATGCCCAATTTCTTTTCTTTGTTAATTTCCAATCCCCTCAGTGTTAACGATATGTCACTCCAATCCCCTTTCATCCGTTCCTCTTCCTTTTTGATATAGTTTAATAAGATGAGTTCCTGTGATTGATAATCTAGTTTTTACTAATATGAGTTCATTTTTTCACATTAGAGAATTGTTGCTTTCTAATATACAAAATCCCAATTTGGATGGATGTATTTCATTGAAGCATGAAGCGGGGCTTAAGGATGAAAGGTAGCAAATGGTACAGAGGCCATATTGTTTCCATCAAAAAAGGGCTTAATTTATGAAAACCAACCTAAATTATCCACGGAATTAATAATACTAACCATTACTTTAGAAATTCATCACCCCCCCCCCCCCCCCCCCCCAAAAAAAAAATAATAATAAACACTTTGAAATTTTATCAAAACCCTCCTCATCTTTTAGAAGTATAAGGTAGTCAACTCAAATTTTAAGTTAGTTTCTATAAATACTTGTAAAGTTCATGAAAATTTTGGTTAATAATAGTAAAGTTAGGATAGTTTTAATGAAAAGCTGCTGAGTAGGTTTTGTGAATGGTCAAAATTATTTCGAAAGATAATTGTAGTTTTACTAAATGCGGGATAGTTTATGGTCTCAAAGAAGGGCTAACATTACGATTATTACTGTTATTATTTTTTGACAAAAGAATAAGGGTATTACCGAGACCCTTCGGTCACCAGACTATGGTGATGTGAATCAATCGGATACCGTGAATAAATAGGGGGTTTGGGGATTCGTGTCTTGTTTTTAAGCATCTCCACAAATCACATATTAGGGTCTGCTGACCCGTGAGTTTGAAAATAATTACTCGAGAATGAAGGTTTGTCTTGAGCTATTGCCTACGTAAAATGTTATACAAGGGGCAATTTCATCCCCAAGTCATTATGATCACCATCAATTAGGCATATAACAACAAATTGATACATTTACAAACCAAGTTGAAAATAAAATGGCATACATAAATTATATAAAAGGCAAGATGAAATATATATAATTGATAAAATTTAAGGATATATAAGCTAAAAATATTTTTTATAATTCCATAATATATGTGGTTCGGGTTTGGGTTTCGAACAAAGTACCCACAACTGGTTTAGGTTTCAGAGGATTATACTTTTCTCCAAGAGGATTGTATGGTATTTACATTTTCCATATTGACCATAATGGTGAGAATAATCTTTTAGGAAAGCTGATTTGTGTGTGAAATATCCAATGATGGCCAAGTTAAGCTAAATCTATGTCACGGAACTGGTGATTTGCAAAATGAAGAAAGAAGAAATCCTGAAGGTATTTCAATTGAAGAGAAGCTAAGTGCAATTGATTAAATGCGAAAGAACAAAGTGCACCATGAAGATTCTTGATGGGAACACAACGATATTGCGTTGATCTAGAGTTTTGTGGTGAGGATATTGAGAAATTAGGGAAGAACTAATCTAAAGTTTGATAATTAAGGGATTAGGGATAGATAGATTAAGATGTGGTTCGATCCGCAAGCCCAAATTCACACACCCACTCTAGACACCTCACATACAAACAAATTTTAATGGAATATCATGGTTTATCACAAACCACTAATAAATCAAATTATTCTTTCATTACATTAATCACTCACCTCTAAGAGGGTTCTACAATAATTATTTATAGCCTACGGCTACTTGCATCAGTGTGTTAAACATCGACCAATACGACCGATATATCAATGTTGACGGTCAAACCATACGATATGACCTTCTAGGTTAGGTTTTAAAATTCGACCCGCTATCATGTCATCTCAACTAATAGGACCAATATATCGATGAGATATAAGTAGATATTGCAAAAAAGTTCTCAAGTTGGTATGTACTTTACTTTCTAATATTATGTAATTATATATAATTATTGTTATATAAACATTAGCATATTTGATCTGTGTTTTATTTTCTATTATATAATGTTGTTTAATCATTGTAATATTGGATGTGTTTTATTTTCACATTCTAGTTTTTATATTGACATATTTTACATTTCCACTGTTATGTAAACATATTTCATATTTCTTGGAATCTTATTGTCTTATTCTAGTCCACTCATTATTTGACATAATTCTATTCAACTTGCTATGTCACCTAATGTGGACATATTTAACATAATTTTCTTGACACATGTTGACAAATTGAACATTATGTTGACATATTTGACATAATTCTATTCCACCCGTTATGTTGAAATATTTCACATTTCATAGAATTTTAATTTTTTGTGAATGTTTTTTGTTTTTGTGCAAGTTATGCTAAAGATTTTTTTTGCATTCATCCGATAACACATCAGTAGCAATCTAATTAATTAGATGCAAATATAAGGTAAGTCACTTTTACTGTCAAAATTTTTTATACACTATCTATTTATGATATATTTTATTGCTTTATAAGAAAATATATTAATGGTTAATTTTAGTACGTCATTATGATGTTTGTTTGATCCTAATAATAATAATTTGGTGGTATAGTTAAATATAAATATTTAATATATTATAATTCTTTAGTTATTAAGATTTGTGCATTTGTAATGTCTTATATAAGCAACCTGATATTAACATGAATCATTTGTATGTATGATATCCACTATCTAATATGAAAATCAACCATGCGATATGATCCCAATGTCCGATGTTAAAATATTGATGTGCACCACACAAGCAAATAAAATCAATTCAAATTATATATAAGAGGCTTTAGAAGCCCAATAGATCTCCGTGCGCTGCACACGTACAATTATTTGAAATAGCTGAAATAAATATAAAAAAGATTGAAAACTAGGCTCTCTTGCTGGATCTTCGGAAATATGTACAACTTAGCTCCTAAAGAAATATAGCACTTACCTTTAACCTACCCCACATCAAACTTCATTAGTTGGAGAAAACTAATCCTTAAATTGTAAATTAAGCAGTATGAAGAAAGCCAAGTGATCATCTTAAGGAGAATGTTCCAATAGCAAAGAAATAACCAAAAAACAAACTTGATGGTAAGTAGGTGGCGGAAAGTATTTTGCATCGGGATGTAAAGTTGGAACGGACTTTGTTTAGGGACCATCTCAAACTATAACTCGAACTCTAGGTTTGGCTTATCTCTGACTTTAGCTTGAATTTGGACTCTGCATGGGATCAAACTTGAGCTCTACCTCCAATTCTAGCTCAGTCTCTTGCTTTAGCTCGATACCTAGTATTGGCTTTAGAAGAGGCTCCTGTTTTGGCTTTGCTTGCTCCTCTAGATTACAATCTCATTCCTTCCTAACATCTCAAAACGTTTGTTAAATACTTCATCGATAATGTTTCTAATGACTTGAGCCTTGGTTCTGCTTGCCAGCCATAATGTTTCTTAAGAATTTGACGGAAAATCCATGCAAAACAACCATAAAAATAGCTCAAATAACCCAAATGCTCAAATGGATCGCTTTGCTGCTCAAGCAACACAATGCTGGGAATCGACCTCTGAATTAATATGTTGAACAATAGCTTTCTTTATAAGCCTTGGACTAGCTCAATCTAAACTATATTCCGTCGCTTAACTTGGCTGAGTCGGTCTGTATTGGGTCAGCTTCAGTCGGGTTGCTTCAGCTAATATGGTTGAGATGAAGCTAACGTGATCGGCTTCGGGTTGAATCAAATTGGTCTGATCGAGCTGACGTTGACTCGGATAGTGTTTTAGCCGATCGAACTTGCGCAAGACGCTTACAGTCACAAATTTTCACCACCAGCAGTTGACAACGATGATAATGGGGTGAAACCGTTAGGCGAACGCCACGATAAGTGTGCAATGTGGTAATGAACAATGTCAGAGGATGACGTTGGGATTAATGCAATGACGACGATGATATAGCTGTTTGAATTTGAAATCAATGTCATCGAATTCATTTCGTAGAATTAACAACACGCCACCTTTGATACAACAAAATCAATAAGAGAGGAGATGAAGGCAGTGGACTGGATCTTGAGTAACGACGGTATCGTGGATGTAAAAGAGCCCGATGGTGGTTGCAAGTAGCGATAGATGTGACAATTAGGCGTAGCGATATCTCAACGATGATCAGGATTTTATACTTTTTTCAAACTAAAACCAAAGAAAGAAAGAAACAAAGTGGGATCTATTCAATCTGATATCAGTTGATGGACACATGAAAGTGTTGTTCTAATGTTTTGTAGTGAGACTTAAGCAATTAAGGAAGAGCTAATTTAGGATTGATAATAGAAGAGATAAAGATAAGTGGCTTAAATATCATCTGATATGGCCGATATATCGGTTGATATATCTGTATCAAATCTAATACGATTTGATACTGATATATATGTCGGATTTTAAAAACCCACCACTGCCTTGAACTGACCGATTCGGCCGATATATCGGGCCGATATAGGCTGACTCTGTGCTTAGTGTTTTAAACATGTTTGGATCGATTCAATAACGATATTGTTCTGAGAAAAAATTTCGGGTTAAGAAATATTATTTCGATGAAGACATTGTTTTGAGAAAATAATAAATATTATTGGGTTGAAAAATATTATTTCAATGATAACATTGTTCTAAGAAAATTGTAAGATATACTTATGTGTACATAGATGATTATAAAACGAAAATTGATTCCAATAAATCTTTGTAGTTAAGTTTTGGAACACGCTATAAAACTATGTTTATGTTATTGCCTTATTGAAGATATAACATCGGGATTGGTTGGGTTCATTCACTTGGATAGTAGGATTATTAGATTATTTAATAATAGATATTATATCAGTTTTGGGTTGACATGGATACTATGGATAATGTCCCTTACCAGCTACCGCATAGGCCAGATTCTTGACAATAAAAATTGACACAAAGATGTTGTCTTTGAGCTATACATAGAGACGCCTCCTGATTCCTGGATATATGATATGTACCATGTAAATCCCATAATTTTTAAGATTCATGAGTCATGACATGATATGTTTTAATATTTTAAAATTTTTGTATCTTAAATTTTAATTTAATAATTTTTCAATGTTTTTTGCTCTTTGATAGTAGATATCAAAAATGTTTTTAGGAGCGTCTAACAAGATATCATCTGCCACCACAAGAACAATTTTTTGTGATAGAGAGAAGATGTAGTCCAATAAAGTGAAGTGCAAGTTTTGTGCTCATGTCATGTGCGGTATTAGTCATTTTAAGACACCTCTTGCTGGAAAGAGAGGAAATTGTATTCCTTGCACAAAAGTTTTGGAGGAGATTAGGTTAAAGGCAACTGAGGCATTAAAAGCCACCATCATCGAAAGATATCAAGAAAGCAAAGATTCAAGATTTTAGAGATGAAGTGGTCATTGGAGACAAGAAAGTTGAAGTGGATTCCTCACATGATATTAACTATGGTCCTGAAAGTCTAAGGTTCAAAAAACATATAGACAAACATACACATGTTCAATATATGAGAAAGTTGGACCAGCTGGGGAAGGATAAAGAAAAGCGGGGTGCAAATCACTCTTAACAAATATTGGAAGAAGGTAAGAGAAGACGCGTGTGAGTAGATCGTACGATGTATTTTTGAGATCGTACGATGTATTTTTGAGACAAGATCACTATTTGCTATGGTGGATCACTCTTCTTTTGACCAGATGTTAAAAGCAGTTGGTAAATATAGACCGAATTTTCAATGTCCTACATCTTATGACATAGCTGAGAAGTATTTTACTAATGAAGTAGCTTCTAAGAAGAAGTTGGAATCTTTTCTCGAGACTTATAGACTGTATGGTTGTAGTCTTATAACGGATTGTTGGACTGATCGGATGGGTAGAAACATAATGAATATTGTCATTCATGCTTATGCAGGAACGATGTTCTGTGATTCAAACACATCTAATGAATATATGCAACAATTGAAAAGTTGACAGAACAATCTGTCGTGCAAATAGTGACCAATACATCTAACAATATGGATGTAGGGAAATTGTTAGCTACGAGACGACCATCTATTTTCTGGACTTCATATGTTGCACAAACAATGAATTTGTAATTACAAGTTATTCAAAAGATCAAGCCTATCTGAAATGCTATTTTAGATGATAGAGATATCATTGTCTACATGCATACTCATACTATCGTTATTGATATGATGAGGGAGAAGATAAGTGTCAATCTTGTTAGGCCCGAGGTTACTCGCTTTGTTACAACATTTTTATCATTTTAAAACGTGCAAGAGAAAAAGTCCAAATTGAAGTCTTTTGTGAATTCCACTGAATGGGATGAGTTAAAGTTCTCTAGGATTGCTCAAGCAAAAAGAATAAAAATCAAATATCTAATCTAATTTGGTTCATCTATTACCACAGTTAACTAACTAATTGATGTTTTTGATTAACTTCGTACTATCTAGGTCCATAACATCTGCAATAGCCATTCATTTTGGAAGAACATTACACTCGCATTGAACATTTTTAAGCCAATCGTCAACGTTCTTGAGAGGACAGATAGAGACACTCCATCAAAGTGGCGGTTATATGGAGACTTGGAGATCGTGTTGAATTTGAAGCATGATGAGAAAAAATTCAAGTCAATCTCCTTTCTAATTGATAAAAAATGGAATGACAAGATTAAGACTCATTTGCATATGATTTGCATATGACATGTCATTTGTTGAACCCGTATTTTTATTACCAAAGACAGAACGCTATTGATAGAGATGATGCTTTTACAGATAGATTCATAGAGTGCATGTTAGGGATGTATGCCTATGATCCTGAGATGCAAAGACAAAATTAGCTTCCATTTGTCTTTTATCAAAATCAAAGCGGATCTTTTGGAAGGGACATAGTGCAAAAGCAAGCTAAAAATCCTTCACTTGATCTAGATATAACTAATATACTAAGATTAATTTCCAGTTATAGTAGTTTTTAATATGTTAAAGTTTAAACTAACTAAAAGAAATTTGAATTTGGTTTTTTATTTTTAATTAATTGGTCGCTATTACATGGTAACACGGCTCCTAATTTGAAGATGATGGCAATGAAGATTTTGGGATTAACCACTAACTCAAGTGGATGCAAAAAAAATTGGGGTATTTTTAAGATAAATTTTAGAAAATATTTGTCTTTTATATCATCATATACTTATTTTTTATGATGGCTGATTGGTTATTCATTAACGGAGTCACATGAAAAGAAGGAATAGACTAAGTACAGATAAATTGAAAGACTTATTCTATGTCAAATTCAATGCTCAACTGAAAGAAAGATTTGGTAGCAAAAACAATAATATCCTATCTGCTCGTTCTAAATGGAGGGCAAGGTGGCTGAGTGGATGGCTCTTCAAAAATCAGTTGATACTTATGTTGCTTTAGGTGATGAAGATGGTGACGTGGAGAAAGGTTGACATAGCGACAAGTTGAAGACGCGATAGGGGCTGATCCAACACAAATAGCTAGCAAACAGTTCAAGACTTCAAAGAAAGGAAAAGCCATCGCATCATCATCAAAAGGAAAGGTGAATGGAAAGAAGCAAATGCTTGAGGAGAATGAAGCTTTAGGTTCTTTATTTGATTCCTCAGATGATTGCTCTGCATCGGAGGCAAAAGATGTTGAAGCACAAATATAAGAGACGAGTGAGCGTGTTAAAGAATGTGGGGTAAGTCACTCTTTTTGGTATTCCTTTAATTCATTTTCTATTCATGCAGTATTTTAAAATGTTAATATTTTGTTAATTTGTAGTCATACATAATATGTTAGCAATAATGGTTAATTAATGCGTTATTGTAATTTTATTTGATCCTATTGATGATATTTTGGTAATATAAACAAATATGAATATTTATGATATTATAAATACTCTTTATGTAATAAAATTTGTATATTTATATTGTCCGATTTGACCAACCCGATATTGATGTGTATCCCCGATAAATCCTCCGATATTAGATATATGAAAATTAACCACTCGATACGAGATACCGATATCTAATATTTAAACCCAGGATAAAGATAGGGTTCAAACATCACACCCATATAAATCCCACCCACTCTAGGCGCCTCACATGTAGACAGATTTTGATGGAATACAATGGTTTATCTCTAAGCACTACTAATTAAAATCATTCTTTCATTCATCAATTATTCATGTCTTAGAGTGACATAATGATTATTTTATAGCCTACAACCACATGCACCATGCTTACAAATAAAATCAAATCAAATAACATAAAAGAATGCTCTAGAAGCCCAACATATCTACATGCACCATATCCACAAATATTTAAAATAAGCTAAAATAAATCCAAAATGCTTGAATAGGAAGCTCTTTAGCTGAATCTTGAATAAGCACGAACTTCTTTAGCTGCAGGGAAATATAGCACCCGACAGTATCGTGTCCTACTTCAATTATACTTTATCAAAATGCGTACAGTTGAATCGACAATTTTGCTGACTACCATTTAAATAGATGAGTAGAAAATCTGGTGTTGGTGAAACATCAGGTTGGATAATCAATAAGTTATGTTAATGCATATGATGCACACAAAAGAAGGGTTCTTTTTTATATAGACCCGCAATCTTCCATATTTAGAGATTTGACCCCCTAAATATCTTTATAATTTGAAAAATACCCCCCCCAAATCGTCTCATGTTAAAATACACAGCTTCCCTTAGTTAAAAAGGAGTATTCTCTTCTTTGGTTTTAAGTGAGCTTTTTCTTTCAAAGTGACCGTTTACTTTCCTTTTTACTTTAAAGAATACCCCCTTCCGTTAGTTAAAATGAAATATTCACTTTTCTGGTCAAATGAGATTTTTCTTCCAAATTAACCTTTTACCCTCTTTCTACTTTAAAGCCCTTTCCCGTCTCTCCCATCATTTCTCTCAACAGCCACCTGATAATCCAAATCTACTGGGTTGCCCTGATCCCTCCATCATCTCTCATGTCCTTGGTCCTTCCTTGAGCCCTCACTCATAGAAATCACAATGGAAAGCCAAAACAATGTGTGTGTGTGTGTGTAAGAAAACAGGAGAAAAAATGTCATAGGGGGATTTTAATAAATGGTGATTAAATATCCCACTATCCTTTCATTTTTGGATGACTGGCATCATTCACGTAGATATACATGTTCAAAACATTGAAATAGATGAATATGAAGGCATTGCTACCAAGCCAACTCAAATGTAAGAACTTAATATATGTATATGACACATGGAATAATGCACAAAAGCCAATTGCATAAAATAAAACAACCACATTATCAAATGCGCACAACTGAATTAGAAATGCTAACTGATTAACAATTGAAACGGAATTGATATAGAATAATGGATTTGTTCTGTCAGCGCAGAAAATTTCTTTTACATTGTAGAACATTTTCATATGATTCTTGTTTTTTTTTCAAGTTTTGATGTGGGCATGATCTACACATACTAAAACCCCAACACATCAAAAATCAAGTAAACCCGGTCATATTTGATTCTCACTCAAATCGTTATAAATTCAATAGTTCCCATGATTTTTGTTAAGATCCAATCGATAATCAAATAGGCTTGTGTTCACTTGATTTTTGTCATGCTATGATTACGTGCTGCTAGCGTAAGAAATTTCATGCATTGATAATATTATATATAGACACGATAATAATGAGAAACATATGACATGTGTGGCTAAGCCACATATGTGCCTTCGAAAAGTACCGTTCCTTTATTTTTTTCGATGATCGGAATTGTTGATCTTTGATCTTCATATTCTAAAACCCAATATATCATAACATATCTAGTGAACCCAAAGTGTTTTGATTGTTCATCTAGTCGTTGCAAAAATTCTAATACTATGACACCATTAAATTTGCAGCAAATGGATGAATGAGCAATACACGTTGAGTTCACTAGATATTAGGTACATTGGGGCTTTAAAATATGAAAATCAAAATGAACGGTGTTGATCATTAAAAATAGTCTAGAGTGAACTTTTTGAGGCATATGTAGCTAAACCGCATATGTATGTTTCCAATTATTCCATTATATATATATAAATGTTATTATGCAAAAATCAAGAGAAAAAGGTTTTTTTTTTTAATTTTTAAAGATCTAAATGGGTGGATGTGATCTACGCATATTAATACCCCACTACACTAAAAATCAAAACAAACCCCTCTATTTGCATATCGATCAAATCGTTACATGTTCTGTTGTTCTGAAACCATAATGGCATGTTGTATTGTTCTGAAACCATAATGGCTTGATCAAGTGTCAAATTCCCCTAGGGTTCAACCATAAATTTTCAATCGATGTATGTGTAGATCAACCCTAAAAAATTGGGAAAATAATCAAATAAAAGTTCACACCAATAATTATGCAAATTTTTTGCACATTAACACTACTATATATACACTAGAAATTACCCGTGCCAGAAGAAAACGGATGCAGTCGTCGCCTGGGCACAAATGCGGAGAGAAATGGGGGCCAAAGCGAAAAAAAGCGTGGGTGTGTGTGAGGAGTGTCGGGGGACAAAAGGAGGAAAATCAGGAACTAAAGCGAACAAAATCCCCATAACCCTAACCACCCACCACCGGGCCCCACCGAGATGAGGTGGCGCACCCAGAGCCAATTGTTTGTCCCAGTCAACTAGTGACTAGGACAAACGCCCTCAATTGTTTTATGTGTGTGTGCAGGCTTATCATGCGAAAATTTTGCATAGGAAGTCCATGCGAAAAAAATCCTAGGAGATTTGATCCACGATTAAGGCATTACAACTTTAACGATTTCATAACAACAGAATTTTGTAACAATCTGATTAAGCAAAATAAGGGGATTTTCTTAATTTTTGATATGTGCGTATATTAACATATGTAGAACACATACAAGATGTTGGACCTTTAAACAATCTCCAAAAAATTCTTTTTGCATAGAGGACTTTTTGCACACGAAATTTGTCTGAATATATATATATATATATATATATATATATATATATATATATATATATATATCAATATGGGTGTCAACTACCAAGAAGGAAATTTCCTCTTTGGGTAGCTCACGCAACCCATTCCCTTTCCTTTTTTCGACAATCAGATCCAGTTGGTTTATTCTTCATATTCTAAGACCCCAAATTGTCAGTTTGCAGATGAATCCTATCGGTTTCGATCATTCATCTAATCGTTACAAAATGTTATGTTATGACGAAACCGTTAAACTTGCGACGGGTAGATAAACAAATAAAACTACATGAATTCACTTGAAAATTATTAGCACTTTAAGATCAAAATGAAGAGTTTGGATCGAAAGAAAAAATAGAGGGCGGGGGTTTGACGCTACCCAAGGTGAAAGTTTCCTCCTTGGGTAGCCGATACTCATTTTACTCATATATATATATGTATGTATGTATGTATGTATGTATGTATGTATGTATGTATGTATGTATGTATGTATGTATGTATGTATGTATATACACCTTTGCACATCCATCTAAGTGAGTCTTAATTGTTGGTTTGCTTAAGTAATCAGAGAACCTGCCAACTTGAATTTGTTTTGGGCCAGTTTTATTTAACCTAAATGATTATAACCTAATTCTCAGCAGCCGCCAGCTGCGGCTGTTCATATCACCTCAGCAGCGGGTCCGCTGAGCATCTCCTTGCGACGCACATCGGCAACAAATAACATGTCAAGGTTCTCATCGGGCGACGGCTGTTCATCTCCTCCTTGGCAGTGAATAAACTGAGCAACTCCTCACGACACATAGTGGCTATGAATACTACGGTAATTTTCATGTTCTAAACTACTTTTAACATTGACAATTCCAGAGCTTCTTCTGAAGTAATTATGGTACAGTAATTCTCCTCCTCAGCAGCTACGAATACTGAACAACTCCTCACGGTGAAGATTCCAAAGCTTACTGTGGTAATTTTCATGTGCTTTGTTTCAATTTATAACTTGGTCGCAATTCTAATCATTTTAATCAAGCAATGATCAGAATCCAAACTTGAAGGAAAAAACTGTGTTATTCGTCAACATATTCAATTTTTTATTGATTAAAATATGCTTAGGTTATGCTCAAAACTATGATTAAGTACTTTCTCTTTGTTTATGTGATTTTGAATTCAAATTAAGATTTTGGCACCTAAGACAATTATTTTATTCTTATTTTTTAGCAAATGGATGAGAATGTAATCTCTGAGCACGATGAGCAGACGCAAAATCAAAACAAAACAATAGAAGATATCGACAAAAATGCGCTTCTCTCAACACATTAAGGTGGAGAGCATGTGAGCTTAGATGAGGGTAAGATATTAGAGGATATTGTAAACAGTAAATATTGAATGGAAAATCAAAATGTAATTAAAATTGGTAAAGACATCCCACATATTGGCATGCACTTTTCCATTGCAAAAAACTTGCACTTTTTATAATATATATGTAGAAATAGAAGGGTTTTCTATTTGTAAATCTATTAGTGAAAAAGGAAAAGATGGTACTATCTCGAGGAGGCTTTATGTATGAAACAAATAAGGATTTAAAAGCTTAAATGATAAGAGGAATGTCGGGATGGACATCTAGCGATGAAAAAATTAGAGAACATTGTATAGCTCGAATGATGGTTCATAAAATCATCAATGGAGTTTGGGTCATTAAATATTTTGATGACATGCACAATCATGATTTGATAAAAACCACATCCAATGTCCAGTTATTACGGTCTCCAAATAAATCACATCTAGATGTAACTTGTAAGAGTTTATTGATCAATTTCTAGTTGTGGTGTGTGACCTGTAAAAACTGAAGACTTCGTAATGCGACAAATAGTAGTAATGTCAATATTACTACGCAGCAATATATTGATCATTTGAAAGTTAGAAAGAGCAACATTGGGCATGAATGCATTATTATACTTCAACAATTTCTTACAAGGCGAGCTAAAACTGTCAATTTTATTATGCTATTTGACTATGATGATGATAACATTTGTATGAGCATATTTTTGGTATGATGGATGTGCTAGGACATCGTATCTACAAATATAATGTCATTAATAAGATTGATCGAAAGAGTATTATGCATTATATGTAATGCAATGTTCATAGAAAATATCATTTGTGCTTGTGCAAAGTTTGAGACAGAAGAGATGCTTTGTACACATATGTAATATGAACATAAGTCCAACTACTGAAAAGAATGTGTGTTTGTTATATTCTACCTTTTTAAATAAATGTTAATATGAATAAAGTTAACTGTAATGCTGTTTATTTTTCCTTAAGAAAAATCTTCGTAAGAGGCACATACATGAACTTGATTATAAAATGTTTCTAAAAATATACAAAATGTACAATTTTTTAATTTCTTTTCACCAAACTTTTTCGATTATATAAGGAAGATAGTAATTGAACAAATTAACTGAGCATATATTACCATTGCAGGTTAACAATTGCATGAGAATCCATCAGGTTCATGACCTACTGGTATGGTTCGAGATAACGTTGATGCTGACTTTGAATGGAGATAACGTTGATACAAAATTCAAATGGGGTTGCAAATTTTGACAACAACAAGCTTTCTACTAAAATACAAGCAAAATGTTACTCTTTTCTGCTTTTAAGCTTTGTAATAAAAGTTTCCGTTGGAACTTATCAAAATTATAGATAAAAAGTTATCAATAAACATTATAGTCAGCTTGTATTATTTATTGTTTATTTACCTTGGGATGTAATTTATTTGGAATGGCATCAATTTGGATGTGTTTATATAAGTAGAATGGTACTTCTATTAGTATTATATTCTCATAAAGCGAGACTATAGTTTTTTTTTCTCCTATTTTTTGGTTTCTTTAGTGTACTTAAAGCAAAACATAGAGCTACGAAATTCATTAAGCAGAAAATAGAGCTACAAAACTTTGATTGCTCAAGTTGATGACCCAAACTCTATTGTTGATGAACCTGTCGTCATCACCTGATGGTAAACTTCATTGTTGATGAACCTGTCGTCATCACCTGATGGTAAACTCCATTGTTGATGACCATACCGCCTGATGGTCTTCAATGTCTCTGCTACCTGATGAGAACACGGGGCTAAAGAATTAGGTTAATAATAATTTAGGTTAATTAAAACTATCCCAAAACAAATGCAAGTGCATATGTAATTTTCCTCGGATTAATTAAAATGGATGTGCTAATTTCCACATGTAATTTCATGTGCACGTCCGTCGAGACATTTTACCGACCCAAAACAAATGCAAGTGCACATGTAATTTTCCTCGGGTTAATTAAAATGGACATGCACTTGTAATTTTATATGCACGTCCATAGGGACATTTTATCGGTGGACGTGCACAAGAAAATTACATGTGCACATCTATTTAAGTGAGTCTTAATTGTTGATTTGCTCAATTAATCACAGCACATGCCAACTTGAATTTATTGGTAAAATGTCCCAGTGGATGTGCATAAGAAAATTGTCTGTGCACATCCATGTCACTACAGATGTGCACATGAAAATTACATGCACATCCATTTAAATGAGTCTAAATTGTTGGTTTGCTTAAATAATTAGAGCACTTGCCAACTTGAATTTGTTTTGGGCTGGTTTTAAATAACCTAAATGATTATGTAAGAGACACAGTCCATACTAGGCCCCTAACCTAGTCCATTTGTTAGGGATACATCCCATACTAGGCCCCTAACAATAGCCTAGCTAAGGACACAATCACATATTAGGCCCTTAACATAGAGCTCACACACTAATTGTTAAGTATTAGCTAACATCCAACCCAAAACCAATTGGTATTAGGTGGAGAGGCCATCTAATACTTATACTTTTCATTTTCTCTTGTTCTTTCCGATTTGGGACTAATTGGGATCCTAACAGATTATAACCTAATTCTTTAGCTCCTTCTCTTCAGATGGCAGGTACATTGAAACCCATCATGTGACAGGGTCATCAACAATGGAGTTTACCATCAGGCAGTAGGTTCATCAACAATGGAGTTTGGTTCATCAACTGGAGCAATTTGTAGTTCTTTTTTGCTTAATGAATGTTGTAGCTCTGTTTTTTGCTTTATGACCATTTGTAAAAACCAAAAATGAATGTTGTAGCTTTATTTTTGCTTTATGAACATTTGTGAAACCAAAAATGATATAAGAAAGCAAAAAACCATAGCCTCACTTTATGAGAACATGATACTATCAGAAGTACCATTCTACTTATCCAAACATATCCAAATTGATGTCATTCCAAATAGAATACATCCCAATCTAAATAAACAATAAATAATACAAGCTAACTATAAAGTCTATCAATAACTTTTTATCCATAATTTTGATTAGTTCTAATAAAGAAAACTTCATTATAAAGCTTAAAAGCAGAAAAAGATCAACATTTTGCTTGAATTTTAGAAGAAAGCTCATTGTTGTCAGAATTTACAACACCATTCGAATTTTGCATCAACATTATCTCCATTCAAAGTCTGCATCAACGTTATCTCGAACCATACCAGAAGTTCGTGAACCAGATGCATTCTCGTGCAATTGTTAACCTGCAATTATAATATATGCTCGGTTAATTTGTTCAATTACTAGCTTCTTTATATAATCGAAAAAGTTTGGTGAAAAGAAACTAAAAAATGCTTACTTTTTGTATACTTTTAAAATTAATTTCTAATCAAGTTCATATATGTGCGGCTTGCGAAGTTCTTCCTAAAGAAAATAAAAAGCATTGCAATTTAACTTAATTTACATTAACATTTATTTAAAAAGGTAGAATACAACAAACGTACCTTCTTTCTAGTAGATGAACTTCTGTTCATACTACAGGTTCTCATGTCATGACATTTTTCTCTATATACTCTACAAGTTCTTTTTCTTGATTAAGCTACAGCTTGTTATGCTTGTATTCCTGACTGAACCCTTGAAGCAACTTGTGGTCAGTCTTTAGTTTTTGCTTTTGTAGGATCATGAATAATAACAACGGTCGGTACACATTCATGATTGGTGGATGAATTAAACCAACATATGCACTTGGATCAGTAGCATTATGGTGTGCTTCATCAATCAACTTATGTGCTTATGTTGCTCACAGAAACATTTTGTTAACCATATTGCAACAGCATAAAGATGTAGACTTGTGACACAGCCTCCATGATTTTATCAAATGATGCACGAAGACTCCAGGATTAAAGTGAAGTAATTTGATTTGGACGCACTGCATTGTGTATGATTGTCGAATAGCACCCCAGACTCATTATGCTGCCTTGCATTTAGTGTCCACTTTGACAAAATATATCTATTAAGAATGACTTGCATATCAAACTTTTGCTTCATGATATATAAAATATGTGTACAAAGCATCCTTTCAGTCTCAAACTTTTCACAAGTATATATGAACTTTTCTATAGACATTGCATGGTACATACTGCATGATACTCTTTCCATCAATCCTATTAATGGCATTATATTTGTTTGTGTCTCCTCCAGTGCGCATCCTTTCATACCGACATGAAAAATATTTTTGAACTGAGTTTGAAAGATGGAGAATAAGTTTTTAGTGTAGACTTTTACAGCATGAACCTCTAACTCATGCATGCCACAAAAATCAGGGTCCTCAAACAGAATGTATCTTCTCTCCTCTTTTTGAAATCGTAACGCTTTATCATATTCATCAATAAACTCACAATGTGGTCGTAGAGTTTACATAACCATCAAAATATGAGTTCATGCTTTCACTCATTTGGCTAGACTTCATGCTTATGCCCAAACAAAAAAGAAATAACAAATGATCAGTTTGTTTTGATGGTATAATTTTTTAAATATATGCATTAATTAAAATTTTCATATATGTGACGAAAGTATCTTTCAAGTACGGCTCAATCCAATAATGTCCTTTGTAGCATGTAGCCTCTTCCATACTTTCATTTCATTACTTTTTTTTATCGGTTAATGATTCGTTAAAAAATTTTACTTATCATTTAATATCACCCCACATCTCTCAGCTTCTTCAATGGTTTGCCTCTTTTTAACGCAGTTCTTATAATCTTCATCAAATTCAGGGTTAAAAGAAGAATGCAAAGAACATAGATGCCCGTCTTATTGAAGGTTGATATGACATGCAATTTTTCCAAACCCATGGTATATGTTTGGAAAAACTCTCTTGATTGCATTGCAAATTGATTGGTCTTGGTCAGTGATTATCGCTCCAAGCTCTTCAGTCAACATACAATTTAACCAATTTTCAAATAACCGTACAAAGGTGTATTGCTTCTCATCGGTAAGAAAAGCACATCTAAATAAAGTAGATTGTCTATGATGATTCACACTGATAAAAGGTGCAAAAGACAAAAAGAAACTATTGGATTTATATATGACGTCAAAAACGACACCAAATTATAGATAAAATGTCATAGCACATCCATCAGCCTAAAATATACACTTACAAACATTATCATCGTCATAGTCAATAGCATAATGGAATTAACAGTCTTTAGCATGCATTGTAAGACGTTGTATAGTAATGCACTCACGCCCCGATATTGTTATTCCTTCTAACTCTCAAGTGTTCAATACATTGCTGCATAGTGATATAGATATTACTATTACTTGTCGCATTAAGAAGCCTTGCAATCTTTGCAGGTCCCACACTGCAACTATGATACTGATTAACTAAACTCTTACAAGTTACATCCAGATATGATTTAATTTGTGACTGTAATAGCTGGACCTTGTATGGAGTTTTTAGCAAAAATTATGATTGTGCATGTCATCAAAAGATCTGATGACCAAAACTCTATTGTTTATTCTATGAATCATCATTCAAGCCATACAACTTTCTCTATCATTTTTTCCGTCGCTTGATGTCCCTCCTGACCTCCCTATTATCATTATAGTTTTTAAATCCTTCTTTGTTGCAGATATGCGATAGTACCATCTTTTTCTTTTTGCACTAATAGATTTACGAATACAAAACACTTCCCTTTCTGCATATATATTATAAAAATTCTAAGCTTCTTCTACAATGGTAAAGTGCATGCCAATATGTGGGATGTCTTTACCAATTACGGTAACATTTTGACTTTCCATTCCATCTTTATTGTTTACAACATCCTCTAATATATTACCCTCATCTAGGCTCACATGCTCTATAACTTTATATTGCGAGAGAAGCTTCAGATGATCATAGAAGTGCATTTATGTCGATCTCTTCTATTGTTTTGTTTTGATTTTGTGTCTGTTGAGCATGGTTACATTCTCATCCATTTGCTACAGAAATATAAATAAAATAATTGTCTCAAATGCCAAAACCTTAATTTGAATTCAAAATCACATAAACAAACGAGTAATTACTAAATCATAGTTTGAAGCATAACATAATCATATTTTAATTAATAAAAAATTGAATATGTTGGAGAATAACACAATTGATGTTATCCTTAAAGTTTGAATTCTAAACATTACTCGATTAAAATGATAAGAATTGTGATTAAGTTATAAATTGAAACAAAGCACATGAAAATTACAGTAAGCTTTGGAATCATCCCCGTGAAGAGGAGTTGCTCAGTATTTGTAGCCGCTGAGGAGGAGAATTACCGCATAAGAATTACAGTAAAAGAAGCTTTGGAATCGTCAACGTTAGGAGGAGTTGCTCAGTAGTCGTAGCACATGAAAATTACCTAAGTGTTCATAATTAATGTGTCCTGTAAGGAGTTGCTCAGTTCACCCGCTGTCTAGGAAGAGATGAATAGCTACCGCCTGATGAGAAGGATAGTGCATTCGTAGCCATTGTGTGCCTTGAGGAAGAGATGATCAGCTGACTTGTTAAGTTGCTGAGGAAGAGTGAACAGCCATCGTTGAGGAGAATTAGGTTATAATCATTCAGGTTAATTAAAACCGGCCCAAAATAAACTGAAGTTGACAGGTGCCCTGATTAATTAAGCAAATTAACAATTAACTCACTTAAATGGATGTGCACAGGAAATTTCCCCGTAGAGGCATTTTACCATCTATGTGTAAGATCATTGGGCAATCATCCATGAAATATTCGCAGAGATGACGAATAAGTCATATCAGTACAGGGTGCACACGAAATTTTCCTATAGAGACATTTTAACGTGTGTGTGTAAGATCATTGGCAATCATCCATAAATATTGGCAGAGATGACGAATAAGTCATATCAGTAGGGGCATATGACAAACTCTAGTGCAAGTTCTCACCATTGTGATGCCTCAAAATAATACTTCAAAAGTAATCAAGGCCCTTGATTTGATTAATACATACATTAATATTATATTATGAAACAATGGGAAAATCAAGGGTGGTTCCCCACATTAACAACATTAACATGGATAAGTAAAATTATATTTAGAAAAGTGATGGTGTGAGCTTATGTCAAAAAAAAAGAAAAAAATGGAGAATGTTGGCATAGAACGGAGAACGATGAAAGCAATTAGCATGCAGAAATAAGAATGGGATATGAGAAAAAAAGGATATGAGAAAAAAGGACAGAAAAAGGGATAATCAGTAAGGCTATGTTTGGTTTAGAGGAAAAGGAAAGAAAAGGAAAGAAAGAAGGGTTTTTTACATATATGTCCCTTAAATCTTGCATATTTTGATATATGTCCCTCAAATCTTCGTATTTGCTCATAAGTCTCCAAATTTTAAACGTTAACATTAATAATCCCTCCATCTTGTTTTCTATTAAAAAGTTAAATTAACGATTAATTAACGATTATAGTTAGTTAATTAAGAAATTACGTTTAATTAATCATTAAACCCCCTAATTAAGGGTTAATTATCCCCACCCAAAAAACCAGGGGAGGGGGCGGCGCCGCCCCCTCCCCCCGAAAACAGGGGGAGGGGCGCTGCCCCCTCCCCCTCTGCCTCGTCTAAGGGCACCGCCCCCCCCCCCCCCCCGCCTCGTCTAAGGGGCGCCGCCCCTCCCCCCAGAAAACAGGTGGAGGGGGCGGGGGCGGAGGACGAGGGGCGCCGCCCCTCCCTCCCCCCCCCCCCCCCCCCCCGCGAAAACAAGGGGAGGGGCGGCTCCCCCTCCACCTCGTCTAGGAGGTGCCGTCCTTCCTCCCAAAAACAGGGGAGGAACGGATCACCCTCCCCCTCCGCCTCGTCTGAGGCGGAGGGGGCGCCACCCCTCCCCCTCCTAACCCTAACCCCCAATTAACCCCTTAATCTAACAGAATATTCCCATTCCGTTAGATTTTAACAGAAATTTAGAGAGAGTAACTATTAAGGTTACAAGTTTAAAATTTAAGGGACTTGAGAGCAAATACCAAGATTTGATGGACAGATATCAAAATACGCAAGATTTAAGGGACAGATATGCAAAAAAACCCCAAGAAAGAAATGAGAAAATTGATGTTCTATAAGAGATGTTGAGGGTTTCTCACTCAGTTTATCCTTCGTCCATTCCAACCAATCAACATAACATAGATTTAGAGATATATGCCTCTCACCAGGGCTCTCTCACACTCACTCCCTCACATCTCACAAGAAAGATTCAAAAGAGAAACTTTTCTTACAGCAATTTTTATTCATTCATTCACTAATTAATTCCCAAATAGATACAACTTATTTATAGCCTAAGATACGTGTGTAACACGTGCTTACATAAGCAAAGCTAAATAAATAAAATAAGATCCTAACAAATAAAAGCAAATAAAAGCAAATCAAATAAAATCCTAACACATAAAACTAAATAAAAGCAAAGCAAATCCAATCCAATCCAATCCTAACAAAAACCAAATTAGATTCATTGAACTTGATCCTCGTCAAATGGTGCCACTGTCATAAGGTCAATAGTTCTACTTGTTTTTTCTTCATATATTTCAATCTTTGAATCCTTCACTTGTACTTGATCTTTTAGGATTCTAATCTCTTATTTAACCTATATTATGAATTTGACACATTTCTTTTGATTTGAACATAAAATTCTTAATCTATAAGTCTATAGGTAGCACAACTCACTAGAAGAAAATATAAACGTCATTGGTTCATGCACCATACACAAATTGCTATTGCTATTGTTTAATATTAATTTTGAATCGAGCCAACTCATGTTCATACTCAACCTAAGAGTTATATTATTCTCCTTTGTGCCTATAAATAGAGAGGTAGCTTCTCTTCACTAAACATACTCTCTTCACTAAACATACTGAACTCTTTACCAACTTTAAAGAATGTAAGCTATATTTCTATTCTTTTAACGATATTCTGGTGCCTTGGTTGTTCTACATTCTAAGGGTTTTCAGCCGAGAGCTTTCCTTAGTTCCTCAAGAAATATCTTTAAGAGCTCTTTCTCTCCCTCCTTTCTGTAGGCCCCCAACTAGATGTGTTCTCAATCTTCAACCTTTCTTACTCTAATTGCATTTCATTCTAGCATGTCAAGTTGCATTTAGTATTTTTTTAATCTTTAATTTTTGGGCAAGATACATTCTAAAGCGTATCTTTGTTCTTAAAGGTAATTCTATGAGAACTTCATTGTATTGTTCAGTGATTTGTAAGTTCAATTGCTTGAGTGTGTATGTGTATAATTTTTACACATGGAGTGTAAAGATAGAAAGTCTAGGAAGCACCGGGAGTGTCTTGGTGTAAAAATCATACTACTAAGTTGATAAAATGTAAGGAAATGATAGCAATAAAGCTTGGTTGAAATATCATAGATGTGATCTTTAGATAGTGAAGGTAGACTCAGAGGAGTCGAATCAATATATATTATTGTGTTTGCATTGCTGGTTAAATTGCGTTAATTCACGACTAATTACATTATGCAATTTTCTTTTAATCAATTCAGTTTGATAGTTTCTACTTGTCATTACTTATATAGTGTTTCCTTCCAACAAACAAGTCAGGTATTTGAGTTTTTATAGTTGTTAAATTCTTAGAAATCATATTCGCTCTGCATCTAGGGTTGTCATACCCTCTCCATATGTTGCCATCATCATCGTCAGATCACCATCGTCATTGTCATCAGATCATCGACGCCGTCGTCATCGCCATCGCCATCATTAGACCTCCACTAACACCATATTCACATATTCCTAGAAATTCTTTAAATGCATCAAATATGGAAATAATATATTCCTAGATATTCTTTTAAATGTATAATTTGTAATATTTCAAGAAACTTGATACCTAGAAATCACATTTGGAACAATATTGAATCTGCATATCAAAAGAACCATAAATGCAATATATAAAGGATATTGTTCTCGTTAAAGCACTTGATGTGACATATAGATAGATGGTTCCATATGCAAGTGAACGAGGAAAAAATAACTTGTGATTGAAAACGTCATAAGCACCGTAAAGATTAACGGATTATAAACCGACTGAAGTATCTGATGGTCATAGAAGATTGTGGACATGGTTGGAGATGACGATATGCACTGAACTCAGAAAGAAATATAGATAGGGTAGCATAGTAGACTACTTCAGAGGTTTATGATGGATAGAAAAACTACGGCTTTGAGAAAGGAGGTTCTAGAAACATGAAAAATTGCAGTCTTGAGATATAGTAAATAAAAATAAAGTTAGACATAAGAATACATATTATTAGAAAAACAATATTGTTGGTGTATAAATTTAAAAATTGGTTATTAGAAAAACAATATTGTTGGTGTATAAATTTAAAAATTGGTTTAACTTCTGATTACGGTGTCCTAATGGAAGCAAAGCGAATAGACAGATAGTTGGGAATACGAGATTAGAGAAACATTGCATGAATTGCAGATAAGGGAGGATGGATACCTTGAAGAAATGAGGGTCGCCTGAGACAGAAGAATTGAATATAGAAGGTGACTCATAAAAGCATGACTTGTCTTAACAGACGTATCACATCTCTACTTTTTCTTCCTCCTCCTTTTTTCCTTCTTTTTTTTTGCCTTTTTTGCTCTAGGCTTATGAATCGCCTTCTATCCATTCCATCAATGTAGTGAATATTTTAGGCTAGACCAACATTGCAGCGAATGTTTCGTAGGAACAACATTACCTCAGATAGATAGCTTTACAATGGCACTGAAAACTACTTCAATTTTATAAAATTGCTCTATTTAGGGTTTTCAAATGTGATATACTCGAATATTTTTAAATTAAAAAAAGAATAGGAAAAAACCTTTAAAAATCTAGGGTTCCAAAACATAATTTCGAACTTCAAATAAATTTCTATATATATGCAACACCTTCTGCATATCACTCTTAAAAGGACAGAACATCAAGGTAATCCCTAACCCAATCAGCACTCTGTTTTTTATTTGTGAGCTATTGTTGTGAATCGTCGTAGATCGATTCACAATTTAAAAGAGAAAAATTAAAAGAGAGGAAAAAGTTTATATTTTTTGCTTAATTGAGACAAAGAACCTAGATAATGATCTTCTTAGAGACAAGATCGATCTCCCCACTTTGGATGAACGGGCCAAAATTTAAGAACCTTCAATTGACACTTGAGAGTTTTTCTCACAATTCAAGCATCAGGAAAAAGATGACGGCTAGACCTAATATAAAGAAAGAGGAGGGATTTTGGTAAAAGACCAAAATACCCTCCTCCCACTAAAAAAATGGCCTAAACCGCGCTCCCGCGTCTCCTGCGACGTGCGTAAGTGATGACGCCTCCACTGCCATGTGATCCATCCGCCGAGGGGCTAGGTGCGCTCGCATCAATACCCCCCTAACAGAGCCACCTTGTCCTCAAGGTGGAAATCCGGATACTGCGCCTGGACCACATCGTAATCCTCCCAAGTAGCGTCGCAATCTGGTAGCCCTGCCCAGTAGATCAGCGCCTCTCGCCGCCGTCCCGCTCCCTGGCGAACCGCCCTCACCTCCAAAGGCTCCAACAACACCTCCATGTCCTCCGTAAATGTAGGGGGAAGAGTGGAGGAAACAGCATGGTCTCCAATAGCCCGCCTCAACTGCAACACGTGGAACACAGGATGAATCGCCGACGTGGCTGGCAGCCTCAACCGGTATGACACTTGTCCGACCGTGGCCTCCACCTGAAATGGACTGAAGTAGCGAGCCGCCAGCTTCTCGTTCGGCCTTCTCGCCATCGATCTCTGCTTGTAGGGACGTAGCTTGAGATAGACCATATCTCCCACCTGGAAGCTAACGTCCCGTCGGTGTCCGTTCGCCTGAGCCTTCATCACCTGCTGAGCCCGCAACAGGTGCTTGCGCAGCTCCTCCAACAGCCCATCCCTCTCCTCCGTGTACGTCTCCACTCGCGACACAGGAGTCTGACTGTTCCCAAAGCGCACCAAGGGTGGGGGGTCACGTCCGTACAACACCCTGAAATGCGTCGTCCCTGCTCTCGAATGGTACGAGGTGTTGTACCAATATTCCACCCACGCCAACCACATGTACCACTGCCTAGGTGTGTCTGAAGCAAAGCACCGCAAGTACGTCTCTAGGCTGCAGTTGACAACCTCCGTCTGACCGTCGGTCTGTGAGTGGTAAGCGGTACTCCTCTTCAGGACCGTACCCTGTACCCTAAACAGCTCCCTCCAAAAGATACTCATGAATACCTTGTCTCTGTCGGACACGATGGACGCCGATATCCCATGAAGCCGTATCACATCCTTCATAAACTCCGCTGCTACTGATACGGCTGTGTAAGGATGCCTCAAGGGAATGAAGTGGGCATACTTACTCAGCATATCCACCACCATCATGATCACTGTGTACCCCGCTGAACGTGGTAGCCCGTCGATGAAATCCATGGTAATATCTTTCCACACCCTCTCTGGTAGTGCCAACGGCTGAAGCAGTCCCGCTGGAGCCATCACCATGTACTTGTGACACTGACAGACGTCACAAGCTGCAACTAAGCATGCAATCCCCTTCTGCATCTCTGACCAGTACACCTCTCTGGCCATCCTCTGGTAAGTCTGCTGCACCCCCGAGTGACCCCCCGTCACAGAGCCATGGAATTCCTGGAACAAAATGGGTATGAAGGCAGATGTCCTCGGCAACACTAACCTCCCCTGGTACAGTAGATGGCGCCCCGCCAATGAATATCCTGCCGGCCCGTCCGCCCCACTCTGTAACAACCCGCGAATCTGCTGCAACTCCGCATCTCCATCCGCCTCCTGCAACATGGGCTCCCAGTCCAGCCACATGGGCCTCGACAATGCCCTCAAGTCCACACACTCCTCCCGTCGAGACAAGGCATCCGCAGCCTTATTCTCCAACCCGGGCCTGTACTCTATCTCGAAACGGTATCCTACCAGCTTGGATAACCAACGCTGGTGCTACTCTGTGACTAACCGCTGCTCGAGAAGGTATTTGAGGCTCCTCTGGTCCGTCCTGACCACGAACTCCCGACCCAACAGATAGGGCATCCACTTCAGTACTGCCAACACTATGGCCATCAACTCTCGCTCATAGACCGATTTCAGCCGCGCCCTAGCTGATAGCACCTGGCTGAAATAGGCTATGGGTCTCCCTCCTGCATGAGCACCGCCCCCATACCCTGAGGCGTCCGTCTCCACCACAAAGGCCTTGCCAAAGTCTGGCAAGGCAAGCACTGGCGTCGTTGTCATCGCCACCTTCAAGGCCTCAAAGGCCTTGGTGGCCTCCTCCCCCCAGTGGAACCCATCCTTCTTCAGCTGCTCCGTGAGGGGGCCACGCTATAGTGCTGTACCCCTTGACGAACTTCATGTAGTAGCCCGTCAGCCCCAAAAAGCCTCGCAGTGCCCGTAAATTAGTAGGCACCGGCCAATCCAGCATGGCTGCGATCTTCGCTCTGTCGACCGCTACCCCATCGGCTGACACCACGTGCCCCAGGTACTTCACCCTCGCCTGACCGAAGCTGCACTTCTTTCGGTTGGCGTATAGTTGATGTGCAATCAACTCCATGAACACCACCTCCAGGTGGTCAATGTGCTCACCCATGCTCCTACTGTAGATGAGGATGTCGTCGAAGAAGACTAGGATGAACCGCCGCAAGTAAGGCTGGAAGACCTTGTCATCAAGGCCTGGAATGTCGAAGGAGCGTTGGTCAAGCCGAAAGGCATGACCAGGAACTCGTAATGTCCCTCATGAGTGCGGAAGGCGGTCTTCGGCACATCCTCTGGCCGCATTAAGATCTGGTGATACCCCGCCTTCAGGTCGATCTTTGAGAAGATCGCCGCCACATGCAGCTCGTCAAGCAGCTCGTCGATTACCGGAATAGGAAACTTGTCGGCGACAGTCTCCTTATTCAGCACCCGGTAATCGACGCAGAATCTCTAACTACCGTCCTTCTTCTTCACCAGTAATACTGGAGAAGAAAAAGGACTCACACTTGGCTGGATCACGCCAGCCTGTAGCATCTCCCGCACCATCCTCTCTATCTCATCCTTCTGTACGTGCGGGTACCTGTAAGGGTGCACGCTCACCGGTGCTACCCCATCACGCAATACTATCGCATGCTCATGCCCCCTTGCTGGAGGTAGCCCTTGCGGGGTCTGGAAGACCTCCTGGTACTGCTCCAGTACCGAATCCACCTCCTCTGGAGTCTCCTCCTACTGCTCCTCCACTCACAACCCCTGGTACTCCACCAAAAACCTCTCTCCCTCATCCTGTGACGCTCGCGTAATGGCCTTGAAGGCCACTACCGAGAAGCAGAGGGTCGGGTCCCCTGTCAGCACCACCGTCTTGCCCCCCTCCTGGAACTCCATCCGAAGAAGCTTCCAATTCACCTTCATCTCCCCGAGCTTCTTCAGCCACTGCACCCCCAATATGACATCCACGTTGCCCAACTCCAGCGACAAGAAGTCTTCCACTATCTGAAGCCCTTGCAGTGTGAAAAACACCCCCTTGTAGAGCCCCTTGCTCTCCTCCATCTTCCCTGTGCCCAGCAACACAGTGAACTTCTCCATCGTACTCAACTCTAAGCCGTGACGCTCTACCAGCCGCCTCGAGATGAAGTTGTGGGTCGCCCCACTGTCAATCAGCACCATCACCGTCTGATCCCCCAATGTCCCGGCCAACTTCTTGGTATGGTTCGGAGTGAACCCTACCACGGAGTTCAGCGACACCTCCGCAAAGTCCATGTGCATATGCTCCTCCTCAGGCTCCTCCACAATCACAGGCTCTTCATCCTCTGGGTACTCCTCGTCGGGCATGATCACGATCTGCATCAACTTGCTCGTACATCGATGGCCGGGGGTGAACCTCTCATCACACCTGAAACATAGGCATGCCGCTCGCTGCGCCCGCATATCCACCTCCGTCATGCGCCTACCAGGTACGACGGTGCGGACCTCTCCTGCAGCTGGTCTAGGTGGTACTGGTGCTGGTGGCCCAATAGCTGGTCTAGGTGGTGCTGGTGCTGCCGGGCTGCGCTGGCCCTGCGCCCCCAAGTCCCCCTAATGCGTCTCTCCTCCGACTGCTTCTCCGTCTTGTGAGCTAGGCGAAGGACATCCTCCAAACACTGAGGGCTCTGCATCCTCAGCTCTGCTTGTATAGAGGGCTTCAACCCTCTTATGAAGTTCCCGATCATCACCTCGTCGGTCACCCCCTTCACCCTACTGTTCAGCATCTCGAATCTCTCCACATAGTCTCTCACTGTCCCCTCCTGCCTCAGGGCCGACAGCTGCTCGTAGAAATCCCCCCTACTGTCTCCTGGAATCGGTCCACGATCAGCGCTGATAGCTCCTCCCAGGTGCGAAAAGGGGATCGTGTGATCTTCCACCGGTACCATGCCAGGGCCTTTCCCTCAAAGTAAATCCCGATGGCCTTCAGAACCTCCTGCTCCGTCAGCCCCATCACCTGGAAATACCTCTCCGCTCGATATATCCACCTGTCAGGATCGGTGCTATCGAAGGTCGGCATCTTCAGCTTCATCAACCGCCAGTCGGCGTTGATGTCACCCTGCTGTCCCCTATCCCCTCCATGGTCACCACCCCGAACCAAAACGCCACCCCGGGTTCCATCGGGCCTCCCCTGTCAACCCCGTACCGCTCCTCAGGCCAGGCAGGCCTCTCCCAAGCCTCGGGCTGAAAGTGATGCCCGGGAAACTCTGGCGGTCGTGCAAGAATGGGCCTCGGCCCAGGTGGGACGGTATCCGTCCTCTAGAATTGGCTCGTCGGGGCCCCAATAGCTGCTCCTGAGGCCCACCCGTCTCCCGTTGTCCCCGAAGTTCCCCCAGAGTAGGGTACGAACCCCGCCACACCGCCAAAAGCCCCCCGTGCTCGCCGCGCCTCCTGGACCGTCGCCCAGGCCTGCTGACCCCCTCCCGGGGTCCAGCGGGCCTGCCCGACCCCAAGCGGGGGCCGGAATCCCTTCGTCGCCCCCGCCTGGGGCTGTCGACCCCCAGGCGGGGGTCGCGCGGCTCGTCCGACCCCCGATGGGGGTCGGCGAGCCCTGGGCACCCCCAGAAGGGGGTGCCGGCCCTCCGGCGGCCCCGATTGGGGTCGCCGAGGGCCGGGGGTTACCGGCCGGGCCCGCCCAGGTCATGGATGGGCCGGGCGGGCCGGTCGACCCCCAAACAGGCCCGACAGGGACCGTGGATGCTGTTCCGGGCCCCGTCGCGCCAAACCCTAGCGCGCCGGCTAGGGTTTGAGCCGCCGCCGCCGCATAAGATTCCACGTGGCTCGGGGGGTTCCTGATTTGTCGAATCAATGCCGGAATCGCCTTGGATCTCCTCTGTTGCCCTCCATTTTCCGCGATCCGCCACCTTCTCCTTGGTCAAGTCTTGCAACATCGCCATCATCGCTGGGATCGCCGTCGTGGCGTCCTTCAAACTTTTAAGATCCCTTCCCGACTCTGCGGCTTCCCTTCTCATGCTCCGAAGTTCCGTCCGAATGTCCTCTTGGGTGTTTGCGTGATCCTTGATCGAAACCTCCATCGTCTTCCTCAAACCCTCGATCTCTTGATTGAGATCGTCGCGAAGGCCTTGGATCTTCTCGTCCACGGAAGCTCTCGTCCCCGTTGCCATGAATTCGTAGTGCTCTGATACCAATTGTTGTGAATCGTCGTAGATCGATTCACAATTTAAAAGAGGAAAATTAAAAGAGAGGAAAACGTTTATATTTTTTGTTTGATTGAGACAAAGAACCTAGATAATGATCTTCTTAGAGACAAGATCGATCTCCCCACTTTGGATGAACGGGCCAAAGTTTAAGAACCTTCAATTGACATTTGAGAGTTTTTCTCACAATTCAAGCATCAGGAAAAAGATGACGGCTAGACCTAATATAAAGAAAGAGGAGGGATTTTGGTAAAAGACCAAAATACCCTCCCACTAAGAAAATGGCCTAAACCGCGCTCCCGCGTCTCCTGCGACGTGCGTAAGTGATGACGCATCCACCGCCACGTGCTCCATCCGCCGAGGGGCTAGGTGCGCTCGCATCAGCTATTTACGAGCAGGGGGCAGAACAACGCAGAACTTAATATCGATCAAGCAGATAAGGAGACGCTGCGATCCAATCGATGGAAATATAAATGAATGAATTTCTTCATAGGTTCAAGGTGCAATGAAGGAGTAAGCGTATGGAAACATTGATGAGTTTTAAGAAATTTATCCATGGTTTAGGGTTTAGGGTTTACCTCGATTCATGAATAACCTAGGGATGCCGAAGATTGCTCTGATGATGGCAATGCCTGTGAATACGTGTTTCTTCTCACCACTATAGATATAGTGCTCCATGTGAGACATGAATCCTCCTCCCCTTCCTCTGTCGGTACTAGGAAACCCGCCGCCGCCTCCGACCATCTCCTCTCTTTTTAGTGTTTTTGTTGTCGACGTGTAGTCCCTCTCTCTTGAATGACTCGGATCATTTCGAGTCAAAATCTCACTCTTTCATCTTTTAATCCGGGATTGGGTTGCGCATTTGCAACCGCACCCTTTGATTTTCTCTTTTTATGATTTGCTTTTTTTATTTTTTGAGTAAATACAAAAGCTCTCCCACATTAATTAGGGAGTATGATCCATTGATATTTGATGGCAACCCTCCTTTTTACAATACAAACCTTACATTACATTGTCTTTTTCTTTTAAAAAAATTGACTTCAAATAAAACTGAATCGATATAGAAATGCAAATCATAACGCATCAAGCAAAAGCTCGATTCATATTGGCTCAGTAGACATGGTTTCTAGTTTCTAAGTCTTGACTTGTTAGAAAATTAAAATCTGGGTTTTCAAATATTTAACGTTTAACTCAGTAGTCATGGCTTTTAATTTCTAAGCCATGCCTTGTTAGAAAATTAAAATATGATTTTTCGAATATTTATCGTTTAAATCTTTCTTATTTTGAAAGTTACCATCCAATTCTTTCGTGTTGTTTAAATACCCTCAAAATCATTATAGTTTTTGAGAAATGCTCATTTTTAAGAGATTTATGAAACTGACCATCTCAAATTGTTTTTTTTGCTCTGCTTTATTTTTAAGGGTATTTTTTGTTTTTGCTTTTTGTCATCCCAAACTCTTTAAGATATTTTAACGGTATTGAATGGGAGCTAGAGTCCTGGTGTAATAAGAGAGAAACGAGGATTTGCGAGCCATAATTGGGGAGGGGAACAATTTCTTGTTGCTAAACTAATTGATCGCAGGCCCAAATTTTCTCAACTCTTTTTATGTAACCAAATTTTTCCCAACCAAATTATATAGTTGTCGTTACTTATATACGCCGAAAGAGAAGGATTAGATCCATGCTCTCTCAAATCATAGCACCCCACCAACCATATTGAAATAATTGCCTTTGAACTATGCACTCATTACAACACCAATGATCATAGGTTCATTGCCTTTGTGAAGCTAATGGATTATCTCATCTACTTAAAAAAGAATGTCGTCATACTGGCATAGCACGGCATCATTGACAAAGAGTTTGTGGATAACAAAAGGAAAAAAATAAGAAATACTCATAAAAATAAAGGAGAGTCACAAAACAATTTAAGATAGATAGTTTCGTAACTCCATTTTAAAAAAGGACATTTTTAAATGTGCTACTATTTACACTAAAAATTCCTGTGCACACTACACAATTAATTACAAGTTTGATATTATTTTTAATACCAAATATACCTTTTTTCTTTCAACACTATAATACATTACCGCTCCTCCCTCCTCCTCCCTCCTCCTCCTCCTCCTCCTGGAACTCTTTTCCAACAATTTCCAACAGAAAAACGGAATGGAAAATCAATTAAAATCCAAAAAATCAAACGAAATTAAACAAAAAAATAAAACAAAATCAAACGAACAAATCAAAATTAATCTAAAAAGAAAACATGTTCAAGACTTAGTGCCCAAGCAGGACAAATAGTGCTCGAGTCTTAATACCTGAGCAAACAATGTGGTGCTTAAGTATGAAGGCCAGTGCACCTATTCATACGCTTGGGTTTGAGTCCCCACATAAATCAGCTGATAAGGGTAGAAGGTGGAGGAGAGGGGGAAGAGGATGAGCTTAACGGATCCCTTTTTTGATTTTTTTTTAATTTTAATTGATTTTTTCGAGGCGGAGAGGATGAATAGGAAGATGTTTAGGATGATGATGATGATGAAAGGGGGGGAAGTTATGGTTGGGCTAAGGTGGAGGATGTGAGGATGTGGACGAGGTGGGTGCGGATGTGGAAGATGATAGGTCAATAGCGGCAGATGGAGACTTAAGAGCTCACCGACAGGGAAGACGATGGAGAAAAGGAGTGATTGAGAAAGAGAAAATGCAAAATGCAAAAGTGGAATATCTTGTACTGTATTAGCAATTTTAAAAAGACAAAAATACCAGTGTGATGTGCTTAGAAAGAGTATTGAGCTCTGAAATTTTTCAGAATTTAGAGAGCATTTAAATAACATGAAAGATTTGGAGTATAAATTTCAAAATATGAAAGATGTGAAGGGTAAATATCTAAAAAACTTCATCAAAAAATAAAAATTCATAAATAATGCCTCTCATTTTTCGCGATACAGATCGTGCTATATCATTGAGTTAGATGATCGTACGCATGTTTATCGCTACTCGCTTATAATAGTATCTTATAATGCTTAGTAAAGACTCGTAAATAAATAAAAACAAAACAAATAACTAAAAATAAAGAAATATTAATGTCATTAGCTTTTGGTGAAATTTCATAAGACTTATAAATAGGATGTCAAAGGCAAAACTCTTCCATCCAAAGGGGTTATCTTTATATCAAATTTAGATAATGGGCAAAAACAAAATTTTACCCAATAAACAAGAATAATGCATAGAGAGTTGCTATATGACATAATTACTTCACAGAGTACCCATTTAATTACAAGTTTTCCATTCAAATGTTTTACTTTTGTACGCTCATCATCTCTTCCTCCTCCATCTGCTTCTTCTCCTCCGTCGATGCCGCCCAGCCCCCAGGCTCTCCTCTTCCTCAGCCCTCCCCTCCTCTTTCACGTTTGTCGATGCCACCGAGCCGGGGGACGGGAGAGGTTGGGGGAGATAGCAACAGCGACTGGCGACAGGACAAGGTGGAGGGGGATGATGAGCAGAAAGAGGGTGGAGGAAGAGAGTGGTAATTTGAGGATATGAGTGTATATAAAGTAAAAATCTGAATTTAAAATATCATTTCATGTGTGTAAATAGATTTTTGTGTATAGCAATTATGACTGTGTATAGAATTTCCCTAATTCTTATGGTCTTCTGAGTCTATATTCCTAGATATTCTTTTAAATGTATCATATTGTAATATTTCAAGAAATTTGATACCTAAAATTTACATGTAGAAAATTCTGCATACCAAACATACCCCAAAGGCAATATACAACGGATATCGTTCTGGTTAAAGTGCGTGATATGACTGATATATAGATAGATGGTTCCATAAGTCAATGAACAAGGAAACAAAGTAAACTTGTGATTTTGAAACTTCATAAGCACCATAAAGAGTAATGAATTATAAACCGATGAAGCTTCCAATGGCCATTGAAGATTACAGAAACGGTTAGGATATGACGACATATGCACTGAACTCAGAAAGAAATATAGATAGTGTAGCATAGTTAATTACGTCGGATATTCATGGAGAATAGAAAAACTAAGGCTTTGAGAAAGGAGGTTCTAGAAACATGAAAGATTGTGGTTTGGGATATAATAAATAAAAATAAAGTTTGGTCATATGAATATATATTATAAGAAAAACAATATCATTAGTGTATAAATTTAAGAATTGGTATAACTTCTAATTCAAGCAATTCCCCTGTTGAGAAAATTTGACACAAGCTGGTATTTGGCTGATGCACTTTGAAGGCAAGGAAGTCTCAATATTCCGATGTAGTAAATTCTACAAGATTGCAGCTAGACCTTAAATAAATATGAACAGTTGTTCTCTTATAGCTACCATAAACAAACACATGTCCAAATAAGTGCATTCAAACAAGTTAGACGGTGTCCTAATGGAAGCAAAGCGAATAAACAAATAGTTCGACATACGAGATTAGAGATAATGCATGAAGTGCAGAGATGGTAAGAAATGAGGGTCGAAATGAGGGTCGCCTGAGACAGAAGAATTGAATATAGAATGTGACTCATAAGAGCATGACTCATATAGAAGGTGACTCATAAGAGCATGACTTGTCTTAACAGAGGTATCACCTCTCTACATTGTTTTTCTTCTTTTTCTTCCTTTTTTCCTTCTTTATTTTTTGCCTTTTTGCTTTAGTTTTATGATTCGCCTTCTATCCATTCCATCAATGTAGTGAATATTTTAGGCTAGACCAACATTGCAATGAATATTTCGTAGGAATAACACAACCTCAGATAGATAGCTTTACAATGGCACTGAAAGCTACTTCAATTTTATCAAATTTCTCTATTTATGGTTCTCAAATGTGATATACTCGAAACTTTTAAAATTAAAAAAAGAAAAGACAAAAACTTAAAAAAAGTCTAGGGTTCCAAAACATACTTTCGAGCTTCAAATAAATTTCTATAAATTTCTATATCTATGCAACATCTTCTGCATATCACTCCCAAAAGGACATAGAACATCGAGGTAGTCCCCAATCCAATCAGCACTCTGTTTATATTTGGCGAGCAGGGATCAGAACAACGCAGAACTTAGTATCGAATCAAGCAGATAAGGAGACGCCGCGATCCGATCGACGGAAATATAAAAGAATCAATTTCTTCATAGGTTCAAGGCGCAGTGAGGAGTCAGCGTTTGAAA
Organism: Scilla litardierei; assembly: GCA_030789695.1. Taxonomy (NCBI): domain Eukaryota; kingdom Viridiplantae; phylum Streptophyta; class Magnoliopsida; order Asparagales; family Asparagaceae; genus Scilla; species Scilla litardierei. The sequence goes on from CM061142.1 coordinate 37,471,603, forward strand.
AATTGACGAGTTTTAAGAAATTTATCCACGGTTTAGGGTTTAGGGTTTACCTCGACTCATGAAGAACCAAGGGATGCCGAAGATTGCTCCGATGATGGCGATGCCCGCGAATACGTGCTTCTTCTCGCCACTGTAGAGGTAGTGCTCCATGCGAGACCTGAATCCTCCTCCGCCGGCATTAGTAGACCCGCCTCCTCCTCCGGCCATCTCCTCTCTTTTTCGTGTTTTTGGTGTCGACGGTTATGGCCCCTCTGTTGAGTGACTCGGATCGTTTCGAGTCGAATTCTCGCTCTTTCTGCTTTAATCCGGGGTGGGGTTGTGAATTTGCATGTACACCCTCTGATTTTCTCTTTTTATGATTTGCGTCTCTTTATATTTTCGAATAAAGCGCTCCCTTGTTAATAATGGAGTATGTTCCTTTATGCAAAACAGAGATGATGATGATGATGGGGCATTTGTCCTATTAGGTCAAATGAGTGGATAGAGTGGTGGACATGTTTTAGCCACCTCATCATGATGGGGCACACTTGGTGGTGGGGTCATCATGGTGGGGCACACTTGGTGGTGGGGTAGGTGTTTGGATGAGGTTTTCGGTGTTGTTATGAAGCTCCCAAGGAAAAGGCCACCAATTCCCCGTAGAGTGTTGTTAATTGCACCGCAAGCTTTTATGAATACAGCGCATTGTTAAATTCACCGTAAGCAGAGAAAAAGAACTAAAAAGCGAGACGCAAAATGACTAATTTGTCCTATCGAGGTGAAAGTGGCCATCTTCTTCTCGATGGTCTGGACGAGCAACTGGAGGTGACCGCGAGGCCCACCTCCTAAACTCTTTGCTGATCCCCCAATCCGGCTGCCATCTTCTTCTTGATGGTTTGGGCGAGCAACTGGAGCTCGACGGGGGTGATATACATGGCACCAGCGACGAGGGCGTCGATGGACAAGAGATACTGCATCGTGGTCACCGGGTTCTTTAAGCTCGAGCCGGACTATGCCGATCTCTACCGGAACGACGGCAGGCGGCCGTACTACATGGGATCTGTCTTGTTGTCAAATAAACATAAGGGAGCGGTGGCAGTCAGTCTTCGTTATATATTATTGATTGGTCCTAGAAAGCAGTGACAGTCAGGTTTGTCTGTGGAAGACATGCTCGGACATCGTCCTAGGATGCGACACTCAGGCGGGTCATCGATCATATTGCTCGGACATGATGCTCAAACATGGCCTTCATATGAGGTGCTCGGACAAGATGCTCAAATGTAATGCTTGGATTGGGGCGTGAGCTCAAAGTAACGTAGATGAAATTTCAAGTTGAAATTTCTAGATGCAGATTAAAATTTCACGATGAAATTTCTAGGTTTAATTTTAATTGATTTATACAACAATTAAAAAGGAACTACAAATGCTCCACTAACAGAGATGGATCATTCCTAGCGAGTGTGGAAATAAAACGACCACCAAAGAAGGGAGGGCTCATGACGTGGCTGGATTCGATGGAGGAGGGATCGGTGGTGTAATTTTGTTTCGGCAACCTGAATCTCGGTCGATCAACTACGGGAAATTGCGGCCGGGCTGGAGTAGTCACAAATGCGACAGCAGCAGCAATGGGACCCACTCCCTATCTGATTCGGAGAAGCGGTTGTGGCCAGCGACAAGGAAGAGGTTGAGGTTTAAAAAGTAAACGCACTAATAAGGGTTTGTTGTCATTACCAAAAACCCCCTCTCTCTCTCTCTTATATTACATGCTTGCCGTTGGTTTTTTTCTTTGCCCCCTATGTTTTTTGTGTTTTAGCTCCTGTTTTTTCCCTTCTTACCACTTGACGATACCTACAAACCACCACACTTCTATCTCCTTTGACACTGTGTGCGGGCCCCCGCATCTAGTGTATGAATTTTTCATTGGGTCCATGTGCAATATGTGCACAAGTTATTTCTAGCTCACTGAAATTTAAGGGAGTTACCATGCGCACTGACCTAACTGCCACTCACACAAACCACTTTACACATGCACCCAAACGAATTAAAACTCATTTTTTTACTTTACACACAACACAATATTCCAATTTTTTTCTTTCAATCTCAAAAGAATCCTTCTCTCTTTCACTTCGACAAATACCAGAGGCCGAGTCCCTACTTATTTTCCCATGCCGGTCATTTTCCTTTTCCTTTCTTACTTCTTTCCCCAACTTAAAAGCCCAAATGCCCATCAATCCTCCTTTCATGAGATAGACCCAACTTCTTTTAATCTCTGATTCATCCAACCTATCATCATCGATGTTTCAAGCAACCACATCAACAACGACCCTCCCCTCACTTTCGGAACCCTAACCAAACCGCACGAGTCATTGGTTCTTCATGGCACGGGAAATCTGATTCGAATCTGAACTCATCTACTAATCTCTTTACGTGTTTTCCTCTTCTATTTATAATCTCAAGTTTCTAGAGTTTTTGACTCATACAAAAACTGTTGGATCACTGTAGATGGCAAGTAGACACTAGATGGGGTGAATATTGTTTATGAAATAAATATATTCCTCTAGAATTCCTACCAACGTAAACAATTAGTGTTACCTAATTTAAACTTAATCAACGCCAATTAAATCTTGCTAAAGGGTATGCAGCAAAAAAGAGCAAGAAATAATTCACAACACAGAAAATAGAATAAGCGCAAACACAAAGATATGGTGGGCTTTGATAGACCCTCAGGGCATAAAATACGCCCATCCTACGTCGGACAGATGACTAAAAGAGAATAAGCAGTGAAATAAAATCATTAAACTATTTAATGACAGCCCTAAGGATTAACATAGCCCCTAGCCAGGAAAATCTACTGTCTTGAGGTGGGTCTGACTAACTCCAAATACAGATCTAAACTACTGCAACATATATAAAATCATAACAATATAAAACGAACATATCTGTTACTTCGTTTCCACAAAAAGTGAAGCGTTGTTTTCAACAACTTGTCTTTGACCACCCGAAGCGAGCAGACACAGCGCCTCTAAGCTAACCACTCGCCGAATAAAGTTTCACTTGAGAAGAACCTGTGTCAAAGAAGTTGGATCTGATTCAAACCCCATCGTCGTCTTGCTAGGACACGAACAGATGGATGGAAGAATTTTAGGAGGAGTGAATAATTATTTAGTCTAAGTTCAGGTGTGCTCAAAACTTTGGAGCTACCCAAAATCGAAGACTTGGGACAGATTCAAGGGGAAGGCTCGGCCCTATTTATATACAGAGCTGGCTCCCCTTTCTCATCTCACAAGCGATGTTCGACTAATTAATATAGAGAGAAAATTAATTACAAGTTTGCGTCCATGAAGGTCAAACTTTAATGAATTATTCATCCTTCGTCGTTGAACTCCAAAAGCGATATCATATATCAAATCGAATATTATTGAACGATGAATGCCTAGAAACAAACGGCACTCAATTCTGAGAACGTTTGACCCCTCAAACGAAGCCTCAAAGTTTGCCAAAAAAACTGCATTTCGAAACAAAAACCCAGCCGTAAAAAAATAGGGTTTCTCAAACCCAGTAGACCCTACCCGCGAGGCCCACCATCAGTACGGGCGTGCCCACTTGCTCATGCGGGGCCGGTTCGATCGCCCGTTTGGTGCGGGCGCCTGACCCGCTGGCCTGGGCCAGCGGCCCAATTAACAGTGCGCTGGGCAAAAGCCCAACGCTCTTTGGCTGGGATTTTGCCCGGTATTGGCTGGTCATTTGCCCAGCTCTTTTGAGCTGGGTTTTGTTTCCCTTAGTTTTTTTATTGTTGTTTTGGTATTTCTTCAGCCCTATTAGGCTTGGACCAAAAAAAGAGTCTATGACATTCCTAGACTTCTGATTTGAGCTTGTTTCATGCTTTTATTATAAAATATGCTCGTAAACTTTTTACGACATATTTAAAATCTTTTTGCATCATATGCAATAACCCCACATTATTATTCTAATGCTTATATCGCAAACCTTTTGTGACATAATTAATTCCCATTTAATTATCTGAGACTTTATTGTCACAAACCCTTTGTGACATTAATTATTCACGTGCACCTGAGTGCACTCCTCCTATATCCTTCCTATTACTAAGACGCAAATCTTACTGGGTGTGAGACCCTACAGTCTGACCCTTCTACAGGTTGGGGCTCGAAACCCCTAGACGACAGTGATCACGAGCAGTAGGTGTCATCCATGTTTCGGTATCATAATTACGTGATTGATCCATTGACATAAGTATTTGATCGGCCCGGAATTAAACTCCGGAAATGATGTCGTTTTACCGCAAGCACACGGTACAGCGGCAAGCGGGTATCGAACACGGGGAGACGGTGTTATACTACCTATCTACTCCTAGGTTGAGTTAGACTTGTGATTTTATTGGTGGAGATGGATCATGGAGTGTCGGGATGGTGATGGATGTGAAGGTCGTGTCACTCGATGTCACAAACAAATGACCCCACGAAGAAAGAAAGAATTAAATCAAAGAGAAAACAGATGAGAGAAATGTCACTAGGGGTTTGGTATCCTCACTACTGCTTCGGGCACGGAAGGAAGCTCATACGTATCTAGGGATCGAATCGACCAACGAGTTGATAATATGTTGTGCGGGCTCTATACTTTAGTACCATTGTCGTGGATCACCTAGTAAGCGATATAGAGATGTAACAAATGACTAGGGTTGGTGCCACTGTCGTGGATCACCACTCCTAGATTGACGACGTTACAACCCTATTTGGACGTGAGGGGACTTCTCAAGACGAGTTCCATTGTCGTGGATCACCACATCTATCGAATTCCCATCACCCCCGATGATAGCAAACCACAACATAACTCTACGGCTCCCTCGATTCCTGGCTACGTTGTAGCGGCGCCAATGTCTTGGATCGCATCTATGCCATCGTTGTGGATCATCTCGCTACGGAATACCCTTGATTATTAGGTTTATCCTAGGGTGCGTTCATTGACCACCAAGAGTTGTCAATTCAAGGATTCTAGGGTTGTCAATTTCTAGAACCAATTGTGATCAAATTCCTTCCCTAGACTAAAATCCAGCAATCAAAGAATTCCAAATTGAGATGGGTTTGGTGCCAATATCTTGAATCAACACCCCCATCAAATGTGATGCCCTAGCAATATGATTCAACCTAGCCCTAGCAACAAATCTACTCAATCATGATAATAGAAGTGAGATCAAGAGAGATCAACATTGCATGCATATAAGAAAACAATAAGGACTAAAACATAGATGTCAAAGGAATAAAAATACTTAGCTTGATACTAGAGGAGGGGCCTATGGCATGGCCTAACTCCTAAAAGAGTCTCCACAAAGCTCCAAAGAAAATAAGATGGATCCCCCTCTAATGACGGCTACAAAGTCTATATATAGTCCCCTTAAACCCTAGAAAATAACCCTAGAAACCCCAGCAACACCCCTCTGAAATTCGGCCATAATCTGTCTCTGGCAGCAACTTATTGGTCGACCCCAGCTGACTCAGACCGAGTAGAAATTGCACTCGGTCGAGTGCAAATTTCAGCACAGCAGTGCCATCTTGCAGAATTTCTGTAGAATTCACCTGACATTCGATTGACTCGTTCTTGGTGGTGTTGGAACCATCATGAAGTCTACTATCCATGACAAATGTGAGAAAAATACTTTGCCCACTAGAATGATAGAAGATCTCAAAAGAGTGAAAGGTTGTTTGAAAATCTAGGCGCTTTCCTTACTCAACCAAGTACAGTTGCACTCGGTCGAATAGCCTTCGTGCTCGGTCGAGTAGTTGCAGTACTCGGTCGAGTCGCTGGTCTACTTGGTCGAGCTACAGTCGCTGGAGAAACCCTCAAAATCATCGTACTGTTTGGGTTCCACTCGGTCGAGCAACTGCTCTACTCGATCGAGCGGTCTTGGGCTCTCGAAATTCAGCTAAGTGTGGAAATAATTCGTAGCTGGCCGAGTTGGTCCGACCAAGTAGATGCTCTACTCGGTCGACTCGGGCGTATTCGTCCTGAAGCTCTTCTTTTGATCTGAGTGTCAGCTCGGTCGAGTGCATCAGCACTCGACCGAGCAGCCAGGGAAAACAGTTTGAATCGCCCATTGAGCTTCTTTCTCTCCTTCTCTTCTCCTTCTACTCCTCAATCTTCTTCTCCACCTTGTCGAACACCTAACGGACCTTGCCATTGGTGCTCCGGCTGGCTTGGATGTGTCAATGTCTCATCTTTGCTCCAAATCACTCCAAAGTTCTTGAAAATCCACAATTCTCTACGAGGATCAAATAAATCGTGAAAATCATGATATATATAGAAAAGTGAACTTTGGACGATGAAATGCTATGAAAACATGCGATAAAAACATGGAAAATATGGACACATCAAATCCTCCAAGCTCACCTCTTATTCGTCCTCGAGGAAGACAACTACGAAGCTCACCGGGAGGTAAAAATAAGAAAATGGAAAAGAATGCAAAAAGGAGAGAGTCACTAGATTATTCTCTTAGATCTCATATAATTCATCACATATCACAACGACTCGGAAAGTAAATCACACACTACCACAGAGATTTCATATCTTATATAAATGAAGTACTTGAGAGTTTAAGGATGAATAAAAGGGATCCCTCTAGAGTTCATACAATCGGCCTATATCCACATTATACGTTTCATAGCATCAAATATACACAACATTGGCTACACACTTTTCAATCAAAAGCTATAATTAAAGCATAGAAAATTCATACCAAGCATGCAATAGAGAATGGAATAAAAGTCAAGACATTCACATATTCATATCAAATCATAAGAAGTCTCCATAGCTAAGTTATTTTGCTAAGTTTCACTATTATCAAACTTCCACATTCGTGCACAACTCCACTCTAATGTCATGCTCACTCGTTGGGTCAAAAGAATTCACACCCCCACGCTTGACTTGAGGTGTCACATCCAAAGGAAATGATTGTGGAATTTTGTCTTGGTTTTCCCAAGTATATTTGTGACTCAAAGTAATTAAACTGAGAATTTTTCTTTTTTTTCTTTTGAAACTTTGTTTCTCATTTTTCTTTTATGACTTTTGTAGGAGCAATATGATTTTTATTTTTGATTTTTGGTTCCTTTTTGGCTTTTTGTACTTTTTGGAGCAAGCTTTTCTTTTGTATTAGATTTTTAGGAATGGATGCGGTATAAGTAACTTTGAGAGGTGAACTCAAGTGACATGTATAGAATAAAAGATATATGTGTAGAAAGAATTAATATAATGCTCGGTTCACTCAAAAGTGTGCACAAACAGTTTAGTAAGATAATACATCAACAAAACTCATGTATTAGCATGGATATTCTTAATCATATCAACGAGTAGTGAAGTCAAGCAGTAAAGTTTTCAATCATATCCGGCATGCAACAAGAATGCGAATAAGAATGTAAAAGCGGTGCTTCAGACATGCTAATGATGCATGAATCTTGGTTGTAATATCCTGTTTCCGTAAATACGAGCATAATGTACGTATTTTTGGACGTATTTGTACGTACGAAATTGTTGTGTATTTTCATGAATTTTTCATAATTTTCTAATAACTAAATTATTTTTAAAATAAATTTAGAACATCATTTGAATTGTATAAATGAAGTATTTGTGCCACGCCCCGTTCCCCAGAATACCCTGCATTTAATTAATTTTTTTCCTTTCCAAGTATTCTGAAGAGTGAGGGTGATGAGAGAGGGAAAGAGAGAGAAAGAAGAAACTGAATAAGCAGGCCACTGCGCACATGCTGGGATAGTACAAATGAAGCTCCATTATAATATCAACAACTCATAAATAACATAGAACCACAACAACAAATTTATATAACAACTTTCATTTACATACATAGTCCAAATGCACTACTACACATACACCGCCACTCTCCACCTCATGTGACAAACATGTCAAGCTACACAGCTACAGCTCACACCAAGACTACCCCTGAAACCCAACTCCAAGTCACCTCCAACCACGCTGTCCATGCTACCTATAAAGTGGGGAGGAGCAAGTCAATGCGTGCCCCAGTAGGAACCAACTTGGATTTGGAATATCGTTTTAAGGTTATCAATCTACAAAGCAAGGCAGGAGAAATATGACATGTAACTAAGTAAAATAACGGAAAGTAATTAGCAAAGTAAGAGGATCATACATGCGGTCCAATGTCGAGGTACTGCAAGAAAAGGGTTGGCACGAATAATAATAATAATAATAACGCAAGTGTTCAAGCAACCAGTATCTAATAAGATAAGTGTAAGTGCATGAGGCATGACACAGAGTCACAAAGAATAGGCAAATGGAAGGGAATGTGCTGCCAGTAGAAAGAGTAACACACAAATTCTTATTTTATTATTTTATAATTGAATTAATTGAAACTTGGGTAAACTGTGTGATACCAGGACCTGGACATCACCCCAAATTTGGGATGAATATAGCACACAGCGCAGTGGACACGGGCACTGTACAACACTGGGCCTCTTAGCTCCCCCGTTCCTGGCAGGAGTGAGGCTCTCCCACAGTAACACAACCTCCGTAAGTCCCCTCCACTCCCAGTATAGGCGAGTGGGTATAAATATCACATATCACATAATCATTTCCCCCAACTTCTCAGTCCAGGCCTCATATCCACAATTTACTCAAATCCCATCTAAAACCCGGGTTTTACTAACTCACCCTCATTAGAGAGGATTGAGATATATCCAATTTTATAATTTAACACCATTCGTAAAACGTTAGGGGTCATGGTGGAATGGTGGACATATCATATTAGCTGCCCATCATTAACCATGGGGTCATGCACTCACGTGACATGCCCTCTATCACAACACATCATCCATTCACAATTACAATGTATCCATGCCATTCAAGCCTCTAACTTCACCAATTATCATTGTGGCTCAAGACCAACACTAACACATGCATGTTACTCAAATTACCGGATATTGCCTTCATTGAGGCAATTCATCGAACACATGATGGGGTTATTAACATAGCCATTATAACATGAGTAAATCCAAGAGCAATTATCATAATGAACCGCTACTTCAAGAAATAACAATGCACATGCATAATAGAGGAAAATTTAACATCAAGTCATAGTTATAACATCTCTTAAATATTTCAGCTTGCTGGAAATTGTAAACAATCACCACAAATGACCATACACCATCAGTTTTTAGTGAGAATTTGACCAATTGTCCCAAATGAAACTTATAGATATAGTAGTCCTGAATTCACAGATAAAATTTCATGTAAACATATTAAGTAGGTGATTTATGGTGAATTATTTGGTGAAGTGTGTCAAGTCTGTTTTCCAGACAGATTTCAGAGTTTATAAATATTGCTGTTTTTGGGCATGTTTTAACCAGAATTTCGAAATATAAGCACTTTGATGAAATTATAGATAGACTTGTTAATTTTCCAACAAGACCCAGAACATCAAATTTCATTGTGTGTGCAGGTATTTAGATCAATTTTTCTGAACTGTGTCAAGACTAAAGATCAAACAGACATTTTGTACAGATGGAATTTTTGCTCCTAATTCCTGAATTGAACATATATCAAATTTTATATGATTTTGGGGTAAAACTTCAAGATCTACATGGATATATTTTTTTGAAACCTAATTAGAGCTACAGTAACCAGTATCAAAGCTACAACAGAGATCAGAATTTCTGAATTTCAAGGGAGATGATTTTGCTAAGAATTTCAAGGAGAAATTCATGAAAATTGAATCAAGTCACATTAATTTAATTATCAATACTTCATATCAGTAAATCATGCTATAAAATCATGATATCAAGAACAAATTAAAGGAATTCCAAATCCAAGAGATCCCTACCTCAAAAATTTGATCTTTCCTCTTTTCCTTCTCTTCTTTCTTCTCCACCTTCTTCTCTCTTGCAACCACTTGTGTTTCATGATTTTAGGAGGAATTAATTAGGGTTTCTAATTGAAGATGGAGAGGCAAATGGGGGGAGAAGTGGCCGACCATGGTAGGGTGAGAGGGAAGAGAGGAAATGAGGAGAAAATGAGAGAAAAGGAGAGAATTTTCTAGTTCCCTCTCTCCCTTCTCTTTTCTTATCTCTTTCTTCTCTTCCAAGAAAGGGATATTCCAAGGGAATATTCCATGTGAAAATGACCAAAATACCCCTCCATCATCTAGGTATTTACACGTTTTCCATTACTTTATGCACACACAACTTTAGTGTGTACGCACAACAGCTTTAGTCCAAATGACCGTTTTACCCCTAACCTTTCTAAAAATTTACGGGGGTTGTCATTGACCCCTAACCCCTTTCACACTAGCATGCCTCTTCCTACACACATCCACGCACATCCATGCATGCACACATGCTTCACACACACACGTTTAATACATTCCTGTTGTTTTACACCCACGACGGCATTTGCACTTCTCCCGCATTCACATTTCGCATTCTCTTCCCTTAGCCACGTATTACGGCCTAATCCTTTTTGCACTACGTCACATACATCGATATCTACGCTTATTTCGTGTCCACGTATGCATCGTAGGTAGAAATACCACGTGTATTCAGTAGAATACACGTATAGTGCAAAATAGGGCATGACAATTTGGATGAATACTATGTATTAGGATGGTACGGAGTATTAATGCATGTATACTTATTTATTTAAAAATTAAAATCCTAATTAGCCATGACATGCCACCTCACTTTGTTAGGTGTCATTTGGAGAATAATTCTTACCTAACACATCCTCATGTGGCATTAGGAGAATGATTCCCACCTAACTCCACGCTAGGTGGCATATAGAGAGAGGATTAAGGGGTGATTCATCCATGGGACGAGATTTAAAAAGGAGAAAAATTTTGAGAAAAGAAAAGAAAATAAAAAAATCAAGCTTTCATCCTCTCTCTTCCTCTCCTCCCTTTTGCTCAACCTCTCCCAACGCCTACTCCACCACCCTCTTCTCCTCCTCCTCCTCCAATCCAGCCATCACTTCAACCTCTTCCACCACTTTCTCATCCAACATAAACTTCCCACTCCAAGGCCAAAATTATTTCACAATGATTCAATACATTGTAGAAGAAGGATCTCAAGGAAAGATTCAAGTTCTTTAAGGAGAAGAAGGACCAAAGAATAGAAAGAAGGACATTTTGAGGTAGGAATTCTTAGCATCTCTAGTTGGGATTAGTTTTAGGATTTGTGTTTAATAGGATCCTCAACTTGAGTAAGGTTGTTATACTTAGGATTGTTTAGAAATGGTAATCTCATTTATGCTATAAGAAAGTTCATATGTTAATATGTGTGTATATGAAAGTATGCAACCATGTAGGTTATATGTTATGTTTGATGCTAATTGATAATCCAATTTCATGTTAAAGTTTAGTAATAATGCATGTAGTTTAAGTTGTATCATTATCTCTCATGTTGCAGTAAATTAGAAAAATCGTAATAAATAGTAGAAAAATCCAAATAATATAATTTATGACATTACGAAATACTGCTTAAAATTTCCTACAATTTTCACGAGGAACTGAAGTCTAATTTTGACTATAGTTAGCCTAAAATGCTAATCTTACTGATGTATCAATGTTAGACAGATTTACATGTTATGTTCATGCCAACATGTCATTATCTATGGTATGCTCATGCCACTATATCAATATCTATGTTATTGTCATGCTATGCCATGTCATAGTCATGACATGCCATGTTCATGCTATGCAATGTTATATTCATGTTAATATGTTCTCCTCCTCATGTCATGAATTTTATGTGTTGGTATGTTTACATGTTGCTAAAGATTATTGTATGAAATATTAATCTTCACTATGTTAAGTTATGATAGTGTGTATAAATCTAACATGTCATATTGTACCATAAATTATTATAGTAGCTTCATTTTGTTAAGTATGTAAAATTGTGACATATGCTAGTATAATGAACTCATTTTGTTAAGTATGTCATCTTGTACCATATGCTAGTGTTGTAGCTTCATTATGTAAATTGCAATATCCAAATGGTAGTAAGTAACTTTATAAAAAGTGGAAGTTTGTAGTATAAATTGTTTTAGTAGTATCATAATTTCTTTACTAAATTTGGAATTATTACAGTATGTGTTAGCAAAGTTAATTATGCGTATACTCTTTGTCCTCACATTAGTATGCTTATGACAAATGCTTCTATGTGAATATTTCATGTAATGTTCCATTTTAGAGAATGATGTGATTATGTGTTAATTGAGATATATGAATATGTGGATGCGATGTTCGTAGTTAGAAAACAAAACATCGGCAAATTGATGGAAGAAATGAAATTGTGAAAGTGGTAATTGAGACCGCTAAAATAACATACAAAATAAAGAATGAAACTGAGAGTGAGGCAGAGAGATAATGTCTGGAGTGCTCAATCCATTCTAAAATGGGTTAGACTCCAGATGCGGGTTTGGGGGAAACACGTGTAAATTATAGGAGTTAAGGAGCGGACAGATGATGATTTCTCACTCGCCTTGTCACTCCTGTGAGGGGAGTTGACTAGAGTTAGAGAGGCCGGTGGTGTACTCGTGATGCACCATGACGGTAATTGATGGTTTTCTTATTTTTCCCATGAAAACCCAAAATTTGTCTTACTCCAGTACCTTGCCCCGTTCGGGTAGGGAGTTATGAGGGGCCCTTCCAGTGCACGTGTTGTTGGTTGAGGTACCACTTTCACCCACCCTGGGTGAAGTCCTGCTCCTTAGCGTCCTACGATTTACTCGGTTTCCAAATAATAACTAAACGTCTAATTTTAACTAACTTAATCTGTAAGTTACTTTTTACTTTCAGCACTTGTATATTGTTCATTTAAATTCTGCATTAGTACTGTGGTCGTTGTGTCACCGGTAGATAGATGATTAGTTAGAAGGACCAGTTCTAAAACTGGATCCTACGAGGGATGTTAGGAGTTCCTACTGGGTCACGCATCGACGTGACCCTCTTTATGGCTCACAGGAGTAGGACCAGAGCAGCCTGTGCGGGTTCCGAAGACAGAGACAGGTTCCAGTTCTGAGGTAGTGCCTGAGGGCGACTTTGTCTAGTTGGAGTTTCCTAGGGCAGATTATTGGGTGCGTTGTACCGGGTGTGGACACTTTTGTACTTTTTGGGTTGTGTTTCTCTTTTTGTTGTACCCTCACTTTTGTACCCCCTTTTACAGTTAATGTATGTATAAAGTACTTTGTGTAATATAGTGTAATATAATGTAATAAAATGTAATAAAATGAATGATTTGTTCCTTCTACATTGTCTTTCTCTGTGTTGTTGTTGTGTTAAGTTTGGAGCATCGTCAGTACTTTCCAACACGTGCGCAGTGGCCTGTAGAATTTTTCTGTTCAGTGTAGTACTTCTCTTCTCTATCCTCGGCTTTCTTCTCCACACATGTAGTTTCAGGAATACCTGATACAGATTCGTACTTATAGGGTATCCTGGAGAACGGGGCGTGACAGGTGGTGGCCCATGCAGGTCTCTGCACTGCGGCGTGCGTAAGGATAGTACGGGTAATGCTCCATAGGGGTAATTGTATCCTAAGGTGGGTAGGCGATCAGCCTTAGGATAAAGCACTGGTATTAGGAGACCCAAGGTACAGAGCTTTCTGAGGGTAAGCATGTGTAGTCGTTTGTATATATAAGCATGATTAGTCGTTTGTTTATATATATATATGTGCGGGTGGTTATGTGTTGCATAGATATATACGTACTATATGTATATTGGCATGTATTACTATATGCATGTATCTGTAGCTATATCTGGATGTAAGCTACATTATAGATACTTGTATGACTACTTGTGTGTATCCTTATAAGTCATATTGTAAGTGTTCGTATATATACGAACTATGAGGTGTATGCATAGAAATATTGTTTATATGGATTGAGGAGTAGATAGTATATGATGTGTAAATCTATGTGTAAGGCATACTGTCTGGTGTATAAATAAATTCATGATATATATGTTGGTATATGGATGTTTGCTTGTACGTCTAGCTGAATGTATGTTTGGATATATAATAGTATAAAATGGTATACATAGAGTAATTATATGTATATGCATACTATAAATATGATTGTGTGAATTGATGTAGTAAGATATGTATACATATGTATAGTTACAATTGGATATGGATCATAAGTAGTGTGTAAAATAATTGGCTCACTAAATAGTGTGTAGATATACATAAGTAGGTATGCCAATTTATACAATATTGGTGTGTATTTATATGTGTATATATATATATATCGTGTGAAGATATTGATTCGAGATATAAATTGCAAATTTTCCCCTAACTATCCCCATTTTGTGCCAAAGATTAGGCTTAATTGTGCTCTTTTTGGGTATATTTTCATTTCATATCAATTTTAGGGCTTATTCTCATTCTTGGTACAAAATACGGTTTTTATCGTCCTTATTGGCTTCCTATTATTTTTCCTATGCTCCTGCCATTATTTTGATCATATCTCCATTTTTGGGAATTATTTGAGCATTGGAACATTTTATATGGATTATTGGAGGTTAATATTGTTTTCTTTTAATACTCATTATATTTATTTTCACATCAAATGGACTAATTTTTTCTTCTCCTATTTTTCAGGCACTCCTAGGAGTCTTTGAGATTTTTCAGAATTTTCTGGGATTTTTCTGGGATTTTTAGGTATTTTTGGGGATTTATTTGGAGCAAAAGAGGCATTAAAGGCTTTTCTGGAATTTTGAAAAGAAAAAAAAGGAATTAAAAAAAATTTTAATTAGCCCTGTGGGCCGGCCCGCTGGCCGGCCAACAGCCGCCGTTGGTTTTAAAAAAAAACGTTTCTGCGGGCCGGCCCGCTCATCTGATATTTAAAAAAAATTAATTAAAATTTAAAAAAAACTTGTCTGTGGAGCGGGCCGGCCCAGCACCGGCCCGCCCCCGCTGTTAACGAGCGGAGCCCGCCCGCAAGCGGGCGGGCGGGCGGGCGGGGCCGGGATCCGACCCGGCCCCGCCACCCCACTTGTTGCGTAGGCGCGGGCGCGGGTCGGGCGCCGCTGCGCCCGACCCGCAATGCTGTTAAAGGCCTGTGTTGCGATTTTTGATGGGGGGGCTGCTGTTTTTCGTTTTCTCTGGCGTTTTTTGTGTTTTTAAGGGTTTGGAGAAGTTTTGATGGGGGAGGAGGCCATGGAAGCTTGAGAAGGCTTGGTGGAGCTTGGAGATGCTTGGAGTGTAACGACTGGTTTTCATGTATCCGGATTTATTATATTATAATATATGTTTTGGTGGATTTTCTCCTCATGTGCGGTTATCGTCTCCGTAATTTTCATTTTCGATCGTTTCGTCGTGTTTTCTCGTTTCTTCCTTAGGATCGTCGACTTCGGAGTAAGTCATTCGTGAAGGGCTTCGTATCGGTCATGTCTTATTGATAGATCAAGCCTATGGGTCTTAGGAATCGATCCCGGAGCTCCGCGCTCCATTTCGGAACTTTTGGTGCACGTTAGCCGGTGTAAGAAGGGGCACCGACCGACTAGATGTCGATCCAGTCGGTCGGCAATCCTTCGTGAACCGACTAGTTGGCTTTCTAAATTTCTCAGGAGTTACTGTTTATCGTTAGTCGGTCTAAGAACGTTGGTTGACCGACTAGGTTACAAACTAGTCGGTCGGCAATGCTTCTTTAACCGACTAACACATCATCTAAATTTTGGTATCAGTACTGTTCACTCTTAGTCGGTCTAAGAACGTTCATCGATCGACTAAATGCCAAACTAGTCGGTCAGCAGTTGTTCTTTGACCGACTAAATCTAAATCCTAATTCTGTACAGGAGTTACTGTTTACACTTAGTCGGTCTGCGTTGATTGACCGACCGACTAGTTCCCAAACTAGTCGGTCAGTGGTTGCTCTTTGACCGACTAATATGTGTTAAAACCCTAATTTCTGGGCAGCCGCCAGCCCATCCTATTTAAACCCCTCCCAAACGATTTCTTCTTCTCCCTCACGACCAAAAACCCTAGTTTCTCCCCCATTGAGCCCCCTTCATCCTCAAACCATTATTCCTTCATCCCAAGCTCATCCCCCATCATCTAAACCCTCCCCTAACGCATTCTACCTCTCATCCTCCCTAAATTCTCATCAAATCCCCAAAATCACCCAAAACCCCTAGTTCTCCAAACTTCTCCATCCATTCCAGATCTGATCCATAGGTTCCCCGGAGTGTTTCTTCCGCTTCCTCACGGTAAGAAATCGATCTCTTGATGTTTTCATAACCCGTTGTGTTTTTATGAAACCCTAATGAATAAATGTTGTTTTGATGATTGTTTCTCCATAACAGCGACTTCCCCGTAGATTAGCATCCGCAAGACGAACCTTCGTGATCATCATCCCCGGTGCTAGGCAAGTGAAACTTGCCACTTAGGGTTTAGGCCATGTTTTAGGCCATTTGCTTGTTGTAGGCGTAAAAGAGGCTAGGCGACGAAATGATACTCGCCTAGGCGCAAATTTAGGAACTAGCTTGACAACGAAGCTAGATCCGACATTTATCATGTTGCACAATTACCATGTCATGTTTAAATTCCATTAACGGTACGCAAATTAATTGTCATGTCATTGCATTCTTTAAGTGATCCCGTGATTGCGTAGCATCGCTACAATACTTGTGTTTCCTGGCTCGTGACCAGAAGCGAGCATAATGAGTTGCTAACCCCAACGCTCGATATTGAAATGTGAACTAGGAAAACAAGCTCCCGTGCGGGGAAACCCTGGCCCACTTGCTGGGCTCATGTACATGGACCCTGGCTTGTTTACGTGTGGGATGGGGTAAGAGTTAAGCGGTCATTCAACCGGGAGTCTGCCTGATCAGCAACTGCAGTTGTAAGACGTAAACTCTGGGTTTTGGGGTAGTTGTTAAGCGGCCACTCAGCGTGAATGCCAAAACGTTCAGCTGTAAGGCGTAAACATCTACAAACAACTTGAAACGTGACTAGTGAAATGATTGAGATTGTTAGTAGCTTGGCTACTCTTGACTTGTCCCGATAATTGTTCTCTTGTACTTATTGTTTCACCATGTCTTGCTTGTGCACTCATGTTATAACTGCCATGTCATGCATACAAAAACTGCTAGAACTGCTAGTTTACTTTCCTTTCAGTTTCCTTGCCCAAGTCTTTTTAGACTTGCTGACATGTGCCCCTTCCTCTTTGGGTGTCGCATGTTAGTTGTCGAGCCGGAGATTGTTGTTGAGGGCGTCGAGTTCATGGAGTTCGTGCCCGAGCCCGTGTTTGGCGGGGAGTACGTGGACACTGGGGACCAGTCCTAGTGTCTTCGTTGTGTTCTGTCTCTCCTTGTGTTATTATTGTTGTTCCGTTTGTGGTTACAGGGACCTGCTTACGTTTTATTGACGCTTATCGGGTTTGGGGCTTCACAGCTCCACTCTCGTGCGGACCTTTTCACGTCTCGCCTCCATTTTAGGGAAGCGGGTCGTGACAGGTTTTGTTGGTGGCCCATGCAGGTCCTTTTCTGTAACTGCGATTATCGGAATAACGATAATAATATTAGAATGTCCAATGAACTAAGTTCGACATCCGAGTCATTAAGCTCTGAGTCTAATTTTGGCCCGTTTCTATGGCGCTAGATGGCTAGAAGACGTCAGACCCGAGCTGGTGGTGGATCTGCTCTGAAGGCTTGCTATTTCTGCGGCAAGACCGGGCACCTCAAGGGGTCGTGCAGAAGCTTTCTAGGTCAGTGTTTGGTTTGTGCTGGTGCTACTCATTCGGCGAAGGATTGTCGGCATGCAAATCGGCTGCGGAAGGCGTCGGATGGAGTTCCGCAGCAGCAAGCACCGGAAGCTGGGCCGAGTCGGAAGGTGTGCCATCATTATGGCAAGATTGGTCATAAGAAGGAACAATGCAGGCGGAAGCTGGGCCAGTGCTTGATTTGTGGCGCTGCAGCGCATACCTTAAAGGACTGTCTGAGGGTTAGGCGTCTGGGGAAGGCGCCAGTCGGAGCTCAACTACGAAAAGCACCCGTGGCTGTTAGACGTGGGGCAGCCCTTGTTCCACAGAAGCAGGCTTTTCGGCAGGCTTTTCCGCTGAGGAGGCAGGCTTCCCCGATGGCTGTAGTTGAGGCTGAGACTGTGGATGGGGTTATTGCAGGTAACCCTCAGTCTAGTTGCCTTCTTCCTTTTGACAGTCTTGTTTGTTAGAATATGTTTGGTTGCTTGAATATGTTATGTTGCTAGAATAGAGTTTGATTGCTGGGCTGGTTGTTAAGTGTGATTTGGGTTTGCACGTTTCTGGCACGAGTCCTCTTGACTCTGGTGCATCAATGTGCATTGCATCCTGGTGCTTCGTGTAGAAGCAATTCTTGATGGCTACCCCCTTTTTCTTAAATATTTAATTCCTTCCTATTCGATCGAGTTAAAATCCCTTCGTAGATTTTGAAGTCTATTGGTTGAAATTTTTAATCTCGTAGCTTTTGCTAACTAATATTTCTCGAATTTTGGTTTTAAGAGCTTTACTACTATTTTGATTACTTTAGAATATCTTCCAAGATAAGTAGAACTTCAATTATTTTCATATATCAGTTCTAGGTTCATTGAACTCGTACTTTAAGGTCTTGTATAAATCAGTTATTTGGCAAATCTGGGTCCCTCTAAAAAGTATTTTAAATGATATTTATTTGGAATTTCTCTTCAGTTTTAAAACTTGTAAGCATTTAGCATGGGCCTAAATTTTCACACTATAGTTGATCGGATTTCATTCTTTGAATTTCAAAATTTTACCGAAATATTATATTAAGCTACTGCCGTAAAATATTTTTCGGACCTCTCCGTTGCAAATCTTGACTTTTCTGAAGGTATCCCTTCGACTTCCTTTTTCCTAAGTTTAAATTCGTTTGAAATTTTAATATTTATATATTTATACTTCATGCTCCTTCGTTGACTTAAAGATCTCTAAAACTTTTGTCGAAAATTTGGAATACTAACCCATTGTATTTTGCCAGTCTATACCTTCCGTACCCATGAAAACACCTTGTCCCTTCTTATATAAATTTTATTCTGAACCGTACCTTTATTTTGCTCAATTCGATTTATAATTTTCCTTATCTTACTTATGCCATACAATTGACTCATCGCGTTTCCTTTAATATACTTTTCAAGTCACACATGATTTCAGCTTTCAACCAACCAAGGATATGTTCAACATTTTCTCTATTACAATTTTTGGAAAATTACGTCTTCATAACTTTCTCACGATCTAGACCTTCCATAATTTGGTTTTAAAGCTTATTACAAATTTTGACAAACCTACTACTAAGTTTTCTGTTCACCACACATGCTTTTAGAATAATTTCTAAACTAAATTGAATTTCGAATGTTTCCATATATCCGTATTAGGCTCATTAGCCCGTATGTTAAGAGCTTTGTGTAAAACGATTTCTTTTGGCAAATCCTGGTTACACTAAAAGGTAGTTTCAATATTGATTATTTGAGCTTTTTCCTGGCTTAAATACTTTGAAAGTATTTGGCATGAATTTAGAATTCTTTTGTTAATTAAATTTCGTTTCAAAACTTTTGCCAACATTGTTAAATCACTGCCGTATAATATTTTCTAAAACTACGTCCTTAATGTGCGTATGAACGCTTTACTTCCTTTCATAATGATTTCCGTTAAGCCAATAAATCATTTCCTCTTATTATGTGCATTCAACTCAAACTTATTTCGAACAATTGATTTTATCGATCCTCAAATATCGTTTATACGAAGGGGAACTCCAACTTTTCAAAATATGACCGTTTTATACTTTTTGTGTTTTTGACTTTCGCTATTCACGTATCATTTCCAAAAACTTATGAGAGTAATGTTTACATCTTTCTTCCCCGCCTAAACATCCACAATTATATCTCCGTTCCACTTGATCTATTTACCTCTTTGTCCTCGCCCTACCTGAACCCATTTTTACGATCTTGTTTCGTTGCGCCATCTAATCTTGGTTTCCTTCCTTCCGCTTAGTTATTCCACTAATGTTCGCCGTTTTTTTATACGTCGCGCCAGTTAGTAGTGGGTCCTTAGACTTTTGGTGATGTTGTCGTAGCGCATGTACCTAAGTTGAGTATGTAGGCTTGAAGAGTGTACACCCCCTATAGTATGATAATGTTTGCCTATTGTGTGATATATACATACTCAGAGTTATTCATGATGTTATGAAATTGTAAGTGTGTTAATATTTATGGATATGTGCGAGGATAGCTATACCACTCTAGGGGCGTCTACGTATATAAGATTCTGTATTGGAATGTCTGAATAGGGTGTATGTAGTTGGAGATACTTATGATGGTTGAAATAATATGATTGGTGAAACTATATGTATGCTGGGTGTGATAATAATGGGTGTACGTATAGTTAAAGTGGATAGGCCTATTATGTGACCTATGTGTTGTACGTGTGAGTGTGTGCTCGTACGTAGTTACGTATTGTGCGTAGACGTGAGTACTTATGTAATTGCTGCGTGAGTATATAGGTGATATATATATGGTAGTAGAAATATAATTTTGATTGGTATTGCTTGCTATCGTGGCTGTCATATGCGTGTATACCATGAGGTATACACGGCTATTGCATATCTTGACTAATGGATGAAGTAAGTGTATTGGTGTTCCAATTATAGGTGGATGGATATGGTATGAAGATATACGATGCTTGGGTGTGACTATAGGTAAATACTTTTATTAGGGAGAGTATTGTAATTATAGGTGTGCTGATGTTTGTAAGAATATCATGGTATATGAAGTGATTGAAATATGTGATATTACCTGGTTAGATATTAAGGGTGTTTGACATTTAGATATGTATGTGGTTATGTTGGTAGACGTGTATGCATTAGATAGTTTGGCATATGTATGGATGCTATGTTATGTATATAGAATTATTCCGCTATGATTTTGAGTCTCACTCAAGCTTGAGTGGGTACACTCTATGTACATTGGTGTATTGTATGTGGTTGGTGTATAGTGATGGATGATGTATGTATAATGTTTGGATTGTTTGTACCAGGTTGTGTTACGCACACGATTGTGGGTGGCTATACCAATATATAGTTATATGAGTTGGTCTTGTGGTTTAGTGATTCACTAAGGACTTGGTAGCGTGAATATATGTGCGCTAGCTAAACTAGGTGTGCAGAAGTGCTAAGCATATAGTGGTGTGAATGGTATATATATGAATGAAATATTAGCGTGTGTGGGTGTGCACCATGCACAGGTAAGTATGTGATAGTTATAGGAATTGGTGACTATGGTATGTGTGGTGTGTCGTGATTGTGGCTATAGGACTATATATGAAGTGATAATATGGTGAAATGTGTGCATGCATTCGAATGACTATAAATTGTGAAATTATAATGATGGTGAATGTATATTAGATATAGTGAACTTGTTTTAACAATGGTATGGTGTGAATTCGCATGTTGAATGTTTGGCGTAAACTAGGAGATATAGGGACTAGTGTATTCTTATTGTCTTGCCCATAGGTAGTTACCTATACGTGTAGGTTCCGATGGTATTTTCTAGTGTGAAATTATTTTCATATAAGTAAGAGAGACTTGGTTATTTTCATATAGTGTGTAATAAGTGTTTTATAGCTATATGGAATATACTTGCCTATAGGAATGATTTGAATACGTGAATGGAGTTGTTTGATTATAATAAGTATAAGAGTACTAGGTGCGTGGATATATATTTACTTCCGTGGTGTTAATAATTGACTACCTAGAGTATATATATATAAGCGCCTGAAATGAATGTACTTGGTTGAAATTTTGATGTGATGTTGATTAAGGGTAGTTACTAGGGTGACTAGATATAGCTATAGTTAGAAAGTCCGAGGACGGACTTTATTCTAAGGTGGGTAGGATGTAACGACTGGTTTTCATGTATCCGGATTTATTATATTATAATATATGTTTTGGTGGATTTTCTTCTCATGTGCGGTTATCGTCTCCGTAATTTTCATTTTCGATCGTTTCGTCGTGTTTTCTCGTTTCTTCCTTAGGATCGTCGACTTCGGAGTAAGTATTCGTGACGGGCTTCGTATCGGTCATGTCTTATTGATAGATCAAGCCTATGGGTCTTAGGAATCGATCCCGGAGCTCCGCGCTCCATTTCGGAACTTTTGGTGCACGTTAGCCGGTGTAAGAAGGGGCACCGACCGACTAGATGTCGATCCAGTCGGTCGGCAATCCTTCTTGAACAGACTAGTTGGCTTTCTAAATTTCTCAGGAGTTACTGTTTATCATTAGTCGGTCTAAGAACGTTGGTTGACCGACTAGGTTGCAAACTAGTCGGTCGGCAATGCTTCTTTAACCGACTAACACATCATCTAAATTTTGGTATCAGTACTGTTCACTCTTAGTCGGTCTAAGAACGTTCATCGACCGACTAAATGCCAAACTAGTCGGTCAGCAGTTGTTCTTTGACCGACTAAATCTAAATCCTAATTCTGTACAGGAGTTACTGTTTACACTTAGTCGGTCTACGTTGATTGACCGACCGACTAGTTCCCAAACTAGTCGGTCAGTGGTTGCTCTTTGACCGACTAATATGTGTTAAAACCCTAATTTCTGGGCAGCCGCCAGCCCATCCTATTTAAACCCCTCCCAAACGATTTCTTCTTCTCCCTCACGACCAAAAACCCTAGTTTCTCCCCCATTGAGCCCCCTTCATCCTCAAACCATTATTCCTTCATCCCAAGCTCATCCCACATCATCTAAACCCTCCCCTAACGCATTCTACCTCTCATCCTCCCCAAAATCTCATCAAATCCCCCAAATCCCCCAAAACCCCTAGTTCTCCAAACTTCTCCATCCATTCCAGATTTGATCCATAGGTTCCCCGGAGTGTTTCTTCCGCTTCCTCACGGTAAGAAATCGATCTCTTGATGTTTTCATAACCCGTTGTGTTTTTATGAAACCCTAATGAATAAATGTTGTTTTGATGATTGTTTCTCCATAACAGCGACTTCCCCGTAGATTAGCATCCGCAAGACGAACCTTCGTGATCATCATCCCCGGTGCTAGGCAAGTGAAACTTGCCACTTAGGGTTTAGGCCATGTTTTAGGCCATTTGCTTGTTGTAGGCGTAAAAGAGGCTAGGCGACGAAATGATACTCGCCTAGGCGCAAATTTAGGAACTAGCTTGACAACGAAGCTAGATCCGACATTTATCATGTTGCACAATTACCATGTCATGTTTAAATTCCATTAACGGTACGCAAATTAATTGTCATGTCATTGCATTCTTTAAGTGATCCCGTGATTGCGTAGCATCGCTACAATACTTGTGTTTCCTGGCTCGTGACCAGAAGCGAGCATAATGAGTTGCTAACCCCAACGCTCGATATTGAAATGTGAACTAGGAAAACAAGCTCCCGTGCGGGGAAACCCTGGCCCACTTGCTGGGCTCATGTACATGGACCCTGGCTTGTTTACGTGTGGGATGGGGTAAGAGTTAAGCGGTCATTCAACCGGGAGTCTGCCTGATCAGCAACTGCAGTTGTAAGACGTAAACTCTGGGTTTTGGGGTAGTTGTTAAGCGGCCACTCAGCGTGAATGCCAAACCGTTCAGCTGTAAGGCGTAAACATCTACAAACAACTTGAAACGTGACTAGTGAAATGATTGAGATTGTTAGTAGCTTGGCTACTCTTGACTTGTCCCGATAATTGTTCTCTTGTACTTATTGTTTCACCATGTCTTGCTTGTGCACTCATGTTATAACTGCCATGTCATGCATACAAAAACTGCTAGAACTGCTAGTTTACTTTCCTTTCAGTTTCCTTGCCCAAGTCTTTTTAGACTTGCTGACATGTGCCCCTTCCTCTTTGGGTGTCGCATGTTAGTTGTCGAGCCGGAGATTGTTGTTGAGGGCGTCGAGTTCATGGAGTTCGTGCCCGAGCCCGTGTTTGGCGGGGAGTACGTGGACACTGGGGACCAGTCCTAGTGTCTTCGTTGTGTTTTCCTTTTGTTTAGACTGCTGTTTTGTTGTCGGTGCGTAGCACCTATACTTTGTTACGTTGTTGCTTTTGTTGGCCTTGTTCTGGGCCTTTAGACTCTTTCTTTTAGCCTGGTGGCTTTTCTGTATGTTGGACTTATTTTCGTGTTGGACAAAGTATGAGATGTGAGAATTTTATTTCTGTCTCTCCTTGTGTTATTATTGTTGTTCCGTTTGTGGTTACAGGGACCTGCTTACGTTTTATTGACGCTTATCGGGTTTGGGGCTTCACAGCTCCACTCTCGTGCGGACCTTTTCACGTCTCGCCTCCATTTTAGGGAAGCGGGTCGTGACATGGAGGAAGGCAAATAGGAAGAGGGAAGGCTCATTTGGGAGAAATCTTGGTGAAATCCCCCCTTTCTCCCATTGTATTTTGATATCTCATTTTTGTATGAAACTTGGGTTAATTTTGAATGCAATTATCCTATTGTTTGCTATGATTGTGTAGTATTGAATTGCTTGGGTTGTGGTTTATTGATGTTGGGTGTTAATTGTAGCCCTAATTTCCTCTTGTCTTATTTTGAATGTTAATGTTGGATGTTTAATTAGGGCACAAATTTAATTGGCTAAGTCCCGAGAGGGCAAATTTGAGAGAATCCATGTGCTTAACTTGATTAGTGTCGTGATAATCTATCCATCCCTATTGCAAAATTTCGTGTTCATGAAAGCTAAATATTCCGATCGGGCTTACTTAGCCGGATGACCGATTGTGTTATATGGGGTAATTAGGACTTGATTAACACCAAGTTTAATGAACCCACAAACCATGCTTCCTCTCCTAGCTATCCTAAACCTCCTACCTTGGCTCTCTAACCCTACCAACTTAGGTAAGATTTTCGTTTTCACCACACTTTTCCGACATTTCCACCGTTAGTGTAGGTAGTTGTAAAACACTTTAATTTTCTTTGTCGATCAGATTTTGTGAACGTAGAACGAATTGTCCCTGTGATCCGACTCGGTACTCACCGGTTATTTTTATATTGCATTGACGCTCCTACGCTTGGGAGCGGAAGGCGTGCACTTGCGCGTTTTTCCGAGTCAACCAATTGGCGCCATTGCCGGGGACAACGGTTTCTATCATTAGCAATTTTTGATTGATTTCGAAAGTTTTAATGTGATACCTCTATCTCTTAGTGTGTGTCTTTCCGTTTATTTATTTCCCACTTATTGAGTCTTTTGCTAGTTTATTTTCATTTTTCTTGGAAATTTTTTTAAAGAATGGCATCATCTTCAGATTTTTCGGACGTTGATTTAGAGGATATCCCACTTCCGCCATACTTTCATGGCTCGGAGTGGGAGAACCCTCATTTACATATAAAAAATTTGAAGAGGGGATGTTTTCATGTCTTGGTGGGAATATTGATGATGATTGCATATATTTTAGATTTTTTTCCTCTTCTTTACTTGATGATGCTAGATTGTGGTTTGATTCTTTGTCTCTCGAATCACATTTTACTTGGTTGTCGTTTCAGGCAGAATTTCTCCGAGTGTTTTTGCCTATCTTTTTGGAGCAGGTACAGGGGCGGCAGGCCATGGAGCAGTACATAGCGAGCTTTGCCCAAGCTGAATGGGAGGCCTACCATCAGGCTTGGCAGAGGTTCACTGATTTGGTGCTTGAGTGCCCACACCAGAGTTTCCACGAGGATCATCTCCTGCAGATATTTTATACTGGATTATCGCCATCTGGGTGAGATTTCGTGCAGATGAGCTGCGGTGGGGAGTTCTTCTATTATTCGACCGAGGATTCATGGTGTTACCTGAGTGACCTTGCAGAGTGGGAGCAGACTGCGCCATCTAGAGAGCTGTCACTTGGATATGAGGATGATAGCCAGTCCCAGTTTCCACTTCAGGATGCAGAGCAGCAGGTCCAGGACCAGCCTGAGGAGCCATCTGAGGGCTCTTTCCAATGCGACCCTATGGAATACCAAGAAAAACCTGTGAAGAGGGTGCATTGGGGACAAGTAGAGGAATTTAAGCATATATATTTTGAGGAGTCAGATGAGATAGATGATGGAGTGCGTGTCGACCACGATGGTGACACGATGCATTTTCACTTTGAGGTTGAGGATGAAGCGGATGTGCATGATGGCCTAGAGCAGATTGAGGACACTATGGAGCCTGAGCCACAGTCCACTTCAGAGTTAGCTTCACAGGTCGAGGCGGTTGAGTACTTCAGGAGGACGACTGAGATGAACTATTTCTGGGATGGCGAGGATGATTCGTGCTTGGATTTGCCCGAGACGAGTCTACCTCCAGTCCTGTCACAGATGTCACTTCCCTCGCCTCAGGATGAGCACTTGCCAGTCATCGAGGAGGTTTGTCAGGAGCAGTTACCAGTTGTGGGGAGTGCCGCAGAGATTGTTGATGCTGATACAGATGTCGAGGAAGAGGATAGCGACGGGGATTGCGACATGGTATACATTGAGCCCGAGCTCCCTCCTACTCCAGTTTTCTCTCTGAAGCCACTTCCACCTCCTCCTGAGGCCGTGCATCATCCTGAGACTAGCATCACATTTCAGGGAAGTTCCCACCTTTCTTTTCCCTCCGCCCCCGAATCCAATTATTTAATTCCATATCATAATGATTCGGATTGTCGTCATTTGATTGTAAATTCCTTTATTCATTTCGACGACCCATTTGGCAAGCTTTTCAGTTGGATGGGCGCTCTCGCCCAATTATTTTTGACACGACCTATCTCCCCCATTTTGCAGGATTCCATCACAAGGAGATGCTTGGGGTTGTGTCGCTTGCCATTGATGCACGCAATGGAGGTAGGGCATTGGATGTGACGACGCTCGCGGAGGAGCGTAAGGATATGATCGAGCAGTTGCCACCACCGTTATACATTCGAGATCCGCCATTTGCCACGGTGTGTTCTTTCCATGTAGTGTAAATAAATAAAATTAAAAGTTAGTTTGCTTTTGCATTTTGCTTTCGTATGCATTTCTTTTCTTTTTTTAGGATCTTTTGCCAAGATCTAGTACTCTCCCAACATTGAGGACAATGCTGATTTTAAGTTGGGGGGAGAGTGTTAGAATCTTTAGGATTGTTTAGATTTTGGCCTAAATTTTTTTTTGAGATTCCTCCAAGTTTCGCCTCATTCCATGAATTCATTGCATATCATATTTTGGCTTCCTCGTTCCTACGCCACTTGATTTGTTTAGTCCATACTTGCTTAATGCCATGCGATTTTTCGAATTATTATTTTGGTATCAATTTCTCGATGTTTGATTGGCATGGTTTCATTTCTTTTTCAATTTGGAGTCGAATGCTAATATGCCATGTATGAAACTATTTTATACGTCGTGATATCTTTTTGAAACAATTTGGGAAAAGTTTGGTGTAAGCGATTGCATGTGTTGGGATGAATGATGTAGTTTTTAATTGGATTGGATTTGGCCAATTGTGCATGCTTTGTTTTCCTCTTAGTAGTGGGTGGATGAGTTGATAATTTGTGTTGGAATGAAAAAAAAAAGTTAGTATAAGTGAATGTTTCTTTCTAATCGAATCAAGTAGCCGGTGCCCCACGAAACATTGGGGAGGAAGCCAAAGATGAGATTTAGAATATCATTCCATCCATTTGCATATATAGCGTCATCGCGTGTATGCAAATGTGTCGGTGTTTGCATTTATGGCGTTATCGCGTGAATGCAAAACATAAACATCAAAAAAAAAGAAAAAAAAGAAAAAAAAAATAAAAATGAATGAAAAATGAAAGAATAAGTAACATGAGTGATGCAATCTCATCTCCCACAACTTAGATGAAATTTCTTTTGTTTTGGCCACTTTCATGAAAATTAGAAAATTTGACATCGTGATATTTCCTGATACGTGTGATACGGGGTTTATTTCCTTACTTTTCTTTGAATTGGATTAAGGAGAATGTCATTTGTTATTTACTTTCATATATTTGGTATATTGGCTTTGAAATCATCTGGAAATCCCATTTTGGAGTATGCCATGATGATATCGAGGATTTGGTTCATGGTTTTCAATTTTATCCGAATTTTTCGCATATTTTGCTAGGGACTAGAAAAAGGCTAGTTGGGGGGGGGTCTGATTCGGGATATAAATTGCAAGTTTTCCCCCCTAACTATCCCCATTTTGTGCCAAAGATTAGGCTTAATTGTGCTCTTTTTGGGTATATTTTCATTTCATATCAATTTTAGGGCTTATTCTCATTCTTGGTACAAAATACGGGTTTTATCGTCCTTATTGGCTTCCTATTATTTTTCCTATGCTCCTGCCATTATTTTGATCATATCTCCATTTTTTGGGAATTATTTGAGCATTGTAACATTTTATATGGATTATTGGAGGTTAATATTGTTTTCTTTTAATAGTCATTATATTTATTTTCACATCAAATGGACTAATTTTTGCTTCTCCTATTTTTCAGGTACTCCTAGGAGTCTTTGATATTTTCCAGAATTTTCTAGGATTTTTCTGGGATTTTTAGGTATTTTTGGGAATTTATTTGGAGCAAAAGAGGCATTAAAGGCTTTTCTGGAATTTTGAAAAGAAAAAAAGGAATTAAAAAAAATTTAATTAGCCCTGTGGGCCGGCCCACAGCCGCCGTTGGTTTTAAAAAAGAAAAATGTTTCTGCGGGCCGGCCAGCAGGCCGGCCCGCTCATCTGATATTAAAAAAAAATTAATTAAAATTAAAAAAAAAACTTGTCTGTGGAGAGGGCCGGCCCAGCGCCGGCCCGCCCCCGCTGTTAACGAGCGGAGCCCGCCCGCAAGCGGGCGGGCGGGCGTGCGGGGCCGGGATCCGACCCGGCCCCGCCCCCCCCACTTGTTGCGCAGGCGCGCGTGCGGGTCGGGCGCCGCTGCGCCCGACCCGC
Source organism: Scilla litardierei (assembly GCA_030789695.1). Taxonomy (NCBI): domain Eukaryota; kingdom Viridiplantae; phylum Streptophyta; class Magnoliopsida; order Asparagales; family Asparagaceae; genus Scilla; species Scilla litardierei. The sequence goes on from CM061142.1 coordinate 37,500,466, forward strand.
AATGCTGTTAAAGGCCTGGGTTGCGATGTTTGATGGGGGGTTGCTGTTTTTCGTTTTCTCTGGCGTTTTTTGTGTTTTTTAGGGGTTGGAGAAGTTTTGATGGGGGGGAGGCCATGGAAGCTTGAGAAGGCTTGGTGGAGCTTGGAGATGCTTGGAGGAAGGCAAATAGGAAGAGGGAAGGCTCATTTGGGAGAAATCTTGGTGAAATCCCCCCTTTCTCCCATTGTATTTTGATATCTCATTTTTGTATGAAACTTGGGTTAATTTTGAATGCAATTATCCTATTGTTTGCTATGATTGTGTAGTATTGAATTGCTTGGGTTGTGGTTTATTGATGTTGGGTGTAAATTGTAGCACTAATTTCCTCTTGCCTTATTTTGAATGTTAATGTTGGATGTTTAATTAGGGCACAAATTTAATTGACTAAGTCCTGAGAGGGCAAATTTGAGAGAATCCATGTGCTTAACTTGATTAGTGTCGTGATAATCTATCCATCCCTATTGCAAAATTTCGTGTTCATGAAAGCTAAATATTTCGATCGGGCTTACTTAGCCGGATGACCGATTGTGTTATATGGGGGTAATAAGGACTTGATTAACACCAAGTTTAATGAACCCACAACCCATGCTTCCTCTCCTAGCTATCCTAAACCTCCTACCTTGGCTCTCTAACCCTACCAACTTAGGTAAGATTTTCGTTTTCACCACACTTTTCCGACATTTCCACTGTTAGTGTAGGTAGTTGTAAAACACTTTAATTTTCTTTGTCGATCAGATTTTGTGAACGTAGAACGAATTGTCCCTGTGATCCGACCCGGTACTCACCGGTTATTTTTATATTGCATTGACGCTCCTACGCTTGGGAGCGGAAGGCGTGCACTGGCGCGTTTTTCCGAGTCAACCAGATATGTGAATGTAACATGTGAATAAGATTTATATATGGATATGTCTTGTGTATACAAGTATGTGTGTGTGTGTATATAATTACTGTATTGATATAATTCTTGTGCTATAGTATACATATAGTATTGTACACACACACACACATACACACAACACACACACTGCATTGAATATATTCTACGTAATATATATGAATAGTTGACTACTTGTATGTAAGTATATTTGTGCAGGTATATATGTGGTTAAATATAGAACTACATAGGTAAATATTGGATGTGAAGTATCCTTGCATATATAAAGCGAGTGTGTACTGTAATATTGATGTACTATACGCATATACTAACAGGACTATTTATTATAGTGATATATACTGTGTATATATTTGTGTGCAAATGATTAAACATAATTGTCTGTATAGTTGTAAGTGTTTAAATTTATGTGCTTAAGTAATATATTTGCTTATGGTTACCCACTGGATTTTGGTGCATCATATCAGTGTGTATAAGTATTAGTGTATGATAGGAATGGCAATATTGCGGGGCGGGGCGGGTATTTAACTACCCAAGCTTGCCCCGACTCATCTACAGGCCGGGGCGGGCCGGGTCGCGGGGCGGGGCGGGGCGGGTTCTTTCTTACCAAAACCGGGTCAGGCCGGGTCGGGCCGGTCGGGTCAGGTCATTATTGCCATCCATATGAATACCAAATAAAAATTTTATTTGTGAATTGGAAGAATTTTGATTTATTTGGTAATTTGGAATTGGAAATTGGCCCAATTAGGAGAACCGTGGAATATAGTATGAGTTATGGGTTATTCGCTGACTGCATGGTCCGCATCAAAATAGTAAGGTTTTTTAGAACCTCTATAGTTTACCGGGGCGGGTCGGGGCGGATACAAAGCCTAAGCTTGCCCCGACCCGGCTGCGGGCCGGGTCGGGCCGGGTCAAAACCGGGTCGGGCCAGGTCGGGCTGGGCGGGTCAGGCCATTACTGCCATCCTTAGTGTATGACTATCTGCTATAAGTGTATCAATATTTGGATATACATATTTGCATATGTATGTTAGTAAGGCTTATGCATATTGGATGTGATGTATATAGTAGTATGTGTATCTAGAAATGGATGTATACTTGGTTGTATACTTATATCTATATATGGATGTATCTAGGTATATCTATAGGTGTGTATATGTATAAGTAAGCTGGCACTGTGACTTACGATTATTGTGTGTTTAAATATCGTGTGAGCATGTATGTATATAGATACATATAATTATAAGAAGTGTGTACGATTACATATATAGGTGTATTATTTAGATATATCTATATGTGTATCCATGAAATAGTATATATTCTTGAACATATACTTGTGTGAATCTTTATGTAAGTACATATGTATTGGGTAAAGTAAGTGTATAAATGTGGGTGTGTATATTAATGCCTTGGGTGTATCTATATTTCTACTTATTACTAGGCACATGTACTGATATATGTGTCTGTATGTATAGGTGTAATAGTATGTGTGTACATATGTGTGTATAATCTATGGTATAGTGTGTGTATACATGAATGTATAATGTATTCATATATCATTGTTTGTATTTCATGGGTGGGAAGACCTTTAGACCCAATCAACCGCTTGTTAGACCCTTAGTTTTAGAAAGTCCGAGGACAGCCTTTGTTTTAAAGGTGGGTAGAATGTAATATCCCATTTCCGTATATATGAGTATAATGTACGTATTTTTGGATGTATTTGTACGTATGAAATTTTTGTCTATTTTCATGAATTTTCCATAATTTTCTAATAACAAATTATTTTTAAAATAATTTTAGAACATCATTTGAATTATATAAATGAAGTATTGGATGAAATACTATCTATTATGATGGTATGGAGTATTAATGCATGTATACTTGTTTATTTAAAAAATTAAAATCCTAATTAGCAATGACATGCCACCTCACTTGTTAGGTGCATTTGAAGAATAATTCCCACCTAACCCATCCTCATGTGGCATTAGGAGAATGATTCCCACATACCTCCAAGCTAGGTGGCATATGGGGATGGGATTAAGGGGTGATTCATCCATTGGACGAGATTTAAAAAGGAGAAAAATTTTGAGAAAAGAAAAGAAAAAGAAAAAAATCAAGCTTTCATCCTCTCTCTCCCTCTCCTCCCTTTTGCTCAACCTCTCCCACCACCTACTCCACCACCCTCTCCTCCTCCTCCTCCTCCAATCCAACCACCATTTCAACCTCTTCCACCACTTTCTCATCCAACATAAATTTCCCACTCCAAGGCCAAAATTATTTCACCATGATTCAATACATTGTAGAAGAATGATCTCAAGGAAAGCTTCAAGTTCTGCAGGGAGAAGAAGGGCCAAAGAATAGAAAGAAGGACATTTGGAGGTAGGAATTCTTAGCATCTCTAGTTGGGATTAGTTTTAGGATTTGTGTTTAGTAGGATCCTCAACTTGAGTAGGGTTGCTATACTTAGGATTGTTTAGAAAGGGTACTCTCATTTATGCTATAAGAAAGTTCATATGTTAATATGTGTGTATATGAAAGTATGTAACCATGTAGGTTATATGTTGTATTTGATGCTAATTGATAATCCAATTTCATGTTAAAGTTTAGTTTTGATGGATGTAGTTTACGTTGTATCATTATCTCTTTTCTTTTCATATGCTGAAATTTTCCAACAAGTTGCATTAAATTAGAAAAAATCGTAATAAATAGTAGAAAATCCAAATAATATAATTTAAGACATTACGAAATACTGCATAAAGTTTCCTACAATTTTCACTAGGAGCTGAAGTCTAATTTTGACTGTAGTTAGCCTAAAAATGCTAATATTTCTGATGTATCAATGGTAGACAGATTTACATGTTATGTTCATGCCAACATGTCATTATCTATGTTACGCTCATGTCGATATATCAATATCCATGTTATTGTCATGCTATGCCATGTTATAGTCATGACATGCCATGTTCATGCTATGCAATGTTATATTCATGTTAATATGTTCCCCTCCTCATGTCATGAATTTTATGTGTTGGTATGTTTACATGTTGCTAAAGATTATTGTAGGAAATGTTAATCTTCACCATGTTAAGTTATGATTGTGTGTATAAATCTATCATGTCATATTGTACCATAAATTATTATAGTAGCTTCATTTTGTTAAGTATGTAATATTGTGACATTTGCTAGTATAATGAACTCATTTTGTTAAGTATGTCATCTTGTGCCATATGCTAGTATAGTATCTTCATTATGTAAATTGTAACATCCAAATGGTAGTAAGTTAGTAACTATATGAAAAGTGGAAGTTTTGTAGTATAAATTGTTTTGGTAGTAACATAATTTCTTTACTAAATTTGGAATTATTATAGTATATGTTAGCAAAGTTAATTATGCTTATACTCTTTGTGCTCACATTAGTATGCTTATGACAAATGCTTCTATGGGAATATTTCATGTAATGTTCCATTTTAGAGAATGATGTGATTATGTGTTAATTGAGATATATGAATATGTGAATGCGATGTTCGTAGTTAGAAAACATGACATCCGCAAATTGATGGAAGAAATGAAATTGTGAAAGTGGTAATTGAGACCGCTAAAATAACGTACAAAATAAAGAATGAAACTGAGAGTGGGGCAGAGAGATAATGTCTGGTGCGCTCAATCCATTCTAAAATGGTTGTGACTCCATATGCGGGTTTGTGGGAAACTTGTGTAAATTATAGGATTTAAGGAGTGGACAGATGATAGATTTCTCACTCGCCTTGTCACTCCCATGAGGGGGAGTTGACTAGAGTTAGAGAGGCCGGTGGTATACTCGTGATGCACCATGACGGTAATTGATGGTTTTTTCCGTTTGTCCCATGAAAAACCGATATTTGTCTCACTCACGTGCCTTGCCTCATTCGAGTAGGGAGTTACAAGAGGCCCCTCCAGTGCCCGTGTTGCTAGTTGAGATACTACTTTTCACCTACCCTCGGTGAAGTCCGGCTCCTTAGCGTCCTACGATTTACTCGGGTTTCTAAATAATCACTAGATGTCTAAATTTAACTAACTTAATCTGTAATTTCCATTCTCAATTACTTTTTACTTTCAGCACTTGTATGTTGTTCATTTAAAATTCTGCATTATTTCTGTGGTCGTTGTGTCACCTGTAAATAGATGATTAGTTAGAAGGACCAGTTCTAAAACTGGATCCCACTAGCGATGTTATGAGTTCCTACTGGGTCACGCATTGACGTGCCCCTCTTTGTGGTTTTCAGGAGTAGGACCTGAGCAGAGTATGCGGGTTCCGAAGACAGAGACCGGTTCCAGTTCTGAGGTAGTGCCTGAGGGCGAATTTGACCAGTTGGACTTTCCTAGGGTAAATTAGTGGGTGTGTTGTACCGGGTATGGACACTTTTGTACTTTTTGGGTTGGGTTTCTCTTTTTGTTGTACCACCACTTTTGTACCCCATTGTACAGTTGATGTATGTATAAAGTACTTTGTGTAATATAATGTAATAAAATGAATGATTTGTTCCTTCTACAGTGTGTTTCTTTGTGTTGTTGTTGTGTTGAGTTTGGAAAATCGTCAGTACTTCCCAGCACGTGCGCAGTGGCCTGCAGAATTTTTCTGTTCTGTGCAGTACTTCTTTTCTCTCTCCTCGTCTTTCTTCTTCACACCTGTAGTTTCAGGAATACCTGATACGGATTCGTACTTATCAGATATCCTGGAGAACGGGGCATGACATTGGTGCATCCAATGAAAGCATACTAAATACTACCCTACACATTCAGTTCGAATAAGCTTCATGCATTCGCACTAGAGAGATCATCAAAATAATATTTTCAAGTACCTATAAGGATTAAGATTATGAAATTCTCTAAGTATCATGGCATTGAAAAATAAGCATTATGAGAGCGGTGAAAACATAAGAAATAACCTTACAAAGAATTCAACTAGCAAAAGAAACAAAAAAATATAGAGAAATAAAAATAAAAGAAAAGAAAGAAAAGAAAAACAAGCACACAATATGATGCATGAACACACATAAAAGGAAAATAAGATGGAAAAACCCAAAAATGATGCAAAATTCAAAATAGAGCAATAATGCAACTAATGCATCTAAATGGCATGGAAATGCACTCCCCAAGCTTAAACCTCACATTGTCCTCAATGTGAACATAAAAAGTAATTATGAGGAGCAACGATAAATGTGATGGGGGGAATGAAAAAATGATGATATGAATGATATGAAATCCTAATGCAACTACATGCACATGCAATGATGCATAAGAGCACTTTCCTCCAAGCTTAAACTAAACAATCCTATTCAAATGACTCGATCAAAAATGTCGCATCTTTGCTAAGCGTGATCAAGTCAAATGAATAAGAAAGTAAGATTTCACTTCCTACCAACTTTGCAAGATCAACCAAAATACTTCCCTTTTATTCCAACACAACCTAAAAAAATCCTAACTTTGCATCTCAATCCTAAAATCAATGGGCTAATCCATTAGCCTTAGATGGAACTACCCACACATCATAGAAATAACAACGAAATATTTAATAGATGCTATGGAATTCATCATGGCAATGAAAAACATCAAAAAACAATAAAAAGTTTAGAGAATCGTTACCAATGCGTCGAGAAGCAATAACAATCCAAGGAGAATTAAGAAGACACGATTCCTTGCGCGAAACAATAGCAAAAATCCAAGCTTTATGTTGAGTATTGACTCCCCGGATTTGGTTTTGATGATGAACAAACATAAATATCGTGAACTAACTCTTTGTGAGCGCAGTTATGGAGATCGTCGCCAATATTCTACGTATATCAAAAGCGACGTCTCAAGACTTCTCAAAGCGCGTGATCGTGTGCCTGAAGCATGGTTGAAGCTTTAGGAGCATTATTGAAGTCAAGAGATTTGGAATGAAGCATTTGAAGACGGTTCGTCAAGTTTTATTTATAGTCTTCTAGCTTCTTTTCGTAGAATGTTAAGCCTTGAGTATGTCTTACGTTTTAATCTTCATAACGCTCATATCTTAGAGCTAGGATCTTATTAGAAGCCCATACAAACTTTCCCGAAGCTTCACGCTTCTTATCGCGGCTTCTTGTGCATGGTAGTTGGTTCAAGAAGAAGAACCAACCAACTAGATGGCAATCTAGTCGGTCGGTAATCCTTCTTGAACCGACTAGAATGCCTTGTTCATTTTCAGCTCACTTACTGTTTACAGTTAGTCGGTCCACGAAGGTTCACCGACCGACTAGTTGTCAAACTAGTCGGTTAGGAATCCTTCTTAGACCAACTAGTTGAGCTTTCACTGTTCAGCCTAACTTACTGTTTACAGTTAGTCGGTCAAAGAACAACGACCGACCGACTAGTTGAGAAACTAGTCGATTAGTATTTGTTCTTAAACTGACTAGCTGTATTTGAATTCAGCCTATTTGATTTCATCTCTTAGTCGGTCAAAGAACACTCACCGACCGACTAGTTGTGAAACTAGTCGGTTGGCAAGTCTTCTTAGACCGACTAGTTCTTTATTGTCTGAACTTCTCTTTTGGCTGTTCTCTAGTTAGTCGGTTCATGTTGAATCACCGATCGACTAGTTGAGAAACTAGTCGGTCAGTGATCCTTCTTTGATCGACTAGACTGCTTCAGAATAGAGCTGTTGGAGCATTAAATGCCACGATTTTTTGCTCTCTCTTTCCTCTATCCTATATATACTTGAAGGGCTTCTTGCTAAGCATTCAAGGCTGATATTTATTGAAGTTTAGAGAATCAAAGAGAAGCATTTATTCTCATTTCCAAGCTCATTCATTTCTTTAGAATCTCTCTCTCACTCTTATTTCCAAAGAGAGATTCATATTGATTGTGAGCCATTCAAGCCAAGAGCTTGATCCAAGGTCACCAACATCTTCCTAGGCTTCCATTGCTGGTCAACATCTTGGAGCTAGGGTTTGGTGCATTCATCTTCCCCAAAATCCTTCTTGCCCTAAAATCGTAAGTTTTACTCAAGGCATAAGGTTTTGTGGTAAGCATTTCTCATTTCATTTACATTGCTATTGTAAGTTTTTCTCTCGGTTGTGAGAGTTGTTTGTGATCCCGGTTTGTGCGAGTCACAATTTCATTTGTGTATGATTTGATCTTGTAGAGGTTTCTACAAGTATTTCATAGTGCAAATTTGAGTTAGAGGTTTCTAACTCAAGTATCCGAAGGGGATCCGGGTGTTTGGGACGTAGGATCACCAGGAACAAGTCGGGGAGACTTGTGTGGATCCGAACCCGTTATATCGATTGTTTGCGATTGTATTTCTTTGTTGTCAATATTTTCATTTCCGTATTGTTGGTTGAGTTTGTCACGCCCCGCTTCCCAAAACAACGGAGGTGAAGCGTGACAAAGGCCCGCTTGGGCCAGAGCTGAGAAGCTCGGACCCAATAAGCGTCTGTAGGGGTACCATTTTAAATTTTTTTTTCAGGTTCTTGCATTTATAAAGTTCGAAACAACAGAAAGTTCAGAAAGAAGGTTGCTTTCATCAATATAATTAATATCCAGCGAGTACAAAAGTCTAAAGAGAGGAAAGCCTAAGCATGGCTACAAACTATCGAAAGAGCAAACTAAAAGTAGTAACCTCTGAAGGTGGCGACCGAAAAGTCCTCAAGGTCTGGTCCTCATCAGCACGTACTCTATGTTGACATCCTCGGGCTCCACATACTCTGGTAAGTCTGTCGTGTCCTCGAACTCTGGCTCGACACCTGACGTATAGCACCAAAGAAAGGAACTGTACGTCAGGTAAAGTCTACAAAAGAAAGTCAGACTCTACTGCAAGTGTACTGAACTATTAGACCTCATTTTACTGGTTGATTAGCATGCTGGGGTTATAACTGAGAAGTAAAAGAAGGAAGTAACGCAGTAGGAAAAGTATAACGTAGCAAGCAGTAGTCGTAGTGTGTGCTACCGACTACAGGACTATCCTAAAGGTGACAGGACAAGACGGAACTAGTCAAGACAAGACAAACAGGACACGTGAGACACGAAGGGTTCACGCCTTAGGGTTCGAGGGGGATCAGACCCTCTCTCCGTGTGCACGCTCAACCCCACCCCAAACCCAAGAACTCAGGACAAGAAGTACAGAGATCATTTCCGCTAGGGAAGCACCTGAAACGCCCGCATGCTTTTTGTATCACGGAGATCACTTCTGCTAGGGAAGCATCTGAAACCCCCGTAGGCTTTTTGTATCACGGAGATCACTTCCGCTAGGGAAGCATCTGAAACGCCCGTAGGCTTTTTGTATCACGGAGATCACTTCTGCTAGGGAAGCATCTGAAACGCCCGTAGGCTTTTTGTATCACGGAGATCACTTCCGCTAGGGAAGCATCTGAAACGCCCGTAGGCTTTTTGTGTAACAGGGACATGACATGACCAGTGAAAGGGAAAGTTATTCTAGGGTGTCCACACGCATGCACACACAAGATCATCCTACTGTGTCAAAAGTTGTTGTTTATCGAGCTTAGACTTCGTCGTCAAGTCTAAGTCGTCAGGGCGATCCGGTTGCTATCATTTCACGTCCGGTTCTATACACTCACAGTCTAACAGTTCTAAAAATTTAAGACCAAGACGCGGTCAAAAATGCAAGTGGGTACACTTGCCTGCGGTGGCGAGTGTGTCGTCTGTCTGGGTCGTCTCGTCCAGTCGTCGCGTCTGCGGTAGTCCGTCTGAAACAGGTCAACGACGGCAGTGTCAGGTCGCGTTTTCAATAAAACCTATTTAGGTTTGTTTCTAAGTTGTCGGGGCTACCCTAATCGTCAAAGTCATATTTTTGGTGTTTTTATCAGCCTAAATCGACCACTACCCTATGTGCACAGAAAAGTTGTCCGATTGTCGATCTTTCTACAGTGAAATCATTTTACAGGCGCTGAAAGTAAATTTAGTTCGAGTTGTCAAATTTTAGTTTAGGTTTTGGTTAGCTACGGTTTGGGTTCTTACTACATGTTAGAGAACTAACCTTGTATAATGGTCGCGCGTGGATCCGACGTCAGGTCTGGAAACGGTAGCGGATCGCGTCACAACTGTAATTTCCGGAACGTCCCGTCACTGATCTTTAGTGTTCACGTGGTCGAACGGAAAGCGTAACTGCCTCATCACATCAAACTGCTCTGGCTTTGATACAAGCTGCATGCAACAGTTGTCCACTATGATCTCATTGTACTCAATCCCAGGGTAACGGGTTGCAATTTCACGACAAGATTCCAAGAATAAACCATCTGCAAGCTTCATAATGTTGGATTTGTGAACTGCAGTGACTTTCTTCCGGTCGTTGAGATATGCATATACAAAAGCATATTTTGCTATGCGCTCTGAACAAAACTTCGTTATAACCTAGCAAATTCCCTTGAGGCTCTCGACGACTCCTGGGACCACCTCATGCTCCAACCCCGAGTACTCCCCCTCGGTATTCTCCCTGATCACAACGATATCGACGTTCTCATGTCTCGTCAGAAGCCCGGGCAGATTGAAGCAATTGACGAGCGAGGCGAACAAATCGAGCTCCTTCCTCAGCTGCATGTTGAAAGAGCTCAACCCGCCACCCACCGGCGTAGCGAGTCCGCCCTTGAGGCAGACCCTGTTCCTCTTGATCGAATCGATCACCTCCTTAGGGACGGCACTCATGTCGCCGTGGACCTCGAAGACCTCGAAATTGATGGGGGCGTGCATCGCCTTGAGGACTTAACTAACGGTGTCAGTGACGAGGGGACCGATGCCGTCGCCAGGGATTAGGGTTACTGTGTGGTAGCCGCCGTCGCCGGGGTGGGGCAGGTACGTGATGGATCGGCAGAGCCCCGATGGGGGAGCGGCGATCGACGACAGAGGGTACCGGAGTAGGCGGCAGAGGATCGGCAGAGAACGAGTTGCCGCCATCGGAGGAGAGAGAGAGAGAGAGAGAGAGAGAGAGAGAGAGAGAGAGAGAGAGAGAGAGAGAGAGAGAGAGAGAGAGAGAGAGAGAGAGGACGAAGGCTGCGAGGTGACGGGACGGCGTGTGGCTGATCAGAGGCAGCCTGCGGCAGAAATCGTGGCGAGTGGCGCTGCGCAGGGAATCAGCGGTGCGCGCTCGGGATCGGGGCTGCGCGATGCGGCGGTCGGAGGGGGGTAGGCTGAGGAAGGGAGATGAGGAGAAGGAGGAAGGAGAGAGGAGATCGTGGGTCTTATTTTGTTGGCGGCGGCTGAAGGGAAGGCAGCCCTAGGGCTGTGAACGAGATTGGGAAAAAGTTAGGGTTATGTTAGGGTTAGGGTTTAATTAATAATAATGAATTGATATGTAACCCTAGTATTATAGCTGAAAGGGGGGAGATATAGGGTTAGTGGGTGTGTAGTTTGGGGAAAGTCTAGAGGAAAAATAGAAGAACAGTTTAGGAAAGATAATAATGAAAATATTTAGGGATAAAGATCAGATCTGATATCATTTCGAATTTTGAATCTGATTGGGGAGATCGACGGTCGATATTTATCCGAGTGATATCTCTCAATCCGGGCGTCAGAAAAATAATCCAAAAATACCGGGGCGATCGTGGAGACGAGACGCACAGATCTACGGAGCCTGATCGTGCGCTACGCCTACCAAAAATTAATGTAAAATTGGAAACGGCGTTTTGAGTCAAAAGACTAAAATGCCCCTATCATTCAAAGTCGTTTTACGAGAAAACGAGCCGTGAAACGACGTTCCCAAAAATTACTACAAAATTCTACACTCCAAAATGATCGCAACGGCATATCACATCGCATATGCCGGAGCCCAGAAATAGCCAAATAAAATACGTGCACGATAAAGCACCTGCACGCAGAAAAATCATAAGGTCGGAAAGCGACCGTTACATTCTACCCACCTTAGAAATGATTCCGTCCTCGGAATCACTTATACTAATAATAATAAAAAAATTCTATAAATACCTAAGCCTATAACTCCCATCTTCCACACAATGATCTCTAATCCTATAACTTCAACATCGTTCCTCCAATAATCCATCATAACCCTTCTTTTCACTGGATAAAGCCACAACTAATCTCACGTCCTAACACTTAACTATAGACCCATCACTGCTGTTCAAATTTCCAACCCAAGTTCTCATGAAAGAATAATAATCATCTTCTCATACCATACCACTCCATTAAACATCATCGCTCCATAACATCTTTAAATTTCTCAATCTCTTCTCTATATTAATCAATCGCTAAAATTATGTTCTAGTCGATCACCAATCCAAGACGAACTTTGTCTATCTTATAACACCTTTCACAAATCAACAATCGTCGTGTCATCAATACATTCCTTGTCATATCTTCCCATAAATTTATCTGCCAAATAATTTAACTATCAGAATCACATCTCATCCTACTCACTATAACTAATCCCAACCAATATTAAGTCCGACTACCTAACCATCCATTTATCTCGACACGTCGTGTTATTCCCAATGTTTTCATGTGTCAACTTAATAATCAAGTCTTGATGCTTTAAATGCTCTACTCATTCTCATGATCACCCTAACTCATACTATCTCGTCCTAGCTACTCCTATCTACCACTCGTCCAAGTTTCAAATTGATTAAGTACTCATCTCCCTGTGTATAATTTCATCCAATCAGAGTTCTTTTCCATCCGGAAGAAATCTAATCTAATATCTTTGTGTTCAAAATCAACCAATCACCGCTACAGTATATTTATCTCACTCTATGCCTACCCGCAACATAATCCTATAACCATAATAGCTAGTACTAATAATATCATAACAATAAAAAAGATAACACTCCCGAAGAAAGAAGTTTAAGGCCAAGGACAGATTTTAAAACATGTGGAAAAACGTGTAGGGTTGAGATATTGGATGAGGAAAAAATAGGTGCGTTGCGAACTTGTGTGCTTGTTTCAAAAATTTAAAGATTTGATTTAAAGAAAACAATTAGGTTTTGAAACATATATAAGCAGCAAAATAAGCTAAACTATACTACGGAAGACTAGGTCTAAGGAATTCACCTGTTATGACGTTATCCACACAAATATGAATACCATCATTCAGACACCTCCATATGTATGTCATGGACCACACTGTGTATGCATACAAGACACAAGAGACGATCATCAAGATCTTAAAGGTAACACACTTATACAGGTCTACATACTATACCTATATATATATATACATCACGACGACATTACAAAAAAAAGGCCCACTACTAACTAGAGATGACATAGGCAACTACAGGCACTGATGTCCACATAAAAGAATGAGACCGAAACCAAAAGCGACACAAAACAAGATCGAAAGAACGAAGTCAGATAAGGCGAGGCTAAGAAGGTAGCCGGATGGACGGGACAAAAATATTGCTTAAAATGACTGAACGATGAAAGAAGGATTTTTTGCAAAATATGGTATCATATACTTTTATACTTATATATATATAATTTTTTTACATATATATACTTAAAAGTGAGCAGATGTAGAAAATTAAAATTTTGGAAAAAGTAAGCCGAATGAAGGATGGGTAGGGTGAGAAACGATTGTTTTGCAAGTGAAGATAGGTTTACACAAAGATTTTGAAATGTGATCACGAAGAACATAGAACTGATATAATAATAATAATAAAAAATAATTGGAGTTCTCTCTAGTTTAGAAAATATTCTAAAAGTATGTACGTTAAGTGGTTAGAAATAGATTTTGTAGTCTAGAAAAAATGTATATATTGAATTATCAAAACGTTATCAAGGTTTTAAAACTGAAAATATGAAAGATACCGATTTGAAAATAAGTACGAGATAGTAACAACAAAAATTCCAAGAGGGTTTCAAAGAAATTAAGCTGAGCGAAGGACTTAATAAGGAATTTCGAAAATACTTTTAGAGGAAGCAGACTTGGCAAAGGAAAAGACTCGAAGGATCAACGATACTCGGCAGGAACGATCACGTGAATCGGTAGAAAGCAAAATGATCGCATGATGGATACGCTTAGGATATGATTCATGAAGATACGATGGAATTCTACGGTCGATAACACGAAAGGGTAATGATCAGGAAGACGCTAGAAGTCAGGGATTCTAATTATCGGGTCGTCTAAAGATCAGGAGAGCTCGGCACTAAGATTTCATAATGAGCTAGACTGTAACCAGGATCTAATGGGAAGGTTCCTAAGAGAATCAAGGTTAGTTCTGCTGGGCCCGACGTCGATGGACCCGAGCGAACGACTAAAAGAAGGGCTCTAGAAATCTAACACGGTCAGAGTCAAGTGTGGCTACTAAGGTATCTTAGGACGAGGATGACTAAATCTTAACCAAGGTGTTAGACTATCAAACCTGGATGTCTATCTAAGTCTTCCTACCATCTAAGACTGGAAAAACCTAATTTAGACTTGTACATGGATATTAGATGAATGCGGTACTCTTATTGTTCCGAACTTTTGCAGGACCAGAATGGGCCACCATTAAAACCTGTCACCTATTGGTGGCCCAACCGAGAGAAAAACTTACAATTTACATTGTACATGGATATTAGGTTGTAAGTTTTTAAAACCTGAGGAAGGAACTTTCATTTACATTGCTATTGTAAGTTTTTCTCTCGGTTGTGAGAGTTGTTTGTGATCCCGGTTTGTGCGAGTCACAATTTCATTTGTGTATGATTTGATCTTGTAGAGGTTTCTACAAGTATTTCATAGTGCAAATTTGAGTTAGAGGTTTCTAACTCAAGTATCCGAAGGGGATCCGGGTGTTTGGGACGTAGGATCACCAGGAACAATTCGGGGAGACTTGTGTGGATCCGAACCCGTTATATCGATTGTTTGCGATTGTATTTCTTTGTTGTCAATATTTTCATTTCCGTATTGTTGGTTGAGTTTGTCACGCCCCGCTTCCCAAAACAACGGAGGTGAAGCGTGACAAAGGCCCGCTTGGGCCAGAGCTGAGAAGCTCGGACCCAATAAGCGTCTGTAGGGGTACCATTTTAAATTTTTTCAGGTTCTTGCATGTATAAAGTTCGAAACAACAGAAAGTTCAGAAAGAAGGTTGCTTTCATCAATATAATTAATATCCAGCGAGTACAAAAGTCTAAAGAGAGGAAAGCCTAAGCATGGCTACGAAATATCGAAAGTGCAAACTAAAAGTAGTAACCTCTGAAGGTGGCGACCGAAAAGTCCTCAAGGTCTGGTCCTCGTCAGCACGTACTCTATGTTGACGTCCTCGGGCTCCACGTACTCTGGTAAGTCTGTCGTGTCCTCAAACTCTGGCTCGACACCTGACGTACAGCACCAAAGAAAGGAACTGTACGTCAGGTAAAGTCTACAAAAGAAAGTCAGACTCTACTGCAAGTGTACTGAACTATTAGACATCATTTTACTGGTTGATTAGCATGCTGGGGTAATAACTGAGAAGTAAAAGAAGGAAGTAACACAACATGAAAAGTAAAACGTAGCAAGCGGTAGTCATAGCGTGTGCTACCGACTACGGGACTATCCTAAAGGTGACAGGACAAGACGGAACTAGTCAAGACAAGACAGACAGGACACGTGAGACACGAAGGGTTCACGCCTTACGGTTCGAGGGGGATCAGACCCTCTCCCCGTGTACACGCTCAACCCTACCCCAAACCCAAGAACTCAGGACAAGAAGTACAGAGACCACTTCCGCTAGGGAAGCACCTGAAACGCCCGCAGGCTTTTTGTATCACGGAGATCACTTCCGCTAGGGAAGCATCTGAAACGCCCGTATGCTTTTTGTATCACGGAGATCACTTCCGCTAGGGAAGCATCTGAAATGCCCGTAGGCTTTTTGTATCACGGAGATCACTTCCGCTAGGGAAGCATCTGAAACGCCCGTAGGCTTTTTGTATCACGGAGATCACTTCCGCTAGGGAAGCATCTGAAACGCCCGTAGGCTTTTTGTGTAACAGGGACATGACATGACCAGTGAAAGGGAAAGTTATTCTAGGGTGTCCACACGCACTCACACACAAGATCATCCTACGGTGTCAAAAGTTGTTGTTTGTCGAGCTTAGACTTCGTCGTCAAGTCTAAGTCGTCAGGGCGATCCGGCCGCTATCATTTCACGTCCGGTTCTATACACTCACATTCTAACAGTTCTAACAATTTAAGACCAAGACCCGGTCAAAAATGCAAGTGGGTACACTTGCCTACGGTGGCGAGTGTGTCGTCTGTCCGGGTCGTCTCGTCCAGTCATCGCGTCCGCGGTAGTCCGTCTGAAACAGGTCAACGGTGGCGGTGTCAGGTCGCGTTTTCAATAAAACCTATTTTGGTTTGTTTCTATGTTGTCGGGGCTACCCTAATTGTCAAAGTCACATTTTTGGTGTTTTTATCAGCCTAGATTGACCACTACCTTATGTGCACAGAAAAGTTGTCCGATTGTCGATCTTTCTACAGTGACATCATTTTACAGGCGTTGAAAGTAAATTTAGTTTGAGTTGTCAAATTTTAGTTTAGGTTTTGGTTATCTACGGTTTGGGTTCTTACTACATGTTAGGGAACTAACCTTGTATAATGGTCACGCGTGGATCCGACGTCAGGTCTGGAAACGGTAGCGGATCGCGTCGCAACTCTAATTTTCAGAACGTCCCGTCACTGATCTTTAGTGTTCACGTGGTCGAACGGAAAGCGTAACTGCCTCATCACATCAAACTGCTCTGGCTTTGATACAAGCTGCATGCAACAGTTGTCCACTATGGTCTCATTGTACTCAATCCCAGGGTAACTGGTTGCAATTTCACGACAAGATTTCAAGAATAAACCATCTGCAAGCTTCATAATGTTGGCTTTGTGAACTGCAGTGACTTTCTTCCGGTCGTTGAGATATGCATATACAAAAGCATATTTTGCTATGCGCTCTGAACAGAACTTCGTTATAACCTAGCAAATTCCCTTGAGGCTCTCGACGACTCCTTGGACCACCTCATGCTCCAACCCCGAGTACTCCCCCTCGGTATTCTCCCTGATCACAATGATATCGACGTTCTCATGTCTCATCGGAAGCCCGAGCAGATTGAAGCAATTGACGAGCGAGGCGAACAGATCGAGCTCCTTCCTCAGCTGCATGTTGAGAGAGCTCAACCCGCCACCCACCGGCATAGCGAGTCCGCCCTTGAGGCAGACCCTGTTCCTCTTGATCGAATCGATCACCTCCTCAGGGACGGCGCTCATGTTGCCATGGACCTCGAAGACCTCAAAATCGATGGGGGCGTGCATCGCCTTGAGGACTTGACTGACGGCGTCAGTGATGAGGGGACCGATGCCGTCGCCAGGGATTAGGGTTACTGTGCGGTAGCCGCCGTCGCCGGGGCGGGGCATGTATGTGATGGATCGGTGGAGCCCCGGTGGGGGAGCGGCGATCGACAATGGAGGGTACCGGAGTAGGCGGAGGAGGATCGGCAGGGAACGAGTCGCCGCCATCGGAGAAGCGAGAGAGAGAGGACGAAGGCTGCGAGGTGACGGGACGGCGTGTGGCTGATCGGAGGCGGCATGCAGTGGAAATCATGGCGAGCGGCGCTACGCAGGGAATCAGCGGTGCACGCTCGGGATCGGGGCTGCGCGATGCGACGGTCGGAGGGGGGTAGGCTGAGGAAGGGAGAGGAGGAGAAGGAGGAAGGAGAGAGGAGATCGGGGGTCTTATTTTGTTGGCGGCGGCTGAAGGGAAGGCAGCCCTAGGGCTGTGAACGAGATTGGGAAAAAGTTAGGGTTATGTTAGGGTTAGGGTTTAATTAATAATAATGAATTGATATGTAACCCTAGTATTATAGCTGAAAGGGGCGAGATATAGGGTTAGTGGGTGTGTAGTTTGGGGAAAGTCTAGAGGACAAATAGAAGAGCAGTTTAGGAAAGATAATAATGAAAATATTTAGGGATAAAGATCAGATCTGATATCATTTCGAATTTTGAATCTGATTGGGGAGATCGACGGTCGATATTTATCCGAGTGACATCTCTCAATCCGGGCGTCAGAAAAATAATCCAAAAATACCGGGGCGATCGTGGAGATGAGACGCACAGATCTACGGAGCCTGATCGTGTGCTATGCCTACCAAAAATTAATGTAAAATTGGAAACGGTGTTTTGAGTCAAAAGACTAAAACGCCCCTAGCATTCAAAATCGTTTTACGAGAAAACGAGCCGTGAAACGACGTTCCCAAAATTACTACAAAATTCTACACGCTAAAACGATCGCAACGGCATATCACATCGCATATGCCGGAGCCCAGAAATAGCCAAATAAAATACGTGCACGATAAAGCACGCGCACGCAGAAAAATCATAAGGTCAGAAAGCGACCGTTACAGAGTTTGCAAGATAATTAGGAATTATATTCTTAATTATTTTAAAGTACTATTCACCCCCCTCTAGTACTTGTGCAGTAGTTATCAGGGCATTACACTTTGCTTCATACAAAATAGCGACGCCACAAATTCTCAAAAACCTAATTAAAACTAAACCAAGAGTTTCTCTAAAGTTCTTCTCTGAATTAAAGCTAAAAATGTCATTAAATACATAGGGGGAAGATCCCAAAAAATCTCAGAAAATCTGGGCACTTGGGCCCACAAACTAGGCTGGTCGCGTCGGCTACTCGACCGAGTAGAGGAGCCTGCTCAGTCGAGTCAGTTATATGCTCCCCTTGCTGCTGCTTCTGCGTCTGGCAGATACGTGCTACTCGGTCGAGTAGCCCCCTGACGTGCGGTTATATTTCATATATTCACACACGTTTTCTTTTGTGTTTCTCCGTGTTTTTTCGCCGTCTCTTATTCGTTTTCGTGTATTTTCCCGTTTTCTTTCACTTTTCTTTGTTTATCCATGATTGCAGGGGATTGACCATGTAAGGGACGTTTAACGATGATATCCCAAGTCCCTGGAGCAACGGGAGAAGTCATGCGTGACCCAGAGGGTCAAACGCCAAAGAATTCATCTTTCAGCCCCTCACCCGATCGGTTGGTCATCTCCAACCGATCGGGTGATGCACGCGTGCACCACCCGGTCTCTGCCGCAGCTCATAAGGAAGTCACCCGACCGGTTCACAGACCGGTTCAGCAGGGGGCTGTTCTCTATTTTTTCGAGCAAAATGCCAAACGATCGGGTGAATCTCACCCGATCGGTTCATCTGTAGCTGAAGATGAAGAGCTGAAGACACGGGCGTCCAACCGATCGATTCACCCGACTGCTCCAAGATCCAACCGGTCACTCAAGAACTCACCCGACCGGTTCATGTGATCGGGTGAAAGCTCGTCGTTTTCTGTTATTATTTTGTAACGGATCAACCGATCGGTTGACTTGTCAACTGATCGGTTGATACGAAAGTCTATAAATAGAACCCCTAGGGTTCCAGAAACGGGCAGCTGCTATTTTTTTACTGTTTTATCTCCTTGTGACGGCTGTAATTGTTACTCTTTTGTAAGTTTTCAGATCTTTCTAAAATTTTAGTGTTGTCTTTATTACTCTATTACTTCCGCATTGCAATTGTTCGATTATGATTCCAACGGTTAAATTTCATTTAGATCGCTTTTTCATGAATTTTTGTGAGTAGTTTCCCAAATCTGGGATTTTGGTGGAAACCCCTTCGGGGGCTCTTCCCGATGCGTCCATAGGGTTAGGAAATCGATAGGGATTAGGAATCTAACGGTTACGTGGGGTGTTTCATTGTCATCAGCGGGAAAAAGACCGCCTTTGACCGTTGGGCCAATGGGGAATAAACTTGGCGGTTGACTCCCTAGCCATAGCTCACACCCATAGCGTAGACGTCGAATCCTAGCACGCGGGAGCGGCAGGATGAGACGTTGGGAGTTATCGTTGCGGGCTTAGTGCTCCCGGGATCGATCAGTGTTAATGGACACGGGAGTGCCCACTGATCGAATCCGGGAAGTCCGGTGTATCATCCTGGGCACCAACCGGAATATCGGGCCCATGGGATGCCGGTACCACTTTCAGAGGCAACGTCTCACCATTAGACCCTAATTCCGATCTCTATCCTTACCCGTAGGCCGTATCGACGAGAGTCTCTCGTCGGGATGGAAACCAAAGTCCCGTGTTTTCTTTGTTGTTGTTAATACCCTTTATTTCCTTTCGTGACAACCATTTACCGATTCAGGCTAGCTCGCCCCTCGGGGTGATTTAGGTCCTACCTGACCCAAGCACAACCTCGCCTCCCTGAGTTCGATATTCCCGCACCCTACACTAACCGTGCACTTGCGGTAAACGACACCGCGCCCAAACCGTAAGCCGGGGGCACCGGTCAAGTTTATGGCGCCGTTGCCGGGGAGGTAACGTGCTTGTTATTTTAGGATCGCTTGAACCCTCGTGTCTAGCTCACATCCCTACCTCGCGATAATTTTCGCATTCTCCTTTTTCTTTTTATTTTTCTTATTTTTATTTCTTATTTTATCTGTTTCTTTCCCACTTGTCGCTTCACGGGTGTTTGTTGTTTTTCATGCGCAGGAGTTCAAGGAGTCTTGACGACTTGATTCCCCTCGATCCAGAGATTAACGCCACCCTTAGGCATTTGGCCGCCGAGAAGCGAAGAAGAGAAGATCCCGAATCCATGGAGGAGAACACCCCACCTCACAAGTCTCTGCTGGAATACTCGATGCCATCCATCGAGTCGACTTCCGCCATCCGATCTCCAGCTATTGCGGCCCAAAGCTTTGAGCTGAAGCCGTCTCTAGTGACATAGATCCAGCAGGACCAGTTTGCGGGTGCACCCATGGAGAGCCCGATCGAGCACCTAGACTCCTTCTTGGAGAAGTGTGACACCTTCCGGATTAATGGTGTCACGACAGAGGCTATCCGTCTGAAGCTGTTCCCCTTCTCTTTACGAGACAAAGCCAAGCAATGGCTAAGGGGGAAGGACCCCAACACTTTCAACACCCAGGAGAAGCTCTCCAACGCTTTTCTGACGAAGTTCTTTCCTCCGGGGAAGACCATGAAGTTGAGGAGTGAGATCTCCTCCTTCTCCCAGGCCAGCCACGAGTCCTTGCATGAAGCTTGGACGAGATATAAAGAAATGCAAAGAAGATGCCCTCACCATGAGCTTCCGAAGTGGCACATTATTAATCTGTTCTACAATGGGTTGAGGGATGACCTGAAATCTTCTATGGACGCCGCGGCTGGGGTTTCCTTCATGTCTAGGAGCGAGGAAGATGCCGGGCATATTCTGGAAAATATGACATCCAACAATGAGCGGTGGTGTGACGAAAGAGCCACACCAAGATCCGGGGGAATACACAGAGTCGAGGATGTCGACAAACTTTCAAGCAAGTTCGACTTGCTTTCGACCCAGATCTCCGCCCTAATGGTAGGAGCCGGTGGGGCCGGTACACAGCATATTTCTGCGGTAGAGTCTGAATTCTTTGGGGAATTCGACGGTGGTGACATCTCACCACCGTTGGATCAGGCGAGCGCACTATTTTACAACCCCACGGGAAATGCGCCGTATCCGCCAAGGACCAATTCCAACCCGGCCTACTCTACAAACAACCGGAACCACCCCAACTTCAGTTACCGGCCACCATTTCAGCCCTCACCGCCTCAGCAGCCGCAGCAACAAACTTATCAGCCGGCTAGGCCACAGCAGAGCCCGGTTCAGCAGCAACCATTTCAGCAGCAACCATTTCAGCAACAACCTCAGCAACAACTTTACGCCCCCAGGAATCAGCAGCCGTTCCAGCAGCAGCAGCAGTATGGCCAACAGAGGGCCGTCTCTCAGGTTGAGTCTCTCTTGACTCAATATATTACCAACCAGGAGAAGATCAACCAAAAGCTGGAAATGGGTCAGCGAACCCTCACGGACCAAGTAACCCAGCTGGGGTTACAAGTGGCGAACATTGCAAGGTCACAAAACCAATTGCCGCCACAACCGGAGGTGAACCCGAGGGGAGCAACCCAAACATCGGCACTCGTGCACGAGCACGCAAATGTGTCCGCTATCGTTCTGAGAAGCGGGACACAAATTTCTACTAGAGTGCCCCCTAGCAACCCGGAAGCACCATTGGTCGTTGAGAGACCGATAGAAAAATCAAACGACGCCGGTGCTTCGTCATCAAATCCTATGACTCCGGAGGGAGTGTCTGAAGAAGAGAAGAAGAAGGAGGAGGAAGGGAGCCCGAAAGTGTTCAAACCAGTTGTGCCATTTCCACAACGGTTAGCTCAGGCCAAAATTGATGAGAAATATGGCAAGTTCTTCGCCATGGTCAAGGACCTAAGCCTGCAAATCCCCTTCCTAAAAGCAATCGAAACAATCCCCTCCTATGCAAAATTCCTGAAAGATTTGGTGACTAGAGGGTCTAGAAAGGAGAAAGTAGTGCTGACGGCGGAATGTAGCGCTCTTATTCAGAGGGCAAATCCGTCGAAACTCAAGGACCCGGGGAGCTTCTCTATTCCTTGCATGATCGGGGCAGTGAAGATTCATCGTGCACTCGTCGATCTAGGAGCGAGTGTTAGTTTGATGCCCTTGTCGATGTATAGGAGGATAGGAATGGGTGATTTGGAGCCCACCGGTATGACCCTACAACTAGCTGACCGGTCGGTCAAATATCCGGTGGGAATTGTGGATGACCTCCCCGTGAATGTAAGAGGGGTGCATGTGCCTGTGGACTTTGTAGTCATGGACATGCCTGAAGACGCACACACCCCCATTATCCTGGGACGGCCTTTCATGGCCACTGCTGGCGTTTTAATAGATGTGAAGAACGGAAAACTCTCTTTGAACGTCAGCGGAGAGAAAGTTGAGTTTGATCTGGGGTTGTCCATGAAGCACCCCGATCCCCCTGATGACCCTCAGTGCAATTTGCTTGAGATAGAAGAAGAAAAGGCCGCTGAAGAGAGCTCCTGGGAGATTCTCTTGAGAAACTCCCCCGATGACTTGGGGGATTCAGAAGATGGAGATGGCCCCACGAACAGAGAAGCTGCTGGAAAGGCGAATGCAGCAAGAACGACCCCTCCCGGGTTCCCCAAGGCTCCTCCTGCGAGGAGAACGGGGAAAGAGCCCATGGACCTCACTAAAGATGAGGTCCGGATCCTAAAGAAGATGGCAGGAAGCGCCAACACAAAAGAAAAGCCCCCGGATCCCAAGGACAATGGGAGGGTAGTCGAGCAAGTATTACTCCAGCCGCTGACTACTCCTAGGGCCTTCAGCTCCAATGAAGAAGGGATGCCGAACTTCGGGCATCACCCGTATGATCGACCACCATGAGCATCTCTTGCGGGCGTCGAGCCAACGACGTTAAACAAGTGCGCTTCATGGGAGGCAACCCATGTTCTAAACTTTTTCCCCAATTTTTAGCGTTATTTTTTACTTTACTTTATCAATTTTTATAAATAAAATCAGCCGCGAGAACATCCGTTCGGGGACTTAGACAAATCTATTGGTTTTTGCAAGAAACAAGCCCCAACCGATCGGTTGATAACTCACCCGATCGGTTGGGATGTATCAGATACATGCCGAGATCTGTCCCCAGATGACCCGATCGGTTGAGTAATGAAGATACCGGGTGGCAGACCGGGTGAGCTGGGGAGAACTCTCGGAAATTTTTGGGGAATATCAACCGATCGGTTGAGTTCGAGCGCGATCGGTTGACGCGACCGGGTGAGCAGCCCTAAGTTCTCGGGAAAATGAGTGGAGCGGCCAACCGATCGGTTGACAAGTCAACCGACCGGTTCGCCTGTAGCATTTCTTCGGCAAGAATTTCGACCTAACCGTCAACCGATCGGGTGAAAAGTCACCCGATCGGTTCGACTTAAAACCATATAAATACCCCCAACCGCCCGTTCGATCCGCACTCACCATTTTCGAATCCGGATCCGCCGTTTCACCTCTCTCTCGTGCGCCTGCCCCCCTTTCCTCCCTTCAATCAACCTCAATCACCTTTTCCCCCATCCCCCTACCCATCCACCACCGATTTCTCTCCATTCTCCTCGATTCCACCAACACACAAAACCCTAACCTCGACCCGTTTTTCCCCAATTTCGAAACTTGCTGAAGAGATCGCTGCGGCTTCACGGCGTGCTCCCATCCAGTAGCATCGGGGCGCCAACAAGCAACTATCTTCATCTCATTTGGGTAAACTTGCTCCTTTGCTTAATTTTAATCTTACCCCAAATATTCCATTTGATTGTTGGTCGTATTTCGTGTTTGTGTTGAATTCATTGTACTCTTGCATACCTACGCACACGAACGACACCCACACAATGCCTCCCCGCCGTGTTAAGCCCACCGATGACGGCTCTTCGAACCCTAGGCCCACCCATCGTACCCGTCGCACACAGCCCACCACCTCCAACCCATCCACCACTTCCCCACCTCGTGCTTACGATCCCGAATATGGGATGCAATTCCAAACCGATGACCATGCCGACCGATTCGCGGCCATGGTCCTCCTAGCTGGTCAGGGTGGTCGGATAACCGAGGATTCCGTCGACCGAGACCTCCCGTTTCTTCAAAGCTTCATTCGCCACATCCGTGAAGACCCACCCGACGTCTCCGAGCTCCACATTCCACCCCCCACGACTCCTGGTCCTCAGCGCAGGCCCCCGTCACCACCCCCAGAGGGTGGTGCCCCTACTTGATTTTTCTCTCCCACTTTTGCCCCCCCATATTTGTGCCCATCTGTCTTTTCGGGGCCCTGCTTTGTCTCTGTCGGAGGGGGGCCATTCGGGTGTCGCTTTCTGATTTCACCTCTTTTGTTTTTTGACCCCCCTTGCATATCTCTGGATTTCATTGATCATATCATTTCGCTAGCACTGTCTGGTCTAGCTTGGGGGACGTCTATTTTGGTGTGCTGTCGTGTTTTGTTTGTTTTTCTCATTTTTGTGTGTGTGCTTGTTTTTCATTTTTTGAGTGTCGTGTCGTGTTTGTGTCTTTATTTTTATTTTCGTATTGTTTGATTTTGATTTTGATCTTTCTTTCTTTTTCAGTTTCATCTATGTGTTTTCCTCGTTTTCATTTCTTTTTGTGTCAGTGCGTATCCCCCCCATTTTCATTGCCCTCCCGTACTCACTCATATTGCATTGAGGGCAATGCAAACTTCAGCTTGGGGGAGATGAATCCCATTGTGTGCGTCGTTTGAGTCCTTCTTTTTCGTTTTTTGTGTCGTTTTCATCGTGTTTTTATTTTTTCTTTTCCTATTTTTAGCTCTTTCTCCTGGAGATGAATCCTATGATGAATCGCCACAAAGTCACACACACCTAGCATTGCATCGATAATCACGCTCACTAACCCTAGGATTTCGAGTCCTCTTGCATTTCATGCATCGTGGGTCCACTTAGCTTTTTGTGAGTCGTGTGTCGTGACTAGCATTTGGTGTGCTTCTACCCTGTGATTTTACTTTATATACCTGTCCAGGAATGACCCCTAGATTATCATGCTTCGATTTGAATATGCGGTATTTGTTTCTACTACATGCATGCTATATTTATATCGTATATTTCAATTCGCATGCGTCAGGATTCCACAACTAAGGACTAGGATAACCCATTTAGCCTATGCTCTATTTAGCGAGAATAGTTTCCTTCGCCCGATTGTTTAGATTTCGACTTCTTTTTTGTTTTACTTGGTGCAAATCCCCTCGTCGTGTACCGTTCTCCCACTTGGGAGAGTGCACATGTGTATAGCCAAAAACCCAAAAATTCAAAAAAAAAGAGAGAAAAGAAAAGAAAAACCCAAAAAGAAAAGAAAAGAAAAATTTTGTATAGCCAAAAGGCCAAAAAAAATACAAATACCCAAAACCCAAAAAATTCCCGTGTGAATATTTTTCTACTTGCCGAGAATAAAGGGAAGGCGAGAATTTGCACCGAGTGTTCTACTCCACATCATCTCAACCCCCGTCGTTATCGAAAACACTTGGCTTAGGAACTTTTTAGCTAGTATCTAGGCTATAGTGGCGTGATTTCCTTAACCCTAGTTGTGGAGTCCCCGATGCATGATACGCTTCTATTCTTACTCTTCTTATGCATGCTTGAACTTATATTCGCCGCTTAATTCAATTCGATTCGATATTTGGGTCATATCTTGGATTTGTGTATATCGAGCCTCATAGCACATTGTAGAAAGCGACACCATTTGCTAGCACACGACCACACTCACTCGCGCTTCACCGCGTGGGCCCACGACACTTATTTGGACTCGTTTTCCTAGGTTTAGTGGTGTGATTTGGCGTTTGCTTGCTTGGTGTGTCGTTTTTGATTTTGGTGGCTCTGATGGACGATCTATGATTTAGAGTTTTCTTTTTCTTTCTCCCTCTTTATTTTTCCCTTCCGAGCTCCTACTCTCACTCGTCTTCCTCGAGGACGAGGAAGAGTTCAGCTTGGGGGATTTTGACGTGCGTTTATATTTCATATATTCACGCACGTTTTCTTTTGTGTTTCTCCGTGTTTTTTCGCCGTCTCTTATTTGTTTTCGTGTATTTTCCCGTTTTCTTTCACTTTTCTTTGTTTATCCATGATTGCAGGGGATTGACCACGTAGGGGACGTTTAACGATGATATCCCAAGTCCCCGGAGCAACGGGAGAAGTCACGCGTGACCCAGGGGGTCAAACGCCAAAGAATTCATCTTTCAGCCCCTCACTCGGTCGGTTGGTCATCTCCAACCGATCGGGTGATGCACGCGTGCACCACCCGGTCTCTGCCGCAGCTCATAAGGAAGTCACCCGACCGGTTCACAGACCGGTTCAGCGGGGGGCTGTTCTCTGTTTTTTCGAGCAAAATACCAACCGATCGGGTGACTCTCACCCGATCGGTTCATCTGTAGCTGAAGATGAAGAGCTGAAGACACGGGCGTCCAACCGATCGATTCACCCGACTGCTCCAAGATCCAACCGGTCACTCAAGAACTCACCCGACCGGTTCATGTGATCGGGTGAAAGCTCGCCGTTTTCTGTTATTATTTTGTAACGGATCAACCGATCGGTTGACTTGTCAACCGATCGGTTGATGCGAAAGTCTATAAATAGAACCCCTAGGGTTCCAGAAACGGGCAGCTGCTATTTTTTTACTGTTTTATCTCCTTGTGACGGCTGTAATTGTTACTCTTTTGTAAGTTTTCAAATCTTTCTAAAATTTTAGTATTGTCTTTATTACTCTATTACTTCCGCATTGCAATTGTCCGATTATGATTCCAACGGTTAAATTTCATTTAGATCGCTTTTTCATGAATTTTTGTGAGTAGTTTCCCAAATCTGGGATTTTGGTGGAAACCCCTTCGGGGGCTCTTCCCGATGCGTCCATAGGGTTAGGAAATCGATAGGGATTAGGAATCTAACGGTTACGCGGGGTGTTTCATTGTCATCGGCGGGAAAAAGACCGCCTTTGACCGTTGGGCCAAGGGGGAATAAACTTGGCGGTTGACTCCCTAGCCATAGCTCACACCCATAGCGTAGACGTCGAATCCTAGCACGCGGGAGCGGCAGGATGAGACGTTGGGAGTTATCGTTGCGGGCTTAGTGTTCCCAGGATCGATCAGTGTTAATGGACACGGGAGTGCCCACTGATCGAATCCGGGAAGTCCGGTGTATCATCCTGGGCACCGACCAGAATATCGGGCCCATGGGACGCCGGTACCACTTTCAGAGGCAACGTCTCACCATTAGACCCTAATTCCGATCGCTATCCATACCCGTAGGCCGTATCGGCGAGAGTCTCTCGTCGGGATGGAAACCAAAGTCCCGGGTTTTCTTTCTTGTTGTTAATACCCTTTATTTCCTTTCGTGACAACCATTTACCGATTCGGGCTAGCTCGCCCCTCGGGGTGATTTAGGTCCTACCTGACCCAAGCACAACCTCGCCTCCCTGAGTTCGATATTCCCGCACCCTACACTAACCGTGCACTTACGGTAAACGACACCGCGCCCAAACCGTAAGCCGGGGGCACCGGTCACCCCCTACTCGGTCGAGCTACAGTAGATCCGAAATTCCTCCAAAATGTCGCTCTGTTACTTCGACTTGGGTTGAGCAGGTGAGCTACTCGGTCGAGTCGCTTTGTTGCTCGGTCGAGCTTGGACGCCTTGGAGAGAAGCTCGATATCTTCGTCTGTTTGGTGCGACTCGGGTCGAGTCGGATGTCTGCTCGATCGAGTAGGTCAGAGCTGTTTCCTGTGTGATTTCAGCATGTCAACTCGGTCGAGTAGCTGATGCTACTCGGTCGAGTCACCTATGAAACTGATCTGAATCTTGTCATTTCTCATTCTCCTCTCCTCCTCTCCTCCAATCTTCTTCCATTCCTCGGCGAACTCTCATGAAGCCTTGCCAATGACGTCTCGGACGTGTCGGATGTGTCCATGTCCCAAAATAGCTTCAATATGCTCCAAAACTCCTGAAAATCCAAAAATCTATACAAAACTCAAATACGGCATTAGAAGCGTGATAATATATGAAAATATGGAGTTTAGAGGCGGAAATGACATGAAATGATGCGGTAAAAACATGTAAAATATGGTCACATCAATCCACAGTCTCCTCTGCAGCATTATCCCCTTCCTCCTCCTCATCATCATTCTACTCCTCCACATTAAGAGCAACAATCTCCATCGTCTCCACCAACTCCCCAATAACAAAAGCCGCTACATTCAAATCAGCAGCCACTGCCTTCTCAGCCTCCTCCTCCTCCGCATTCACCTCATGCACCTTCGGCTCCACATTCTCTTCTGTAACATTATCCTCCTCCTCCTCCTCCAGCTCAACATTCTGGTCATGCTCATTACGAACCACTTTATCCTCCTCCCTAACCAAATCCCCAGTATGCTCCACCTCTAGCAAATCAGTAGACACTGCGTTCTCCTGCTCTGCCTCATCCACCTTCTCCTTCTCCACCTTCTGCTCCTTATCCACATTCTCCACTTCCTTCACATGCTCATCACCCACAATTTTATACGGTGATGCTAACTCCTTCAACTTTTTTTTACAATATCAATATTCTTACACCTTTTTAATCGGTTACATGTATTATAAATTGATTTGATGGAGGTTGCATTGAAGGTTGGATTTTCCTTCAGGACTTTCAAAATTTCAGCTGGCCGCACCTTGCTATTTGCCAAATCTCTCAATGATTCCATCTCCATTCCCTGCAACTTCCCTTCATCGGAATGTCCATCGACATAATTAGCACCTTGATGGTTGTGCTTGCCAAAAAATGACTGCCCACGTCGGCACCCACCATATTACCACGCAACGAGAACGGACATTGACACTTCTTGGTTTTAACTGGCCTGTCGGTCTTTTTTCCTTTCGGAGTCCCCTATAAACCCCGCTTCTTTCACATACAAGGTAAACATCAGGAATCCTATTGGATGTTTTACTCAAACTCGTCGACTGGGTAACAATCACATGCCCATGTGTTCGCTCAACATTCTCTATCCACTCAAACAGCTCGTCTCTACTCTTAAAACTTTGCGCAGTAGTAAATTCGTTTGTAAAATCCATATTATCTAGTATCAAACAATTCATACAACTAATGGGACTTGGAATCAAAAATTTACTGCATTATTGCCGAAAAGATAAATCAATAATGCCTTGGATTATTGTACCTTCTCCATCAATCTCAACCGTATCTGCATGCATGTAAAATCACAAAATTTCTACATCATTTTCTACCCATTTGAATAACAATTTCAACTACAATGTACTTAAAAGTATATACTTACCAAATGTCGATTTCGAGAAATTTAGGTTAAAACCCCCTAAATCAATTGCTCTCTCTCCACCAATTTGTTTCATCGCTGCAGTTGACACTGTGATGTATGTATCGAGCCAAGAAATAAAAATCAAATCTGTCATGCCCTATTTTGCACTATACGTGTATTCTACTGAACACACGTGGTATTTCTACTTACGATACATGGGTAGGTATGAAACAAGCGTAGATATCGATTTATGTGATGTAGTGCAAGGGGGATTGGGCCGTAATATGTGGCTAAGGGTAGAGAATGTGAAATATGAATGTGAGAGAAGTGCGAATGACGTTGTGGGTGTAAAACAACAAGAATGTATTAGATGTGTGTGAGAGGCATGTATGCATGCATGGATGTGCATGGATGTGTGTAGGGAGAGCCATGCTAGTGTGAAAGGGGCTAGGGGTCAATGGCAACCCCCGTAAATTTTTAGAAAGGTTAGGGGCAAAACGGTCATTTGGACTAAAACTGTTGTGCGTACATACTAAAGTTGTGTGTGCATAAAGTAATGGCGAACTTGTAAATACCTTGATGATGGAGGGGTATTTTAGGCATTTAAAATGATGCATGCTTATCTTAAAGATAAGGCTAAGGAGGAGATTTTTCATGGGAAGTTTCTACCCATTTCTAAACTTCTCTTCTTCTTTTCTTTTCTTTTCTTCTCTTTTCTTTCCTTATCCTTATCTCCTCCCTCCCAACCTCCCACTCTCTTCCAATTTCGTGCTCCCCCTCTTCCCCTTCTATGTTGACCAAAATCCAAAAAAAAAGAGAGAAGAAGAAGAAGAAGAAGAAGAAGAAGAAGAAGGTGAAAGGAAGAGAAAGAGAAGAGAAGAAGAGAATGGTTCTTTTGAGGTAGGAATCCTCTTGGATTTGGGATTCCATCAAATTGATTTGTTCTATTATGTTTTTATAGCATGTTTTATTTAATATGTATTAGGGATGGTGAAAATTCATGAGCCATGTTTCAATTTTACAAATTATCCCTTGAAATTCTTAGTAAAACCAACTCCTTTGGAATTCTGAAATTCTGATGTCTATTGTAGCTTCAATTCTGGTTACTGTAGCTTGAATTGGGTTTCGAAAAAAATATGTACATGTAGATCTTGAAGTTCTAGCCCAAAATCATATAAATTTTGATATATGTTCAATTCAGAAATTAGGCTTAAAAATTCCATCTTTATAACATGTCTGTTTGATTTCTAGTTTTGACACAGTTTATTAAAATTGATCTCAACACCTGTACACACAATAGAATTTCATGTTCTTGGTCTCGTTGGAAAGTTAACAAGCTTTTCTAAAAATTCATCACAGTGCTTGTATGTCGAATTTCTGGCTGCAACATGCCCAAAATTAGCTTTCAATACAGATCCTGAAATCTGTCTGAAAAATAGATTTGACATACTTCACCAAATAATTCACCATAAATCACCTATGTAGTATTTTTGTCCTGAAATTTTATCTGTAAATCTAAAACTGCCATATCTTCAACTTTAATATATATTGTTTTGTCGAATTACCAAGAGAAATGAAGTGTTGATCTTTACGGCTGTCATGGCAATTCCAGCAAGCTGGAGTGTTGGTTGAATATTGAATCGTGTGGTGATGTTAATTTTCCATTCCATTATGCATGGATGTTGTGCTATTGAAGGAATGCTTAGTTATGCTGTTGTTATTACATTTGATAATGTGACAATGTTCGTTTCTATGGCGCCCGCCACGTGTTTGTTGAAATGCCCCAATGAATGTGAAGTTAAAAAAACATGGGAATTGAGCCTATATGCTCTTGTATCAAGAACCCTGTTATAAATTGAAGATGTTGGGGACATGGATGGAATGGATACACTATTATACATGAATGTGTATGTGATGTGATGGAGGGCATGTCACGTGAGTACATGACCAGATTGCTATGCAATGATGCGATGACTGAGGGCATGGCACTTAGGTGCATGACCCGTGCTGATGAAAGGAAGTTACTGAACGTGTACCATGCCACCATGATTCCTATAATGGAACTTAAAATGATTAATTGATGTTTGGGAATGTCTCAATCCCCTCCGAAAGGGGGTGTGTTAGCAAAACCCGGTTTAGGTGGGATTTGAGTAAATTGTGGATATGAGGCCTGAACTGAGAAGTTGGGGGAAATGATTATGTGATATGTGATATTTATACACACTCGCCTTTACCGGGAGTGGAGGGGACATACGGAGGTTGTGTTATTATGTGGAGAGCCTCACTCCTGCCAGGGACGGGGGAGCTGAGAGGCCCGGTGTCATACAGTGCCCGTGTCCACTGCGCCGTGTGCTATATTCACCCCAAATTTGGGGTGAAGTCCAGGTTTTCGTATCACACAGTTTACCCAAGTTCCAATTAATTCAATTATAAAATAATAAAGTAAGAATTTGCGTGTTATTCCTTCTGCTGGCAGTACTTCCCTTTTTCTTTACTTGCTTCACCGGTGACACTGTGTTATGCTTCTGACAGTTGTGATTTCCCTTTTAAATTGTGGTTGCATGAATATTTGTATCATTATTTTGTGCTAACCCTTTTCTTGCAGCAGCTCGACATTGGACCGCAGGTATGATCCCCTACTTAAGCTATTTACTTTTCATTACGTTACTTAGTTTGCATGCCTTATTTCTCTTGCCTTGTCTTTTGGATTAATAACCTTAGAACGGTGTTTCAAATCCAAGTTGGTTCCTACTGAGGCACGCATTGACGTGCTCCTCCCCACTTTTCAGGTAGCAAGGGTAGCATGGTTGGCAGTGACTTGGAGTTGGGTTTCAGGGGTAGCACTTGGTGTGAGCTGTAGTTGTGGTGTGACATGGTTGTTTTGGGAGGTGGAGAGTGATGGTGTATGTGTAGTGGTGTATCTGGACTATGTACATTAATGAAAGTTGATATATATGATGTGTGGTTGTTGATCTATGTTACTTATGAGATTGTTTTGATATTACTGTGGAGCTTCACTTGTACTATACCAGCATGTGCGCAGTGGCCTGCTTGTTCCGTTTTCCCTTTTCACTTTCTTTTTCTCTCTCATCACCCTCATTCTTCAGGATACTTGGGGAAAAAAAATTCCGGGTATTCTGGGGAACGGGGCGTGACAAAATCTTTGAAAATTCGGGCTGTGCGCCTTGAGCAATCTTTGAAAACCTTGTCCTTTGATATTCAGCCTTGAGCAATATGTGGAAGTGTCTGTCTGTGCGCTGTGAGTAGACTTTATCAAGGGGTAATATCGGGTAATATCAGGTCATATCGGGTCCTATTTTTTGCCCGTTGTGGGCGTGGAGTAAAAAGGTTAGTTTGAAATAATATTACTCAGCGCGCACAACGGTAATAATTTTAAAGGATTTGAACCGTTTTGCACGCTGAGTGATCTTACACGATTGCAAGGGTTTACCACATGCGCACAACGGTTCACATCAGGAGTAATTTTGCATGCCGTGGTGCGCGAGGAGTAATTTAACCACTTTAAGGTTATAATCATTTGACTCTTTATACATGTGTATTTTTACTACTTTGAGGTTGGAAAAAAATATAATTTTCAGTAATATTTTACCCGTTGTGGGCGTGGAATAAAAAAGTTTAGTTTGAAATAATATTACTCAGCGCGCACAACAGTTATAATTTTACAGGATTTGAACTGTTTTGCGCGCTGAGTAATCTTACACGATTGCAAGGGTTTACCACTTGCGCACAACGGTTTACATCAGGAGTAATTTTGCATGCCATGGTGCATGTGGAGTACTTTTAACTACTTTGAGGCTTTAATCATTTGACTCTTTATACATGTGTATTTTTACTACTTTGAGTTTGGAAAAAAAATATAATTTTCAGTAATATTTAACATGTCATTCAAATAATTTTTTTACAGGTAATGTGTAATTTCGCCTGTTTTGTGCGTTGGATAATTTTGTCTGTACGGAAATATTTAATGAAAGCGCAAAACTCTGAGTAATTTATTATGAACATATGCTTTTACTCATTGCGCAAAACAATATCCAAACTGTCTGTTTTGGACATACATGATAAAAGTCAATGATATGAAATGGTCAAATTCATACAAAAATTCATATTTCATTAATACAACATTATAACTTACTAAATTTAATTCTCCTAACATATGTATTACATATCAGATACATTATGCTACACTATACTACATTGAACTATATGAAACAATAACAATGATATAATATGCTGCATTGAACTATATGATACAATAACAAAGATACATTCAAATCGCTGAACAATTTGGAGTTTTGTTGGATGTTATAGAAAATTACTCAGAGCGCAAAACCGGCACCGATATTGTCCGTTTTACGCATTGCGCAATTTTGTATGAAAGACAAATTTACTCAACGCACAAAACTGGCAATATTCCTGCCGTTTTACGATCGGAGTACTTTGTATGATACACAACATCAAGCCATACAGATGATAACATGTGCACATTTCGGCCACAATGATAAAATTTCATGCTATCTAGTGGTCAATATGATATAAAAAATCATATTACATTGATATAAATTTATAACTTACAATTAAACAAAAACTTCAACGGTTGCAATATCGTGACCAAATACCATTTCCTTAAATACATGCATCATGTCCACATAAGCAGCCAGCCATCCTTCTGACACATCGAAATGGTATCTTTGCCACATACTTGAAGTCGGAGGGACATGACCATCTGGGGCAAGTTTAACAATAACAAAGTGAGTATTGTTCACATGACTCAATATTATGTGACGTCTGGAGGATAGTGGTACTGGAGCAGTTCTTAAAGGAAAATATGGCACACACTGATGAGGTGCAAGAATATGTACTACACAGTTGTAGCATGAGGCAATGACATGTCCCATTTCTGGCAGCTGCATCAGTCACCTCCGCTTCTTCACGTACCAGGCAATGACAACGGTCTACTTCTTCCTGTACCAGCCTTCATCTTCAATGTAGGCTTATCTGTCACCTCTGCATGCTGCTCAGCAATCGCCTGCACCAGTGTATAAATTTGAAGAAGCATGTCATCCATCTTATGCCCCTCCACCACCCATTATGCCCATCCATCGTCTTCTCCTCCAGCTTCTGCTCCTCCTCCACATTCTCCACATCCTTCACGTGCTCATCACAACCAATTTTATATGGTGATGCTAACTCATTCAACTTTATTACAATATCAACATTCTTCCCCCCTTTTAACCGGTTTCGTACATTATAAATTGCTTTGATTGAGGTGTCACTGAAGTTTTTATTTTCCTTCAAGACTTTCAAAATTTCAGCTGGTCGCACCTTGCTATTTGCCAAGTCTCTCACTGTTTCCATCTCCATTCCCTGCAACTTCCCTTCATTGGAATGGCCCTTGACATATTTAGCTGCTTGATAGTTGTGTCTGCCATAAATGACTGTTAACTTCCACTCTTCAACACACACCATATTACCACGCAATGAGAACGGACATCGACACTTCTTGGTTTTAACTGGCCTGTCGGTCTTTTTTTCCTTTTGGTGTCCCCTATAAACCCCGCTTCTTTCACATGCAAAGTGAACAGCAGGAATCCTATTGGACGTTTTACTCAAACTCATCGACTTGGTAACAATCCCATGCCCATTTCTTAGCCCGACGTTCTTTATCCACTGAAACATATCGTTTCTATTCTTAAAAATTTGCACGGTTGTAAATTCATTTGTAAAATCCATATTATCATGTATCAAACAATTCATACAACTAATTGGACTT
Organism: Scilla litardierei; assembly: GCA_030789695.1. NCBI lineage: Eukaryota > Viridiplantae > Streptophyta > Magnoliopsida > Asparagales > Asparagaceae > Scilla > Scilla litardierei. The sequence continues at coordinate 37,535,804 of CM061142.1, forward strand.
GGAATCAAAAATTTACTGCATTATTGCTGAAAAGGTATATCAATATTACCTTGGGATTTTGTACCTTCTCCATGAATCTCAACTGTATCTGCATGCATGTAAAATCAAATATTTTCTACATCAATTTCTACCCATTTGAATAAGAATGTCAATTAAAATGTACTTAAAAGTATATACTTACCAAATGTTGATTTCGACAAATTTAGGTTAAAACCCCCTAAATCGATTGCTCTCTCTTCACCAATTTGTTAAATCGCTGCAGTTGACACTGTGATGTATCTAGTGAGCCCAGAAACTAAAATAAAATCTTTGGAAATTGGGGTTGTGCGCCTTGACCAATCTTTGAAACCCTTGCCGCTTGATATTCCGCCTTGAGAAATCTTTTAAAACCCTGCCGTTTGATATTGTGGAAGTGTCCGTCTGTGCGCTGTGAGCAAACTTTATCAAGGGGTAATATCGGGTCCTATATGGTCCTATTTTTTACCCATTGTGCGCATTGAGTAAAAATTTTTAATTTGAAATAATATTACTCAGCTCGCACAACAGTTATAATTTTAAACGATATGAATAGTTTTGCATGCTGAGTTATCTTACACAATTGCCTGGTTTTACTACATGCACAAAATGGTTAGTCATTTTGCAAAGAATAGAACTCCTAAAATTAGCATGCGTTCATAATTTTTAAATACAATTAGATTGGTTTTCATCCAATTATATCCTCCCACTATTTTAGCAAACATTTTATGCCATAATAATGAACAAATTTATTAATTAAATTTAGTGGAAAAGGGATCCAACCACCCTAAGTCTCACAACCTTGAGTTGACTCCACAAGTTGCTTGATTCCGTGATCGGTTGATGACTCTTCATCAATCACATCGTATATGATTCACTTATCTATTTTTAACCCTAGTCACTCATGACCTTGAGTTGGCTCAACAAATCATAATGTCCAGTCCTTAACTTACACCGGCGATCGGTTATGTTCACGACGCAACGGTTTGGGTTAAAACTGAACTACATCATATGTTGAATGGAATTGGATCCCAAAGATAGCCATGTTACAGCTCAACAACTATAATATGAACCCCTGGTTTCCAAATTCCAAAAGTAAGGAGGGTTTTGATTAATCTTTAAGAAGATTTTAACATATTAGAGTAGATGTAATCCATGGTTTCACATAATAATAATTCACATCCTTGGTCCAGCGGAACATGGCCAGGGATTTGGCTAGGCCATGATCATTATCCCCAGTCGAGCTAGGGTGATCCACAATACTAGTCAAAAAATGCTAGACCAGATCATGATCCTTTAAGGATTTGAATTATTTATGTGTGTTAACATCGATTAAAAAAATGGCTTCATTAAACCTAGTTAATCCTATCAACTAGTTTCCTAAAATTCAAATATTAGGATTGGTTAATAACTTTTATTAAAGTCCTTATCAAATACAAGGAATGAATTTTAGGGTGAGATCCTAGTCATGTATTAGGCATTTAAACAAGTTTAAATCATATCGCAACAATCTAAAATAATCTTATAATTTTTAGACAGCTTTTAATGGCTAGCCTAAAATGTTTTCTTGCGTTATCAAATAAATAACAAGAATTTGATATAACCATTAAAACTAGCAACTTAAGATTATAACATAAAAATAAGTTAATGCAATTTTTTCCAATAATCATCTCATAATTATTCCATATTTCTAATAAACATCATTTGCATATCATATCATTTACAGAATTATATCATAGTAGATTTGGCTCCGATACCAATGAAGGGGTTTGACAGACACTCAAGGCATAAAATCTATGCTCGTCCTACGTCGGACGGACGATAGAAGCAGAAAACATGCAGTGGAATAAACCATTAAACTATTTAATGATATCCCTAAGGATTTAATTAACCATAGCCAAGAAAATATACTATCTTGGGTGGGTCTAACCAACCCCAAAGATAGATCTAAAATACTGCAACAATATATGAAAGAATAAATAAAATGACATACCGGAAACTTCGTTTCCGCAGAATACGAAGCGTCGTTTTCAGCAACTTTCTTTTGCTCCCCGAAGCAAGACGCCTATACGCCTCCGAGAGTGGACAACCTGAAGCGAGCAACACCGTGCCTCCGAGCCAATCACTCGCCGAATAAAGTTTCACTTGAGTACGATCGGCGTCAACGACTTTGGATCCGATCCAAACCTCCTCGCCGTCTTGCAAGGACTCGAAGGGAGGATCGGAAGAATTTTAGGAGGATGGACTAATTTTACGTCGTAGATCGAGCGTGTTCAAAATTTTAGAGCTTCTCGAATCGAAGACTTGGTACACATTTTTCAAGGGGGTTAGCCCCTATTTATATAGGAAGCCGGGCCCCCTCCTCGTCTTACAAGCAATGTGGGACTAAATTATTTTAGGCGAAAAAATTAAATTAGTTTGCCTTACACTAAGGCCAAACTTCTACTAATTTTCCCCCCCTCACCGTTGAGCTTTGCAAGTGATACAACCTATCAAATCGAAGAGCACTGAACGGTGATTGCATAGGAACAAATGAAGATCAATTCCGACTTCATTTGACCCCTCAAACAATAGTTCAAAGTAGGAAAAAACAACAAAACGGCTGAAAATCACAGCCGTCATATGGGTTTCAAAAACCCCTAAATTGTGGGCCCCATCGTGGGGCCGATGGTCGCTACGGGTGCGCCATGTGGTGCGCTCGCCTGGGAGATTACGAGAGAGCCCACATGCATGGTCCCCACATGGGTCGCCATTCCCTTGCGGGTCTGACCTGCCAGGCGCGAGTCAGACCCGCTAGCCCCTTTTTGTTGTTTTTGCGTTTTCGGACTCATTTGAGCTCCGATTGAGCGCGGTTTCTTCCTGTGTTTTTCCCAGGATGTCCACTTCGATCCTATGCATCAAAGTCAACATAATATCATGTATTAATTTTACATCATATGTAAAGTCCCCATATAATTATTCCCGTGCAACCGAGTGCACTCCTTTTTAATTCTTCCTATTACTAAGACGTAAATCCTACGCGCTGTGAGACCTTTACAGCCTGACCCTACTACAAGTTTGGGATCAAAACCCCTAAACAACAGTGACCACGAGCAGCATGTGTCGTCCTTATTTCGGCATCATAATTACATGATTGACCCATTGACTAAAGTATTGTCGGGATCATTCTGACTGTGTCCATGATGAATATCGCAGTTTTAGTCCCTTTGTCATAACTATGTCACTGCATAGCCTAGGATATGGTAAACTGTCAACTATACTAGCTAGTACTGGTCAGTTTACTCTGGTCTTTGGTATGTCCATGTTGTACTTTCTACACCATACCTTGGCTACCAAGAACCGTACTGAGCCTGTGACACTAACTTCCCATGAATGGAAGAGACGAATCCTCTCTTGGTCACTACTCATCTTGTTGGAACTTGGTATATTCCATCTTCTATTCCATAAGGTTTTGATGTGACAATCAATATATTTTCTGTTACTAACTTTATCTATGCAGATGTGCAGACTTACAGACTATTCTATTCACATGATGCATATGATCAATTTATAAGGACTCTCTGAGGATACTGGCTTTACTACTCAAATTACGTTTAGATAACGTATCTACGGAATGATGCAATTTTATTTTTAGATAGCTTCAGGCCCTTGGCTATAACATATCATATATCCATAAGCTTCAAATTACATTATCTTAAATCTCATTTGATCCCAAGTCAAAAATTTCCAATTTTTATATTTGGTCGACTACGAATTTTCGTAGCATGCTAAACTGTTGTTTTGACCGTTTGAGTCCACAATTTTCTGGACAGTTTCTAGCCGTTTGTAACTTCCTTCAGAACCGTTTCTGAACACTATAAAAGGAGGGGTATCCCCTCTCTTTTCATTCTCATCTTTTCCTCTTCTTTGTTTTCATTTTGTGGAAATCAAGGCTTTAATTCTCTTGGAAAAAGTTGTTTGTGTTCTCATTTGTAAGAAGAAATTCTGATCTCTTTCTTCATTTGAGAACTAAAGAACTTCAAGGGTATTTCGCAAATTCCACATTTAGAAACATTGAAGTTCTCTTTTTAAAACACCATCCTTTGAATTCATTCTTGATATTCATACCAAGGCTATAGGTGTTTTCTATTTCATTATTTCTTCAACAAGGTTTGATCTCTAGTTGTAGAGATTGTACAAAGTTTGGGACACTGGGAGTGTCGCCATTTTTGTAAGTTCGTGCTTGCGGGGTAAGTGATTATAGTGGATTAAAAATCTCTACGGGGAGTAGAGGACTGGAGTAGGATCAAAAGGATCCGAACCAGGATACATATTTGTGTTTGTAATTGGTTTATTTTCAATTCTTGTCATTTAATTTCTGTTCTATCTTTGCAAATTTTAGTAACGTTTTATTTGCAACAAGTTTTTAAAATACACTATTCAACCCTCCTTCTAGTGTATTTGTATATACAGGTGATCCTACATTTGGTATCAAAGCAGGATTAAGATGGCAGAACAGAACATGACAGCAGTTCCTCACAACTATTCTTCACAATATCCAGAAGGCAACTCTCAAGTTTGTCCTCCTCTATTTGATGGTTTCAATTATTCATACTGGAAGGTTAGAATGGAGATTCATCTCCAAAGTATGGATTATGTGTTATGGAACATCATAGAGACATGATATCAGAAGCCGACAACTCCCTTCTCTGAATGGACTGCCAACGACAACTCCCTTCTCTGAAAGGCCATGAATTCTCTATTCTGTGCCATGGATAAGAATGAGTTTAATCGAGTATCTCAGGCCAAAACTGCTAAAGATATTTGGCACATACTCGAGGTAACTCATGAAGGAACCAATAAAGTGAAGGAACTAAGATTTCCGTTTTGGTTCATAAATTCGAGTCGTTCAAGATGAAGGACAAAGAGACAATTGGAGAAATGAACACCAGGTTTACTAATATTATAAATTTTTTTAATGCTCTTGGAAAAACTTACACTTCACTTGAACAGGTTCGCAAGATTCTTAAAGCTTTAACTCCAGAATGACGTCCAAAGATCACCACAATTGAAGAAGCCAACGATCTCTCAATTCTATCTGTTGAAAGTCTTGTTGGTAATCTAATGGCTTTTGAAGTTCAATTGGAAGACGAGAAAGAAGAAACACACCAGAAGAAGAAAGTACTTGCTTTCAAAGCTTCATCAGATGATGAAGATTCAGAAATGGATGATGATGTTGTTGCTTTCCTCACAAGGAACTTTAAGAAGTTCTTAAGAAAAGGCAAGTATAACAATTTCAAATCTAAAAATTCTGATTCTTCTCTTTGTTTTAATTGTAATAGGCCTGGACATATAAAGAAGGATTGTTCACTCCTCAAAGCAAAGTACAAAACTTCCAACAATTACAACAATGATCATTCCAAGAAGGAAATGAAGTTTGATAGAATGAAGAAAGCATTCGCAGTAACATGTGATTCTTCAGATGAAGAAGACAACAATGAAGAAAATGCTAACATGTGCTTTATGGCACAAAACGATGAAAGCGATGTAAGTACTATTGACAATGAAGAATTATTTGATGCATTTAATGATCTCTTTGTTCGTTCCAAAAGACTAAATGCACAACACAAGTCTTTGAAACAAAGCAATGATGATCTTATTCTTGAACATCAAGAATTAACATCAAAATGCACTTCATTTGATGCAATAAACACTGAGAATACATCTTCTCAAATCTTGAATCTTAGCAAAGAGAATGACCTTCTCAAAACTAAGAATCAAGAATTCCATGCACAAATATCCAATATGGATAATAGTATTTCATCACTAAAGATGAAGTACGATGAGATGTCTTCTAATTTTAATAAGTTTAACAAAGGAAAGACTAATCTCGATGATTTGCTTCAAATCCAATTTCCAGCAAGTCATAGGCAAGGATTGGGATATTCTAATAAGAATATATCCAAGCTTTCTAACACATCTTCATTTGTTGGAAAGACAATTTTTGTAAAACCACAAAAGAAGAATCATGCATTCAACTACACGAAGATAGTAAACACTTCTACATCTTCTTCACAAAGAAATGTTACGAACATTTCAATTGCATCTCCTAAGAAACCTAATACAATTAGTATATGGGTTCCTAAGGATACATGTTTAGATATTAGAAAATCATATATTTCTGTTTATATGCAATCTATTGTTCATTCTGTTAATTATTTAAGAAAGCCAAATTCTACTTGGGTTTGGCTTCCTAAGATCTAACCCCAATGACCCTAAAGATAAGGGGTACCAATGCTTCATGTTTTATCTTTTCAGGTACCAAGAAAAGAAAGATGGATCTTAGATAGTGGATGTTCAAAACACATGACTGGAAACATCAACCTTCTTTCAACCATTCAATATAAAGATGGAGGCTCAGTAACCTTTGGTGACAACAACAAAGGAAGAATCATAGGCATTGGAACAGTTGGAAACTTCGATCAGCCTATCATTGCGAACGTGCTCCTGGTTGATGGTTTGAAACATAATTTACTTTCCATTAGTCAATTATGTGATAAAGATTTTAAAATTGTTTTTGAACAACATGACTGCATCATTTATAATTCTGATATGTCATCTATTTTATTTCGTGACAAGCGTAAGAATAATATTTATATCTTATGCATGTCAGTTACTACTCACAGTCACTGTTTGATGATTTCATCAGACGATGCACTTTTATGGCATAAATGTTTTGGGCACACTAATTTCAAAAATCTTGCACACATTTCAAAACACAAGTTAGTTCTTGGAATGCCAAATATTTCATTCAAACACAAACATTTTTGTGATGCTTGTCAACAAGGAAAAATGCACAAATCTTCTTTTAAATCAAAGGATGTCATCTCAACAAAGAGACCTTTAGAACTCCTACACTTGGATTTATTTGGTCCTTTAAGAGTAGCTTCTTTGAATAAAAGTAGATATGCATTTGTTATTGTTGATGATTATTCACGATACACTTGGGTTTTATTCTTACATAATAAGAATGATGCTTTCGAAGAATTTTCCATCTTCTGTAAAAAGATTCAAAAGATCAAATCCTCAAACATTGTTACTATTCGTAGTGATCATGTGAGAGAATTTGAGAATGAATCTTTTACTAAGTTTTGTAATAAAAATGGTGTTGAGTATTGGACTTCTCCCTACTTGGTGTTAATGATGAGAAAACATAAATACTTGTGACTAATCCCCTATTTTGCAGTTAATCCATTGCCTATGCTTATTATGAAGATATACTTGCAATGGATGACACTCAAAGTTCATTGAAGGCAAATGAAATAGATTGGATGATCGTGAATGGTGATTGAATCTCCATGAAGACTTCAAGCTCATGCGATGGATAGAAGAGAGAATTCGTGAATGTAAATTTCTTTTATCTCTTCTAGTATGTAGCTTAGAAGTAGAACATTGATGGAGCACTCACACACATCATCATTTCTGTCTTAGGACATCATTAGATCAATTGTCCTTAGACCCCAATTCATTTCTTAGTGAGTGTGCTTGGATTGTTTATAACAGTCGACTGTTGAACGTTTTACAGTTGTTTGTCTCAAAAACAGTCGACTGTGTTTTGTTCTACAGTTGCCTGTTATGCACAAACTTTTGCAATCTAGTTTTGGGCCTTTCTATTTATTTCGCACATGCAACTGATGAACGATTCGCAGGCACTTGTCCTAGTGACAGTTGACTGTGTTTTATAAATAAGTCGCATGTCTATCCTTTGCCCAAACTTTGTTGATCTGACCTTTACGGCCAGTCGACTAATGTTGAATATATAGTCGACTGTCCCTTGGATCAGTCGACTGTGTATGCTGCAACAGTCGTCTGTCTGTGAGCCAATTTATTGACTCAGCTCTCGGGAAATTCTTAGGGTATTTGACAGTCGTCTATATAAGGATTTACAGTCGTCTGTTCTGATTAACAGTCGACTGTAGTATCCTCATCAGTCGTCTGTCCTGTTCTCTCAGAAGATTTCCAGAATTCTTCAACTTACCCATCTCTCGGCCAGTCGCCTGTAGAAGTATTTACAGTCGCCTGTTGGTTCAACAGTCGACTGTCTATGCTTCATCAGTCGACTGTCCACGTGGTAAGTTACCGTTATGAATTCTTACCTACCCTTGCTGACTGTGCAACAGTCGACTGAGGTTTCTTCAACAGTCGACTGTTGCGAGTTCAGTTTCTATCCGTTGAGATTTTTCTCACGGATTCCAAAAGGGTTTTGCCTAAACTGTTTTGTGGATTTGAGAAACCTATATAAGGGACTTCTACTGTTCCATTGAAAGTTTACCTAAGCTATTGCAAAATCTCTTAAGCTTTCTTTTCTAAAGTTTAAAGCTCTCAAATCCAAAGCCCTAAGAATTCCAATTTTTGATCTCTTGCTCTCCAACCTAGAACCAAAGAGTTATCTTCTACGCATTTGGTGCAGTCAAGAGAAAGGGCTTTCTCCTCTCTTCCAAGAGAGTCTTCAACACACATCACACTTCTCCTTCAAGTTCTACTTCAAGGCATAGGTGATTGTAAGTGTTGCTTTCATATTTCATTACTTTCGTAAATTGAATTTGCTCTCGAGTTGTGAGAGCGGTTTGCTTGCTCCCAAGTTGTGAGAGTCAAGGACACCGATTGTATTCGATTTCACTTGTAGGGTTGCTACAAGTGGGGTTTTAGGAAACCTCAAGTTAGGGTTCTAACGTGAGTATCCGGAGGTATCCGAGTGGAAGGGACGTAGGATTACCAGAAACAAGTCGGGAAGTGACTTGGGTAATCCGAACCCTAGAAACATCTCCGCGTTTGCGTGTGTTTCATTTTGGGTTTAATTTTAATTCCGCACTATTTAGTTGGATTGCATTTAAATTGGTGTAACTATCTTTTTAAATTGCATAAACACTATTCAAGCCCCCCTTCTAGTGTTTTCTCCATAGACACGATCCTTACAAATGGTATTACTCACAATTTTTCTTTTGCACGTGCTGCACCACAAAATGGTGTTGTAGAAAGGAAAAATAGAACTCTTCAAGAATGTGCCAGAATGATGCTTTGTGATAGTAACTTACCAAAATATTTTTGGACAGAAGCTGTTGCAATCGCTTTTACATCTTGAATAAAGTTCTTATAAGATCATTCCTAAACAAAACTTGTTTTGAATTATTCTTCGATCGTATTCCCCGAGTATCTTATTTTAAAGTGTTTGGATGTAAATGTTTCATTCTTAACACTAGAGATGCACTTGACAAATTTGATTCTAAATCTGATGAAGGAATTTTTGTTGGATACTCAACACGTAGTAAAGCCTAAAGAGTTTTTAATAAAAGAACTTCAGCAGTTGAAGAATCATTACATGTCACTTTTGATGAGACCCTCTCATCTAATTCTCGAATCATTGATGATGAAGAGAATTTATTACCTGTTATTAAATCTTTTGATAATGCTAAACTTAATGATGATGGTGCTACTAACCCTTTTGTTGAGTCTGTTTCAGATCTTCCAAAAGCATTTCCACAAGTTTCAAATCATCCATCAGATTTAATCATTGGAGACATCACAGATTGAGTGAAAACTTGCCGACATATAGAACAAATGGCACATTGTGTATTTCTATCATCTATTGAACCAAAGAACATTAATGATGCTTGTAATGACAGTTCATGGATCATGGCTATGCTGGAAGAACTCAACCAATTCCAAAGGAATGATGGTTGGGAAGTAGTTCCTCATCCTTCAGATCATCCAGTTATTGGTACCAAGTGGGTATTCAAAAATAAGTTGGATGAATCTGGACAGGTAATAAGAAACAAGGCAAGATTGGTTGCACAATGTTATAATCAAGAAGAGGGTATTGATTATGAAGAAACCTATGCACCAGTTGCTCGCCTTGAATCTATAAGAATGTTATTATCTTATGCATGTTTTAGAGATTTTAAATTATTTCAGATGGATGTCAAGAGTGCTTTTCTCAATGGATTTCTTAAAGAAGAAGTCTATGTTGAACAACCTCCTGGTTTTTATCATGAAAAATTAGATAATCATGTTTTCAAATTAAGAAAAGCTTTATATGGTCTTAAGCAAGCACCTCGTGCTTGGTATGAAAGACTTAAAAGTTTTCTTTTGAATTCTAGTTATTCTATTGGTAAAATTGATTCTACTTTATTCATTCAAAATATAGGTTCAGATATAATTATTATTCAAATATATATTGATGATATTATATTTGGCTCTACTAATGAATCTCTTTGCCAAGATTTTTCTAACATTAGGCAGAAAGAATTTGAAATGAGTCATATGGGTGAACTCACCTACTTCATTGGTCTTCAAATCAAGCAAATGAAGGAAGGCATATTCATCCACCAAAGCAAGTATTCAAAAGAACTCATCAAATGCTTTGGACATGAACATTCTTCAGACAAACATACTCCTATAAGCACATCAACATCGCTTGACAAAGATTTAAATGGTAAGGATGTTGACCAACGTCTCTATAGAGGTCTGATTGGTTCTCTATTTTATCTTACGACAAATAGACCCGATATTATGTTTTCAGTATGTTTATGTGCCCGTTTTCAGTTTAATCCAAAACTTTCACATTTAACTGCCGTGAAAAGAATTATTAGATATATTAAACATACATCTGATTTGGTTTATTCTATCCTAAAACTAGCACATATGATTTATTATCATATAGTGACGCAGATTTTGCTGGTTGTAAATCTGACCGAAAGAGTACTAGTGGCACAGGTCATTTTTTGGACATGCCTTAGTCTCTTGGTTTAGCAAAAAGCAGAACTCTGTCTCATTATCTACCACAGAGGCAGAATATATTGCCGCTGGTTTAGCATGTGCTCAAATTTTATGCATAAAACAAATTATATCAGATTATGGCATTCAGTGTTCCATATGTCCTATTATGTGTGACAACACTAGTGCAATTAATTTATCTAAAAATCCTGTTCACCACTCAAGAACAAAACATATTGACATACATCATCATTTTTTGGATGATCATGTTCAAAAAAGTGATATTATATTAAAATTCATTTCCACTGAACATCAAATTGCCGATATTTTGACTAAGCCTTTGAAAGAGGAATCTTTCATTAAACTTAGAAGAAATTTGGACATTATCAGTGAATCTGAATTTGATATATAAGTATGTTAATTTTTTTTGATTTTTGATAATTTTTTCGTCAATATTTATTTTTAGCCAACTACAAATGTTTGTAGCCGACAAATTTGTAAATCTCTTCTGTCTTCTACTTTTGGTGGCTATCTTTTTGTCTTTTATTGGTTTAACATATGTGTTATCATTTTTTATCTCATACCATTTAAACATGCGGTTTTGGGACATGATTTTTTTAAAAACAAATAATTTTTTTAAACAAAACTTACCCACTTTCTTTTAACTCGTATTTATCCTTTAATACGGCTAATTGCCTTGGAAATTGGTCAACTTTCATTCTCTCTTCCTTGGGATTTGGCATTAACCTTGCACCCCTCCTTTTCATTGCATCTGGCTTGCTCTCATTTGCTTTGACCCACCAACCGTCCTTTATTCTTCCATTGCCATTAATTTTCTTCTAAGCCTTTATTTCTTCTCCATTTGCTTTTTGCAAGCCTTTATTTCTTGGAATGATGATTTCAATTTGCCAAATGGCTCTTTCCCATTTGCTTTCATCCACCAACCCGTCCTACTATATTAAATTCGGCATTGATTTTTTTACTCTCCTATTTTCAATAACCTTGGGACACACAACCCGTTCAATGCTTTGCATGACACCTTTCACCTACGCTCTTTAATTTTTATCATCTTCTCATTTTTTAACTTCATCTCTTGTATAATTTTTTTTGGGGTTATTTAAAACGGCTACATTCGAACCGTCTCTTTTTAGCCACTTTGTTTATTTTTTTTCGTCTCTTCACTTACGAGTCTGTTCGGTTTTCATTTTTTTGAAACTTTTCAGTTTTTTAACCCATTCAGTTTTGGCAACTTCCTCCTGAAACTGATCATGGCAACCGTTCGGTTCTCTCTTCCTTCTATTTATATCATCCAAATTCTATATTTTTTTCCTATCCCCTGTTTATCTTCCTCCTTCGTTCTTCATTTTGTTCCTACTCATCACCATGGCCGAAACCGAAACCTCCTCTCGTTTCTGTTCCTCCGCCACCAAGGATCGTTATTTATCCTTCGAATCAACCCACTTTCATCCCGAGCGGTTCCTAGAATTCACCAAACTTTACAGCTTCAACATCCACGCGATTCTTGAGACTGTCGGCCTTCACGATGTTTGGTCCATTAACAACAAGGTCCCATACTATCCTTCCTTGGTCAAAGAGTTCTATGCCAACCTTGAAACCTCAGTTTACTGTGGTCAGAAGCACTTCACAACCATGGTTTGCGGTGTCTCCTTCACGGTGTCTGGAAAGACTATTGCCAAGGTTATCTCCTAGCCCCCCGATTTTTATAGCACTCTCTCATTTCCTATGAATGATCCTACAATCCTTGCTAAATTGGCCCCAAAATTTTTTTCTCACATGTCAGCCACTCGACTTCATCCCGAGGCATGACTTCTCCACAAAATCATAATCCACAACCTAATGCCAAAGTCTGGATCCCTAAACTACCTTAGTTCATCCCTTGAGCATTGCCTCTATGCCATATTGGGTGGATTTTCGATCCATTGGGGCAATCTTTTGTACTTCACCCTTGCGAAATGCGTCACCTCCCATTTTTATCTGCCGTGTTTGATCACCCTGATTCTCCACGCATTTTTCGTACCCACTGACGGAGAATACAGTGTTCATAGTGATATTCACTTTGATGAAATGACCGTTCATAGCATGAGCCTGCCGGATCCTCCCTCTTCCTCTTCTGAAGCAGAAGACGATGACGATGATGGTGATGATGAGTCCGAAGGGACTCCTACTCAGACTCCACAGCCTCAGCCGCGGGTATCTCCAACACCGACGGCTGCTCCAGGCTCTTCTCGTTCCAAGTCAAGCAAGAAGCTCCTTGCTTCAAAAGATGGCATTTCTCCCTCACGCGAAACAAACGATGTGCTTCTGCGTCGCCTTACCGATACTGTCTCTGCAGGATTTGCTGGAATTCAAATGCAGTTTAGTTATTACGATGCTACTCTGAAGCATCATTCGGATAGACCAAATTCAAACAAACCAGTCTCAGCTTGTCTCTACCCTTGAAGCCCAAAATGTCATTCCCACCCGTCGCACTAGACCCTGCCCATCCTCCCCTGGAACTTCCTCCTATCATCCTTCCGCCCCATGATCATTATGCCTTTTGAATGTCCCTTTAACTGTCCCTACTTTAGATGTCGTTGGTTCTTTCCATGCTTCAGTTTGGGTTGCTACTACTTGATGTTTTTCTGTTTTTTGTGTTGGTCTCATGTCTGTGGTTTGGGTGTTGATCGCTATAGCTTTGTTTTGTTGGTTGTTTTGATGTAATGGTTGTTTAAGTTGGTTATTTTGTATTTCTGTTTGCTCTCTGTAACTCCAAATATGTTTAATTATATGTTCTCTATGTATTACTTCGTTATGTTTTACTTCCATGCAAATTTCTCTTCATTTCATTATTAGCCGACTACGAAAATTCGTAGCCAGCTAATTTTGTTTTTCCACTTTTTGTGGATGACAAAGGGGGAGAACTTAAGGCATATATTCAGGGGGAGTAATAAACATACTATATCTTTTAATTGTTTGTCATCATCGAAAAGGGGGAGAATGTTGGAACTTGGTATATTCCATCTTCTATTCCATAAGGTTTTGATGTGACAATCAATATATTTTTTGTTACTAACTCTATCTATGCAGATGTGCAGACTTACAGACTATTCTATTCACATTATGCATATGATCAGTTTATAAGGACTCTCTGAGGATACTGGCTTTACTACTCAAATTACGTTTGGATAACGTATCTACGGAATGATGCAATTTTATTTTTAGATAGCTTCAGGGCCTTGGCTATAACATATCATATATCCATAAGCTTCAAATTACATTTTCTTAAATCTCATTTGATCCCAAGTCAAAAATTTCCAATTTTTATATTTGGTCGACTACGAATTTTCGTAGCCTGCTAAACCGTTGTTTTGACCGTTTGAGTCCAAAATTTTCTGGACAGTTTCTAGCCGTTTGTAACTTCCTTCAGAACTGTTCAGAACCGTTTCTGAACACTATAAAAGGAGGGGTATCCCCTCTCTTTTCATTCACATCTTTTCCTCTTCTTTGTTTTCATTTTGTGGAAATCAAGGCTTTAATTCTCTTAGGAAAAGTTGTTTGTGTTCTTATTTGTAAGAAGAAATTCTGATCTCTTTATTCATTTGAGAACTAAAGAACTTCAAGGGTGTTTCACAAATTCCACATTTAGAAACATTGAAGTTCTCTTTTTAAAACACCATCCTTTGAATTCATTCTTGATATTCAAACCTAGGCTATATGTGTTTTCTATTTCATTATTTCTTCAACAAGGTTTAAATCTCTAGTTGTAGAGATTGTACAAAGGACACGGGGAGTGTCGTCATTTTTGTAAGTTCGTGCATGCGGGGCAAGTGATTATAGTGGGTTGAAAATCTCTACGAGGAGTAGAGGACTGGAGTAGGATCAAAAGAATCCGAACCAGGATACATCTTTGTGTTTGCAATTGGTTTATTTTCAATACTTGTCATTTAATTTCTATTCCATCTTTACAAATTTTAGTAACGTTTTATTTGCAACAAGTTTTTAAAATACACTATTCAACACCCTTCTAGTGTATTTGTGTATACAGGCGATCCTACACATCTCATATGCTTCAAGTGTCACCCAACCTATGACCTTTCAGCAGGCCTTGCCTCAAAGCTAGATCATAGATCTAAATGACACTGTTCACGCACAGGTTCGTACAATGGCATCAAGTCTTAAGGACCAACTTGCATATCATCACTAGTAAGTTATCAATGACAGTAAAGTTAATGTTAACCATTTGATAACTCTTCATTGGGTCATTCAGTGGACTCATTCTCAAATGAGCACCTGCGTCTTGTCTCCGACTTCATCAGGTCGATTGATTATGAAATCATCATTACCCTATTGGTTAAGACAAAGACACAATGGTCTGTCCGATGTGCTGATATCCTTCTCTCGACACATCTATGACCATGAACGCTTTAAGACTTAAGCTCTTATCAGCCAGACACTTTCCATAATCGAGATCTCTATCCGGATACGTGTATGACCTTGCTATAAGTATAAGGAAATTATCCAAGTATTTTTAATGAAAAAATCACAACAAAATTACTTAGACAATTGATACCAGAAAGCAAACTTTCATTAATGAACAAGATGTTTTACATATATAAATTGCATCGAGCGCTTACATCTCTCAACAAATACTAATTGTGATTCCCAAGTCGCTCGTGCTTCCTTTCGGAGTGTGTAGGATGAATGCTATATGGTGAACCGTCTGAGCTTGCACCATCAGAAGATGCGCTTTGTTAGTTCATGGGTTCAAGACTAACGTTGCTTTGATGATGATCAATACATTATGTTAGTGTGCTAATCAATCTTATGTTTTAGTCTCAGTTTATCTAAATGATTATATGTTGATGAGACAAAGCAAAATGCCTGGAGGATGATGCCATGGTTTTATTAAAGACCTCCAAAAGTGATAGAGTGCTCAAGCTTGGATGAAGTCATGAAGATCATCTAATGAAGCCAAAGCTTGGAGCATGATGATGGATGGACATCTAGAGGAGCATTGCCAATACTTGGAGCTTGATGAAGGGAAGCTCATCAAGAGGTGCCAAAGCTTGAAGATGATAGGGAGCATCAAGGTATCATGTGCTTGAAGACTTAGACTCTAGAAGATGCAATATGTAATCCATGTAATTTCAATTACCTGCAGTTCTCTTTTTGAGTCTAGGACTATTGTAATGCCTTGATAGATGGTCATACTCTCATGCATATGCATTTAACCATCTTAGTGAGCCTTAGGATTATCATAGAATCCAACCCAATAGGTTCACCATGCCTTAAACTCTTACTGGAGTATTTGGCTCACCCACAGGCGACTGGATGACCTCCAGGTGCCTGCCCAGCATTTTAAAGCTGACTGATATGCACAACTCAATTCAACTTATTTCTTGACTCTTCTTGAGCTTTTCGCCTCAGTCGACTGAAGTTCATTTTACAGTTGCTTGTATTCCTACGACGCCTGGATATTTTTCTACAGTCGGTTGTACGTAACTTGCATTTTCTGGGCTTCACCCCACTTTGCAAGTCAGTCGACTGATGAAGTATTTACAGTCGCCTATATTATTACAGTCGCCTGTGAAATGGTCATCTATCGTCTGAAGGCGTAAGTGTGAAAGTTGCATCTCTTTGTTTCGTTTCCATTCCTTGTGACAGTCGCCTGCTGAAGGATATACAGGCGCCTGTCCATTGTACATGCGTCTGTGTAGTCTTCTACAGTCACCGGTCCTGACTCAGATTATAGCTGTTGGAAATTTTATAACCGTTGACCAGTCGACTGTCTATTATTCATCAGTCGATTGTCTCTGCCGTAAACTGCCAAAATCTAGCCGTTGCAGATTTCTTCCCTTTGGAGTTTTGGTTGGTTTTATTGGCTCTTCTTGGCTTCCTATATATAGGAGTTGGCTTAGTTCATTTAGAACTCTGGGTTAATATTGAATATATTTGAGAATCAATATCCACTCCTAATCTCTCCCATTTCCCTCCATGAGCACATTCATTTTCATACATTGAAGCTAGCTCTGATGCGCCCAGAACTAACACCGAAAACCCGCCTAGCAATGGAATGAATACCAAGGCTAGATCTATCCTAAATGTAACTCCCGTAGAGTACCGCAAGTGCACGATGTCAAGTTATAGTATAAAAGATATCGATCCCACAGGGAGGTGAATGCTATTATGGTCTTGGGTAATCACTAGATCTTTAGAATAATGCTAGCAGTCGATTTCAGGAGATGGGTTGTTGTAAGGTTATCTATCAAGCAAGATTGTAATCAGTAATATAAGACTAGGGTGTTAGGACTCACCACTAGGATCGTCGGATGTTGATTCTAGGTTAGAACACTTACATTGTATTAGCTTTATTAGGGATTGTCGCATCTAATATGTATAACGCATGGCTCGACATGCCATGGGTCTAACGTATCACACGCTTACCCCCCTCTCCCGAAAGGCGTAACATGTGATCCGTGCATTAGGATCGACAATATTCATACCACTCTTGTGGATAGAATAATCTCCCATCATGCCACTCTTGTGGATAGAGCTTTGATGTGTGGATTGGTATGCTCACATTGACGCTACTCTTGTAGTCATCAATAATGATATAGGACGTTGGTAGATCCCATCAAGGAGCACATCGGGCATGATCGCAAACCCTAATTGAATCCATTAACCTCCTAATTAAGTTCATAGGATACTCCTTAAGTGTGCATGTGCCACCGACTGTGGACACGATCCCAGTTCGACATATCCTACAAACTTGACTGGATCAACCAAAACACGTCCCTTTTATACCAACACAACCTAAAAATCCTAACTTTACATCTAAATCCTAAGATCCTAGGGCTAATCCATTAGCCCTATATAGAACTACTCATGGATCATAGCAAGAGACATGAAAGATTCAATGAAGGCAAGAGAATTCATCATAACAATAGAAAACATCAAGCAAAGCATAGAAAGATTAGAGAATGATTACCAACACATCTTAGGATGATAGCCAATCGCAGATAATTAAGAAGAACAAGATTCCATACAATAAAGATCGATAAAAATCTCAACTTTGGTCTCTACAAAATAGCGACGGCTAGAATTTCTCTCCTAAAACTTAAACTAAAATTAAACTAAGGAAAATAAGCCAGCTCTTAAAAAGGGTTTAAATTGTGCTTATATACAAGGGGTATGGACCCCACAAAAATCAGATCATATGGGCTCATGTGCCCGTAAACTTGTCTAGCCGCGTCGCCCTACTCGGTCGAGTAGCGGCACCGCTCGGTCAAGCTGCATGCAGGGCACCGCTTGCTGCTACTTCTGGTTCTGGCTGATACGGGCTACTCGATCGAGTAGCCCCTCCACTCAGTCGAGCTACTGTAGGTCTGAACTCCCTCCAGAATGCTGCTCTGTTTTGTTGCGACTCGGGTCGAGTAGATGATCAGCTTAGTCGAGTGGCTTTGCTGCTTGGTCGAGCTACAACGCTTGGAGAATAGCCCAGAATAGTCGTTCTGTTTGAATACAGTTCGGTCGAACTGGCTGTCTACTCGGTCGAGTGGGTATGTTCATTTCCGCAGCAACGTCTGCATGTTAGCTCGGTCGAATGCTGATGCACTCGATCGAGTAGCTTGGGAAACTAAACACATGTAGCCTTAGAGTTCTCATCTCTTGCTTTCTTCTCCTCCTCTCATCCAATCTTCTTACTTACCTCGGCGAACTCTCATGGAATCTCGCCAATGATGTCCCGGACGTGTAGGATGTGTCCATGTCCCTAAATAGCTCCAATTCGATTCCAAATCCCTGAAAATCCACAATGCTATAAGAAACTTGGATATGGCGTTAGAAGCGCGATAATATATGAAAATGTGGACTTTGGAGGCGAATATGATATGAAATGGTGCAGAAACTATATGTAAAAATATGAACACATCAAAATCCCCCAAACTTACCTATTACTCGTCCACGAGGAAGACGAATACGAGGCTAACCGGGCAGAGAAAATAAAAATAGAAAAGGGATTGAAAGATGGAGGGTGGCGCTAGATTATTCGGTCAGATCTCAAGCCAAAGCTGAAGGGTTTTGGCAGACCCTCAGAGCTCAGATCTGTACCCATCCTAAGTCGAACGGACCACAGAGGCATAAAAGCAGCGGAAAGTAAAACATGCTAGCTAAACATTTTAGCTAGGCCCGGAGAGAGCCAGAACCCAGCTCGATCTATGCCAACTTGTATGGGTCCAGCCCACCCCAAGAGGGATCTATCCTACTGCGACGAAATTAAATTACACTAAAAAACTTAAGAACATACCCGGAATCTTGACCCTGGGGCAGGCAAGATATACCTCACTGACTTCTTGCGCTCTTTGTAGCCGAGCCGCCTCGCGCCTTCGAACCGATCTACCCAAGCCGCCTCTGAGCCGATCACTTACCGAAGAAAGTTTCACTTGAGCAGACCCGTGTCTTAGACGTCTGGATCCGAATCCAAACCCCCCTTCGTAGTCTTGCTAGGACCTGTCGGGAGAATAGGAAGAAGAGAGGAAGAATTGTTTAAGTCGTAGATCGAGCTTGCTCAAAAATTCGGAGCTACTCGATCGAAGTCTTGGTGCATTTTTCAACGAAGAGAGTGCACCCCTATTTATATAGGGAGTCGGCACCTCCCTTTTCGTCATGAGCAATGTGGAACAAATCTCAAATAAAAGAGAAATTAATTTAGTTAATTGAAGTTAATAAGCCTTTCACAAAGGCCAACTTCAACCAATTAATTCTTCCTCACCATCGAGCTTCAGAGACGATATAAATTATCATTTCGAAGGGCTTCGAATGGTGAACGCGTAGGAACGTACGGCGACAAATTCTGACTTTGTTTGACCCCTGAAACAATTGTCCAAATATGGGCAAAAATCAGATTTTCGTAGCCGTCGCATAGGGTTTCAAAAAACCCTATTTCAGCTTAAGTTAAAATGCGGGCGCACCCGCTAGGCAAGCAGGCGCACCCGTTCCCCTTGCAGGCACGTGCCTGCAAGGGCGTTGCAATGCCCCGGCCTGCAAGGGCAGGCCGGGTCATAGGGCGGGGCGGGGCCACCTGCCCGCACTGCAAGCGGGTGCCCCGCCCCTTAGGCAGGTGCGACCCGCAATGCAGGCCACCCGTAATGGAGGGGCGGGCGTGGCCCGCACAACGGGCTGGCCCGCTTAGAAAAGGGGGCGTGCCCGCTTTCAGAGCGGGTGCGCCTCGCCCCTTTTGCTGCCTTGCTTGGGCACTTAGTGGGTCTAACCCACTTGGCCCCTTTGAGCTGTTTTTGTGTTTTTGGGCTCGTTTGAGCTCTGTTTTGGATGCGGTTTGAACCTGCATTTAGACCGAGACGATCCCGTTAATCAGGTAACCCTTTCCAATGCTTTTGTTCCTACAAATATTGTCGTAACCAATTTACGACACGTTTAATCTTGTTTGCATCGAATGCAACATTGTCCCTATCTATGACTCAGTCTCACAACTAGCTTGTGAACTTAACTATTCCATTTCATCGAATGAATTCCTCTTATTTATCTTTCCATTACTAAGACATGAATACTACTCGGTGTGAGACCCTACAGCTTGACCCTACTACATGTTGGGACTCGATACCCCTAAATGACGGTAACCACGAGCAGCAGATGTCGTCCCTGTTTCAAAATCATACATACGTGATTGACCCAATGACAAACATTGTTGGGATCACTCTGACTGTGTCAGTGATGAATTCTGCCGTTTTAGTCCTTTCGTCAAGACTGTGTCTCTGCATGGCCTAGGGTATGGTATACGGTCAACCCCAATAGCTAGCATTAATCAGTATATAGCAGTCTTTGTTGTATTCATGTTGTACATCCAACAACGTACCTCGGTCGAGGATTAACACAAAGTCCTTACTGATCCAGTGACACTAACTTCCCTTTAACGGAAGAGACGAATCCCATCTAAGTCATCTACTTCCTCGTGAGCTTCTGGTGTCACCGAACCTAAGATCTTTCAGCAGGCCGAGCCTCGAAGCTAGATCATAGATCTAAGTGACACTATCCATTCATAGGTTCGTACTGATGACTTCGGGTCTTAAGGATCAACTAGCCTATCATCACTATAGAGTTATTATTGACAGTTTAGTTAAAGCTTAACCATTTAATAACTCTAAGTTGGTCGTTCAGTGAACTCATTCCCCAATGAGCACCTGTGTCTCGTCTCCGACTTTGCCAAGTCAAATGACCATGAGATCATCATTACCCTAAGGTAAGACAAAGACACAATGGTCTAACCAATGTGTCGATATCCTATTCTCGACATATCTATGACCATGAACTGGTTAAGACTTAAGTTTCTAATCGGTCACTAACTTCTCATAATCAAGATCTCCATCTTGATACGTAGTGACCTGACTATAAGTCTAAGGAAATTATCTAAGTATTAGATTCAACGAAGTCAAACTTAGGATAATTGACACCATATTAACTCTTAACAAGATGTATACTAAGGATAAATTGCCTTATGGGCATATATCCTCCTACATCTCCCACTTGCACTTAGGCTATTTATCTCGACATCTCATATCATTATAGCATTTCAGACACATATGTCAAACCCAAGAATGGATTTACTAACGAGTATCTATAATGCATTTTAATGGATTATTGTTTATACATCTCTTGATCATACAAGGTTGATCCTTGAAAAATGATTTGGATCAATTTTCTTTTCTTTGTATAGCTAACTATTAGCTTATACAATCTTGATGTAGGGTCTAACATTTCTATAAGTCAGTCTTAGCTCATTCCAATTATTTTGTGTCAATATGTCAAGTACATAAGTGACACCTTAAGTCTCTATATGTTCGATTAAATCAAAACTATTTTGATTCAATGTCTTATATAGATGATTCAAATAAGTTGGAAACCTTTTTACTTAGTTCGAGAAACCGGAGCTAAGTATATGAGCTAGCTCCCAATAACTTTAAGAACTATCTGGTTAAATACTTCTATTATATATCTAAATCACATTTAGAATATACTTTAAGTATAACCAATGTAGAAGTGCTAATGGAACATACCAGTGTCAGGGTGGGTTTGATGAATAAGTCATAACAAGACCCGTGTATAGGAATCTTGATGTTGACTTACTCAGTCAAACGTCCTACACTGTACTTTTCCTTTAACTACATTTAATAATAACTCTTTAAGAATTAAATGCAGTTTAATTAAGAATTAATCTTAACATGCGTATAGTCGTGATTATACACAATTTATGCGTTCCTGAAACTTACGTTTAACTATCGACTGGCTATAATATTAAGTCAGCTCCAAACAATCAAATTTTCAGAAGCTCTGCATGACAGCTTGAGAATTTATGCAACCAACTCAGATAGCCACATCCACAGAAATGAGTTATTTACAACAAATCACAATTTAAAATAAAGCACATTTTCCGAGATATTTATTCAAACAATGGATTCATTAAAATGAATCATAATTTTTTTATCAAAATAAACTTTGAGTGCTTAACACTCAATCATTGTTTTAACTAAAGCAAATGATACATTTTATTCATAAAAAATAAGTATCGGTTGCTTCTTCTTCACATCTCCTGAAGTCCTCGTACGGCCGCAGCAGCAACGATTGCTCAGATGCCGACCGTCCTCGGAACTTCTTCCATACTCTGCTTGTATCAGCCACATGTATACATTACAAAGTGTAACGGCCTGTTTTCGGGCCAATTTGAATTTTGTGTGTGCACAGCAATTAGGTCTGTGCGTAAAGTGATTTGGTCTGTGTGCATAGCAGATGTCGTCTGTGCACGCAGTAGGACCCTAGAAACTTGCTTGAACCTATAGATAGCCTCCGTGACTCGTGT
Source organism: Scilla litardierei (assembly GCA_030789695.1). Classification (NCBI taxonomy): domain Eukaryota; kingdom Viridiplantae; phylum Streptophyta; class Magnoliopsida; order Asparagales; family Asparagaceae; genus Scilla; species Scilla litardierei. Next base: position 37,558,440 of record CM061142.1, read on the forward strand.
CCGACTTGGGAACACGTGTCAACCCAAGCCAACCCCGACGTGTGCCCAACTTGAGTCGCCGTTGGACCCCGTACCCTTTGTACGCGTATCTTACTTGAAGTTCGCGTATTTTTTCTTAGCCTTACCTTTCATCCGGACACTACCGAGTGATATGCCGTTGTGACCCTCTCTGAGAGTATTAAATTGTGGAGCTATTTTGGAACGACATTCTCGGGTCGATCTCCCACAATTTGACTTTGTTTGATGAGATGTCGCGACTTTCGCTTTTGTCGTGAGGCCTTTTCATTTTTAGTTACGTTTCTCGTCGTCGAAATTGTGATCCGTCTCCTCTGTCTTCTTTCTCTCGTCGCCCCGGTAACCCCAGTATTTATTTCACAATTTTTGGGCTTCGTTTGATCCACTTTCACTGTTTGGCCAACCTATCATATATTTTTACCCTAAGTTTCAGATGGCATCCTCCCCTGATTATTTTATCATATTATACATCCAATATTCAGTTGACCAAGCCCACATTCCTCCATTGGCCGCACCATCCCACGCTTGAGAGAGATAGGGGATGAGATTGTGTTCTTTTTGTAATTGTTATAATATTAAAGCCTAATAACAACTCTAGCCTTTAGCCTAGCCCATTCAAATACATTTAAATAAACCCTATAAGCTAACCCAGGCCCTAGCTCACGAGTACAGCCCATGCCCTATGACTTTTGACCTAGGGTGTTGGTTATAAAGCTTAACCTATTAATTTTCTCACAGCAAAAACAACAAGCCGCCGCCGCAGTTTCCCTTTCGCACGCAACCACAAGCCGCCTGACATTTCTCCGACCTGGCCTTCTTCTTCCCCGTGCGAAACAACGCGGCAGCCGCACGCAAACGCTCCTCGCCGGCCTTCCTCCCGTTCCCTCCGAGATCCACACGCCGGCACACCGCCTGAGACCCCCGACGTGATCCGCTCTCCCCTGTTCCGCCCCTTTTCCTCTGTTCGGAACAGAGGAACCCAGCCCGCCATCGTTCTCTCTGTCCTCCCCGACTTCCGCAGCGCACAGCAACCCACCCTCAGCCCCGAAGCAACGCCGGCAACTCCATCTCCCTCTCCCCCGCCATCCGCCTGCTCTTCTGAGCCGTAGCCCGTGCCCGCCATCTCCTCATCCCACAGACAACACCGGCGAAACCCCCCCTAGGCGCTGTCACGGTCGCAGCGCCGCCTGCTGCGGCGGTCGTCTCCCCGGAGCCCCCTCCTCCTTCTCGAGCAGCCTTCCGATTGAACGCCGTCCACCTCCTGTCATCGTCTTCTTCCTCCCTCAACGCCACGCCACCATGCTCGCTCGACCACCCGCTGTCGCACACGCCACTGATCAACTCACCAGACCATGCGCTGTCCCTGCCATGCCGTTCAGTCACCGCCGACCAATCACGTCGTCCAACGTCACCGTTCACGACGTTTTCAACCTGCAAGTTCACGCGAGGAGTTCAACCATATAACACGTAAGTTGTTAATAGAACATGTTATATACTTTATCATTTTGGGAGATTATTTCATGATGTTAGATGCTTAAACGTCTACATATAAGAATTATATTGATAGCTTGTTAACGGGTTGGTTTGCTTTAGCCACTTAGATGTCGTACATGTGAGTGCTTAATAAAGACAGTGTATGGAATCATAATGATGACAATGATGACGTGATTATATCTCATAATAATAACTTGTATGCTGGTGCCATTTTATTATAGTTTAATATAAAATAAGTTAGGTGTTTTGTTAAATACTCAATTTTCATATTTTCGGGTTAGTTAGTAATGAATTCTGATGGACCGTGTTTCTTAAACACTGTTATAAATATGGCCAGTAGAGTTAGTTTGATAAATGGGTTGTATAATTACATGTTTTTGTATATACTAGGGTTAGATGTTAATGACACCCTGCATCATGTTTTACTAAAGTTAGAAGTTAGCTTGAAAATGTTATAAGTTATTTTAGTTGAGGTTATTATTAATTAGAGGAGTTCTTTTTACTTTTAAATGTGCCCTGATTCATATTAGCTGCAACCTGTTACTTAGGATATATATATATATATTAGCGTTAGTTAGAGAAGAGTTTCTTTTAAGAAAACTGTGTTTCTTTGCCTTAGTAACTCATATAGAACGAACTCATTAGAAAATCGCCTCGATCGATCAATGGACTTACTCTGCTGTGCACGTAGGATAGATGGAATGATCGATCGAACTAGACAGCATACCATAGGTCTGGTGACCCAAAGCGAGCCCAGTTAATCTGGCTTATCTTTTACCGCTGTCTGTGGATGTTAGAGTGCATGATTGTGATGATAAAATTATTGTACAGGTTCCGTAGATCCGTTGGTTGACACAGACCCTGCTGGACTACATCCTTGCCGGAATCTTTCAGGCAAGGAATGAGACTTTAGTTACTGCTTTTATGCTTTTCTAGTATTGATGTTAGAACTGCTAGATTTATTTCTGCAAAATACTTGAAAATGATCACATGTTACTTTCTGCTCGAACCCACTTTTAAAATGCAACTTGAACCTCACATGCTAATTAATAAGCCAGACATTGTAGTTATGTGGATCTTTGTAGAAGATCACAGGCGTGGGCCTCTCCTATACGGAGGTTGGCACTACTCTTGTGGAGCGTCTGCTGGCTAGCCTAGAGACATCTCGCTTACGGACTTGTGGAACGTTGCTGGCTCGTCCAGGAATGTCTCGCTTATGGATAGTTAATCGATGACGGAGGTGACCATTGAGAACTGGTGCTCCCTAGCTTTGGCTCACCCGTGACTGGTGCACTCCGGTATGATACATAGTATCATTCATGATTAATGATTTGTTTCGGATCGACGACGGGGGTGACCATTGAGAACTGGTGCTCCCCAGCTTTGGCTCACCCGTGACTGGTGCGCTCCGGTATGATACGTCGTATCATTCGTGATCCTTGTCTTGTCTCGTGTCTAGATGGAGCGTTTGTTGGCTCGTGTCCATAACACAAACGACTCGCGGGTGGGGTAGGACAAAAGAGTCCAGCTGGGCCTGGGGGGTAGCTCCCCTCCGCCTACGCAGCTTGAGCCCTTAGGCTTTATCTTTGTATCGCAGTTGGTGCACTCCTGTTTGTTTCGCAGGGATACATTTCCGGTCGTTTGACCTTTTCTAGACTTGGACAATCTGACCAGATGGACACCCCTGGCAGATTGACAGAACTACATAAAACAACTCTTAGACGATCTGACTAGATGGACACCCCTAGCAGATTGATTAGAATAATCATTACTCTTTTCCTACTTTCTAGGACTGCATGTGTAGTTGTCTTTTAAATTCCATTTAGAACTGCTAGAATTGTATAACTGCATTAACTTATGGTCTCATTAGTTCGTTGCTGACATGTGTTTTGCACATGTCACAGACTTGACAGAGCTGCCACAACCTGTGGACCCCAGCAGACTTTTTCTCCTTTAGTTGCCTCCGGTACGTACAGTTTTAGCTTTTATGTTAAACTGTTTGTTGGTTACCTTCAGCGTTTGAATAATATCTTTTGATGCTATATCTGTTGTTTCATGCTAAATTGTTCGATCGGACCTTCTCCTCCGCATCATAACTTGCCTGGACGCTTATTGGACCCCGAGCCTCAACGGCTCGAGTCCATGCGGGCTGGCCATGTCTCGCTTTCCAAATCTTTCGGGAAGCGGGGCGTGACAGTTTTTGTGGTGGCCCATGCAGGTCTTGATCGAATGATTTATCGAAACAATAGTGTTGCAGTAACTATTCAAACAACCAACAATATTCGAGTCTGACATAAGTTAGTTAGGTTTAGACTAGTTCCTTGGCCCCCTCTAGTTTGGATTTGAGCGAGAATACAGGAATAAGATGAAGTTTAAGTGATGTATTTCTAACACATTGGATAGTTATAAGGTTGGATTCTCGACTTGACAAGGAACCATGGAAGTGAGAACATTGAATCGAGGGAATGAGATTGACTCTTAGTGTGCTGCTCGTGATAGAAGGGTGGTGATTAGAAGTCTTATCTTAACGACTAAAGGTGTAGACCTACATCGATCAAGTGAAATGTTATGCATCGGATAATATGAGCATATATATATATAAGCCGAGTAGCAACAGTATAACCTGGGTTTTGAAGTAACATGGTTGAAGTAAATAATATGATCATTAGACAGGAACAGAAGAGATTCAGAGTGATAGTGTGATGACGAGATTGATTTATGATGGATTGTATAAGATCGACAACATGATCTATTTTGGACACGGTGATTTAAAGGAATTAGGGATCTTGGGAATGTCATGGGAGTTTCAAAGTCGGCCGTTCGAATACGCATCGAGTGCGTACTGATCACTGGATTCCAGTTACAGTTTACGAAATGATGAAAGGCGATGACTTCTCCAGATCATGTGGATGGATTATAGTCAACAGTGACTAGTAGTTTAAGTGTCAATGAAAATTCTAGATCAAGTCAAGTGAGCAAGTTTGGTTTTACGAGTGCTCAATGATCAGGAAATATGGGAAAAGAGTTAGTAGATTGCCTTGGTTGTTTGGATTGAAAAGGAAATCGTAAGTAAGTCTGACATCCGAAAATCTAGAATTTGTTGGTAGTTTCACTTTAGAGATTCCTAGAGGCAGCTGATGCCAAGAACCAATTGAAGCGGAAAACAACAGGATCATTATAACAGGTTCTCATGAACGGGCTTTTGAGTTGAAAATTTTATTGGTGTTTATAATGATTGGGACCAGCCAATTAGGGCTGGTTAGTTGGAGATTGTTTAACCACCATAGATGTCGAATATTGGAAGTGTTTGCACATTAGGGCCTTGTGCTTGTTCTGCATTCACCGTAGATCTGTAAGGAGGATTACCCAGTTCGTGTGAATATATATCCTTGTCGGGCATGCTTAGTATTATTACCTAGGTATATGTGAGCTTATGGATAAATAATGGAATATGTGTATTGCGATGAATGTAATGATTATGTGTATATAGTACATGAATAAGTATAGATACTTATGTGAGATAATAAGTGTGAATATATAATGCCTGTGAATACATATAAGTCTTAGTGTTCCCTCGAGTACGAGTGGACATGCTTATAGATACTAGGATAAGAATGTGTTGCGTGATTGTATATACGTATATATGGGATAAGTATGAATTACATGTTCTGATGTGTGAATGATTGTATAGTGATGTCTAGCTATTTACTAAGGCTACATATGATGAGTCGTGTTATATAGATATATAAAAGTGTGTGTATAAGTACATGGATTGTATATTGTTTGGTATGTATCTTGGAGTCTCACTCAAGAGCGAGTGAGTATGCTGATCGCTCCGGGACGTGACCCAAAAGAACGGTTGTAGTTTTACCGCAAGTGCACGGTGTAGCAGCGAGCGGGATATCGAACACAGGGAGGACGAATGACTGTGCTTGCTCCGATCAACCTGGCTATTTAAGAAGAGAAATTTGCCTTTGGCGATCCTGTCACAATCGTCAGACAAATGTGCGAAATATCAAATCAAATAAAGAACGTCTTGGGAATGGGGAATCCCCGCTACACACCGTACTTCATAAATGTGGTTCATCGGTATCAAAATTGCTAGAATGAGAATTCGGATGAACTAGTTGCAACTGAATGTAGAACCAAGCTCACGCTCTCGCGCTGTTGCCGGTCTATAGCTATCCTAGGGTCGGGCCCAATCTCTTGCAAACCCTACCCTAGGGAAGCTAGCATTAGGATCAACATCATCGTCCAATCACGCACCGAGCCCAATCTCTTGCAAACTCGGTCCACGATCTAGATTAGGATAGTTCCTACCCGTCCAATCTCTTGCAAACGGGTATCGGTATGGAATTGCAACCGGGAATCCTAGTATCGGTCCAATCTCTTGCAAACCGATACTTCGAAAAATCCGACTCCAACCCAATTCGGATTTCTAGGGCTTCCTATCAAATTGGGATCCAATCTCTTGCAAATCCCAATTGATATGAATACCTAGCAATCCGTAGTAAATTGATCCCGATCTAATCCCTAATAGCAATTCTAGCCCAATTTCTACCAATTCATCACAAATATGAAAGTGGGCTTGTAGGGTTCATCCCCACGCCCCAAGACGTGGAGACTACTCACAAATCATAGCAAGATCACAAAAATAATCGTTGAGATAAGCAATAGAATTCATCACAACAATGATATAAACAATAAAAATAGAATTTTAAGGAAAAGAGATGCAAACCAATGTAGTTCTTCAATTAATCCAACAAAATCCAAGTTTTGCTCCTTCTCCAATCACAAGAATAAAGCTAAAAAAACTAATCTAAAAAGCTGCAAAAAATCTAAGAGAGAGCCCTCCAAACTAGGGTAAAAACAGGGTTTAAATAGCCCCAAAAATCGTCCAAAAATCGTGACCAAAATACCCCTGCACAGCCTGTTTTCCGCAGTTTTCGCTACAGGCAGCGCATCGCACTCGGCCGAGTGACAAAAGTCGCTCGGCCGAGTGAGAAACCCTGTAATTTTTCAGTAAGTCAGGGCCTTCAGGGGTCTCTACTTCGGGGGCGGCTCGACCGAGTGAGTTGTCGTCACTCGGCCGATGACTTCACTGCACTCGGGCGGACGGGATTTACCACTCGGTCGAGTGGGTCTTCTGAAGTTCAGGCAGCCGAAAAACAGTAACTTCGATGTTTTGGAAGGGCTTCGTCTGGGCGCCACTCGGGCGGACGTGGTATCGTCACTCGGCCGATGTGGTCTTCGGTGCTCGGCCGAGTGCACATAGAAATCGTGTCTGAACTGGTCGGCCGAGCAGTGTCTCGCTGGTCGGCCGAGTGGCTCCTCCACTCGGCCGAGTGGGACACAAAAAATGCCCAATCTGCTTGTTTTGGCCTCCTCGTCGCTCCTGCGACGTCCATTCTTCTTCCGCTCCTCTCCAACAGCAAAATACCCCTCGGGGAGGTCGTCGGTGACCGTCTAGAGTAAGCGCATCTCGAGATCACTCCAAATCGCGCCAAATCACCTGAAATGCGACAAAAACAACAAATCGTGAAAAGCATCGCAATATCGTCGATATATCGTGAAAAACACGATTTGGGCGATCTAAATGGCATGCAAACATGCGGAAAAAAGGTGTAAAATAAGGAGTGATCATATGCTCAGTAAGTATTTTAAAATGTGGTTGTGGTTTGCGGATGTGAGTATAGTGTTATATATATCCGTGCATGATAGGATATGGTGAATGTAGTTATATAGGTGTTTGTACTGGGTTAGGCTACGCACCTGGACGTGCGTGGCTACGCCATATATAGATACAGGTTTATTCTATATTTATGACAGAAGGGTTTACATGTTTGAATGAGTATGTGTGAAATGTGCTATATGTATAGTTATTAGGCTGGATGCATTGTGTTTGTAGGAATAGATTAATATGATAGTGTGATTATGTATTGCTTGTAATAAGAAATTGTTTGTCATTTGGTATTGTGACGAATAGTTATAATATAGCTAAGTATTATTGTTATGATTGGTGAGTTGGATGTATACTAGGGGTTATACCTTTTGTAGGTTATATTGAGTAGATATATGTATTTTTCGGTTTTAAATTCGTGATGAATTTAAATACCCTGGTTAGTATATGTGTACTATATGTATAACGCAATGGTTGTATATGATGGGGTGATTATTGAATGTTGGAATATGATTGTGTGTAGGTATGGATGTGCGGAGGCACTTCCATGAGTTAGAAATGTATGCGTGAATAATATTAACCTAGCTATAAGTACAAGATATAATGGTAGGGAAATAATTGATGTACATTATTACTGAGCATGTATATAGATAGATGTATTAGGTTATATGTTGGTTGAAGTATTGTGCTAGGAATGATCGGGGTAGTTACTATAGTCAACTAGAAGAGTCTAGCCATGCCTGAAATTAAGAAAGTCCGAGGGCGGACTTTATTTTAAGTTGGGGAGAATGTAACGGCCTGTTTTCGGGCCAATTTGAATTTTATGTGTGCACAGCAATTAGGTCTGTGCGTAAAGTGATTTGGTCTGTGTGCATAGCAGATGTCGTCTGTGCACGCAGTAGGACCCTAGAAACTTGCTTGAACCTATAGATAGCCTCCGTGACTCGTGTCCGACTTGGGAACACGTGTCAACCCAAGCCAACCCCGACGTGTGCCCAACTTGAGTCACCGTTGGACCCCGTACCCTTTGTACGCGTATCTTACTTGAAGTTCGCGTATTTTTTCTTAGCCTTACCTTTCATCCGGACACTACCGAGTGATATGCCGTTGTTGTTGGATCTGGATCCTAGCCTAGAGGGGGGGGGGGGGTGAATAGGCTAATAAAAAAATTCTCATGCAACCCACGAGAAATCACACGCAGTTAAAAGCACAACCAGAGTAATGAAAGGCAGACACAGAGTACACAGCAGATTTACCCTGGTTCGGTCGTCCCAACGACCTACTCCAGCCCCCAAAGCTAATACTAGATTGAATAGTGCAATAGGTACAAAGTCACAAGTTAGAGCACGCTCAGAGCACCCTCTACGTCTCTACACTCGTCGGACTCTCAGTACCACACACACAGTGTTTCCTCTCACTATCAATCCTAGCAAAGCTTTCTACCAGCTAGTCCCAAACTAGCTGGGTCCCACTTGTCTAGTCCCAACTAGACAAGTCCCAAAATAGTCCACAGAAATATGGTAAAGTTTCCCCTACGAAGATCTATCACAACAACTACACAAAATAATAATAAATAGAGTTTAGGAATCTCAGTTTGTGTAGTGGTGATGTCCTCGTCAGTCAACACGGGTCAGATCAATCTGACAAGTAGTAGTCTTGCGTCTTAGTCCCAAGTCTTGGATGATGATCCGAAAGTGTCGGTCTCTGATGTTGATGAATCCTGTGAGGTTGCGGCTTGTATCGTTAATTCCAAGTTGTGGCCTGCTTTCAAATCATTGCGGCTGTCACCAATAAATTTTGCCCTTTTTGTTCCCTCAAGGAGAGGATGCACGTTTGATGAGTTACGGCCCCTTAGTTTTGTTGTACGACCGCACTTTGGAAAATATTAAAGGGAGAGGGAGATAATTCGGCACCCTTCCCACGTGTTGCTCAGATCAATTTCGTTCACCTGCAACGAGAAACAAATGTGTCAGCTTTGATTAATGATTGAGTAAGCAACTTACTTCATTGCACAAAAAAACTTGTAAGAGCAGGTCGCAGATTTTTGTTGTTGTGCCCTGCAACAATAATTAATAGAGGGGCAAATGATTTTGGCTGATGTGTAGGCTTGTTGATAGAGAATTCAGCCTGTTAGTAGATGCGTGTTGATGTAGGGGAGAATCTCTTGCAGCCTTTTGGAAGTCTTGCAAAGATCTTTAGTTGAAGTAGCACTCTCCTTGGAACTTGTAATTTGAAGAATCCTTGCTTGGTCAAATGTTGCGGCATCCCTGTTGAAGGATTAAAAGAAAAAACCGTGCTTTCTCTTCTCAACAACCTTTTCGCATCCTGTTAAAAATATTTCGGCCACCTCTAGAAATTTAGCACCTCCTCAAATAAAATCATGCATGCGTCCGTGCTTGGTACCCTGTGAATTGATTGGTCCCCTCTTGAGTTGGTCCCCTCTTGAGTTGATCATGCACCCTGTGAAATTAAAAACATATGGCACCAATCACCAAGCCCTGTGCTCTTTGGGGGATGGGGTGTGTTTTTTGGCTGCGCTTTTACCCTGCATGCATCAAACGAAATGAGTGGAGGAACAAAAAAAGAAACTTGTAAACTAATAATTAATAAAATAACTCATGAAGCATTCTTTCTCCCTCCATCTCTTCAATAATTGAATGGCATCATCAAACATTAATATTTTTGCAGACGTGGGATCCTCTTGTTGCTTGGAAAAAATTGTTTGGTCTGCCAATGCGTGAGCTCCTTGATCCTCTGAAAGAAATGTTTTGAAAAACAACAAATCACAAAAAGGTTTGTACAGAGACAATTTACGCACACAAAAATATGGCTCTTTCAAAGAATAGTGCGGCTCCTCTTGATTTGGGGGTTTAAAATTTTCGTTTGGCCGCGCTTCTTTTCAACCCTAGAGGATGGGTTTTTATAGGGTGATGATAGGGTGATGCGGTTACGGAAAATCCCATTTTGAATAGGAGTCAAAGATTTGGTTCAATCAATTTTGTACCACAAGTAGGAGATATGATTTGATCAATTTGGGATTTGTAGCAATTTAAATTGGATATGAAATTTAAGAAGAATATGGAATGGGTAGACACAATTCCATCTAATTGATTTGATCAAATATTCAATTGATTTGAATCAATCCAATCTCCTAAGTCAATTTGACTTGGTCCACTTTTCTCTCATTTGACCAAGTCAAACTTCTTTGTGCACACACAGACTCTTTCTCCCAATATGCTATACGAATAGCAATTCCTCCAAATAGTGATCGCCAAGCCTGAAACACACTAAGCACACACATCAGATATACCGACACGTTTGTCATCATCAAACCAAGATCCTAGATCGTTGCTTCCAACAGTTGTGACCCTCTCTGAGAGTATTAAATTGTGGCGCTATTTTGGAACGACATTCTCGGGTCGATCTCCCACAATTTGACTTTGTTTGATGAGATGTCGCGACTTTCGCTTTTGTCGTGAGGCCTTTTCATTTTTAGTTACGTTTCTCGTCGTCGAAATTGTGATCCGTCTCCTCTGTCTTCTTTCTCTCGTCGCCCCGGTCACCCCAGTATTTATTTCACAATTTTTGGGCTTCGTTTGATCCACTTTCACTGTTTGGCCAACCTATCATATATTTTTACCCTAAGTTTCAGATGGCATCCTCCCCTGATTATTTTATCATATTATACATCCAATATTCAGTTGACCAAGCCCACATTCCTCCATTGGCCGCACCATCCCACGCTTGAGAGAGATAGGGGATGAGATTGTGTTCTTTTTGTAATTGTTATAATATTAAAGCCTAATAACAACTCTAGCCTTTAGCCTAGCCCATTCAAATACATTTAAATAAACCCTATAAGCTAACCCAGGCCCTAGCTCACGAGTACAGCCCATGCCCTATGACTTTTGACCTAGGGTGTTGGTTATAAAGCTTAACCTATTAATTTTCTCACAGCAAAAACAACAAGCCGCCGCCGCAGTTTCCCTTTCGCACGCAACCACAAGCCGCCTGACATTTCTCCGACCTGGCCTTCTTCTTCCCCGTGCGAAACAACGCGGCAGCCGCACGCAAACGCTCCTCGCCGGCCTTCCTCCCGTTCCCTCCGAGATCCATACGCCGGCACACCGCCTGAGACCCCCGACGTGATCCGCTCTCCCCTGTTCCGCCCCTTTTCCTCTGTTCGGAACAGAGGAACCCAGCCCGCCGTCGTTCTCGCCGTCCTCCCCGACTTCCGCAGCACACAGCAACCCACCCTCAGCCCCGAAGCAACGCCGGCAACTCCATCTCCCTCTCCCCCGCCATCCGCCTGCTCTTTTGAGCCGTAGCCCGTGCCCGCCATCTCCTCATCCCACAGACAACGCCGGCGAAACCCCCCTAGGCGCTGTCACGGCCGCAGCGCCGCCTGCCGCGGCGGTCGTCTCCCCGGAGCCCCCTCCTCCTTCTCGAGCAGCCTTCCGATTGAACGCCGTCCACCTCCTGTCACCGTCTTCTTCCTCCCTCAACGCCACGCCACCATGCTCGCTCGACCACCCGCTGTCGCACACGCCACTGATCAACTCACCAGACCATGCGCTGTCCCTGCCATGCCGTTCAGTCACCGCCGACCAATCGCGTCGTCCAACGTCACCGTTCACGACGTTTTCAACCTGCAAGTTCACGCGAGGAGTTCAACCATATAACACGTAAGTTGTTAATAGAACATGTTATATACTTTATCATTTTGGGAGATTATTTCATGATGTTAGATGCTTAAACGTCTACATATAAGAATTATATTGATAGCTTGTTAACGGGTTGGTTTGCTTTAGCCACTTAGATGTCATACATGTGAGTGCTTAATAAAGACAGTGTATGGAATCATAATGATGACAATGATGACGTGATTATATCTCATAATAATAACTTGTATGCTGGTGCCATTTTATTATAGTTTAATATAAAATAAGTTAGGTGTTTTGTTAAATACTCAATTTTCATATTTTCAGGTTAGTTAGTAATGAATTCTGATGGACTGTGTTTCTTAAACACTGTTATAAATATGGCCAGTAGAGTTAGTTTGATAAATGGGTTGTATAATTACATGTTTTTGTATATACTAGGGTTAGATGTTAATGACACCCTGCATCATGTTTTACTAAAGTTAGAAGTTAGCTTGAAAATGTTATAAGTTATTTTAGTTGAGGTTATTATTAATTAGAGGAGTTCTCTTTACTTTTAAATGTGCCCTGATTCATATTAGCTGCAACCTGTTACTTAGGATATATATATATATTAGCGTTAGTTAGAGAAGAGTTTCTTTTAAGAAAACTGTGTTTCTTTGCCTTAGTAACTCATATAGAATGAACTCATTAGAAAATCGCCTCGATCGATCAATGGACTTACTCTGCTATGCACATAGGATAGATGGAATGATCGATCGAACTAGACATCATACCATAGGTCTGGTGACCCAAAGCGAGCCCAGTTAATCTGGCTTATCTTTTACCGCTGTCTGTGGATGTTAGAGTGCATGATTGTGATGATAAAATTATTGTACAGGTTCCGTAGATCCGTTGGTTGACCCAGACCTTGCTGGACTACATCCTTGCCGGAATCTTTCAGGCAAGGAATGAGACTTTAGTTACTGCTTTTATGCTTTTCTAGTATTGATGTTAGAACTGCTAGATTTATTTCTGCAAAATACTTGAAAATGATCACATGTTACTTTCTGCTCGAACCCACTTTTAAAATGCAACTTGAACCTCACATGCTAATTAATAAGCCAGACATTGTAGTTATGTGGATCTTTGTAGAAGATCACAGGCGTGGGCCTCTCCTATACGGAGGTTGGCACTACTCTTGTGGAGCGTCTGCTGGCTAGCCCAGAGACAGCTCGCTTACGGACTTGTGGAACGTTGCTGGCTCGTCCAGGAATGTCTCGCTTATGGATAGTTAATCGATGACGGGGGTGACCATTGAGAACTGGTGCTCCCCAGCTTTGGCTCACCCGTGACTGGTGCACTCCGGTATGATACGTAGTATCATTCATGATTAATGATTTGTTTCGGATCGACGACGGGGGTGACCATTGAGAACTGGTGCTCCCCAGCTTTGGCTCACCCGTGACTGGTGCGCTCCGGTATGATACGTCGTATCATTCGTGATCCTTGTCTTGTCTCGTGTCTAGATGGAGCGTTTGTTGGCTCGTGTCCATAACACAAACGACTCACGGGTGGGGTAGGACAAAAGAGTCTAGCTGGGCCTGGGGGTAGCTCCCCTCCGACTACGCAGCTTGAGTCCTTAGGCTTTATCTTTGTATCGCAGATGGTGCACTCCTGTTTGTTTCGCAGGGATACATTTCCGGTCGTTTGACCTTTTCTAGACTTGGACAATCTGACCAGATGGACACCCCTGGAAGATTGACAGAACTACATAAAACAACTCTTAGACGATTTGACTAGATGGACACCCCTAGCAGATCGATTAGAATAATCATTACTCTTTTCCTGCTTTCTAGGACTGCATGTGTAGTTGTCTTTTAAATTCCATTTAGAACTGCTAGAATTGTATAACTGCATTAACTTATGGTCTCATTAGTTCGTTGCTGACATGTGTTTTGCACATGTCACAGACTTGACAGAGCTGCCACAACCTGTGGACCCCAGCAGACTTTTTCTCCTTTAGTTGCCTCCGGTACGTACAGTTTTAGCTTTTATGTTAAACTCTTTGTTGGTTACCTTCAGCGTTTGAATAATATCTTTTGATGCTATATCTGTTGTTTCATGCTAAATTGTTCGATCGGACCTTCTCCTCCGCATCATAACTTGCCTGGACGCTTATTGGACCCCGAGCCTCAACGGCTCGAGTCCATGCGGGCTGGCCATGTCTCGCTTTCCAAATCTTTTGGGAAGCGGGGCGTGACACAAAGATGTCTTAGTATCTCATACTTTGCGACAAAGTATTTATGGAAATATTATGCTTTATTAAAAGGAATTTTTGTACTTGAGGTAGAGGCATCAGTATGTCCCTTTTTCTTTTCTGCAAGGTAAACCTTGCAGTTCCTTTTCCAGTGGCCTACCTTGTGGCAGTGAAAGCACTCGGATTTCGACAGGGCCCCTTTCGTCTTCTTCCCTTTTTTTACCTTGGCTGGTTGTGGGACCTGCCTCTTCTTACCTTTGCCTTTCGGCTAGTTTGAAGAAGCAGAGCCAACAACCAACACAGCTGGTTTCTTCTCGATTTCCTCAAACTGCCTAAGCATGTTGAGGAGACCAGGAAGATCCGTTTTAATACTGTTCATAATGAAACCAGTAATGAATTCCTTGAAGGCTGGGGTTAAAGACTTCAGGATGATGTCCACGGACATCTCATTGTCGAGGACAAAACCCTGGGCAGCGTCTTCCACGTACCTGACCATCTTAATGACATGATCTTGTACGGGCCCTGTCTCCATTTTAGTGCCCCAGAGGTTGCTCGTGGCTTCAAACTTGGCAGCTCTGGACCGCTTGCCATACAACTCCTATGCATTCAGAAGCATGCTTTGAACATCCAAATGTTCGTACTTCCTTTGCAGGTCGTTGTTCATTGAAGCAAGAGTAAGGCACCTGGCCTTCTCGGCATCCCTCTGGTACAGCTTATAGGCTTCCTTTTCTTCGTGGGTTGCATCTTCGTCAGGCTTCTCTAGAGCGTCCTCGAACATCACGTATCCTATCCCAGCTAGTGATAGGACTAACGTGATATTCTTAAGCCAATCCTTATAGTTGGTCCCATCAAGCACATTATTTTCTATCATATACTTTAGACCCGAATCCATTCTGCAATTAAGAAGATATCTAGTTAGCATATGTTCGTTGTATAGTTTGAATGGGTTTTATTAAACTATATTCTCCCACTAAATTTAAGAATTAAAGTCATAATAATAAAAAGTTAATTATATTAAAACATTGGTGGGAGAGGGATCCGACTACCCTGAGTCTGCAAACCTTGAGTGTAGCTCAACAAGTTGTCCGACTCTGCAGTCGGTAGACAAACTCTTCATCATTCATATTAAATATGACTCCTGATCGCGCCCGGGCGTACACCCTAAAGAGCGACCGTGTAGTTTTACCGCAAGCGCACAGTGTAGCGGCGAGCGGGTATCGAACATAGGGAGGACGTATGACAGTGCCTTCTCCGAACAACCTGGCTATAGGGACAGAAGAGTAGGAAAGTGCCTTTCGGCGATGTTGTCACAATTGTCAAACAAAGTATAGAGATATAAAATCAAATAAAGACGCCTAGGGAATAGGGAATCTCCGCTACTCACCGTATCTCGTCAATGTGATTCATTGGTATCACAATTGCTCGGGTAGAATTTCAGGTGAACTAGTTGCAACTGAATGTGAAACTTGGCGCACGCTCTCACGCTTTTGCCGGTCTATAGAAAACCTAGGTTCGGGTCCAATCTCTTGCAAACCCTAGCCTAGGCAAGCTAGCATTAGGATCAACATCATTGTTCAATCGCGCCCCGAGCCCACTCTTGTGCAAACTCGGGCTACGACCTAGGTTGGGATAGTTCCTACCCGTCCAATCTCTTGCAAACGGGTATCGGTATAGAATTGCAACCGAGAACCCTAGTATCGGTCCAATCTCTTGCAAACCGATACTACGGAAACTCGATTTCAACCCAATTCGGATTTCAAGGGTTTCCTATCGAATTGGGATCCAATCTCTTGAAAATCCCAATCGATATGAACTCCTAGCCATCCGTAATATATCGATCCCGTACTAACCCTAATAGCAATTCTAGCAATATAGTTCTACCAAATCATCACAAATCGGAAATTGGGCTCGTAGGGTTCATCCCCACGCCCTAAGACGTTAAGACTACTCACAAATCATATTGCTAATGAAAGAATAATCAATAGAAATAGCAATGAAATTCATGGCAATATTCAAAATAACAATAAAAATAGGATTTTTAATGGAGAGGAAGACAAACCAATGTAGCTTTCCAAGAATCCAACAAAATAACACTTTTCTCTCCTCTCCAATCACAAGAAATAAACTCTAAAAAGTATAATCTAAAAAAAGCTGCCAAAAGCAATGAAAAGCTCTCTAAACTAGGTTAGAATCTGGGGTTAAATACCCCCCAAAACTGCCCAAAAATTCGTGACCAAACAACCCCTGCGTAGCTCCAAAATCGTGATTTCCGCTACAGGCAGCGCTGCTCACTCGGCCGAGTGACAAAAGTCGCTCGGCCGAGTGAGAGACCCTGAGAATTTACGATAAGTCCGGGGTCTTGGGGGTCTTCACTTCGGGCGTCACTCGGCCGAGTGAGTTGTCGTCACTCGGTCGATGGGCTTATCTTCACTCGGGCGATCTTCAATTGCCACTCGGCCGAGTCGGGCTTCTGCTACTCAGACTGACGAAAAACAATAAGTTGGCTCTTTTTGAGGGGCGTCGTCTGAGTGCCACTCGGGCAGACGGGATACGTCACTCGGCTGAGGCGGCTTCTGATGCTCGGCCGAGTGCACACTTGGAGCGTGTCCGATCTGGCCGGCCGAGCGGGGTCTCGCTGGTCGGCCGAGTGACTCCTTCACTCGGCCGAATGAGACACTGAAAATGCCCATTCTGAGTGTTTTTGCCTCCTCGTCGCTTCTACGACGTTCTTTCTTCTTCCGCTCCTCTCCAATCTCAAAATACCCCTCAGGGAAGTCTTTGGTGACACTTCGGAGTAGGTGTATCTCGGAATCACTCCAAATCGCTCCAAATCTCCTGAAATACGACAAAAACAACAAATCGTAAAAAGTATTGCAATATTTTCGATAAATCGTGAAAAACGCGATTTGAGCGATCTAAATGGCATGCAAACATGCGGAAAAAAGGTGTAAAATATGGAGTGATCAAAATACCCCAAGCTTACCTCTTACTCGTCCTCGAGGAAGATAAGTAAAAGGCGAACTCGGTGAATTTAGAAAATGAAAACGATGGAAAAAAACGGAAAACGAAAACGAAGAGGAAAGAAGAAAGCGAAGAGGGGAGCTGCTAGATCATTTTTCTCAGGACGTGTGTTTTGCTTACTCATATAGCATGCACCGAATGTAAAACACATGTCAAAGACTTTTATTTCGATATCATAGTATAATGGTGCAAAATAGAGATAGAAAACCCAAGAATATCGATATAGCATGAAAAACGGAATAATTCTAAAATTAACATTGTCTGAATCATCTAAAGCGGTATACAATATCGCAGATCACACACTTTTCAATTGAATGCTTTCTATGAGGAGTATAAGAATATCACGCAATAGAATAGAAAGAATAGAAAAGCGTGGATTTCATGAAATGAATGCTAGGCGTAGATTTCTGGATTTCGTGAAGCTAAAACAATCTCACCGAGTATAGAATATTACTTAGCCTAGGTTGTCGTGCACCGTCAAGTAGTCACTCTTTCACACATCATTGGATTCTCTCCCCCAAGCTTATCTATAAGCGTGGTGGCATAAAAACAATATTTACATCCCCATTTTTATGAAGCTCCAAAAGTAATAAAAATAAAAACAAAAAGAGGGGGAAGAAAGAGAGAAAGCGTATGAGATGGGATCGTTTATTGAGATTCTTTTCTCTTTTCTTTTCTTTTTCTTTTCTTTTTCTTTTCCTTTTCTCTTTTTTTTAAATAGCATATATACACAATGATCCCAAATCAAAGAGAAAGAAGGATATACAAGAATTTTTTCTTTTTCCTTTTTGGTTTTGGGAAGTTTGGAGCTAGGAATTTAATAACGGGGAAATGCCAAATACTAGAATCGCTAAGGAGAGATTCACCAATGATTTTAAAATAGAGAATTAATGTTTAAGATATGTGGAGAAAGAAATAAATATGTCTCTCAGTTCACTCTATAAGACGCGCACGACAACTTCATCAGGGTAATCTAATCTACTCGGTTTCGATCACAAAAAAGCTAACTAATCCAGATTTATCATAGCTAACATCATTCAATCATCCTGAAGTGAAGTGTACAAGTCATGCAAATAGAAGTGATATAGGAAAAAAAACGGTACTCCAGATATAAGCATTCAATGCGTGAATCTTGGTTTGTTTTCTGCGATATCATACATATGAATATTCAGACTCAGCTAATAATAAAATTTCATCCATTTTAATACGAAAAAAAATGTGAGTTACTATCTCTAAATGCAAGGTAGATCACAGCATATGATATCGGAAATAAAAGCTAAGACATGACAAATAAATCATGCATATAGAGAAAGCTAACTCCACGTCATCATCATCACAGAAAAGTCATCTCTAGCATGAGATGAAAAGAAATAAAGATAAAGAGGGAAAATAAAGCTATTTACAATGCAGCACACGAAGAAAATAAGAATAACGTGATGCATGGTAAAAAAAGAAAAAGTGATGAAAGTGAGTGCAAAAGCGGAAAATGACGTGAAAAAACTAAAAATAAAGGTGGTAAATCGAAAAGCGTGAGAACTCACTCCCCCAAGCTAAAGGGCACAGTGTCCTTAATGTGCGAAGTGTGGCACACCGAGAGACGTGTAATGTGAGGGGTAAGTGAGGATGCATGTACGATGAAAAAGAAATAAAAAGAACAAAATGAAAAATATGATGCGGACATGATGCATGCAGATATAGGAGTGAATCAGATATAAGAGTGTGACACCAAAAATCGCTCCCTCTCTCCCAAAAATGATATAGAAAGATATGATCAAAATGTGGACCCAAAAACAGTGAGGGGAGGGGGGTGGGCAAAAATCATCAGGACCAAGCAGAGACGGGCAGCATGACGGCAAAAAAGATCAATGGCATTGACCGGCGCCCCGCTCGAGTCGCGGCGGCGCGGTGTCGTTTACCGCAAGTTTCACGGTTAGTGTAGGGTGCGGGAATATCGAACTCAGGGAGGCGAGGTTGTGCTTGGGTCAGGTAGGACCTAAATCACCCCGAGGGGTGAGCTAGCCCGAATCGGTGAATGGTTGTCACGAAAGGAAATAAATGGGTATGAACAACAAGAAAGAAAACCCGGGACTTTGGTTTCCAACCCGACGAGAGACTCTCGCCGATGCGGCCTACGGGTATGGATAGCGATCGGGATTAGGGTCTAATGGTGAGACGTTGCCTCTGAAAGTGGTACCGGCGTCCCATGGGCCCGATATTCCGGTCGGTGCCCAGGATGATAAACCGGGCTTCCCGGATTCGATCAGTGGGCACTCCCATGTCCATTAACACTGATCGATCCCGGGAGCACTAAGCCCGCAACGATATCTCCCAACGTCTCATCCTGCCGCTCCCGTGTGTTAGGATTCGGCGTCTACGCTAAGGGTGTGAGCTATGGCTAGGGAGTCCACCGCCAAGTTTATTCCCCCTTGGCCCAACGGTCAAAGGCGGTCTTTTTCCCGCCGATGACAATGAAACACCCCGCGTAACCGTTAGATTCCTACTCCCTATCGATTTCCTAACCCTATGGACGCATCGGGAAGAGCCCCCGAAGGGGTTTCCACCAAAATCCCAGATTTGGGAACTACTCACAAAAATTCATGAAAAAGCGATCTAAATGAAATTTAACCGTTGGAATCATAATCGGACAATTGCAATGCGAAAGTAATAGAGTAATAAAGACAATACTAAAATTTTAGAAAGATCTGAAAACTTACAAAAGAGTAACAATTACAGCCGTCACAAGGAAATAAAACAGTAGAAAAAATAACAGCCCTCGTTTTTGGAACCCTAGGGGTTCTATTTATAGACCGTCGCATCAACCGATCGGTTGACAAGTCAACCGATCGGTTGATCCGTTACAAAATAATAACAGAAAACGGCGAGCTTTCACCCGATCACATGAACCGGTCGGGTGAGTTCTTGAGTGACCGGTTGGATCTTGAAGCAGTCGGGTGAATCGATCGGTTCGACGTCCATGTCTTCAGCTCTTCTTCTTCAGCTACAGGTGAACCGATCGAGTGAGAGTCACCCGATCGGTTTGCATTTTGCTTCGAGAAAACAGAGAACAGCCCCCGCTGAACCGGTCTGCGAACCGGTCGGGTGGCTTCTTTGTGAGCTGCTGCAGAGACCGGGTGGTGCACGCGTGCATCACCCGATCGGTTGGAGATGACCAACCGACCGGGTGCGGGGCTGAAAGATGAATTCTTTGGCGTTCGACCCCCTGGATCATGCGTGACTTCTCCCGTTGCTCCGGGGACTTGGGATATCATCGTTAAACGTCCCCTACGTGGTCAATCCCCTGCAATCATGGAAAAACAAAGAAAAGTGAAAGAAAACGGGAAAATACACGAAAACGAATAAGAGACGGCGGAAAAACACGGAGAAACACAAAAGAAAACGTGCGTGAATATATGAAATATAAACGCACGTCAAAATCCCCCAAGCTGAACTCTTCCTCGTCCTCGAGGAAGACGAGTGAGAGTAGGAGCTCGGAAGGTAAAAATAGAGAGGAAGAAAGAAAAAGAAAACTCTAAGCCATAGATCGTCCATCAGAGCCGCCAAAATCAAAAACGACACACCAAGCAAGCAAACGTCAAATCACACCACTAAACCTAGGAAAGCGAGTCCAAATAAGTGTCGTGGGTCCACGCAGTGAAGCGCGAGTGAGCGTGGTCGTGTGCTAGCAAATGGTGATGCTTTCTACGATGTGCTATGAGGCTCGATATACACAAATCCAAGATATGACCCAAAATATCGATCCGAATTGAATTAAGCGGCGAATATAAGCTCAAGCATGCATGAGAAGAGAGAGAATAGAAGCGTATCATGCATCGGGGACTCCACAACTAGGGTTAAGGAAATCACGCCACTATAGCTTAGATACTAGCTAAAAAGTCCCTAAGCCAAGTGTTTTCGATAACGACGGGGGTTGAGATGATGTGGAGAAGAACACTCGGTGCAAATTCTCGCCTTCCCTTTATTCTTGGCAAGTATGAAAAAATATTCACACGGAAATTTTTTTGGGTTTTGGGCATTTGTATTTTTTTTTGAATTTTGGGATATACACATTTTTTTCTTTTCTTTTCTTTTTGGATTTTTCTTTTCTTTTCTCCTTTTTTTTGATTTTTGGGTTTTTGGCTATACACATGTGTACTCTCCCAAGTGGGAGAACGGTACACGACGAGGGGATTTGCACCAAGTAAAACAAAAAAGAAGTCGAAATCTAAACACTCGGGCAAAGGAAACTATTCTCGCTAAATAGAGCATAGGCTAAATGGGTTATCCTAGTCCTTAGTTGTGGAATCCCGACGCAAGCGAATTGAAGTATACGATATAAATATAGCATGCATATAGTGGAAACAAATACCGCATATTCAAATCGGAGCATGATAATCTAGGGGTCATTCCTGGATAGGTATATAAAATAAAATCACAAAGCAGAAGCACACCAAATGCTAGTCACGACACACGACTCACAAAAAGCTAAGTGGACAAATCCTAGGGTTAGTGAGTGTGATTATCGATGCAATGCTAGGTGTGTGTGACTTTGTGGCGATTCATCATAGGATTCATCTCTAGGAGAAAGAGCTAAAAAAGAAGAAAAGAAAAAACACGGAGAAAAACGACTCAAATAAACGAAAAGAAGGACTCAAACGACGCACACAGTGCGACTCCCCCAAGCTGAAGTTTGCATTGCCCTCAATGCAATATGAGTGAGTACGGGAGGGCAATGAAGATGGGGGGGGATACGCACTGACACAAAAAGAAATGAAAATCAGGAAAACTCATAGATGAAACTGAAAAAGAAAGAAAGATCAGAATCAAAAACAAACAAAATGAAAAGAAAAATAAAAACACAAGCACGACACTCAAAAATGAAAAAGAAACACACACACAAAAATGAGAAAAACAAACAAAACACGACAGCACACCAAAATAGACGTCCCCCAAGCTAGACCAGAAAGTGCTAGCGAAATGATGTGATCGATGAAATGCAGAGATATGCAAGGGGGAGTCAAAAACAAAAGAGGTGAAATCAGAAAGCAAGGGAAGGTGAGTCCTCGTCCTCCTCAGAAGAGGGTATGGATGGGTGGTCGGGGGAGGCTGGGGGCGTGCTGAGAAGTGGGGAATGAGGCGGAGGAATATGGGCAGTGGTGGTGTGAACAATGGGAGGAGTGTCGGTGGTGGTGGGTGGTGGTGGAAGGTAGGCGATCAAGGCGGTGGTGAGAGGAATAGAAATGGAGGAAGTAGATGCGGTGGTGACGGTAGTGGGAGGTGGTGGGAGGGATCTGGAGCGCACCGGCAATTTCCTCCGGTGCACGTATGGAGTGACGGAGGAGGAGGGAGGTAGCGTGGGTGCGGTGGAAGTGGTCGGGAGGGGTGAAGTGGATGCCGGGATGGGATGTGAAGAGGGAGGAGAAGAATGTGGTGAGGGGGGTGATGCATGTGGGGAAGTGTGGGTGGGTGGAGGAGAAGATCGTCGGGGTGGTGAAGGTGGAGGTGGTGAAGGTGGAGGTGGTCCGTGGATATGAGTAAGAAGGCGGAGAATGGCGGCCACGTTCCTCTCAAGTGCGAGGAAACGTGGGTGAGTAAGAAAGGAGGATGGCGATGGGTCCGAGGAAGCAGAGGACATGGCGAGCTCACGAAGGGCAGCGACCTCCCTCTCAAGCCCCAGACGGGCAGATACCTGACGGTGACCAAAAGATGTAGACTGACGCGAGGCAGATGTGGTACCGCCAGGTAAGGTCGAAGAAGTACCGGCGGCAGTGGTCATGCTGGCACATGAGACAAGGCCAGAAATGGCCGCAAAGAGGTGCTCAGACGTGATCGGTCCCGGAGCAGAAACAGGACGACTCGGGCCAGCCCCTAAATCTCCCACAGACGCAGGGATATCCTGCTCGCCTGAGTGGGCGGCAGGGGACGGTGGTCTGCGGGTGTCTGCGGGAAAGAAAGGAAGATTCAACCCAGCTAAGAAGTCGGGATCAGGAGGAAAAGTCCAATCTCCCACGAGAGCAAGGGTCATGCGAGCGGGGTTGGGCAGAATGGTGTAAGGAGCTGGGGGGTGGCCATAATGAAATATGAAGCGGCCATCCGAGCGGGGTTTAATCATGTGGATGTGCCGCGGGACATCAATATCAAGATGTGAGGGTCCTGCGGCAGCTGGAAGATTATCGGGGATGGTAATATTGAATTGGGCGTGAGAGCAGATGATCGTGATGATGCCCCCGCAACAAAACTTCCCCTTACCGGCCCGGCTGATCTCGAGTAGCTTGTAAACAAGCCAATCGCTGCCATGGATGGGGACGGTAGGGGCCCTGAAGCTAACTCCATCATCATTCCGGACATAAGGAAAAGTCATGGCCCAAATGATAAAAAGGTCAGGGATAGTCACAGTACCGGACTCGTCCCTAGGAAAGAATGCAGATGAAATGATCCTGTGGGCTAAACGAAACACGGGATGAATGATGGAGGAGGCCTTGGCCCTTCCTCGGGGATAGTCACGGATCAAAGTGAGGCGGAACCAGAATTGATCGACATCAAACTCGGGTGTGTACCCGTAGTGTCGGATGGAATCATCCCCGAGATTGGGGAAACCAAATATATCATTAATCGTGTTCAGATTTGTGGTGACACTACGGTTACGCACCCTGAATTTAATGATCGACCCGGACTCCCAAACAAGTGTAGAGAGAAATTCGAGTGTGAGTGCCGGGTAGGATATGGCATGTGCATTAAGAAAGGCCAACCATCCTAAGTTAGCAAAAAGAGATTCGACCTCGGTGAAGACACCGAGATCGACAAGTGTACGTGCGTGCGGGAACTTAGTGGATAGATGCCCTCGAGCATCAAGCCTACTGTAAAAATCTTTGTGCTCCTGGTTCCGAAAAATATACCCATGCGGGCCCAACATTGGGTCCACAGGGGGGATAACAGGCGGAGGAGGGCCAAGTGTAAGTGCACGTGTACGGGAAGGGGGGCGTGTTTGTTTTCGTCTCTTTCGAGACGGTTCCTCTTCCCGCATAATTCCCTTCCCCTTATCCTTATCTTTAGCCATGTGTGAGTGTGCGTGTATGAATGAGTGTAAAAACAGTGGATGCACACTAACACAAGCAAACGAGCAAGCACAATTTATAGGGCAAATATATAAATATAAGCTTAGGAGCGAGTGTACCCAAGCGGAATGGCAGAGCTTGCTCGTAGATGCCCCCACACTGTTCAGCGAGAGTAGCGTGGAGCCGCGGCGTTCTCCTTCGGCCAGAATTTTCGGATGGGTGTGGTTTGGGGGAAAATTAGGTCAAAAATTCGGAATGGGAGGAGAGAGAGGGTGTAGATGATGGAGGAATTGATGGAGGAGGTGGAGAGAGGGAGTAATGGAGGAGTAGAGGACGTGGGGGAGTGAGGATCGGTTGTTGGGGAAGAGGGGAAGGCGAAACGATGGTGGAAATTGCAATCGGGCGAGGGTGAAAACG
Organism: Scilla litardierei; assembly: GCA_030789695.1. Lineage (NCBI taxonomy): Eukaryota > Viridiplantae > Streptophyta > Magnoliopsida > Asparagales > Asparagaceae > Scilla > Scilla litardierei. The sequence continues at coordinate 37,583,019 of CM061142.1, forward strand.
AGCGGGTGTCGGGGGGTTTATATAGGGTTTTAAGTCGAACCGATCGGGTGACTTGTCACCCGGTCGGTTGACGGTTAGGTCGAAAATCTTGCCGAAGAAATGATACAGGCGAACCGGTCGGTTGACTTATCAACCGATCGGTTGGCCGCTCCACTCATTTTCCCGAGAACTTAGGGCTGCTCACCCGGTCACGTCAACCGATCGCGCTCGAACTCAACCGATCGGTTGATATTCCCCAAAAATTTCCGAGAGTTCTCCCCAGCTCACCCGGTCTGCCACCCGGTCTCTTCATTACTCAACCGATCGGGTCATATGGGGACAGATCTCGGCATGTATCTGATACATCCCAACCGATCGGGTGAGTTGTCACCCGATCGGTTGGGGCTTTTTTCCTGCAAAAACCAATAGATTTGTTTAAGTCCCCGAACGGATGTTCTCGCGGCTGATTTTATTTATAAAAATAGATAAAATAAAGTAAAAAATAACGCTAAAAATTGGAGAAAAAGTTTAGAACATGGGTTGCCTCCTATGAAGCGCACTTGTTTAACGTCGTTGGCTCGACGCCCGCAAGAGATGCTCATGGTAGCTGATACGGGTGATGCCCAAATTTCGGCATCTCTTCCTCATTGGAGCTGAAGGCGCTTGGAGTAGTCAGCGGCTGGAAAAATACTTGCTCGACTACCCTCCCCTTGTTCTTGGGATCCGGGGGTTTTTCCTTGGTGTTGGCGCTTCCCGCCATCTTCTTCAGGATCCGGACCTCGTCTTTAGTGAGGTCCGTGGGCTCTTTCCCCGTTCTCCTCACAGGAGGAGCTTTGGTGAACCCGGGAGGGGTCGTTCTTGCTGCACTCGGTTTTCCAGCAGCTTCTTTGTACTTGGGGCCGTCTCCCTCTTCTGAATCCCCCAAGTCATCGGGGGGGTTTCTCAGGAGAATCTCCCAGGAGCTCTCCTCAGCAGCTTTTTCTTCTTCTATCTCAAGCAAATTGCACCGAGGGTCATCAGGGGGATCGGGGTGCTTCATGGACAACCCCAGATCAAACTCAACTTTCTCTCCGCTGACGTTCAAAGAGAGTTTTCCGTTCTTCACATCTATTAGAACGCCAGCAGTGGCCATGAAAGGCCGTCCCAGGATAATGGGGGTGTGTGCGTCTTCGGGCATGTCCATGACTACAAAGTCCACAGGCACATGCACCCCTCTCACATTTACGGGGAGGTCATCAACAACTCCCACCGGATATTTGACCGACCGGTCAGCTAGTTGTAGGGTCATACCGGTGGGCTCCAAATCACCCATTCCTATCCTTCTATACATTGACAAGGGCATCAAGCTAACACTCACTCCTAGATCGACGAGTGCACGATGAATCTTCACCGCCCCGATCGTGCAAGGAATAGAGAAGCTCCCCGGGTCCTTGAGTTTCGGCGGGTTTGCCCTCTGAATAAGAGCGCTACATTCCACCGTCAGCACTACTTTCTCCTTTCTTGACCCTCTAGTCACCAAATCTTTCAAGAATTTTGCATAGGAGGGGATTGTTTCGATTGCTTCTAGGAAGGGGATTTGCAGACTTAGGTCCTTGACCATGGCGAAGAACTTGCCATATTTCTCATCAATCTTTGCCTGAGCCAACCGTTGTGGAAATGGCACAACGGGTTTATACACTTTCGGGCTCTCTTCCTCCTTCTTCTCTTCTTCAGACACTCCCTCCGGAGTCATGGGATTTGATGATGAAGCACCGGCGTCATTTGATTTTTCGATCCGTTTCTCAACGACCAATGGTGCTTCCGGGTTGCTAGGGGGCACTCTAGTAGGAATTTGTGTCCCGCTTCTTAGAACGATAGCGGACACATTCGCGTGCTCGTGCACGAGTGCCGATGTTTGGGTTGCTCCCCTCGGGTTCACCTCCGGTTGTGGCGGCAATTGGTTTTGTGACCTTGCAAGGTTCGCCACTTGTAACCCCAGCTGGGTTACTTGGTCCGTGAGGGTCCGCTGACCCATTTCCAGCTTTTGGTTGATCCTCTCCTGGTTGGTAATATATTGAGTCAAGAGAGACTCAACCGGAGAGACGGCCCTCTGTTGGCCATATTGCTGCTGCTGCTGGAACGGCTGCTGAGTCCTGGGGGCGTAAGATTGTTGCTGAGGTTGTTGCTGAAATGGTTGCTGCTGAAATGGTTGCTGCTGAAATGGTTGCTGCTGAACTGGGTTCTGCTGTGGCCTAGCCGGCTGATATGTTTGTTGCTGCGGCTGCTGAGGCGGCGAGGGCTGAAATGGCGGCCGGTAACTGAAGTTTGGGTGGTTCCGGTTGTTTGGAGAGTAGGCCAGGTTGGAATTTGTCCTTGGCGGATACGGCACATTTCCGTGGGGTTGTAAAATAGTGCGCTCGCCTGATCCAACGGTGGTGAGATGTCACCACCGTCGAATTCCCCAAAGAATTCGGACTCTACCGCAGAAATTTGCTGTGTACCGGCCCCACCGGCTCCTACCATTAGTGCGGAGATCTGGGTCGAAAGCAAGTCGAACTTGCTTGATAGTTTGTCGATGTCCTCGACTCTGTGTATACCCCCGGATCTTGGTGTGGCTCTCTCGTCACACCACCGCTCATTGTTGGATGCCATATTTTCCAGAATATGCCCGGCATCCTCCTCGCTTCTAGACATGAAGGAACCCCCAGCCGCAGCGTCCATAGAAGATTTCAGGTCATCCCTCAACCCATTGTAGAACAGATTAATAATCTGCCACTTCGGAAGCTCATGGTGAGGGCATCTTCTTTGCATCTCTTTATATCTCGTCCAGGCTTCATGCAAGGACTCGTGGCTGGCCTGGGAGAAGGAGGAGATCTCACTCCTCAACTTCATGGTCTTCCCCGGAGGAAAGAATTTTGTCAGAAAAGCGTTGGAGAGCTTCTCCCAGGTGTTGAAAGTGTTGGGGTCCTTCCTCCTTAGCCATTGCTTGGCTTTGTCTTGCAAAGAGAAGGGGAACAGCTTCAGACGGATAGCCTCTGTCGTGACACCATTAATCCGGAAGGTGTCACACTTCTCCAAGAAGGAGTCCAGGTGCTCGATCAGGCTCTCCATGGGCGCACCCACAAACTGGTCCTGCTGGATCCATGTCACTAGAGACGGCTTCAGCTCAAAGCTTTGGGCCGCAATAGCTGGAGATCGGATGGCGGAAGTTGACTCGATGGATGGCATCGAGTACTCCAGCAGAGACTTGTGAGGTGGGGTGTTCTCCTCCATGGATTCGGGATCTTCTCTTCTTCGCTTCTCGGCGGCCAAACGCCTAAGGGTGGCGTTAATCTCTGGATCGAGGGGAATCAAGTCGTCAAGACTCCTTGAACTCCTGCGCATGAAAAACAACAAACACCCGTGAAGCGACAAGTGGGAAAGAAACGAAACAGATAAAATAAGAAATAAAAATAAGAAAAATAAAAAAGAAAAAAGAAAAAGGAGAATGCGAAAATTATCGCGAGGTAGGGATGTGAGCTAGACACGAGGGTTCAAGAGATCCTAGAATAACAAGCACGTTGCCTCCCCGGCAACGGCGCCATAAACTTGACCGGCGCCCCGCTCGAGTCGCGGCGGCGCGGTGTCGTTTACCGCAAGTTTCACGGTTAGTGTAGGGTGCGGGAATATCAAACTCAGGGAGGCGAGGTTGTGCTTGGGTCAGGTAGGACCTAAATCACCCCGAGGGGCGAGCTAGCCCGAATCGGTGAATGGTTGTCACGAAAGGAAATAAATGGGTATGAACAACAAGAAAGAAAACCCGGGACTTTGGTTTCCAACCCGACGAGAGACTCTCGCCGATGCGGCCTACGGGTATGGATAGCGATCGGGATTAGGGTCTAATGGTGAGACGTTGCCTCTGAAAGTGGTAACGGCGTCCCATGGGCCCGATATTCCGGTCGGTGCCCAGGATGATACACCGGACTTCCCGGATTCGATCAGTGGGCACTCCCATGTCCATTAACACTGATCGATCGCGGGAGCACTAAGCCCGCAACGATATCTCCCAACGTCTCATCTTGCCGCTCCCGCGTGCTAGGATTCGGCGTCTACGCTAAGGGTGTGAGCTATGGCTAGGGAGTCAACCGCCAAGTTTATTCCCCCTTGGCCCAACGGTCAAAGGCGGTCTTTTTCCCGCCGATGACAATGAAACACCCCGCGTAACCGTTAGATTCCTACTCCCTATCGATTTCCTAACCCTATGGACGCATCGGGAAGAGCCCACGAATGGGTTTCCACCAAAATCCCAGATTTGGGAACTACTCACAAAAATTCATGAAAAAGCGATCTAAATGAAATTTAACCGTTGGAATCATAATCGGACAATTGCAATGCGGAAGTAATAGAGTAATAAAGACAATACTAAAATTTTAGAAAGATCTGAAAACTTACAAAAGAGTAACAATTACAGCCGTCACAAGGAAATAAAACAGTAGAAAAAATAACAGCCCTCGTTTCTGGAACCCTAGGGGTTCTATTTATAGACCGTCGCATCAACCGATCGGTTGACAAGTCAACCGATCGGTTGACAAGTCAACCGATCGGTTGATCCGTTACAAAATAATAACAGAAAACGGCGAGCTTTCACCCGATCACATGAACCGGTCGGGTGAGTTCTTGAGTGACCGGTTGGATCTTGAAGCAGTCGGGTGAATCGATCGGTTCGACGTCCGTGTCTTCAGCTCTTCTTCTTCAGCTACAGGTGAACCGATCGGGTGAGAGTCACCCGATTGATTGGCGTTTTGCTTCGAGAAAACAGAGAACAGCCCTCGCTGAACCGGTCTACGAACCGGTCGGGTGGCTTCTTTGTGAGCTGCGGCAGAGACCGGGTGGTGCACGCGTGCATCACCCGATCGGTTGGAGATGACCAACCGACCGGGTGAGGGGCTGAAAGATGAATTCTTTGGCGTTCGACCCCCTGGATCACGCGTGACTTCTCCCGTTGCTCCGGGGACTTGGGATATCATCGTTAAACGTCCCCTACGTGGTCAATCCCCTGCAATCATGGAAAAACAAAGAAAAGTGAAAGAAAACGGGAAAATACACGAAAACGAATAAGAGACGGCGGAAAAACACGGAGAAACACAAAAGAAAACGTGCGTGAATATATGAAATATAAACGCACGTCAGGCATCAAGGGTGCCTAAGAGGGTGGGGCTGCGCCGTCTCCGTCCTCAGGCGGAGGAGGAGGTGGTGGTGGCTGGGGAACAGTCTGCTGGGTGGGTGTGGGTGCGCGTGTGGAAGCAGGCTGGGTGTGTGTAGGAGTGGGGGTGGGTACCTGCTGGGTGGGTGTGGGTGTGCGAGGAAGCCGATCGAGAATCTGGGTGAGGCAATAGTGAATGCCCGGAAGTAGGTCGAAACGGCTGGCCATAGCGGTGACGGTGGCATACATGGTCCTTAGGTCACCCCTAAGGCCACTCACCGCCCCCTCAAGAGCACGAATGCTCTGAAGTACAGTGTCGGGGGGAGGTAGTGCAGAGGGATGCACGGGTCTGTGCTATGCAGGACGTGGCTGGCGGACTCGGGTGGTGTAGTGGATGGGCTCAGCATGCATGTGGAGGAAGGGTGCTGTGCTCATAAGTGGAGGCCTAGCCTCAGTGAGAGGCCGGGGCGCAGGCTGGTGTGAGGTGGAAGCAGCAGCAGTGGAAGTGGAGTATAAAAGTGGCGACGAGGTGGCAAGAGAGGTCAGTGACACAGACATGGGAACAGACGTCACGACACTCTCAGATAGTACGGCTGCGGTGGAGACAGAGGTGACAACCGCTGGGGAGGCAGTGTGGGGTCCAAAAGGTGAAATCCCAGCGGAGATCATACTGGCCATGTTCTCCACGACCGCAGCGAAAGAAGGCTCTCCTGTCTCAACAAAAGTAGGTGGGCGCTCAGGAAGCGCGGAGCAAAGGGGCTCAACGGACAGAGGGCCAGCTGTGGAGGGAGCGGTGGTAGTGGAGGCAGTCTCAGCAAGTGTACTCCCGACACCGTCAGAAGTGTGGACAGTGGTGGCAGGAGCAGCAAAAATATCAGGGATAGGCTAAGGGGCCACGGGGTCAACGGGTGCAGCGTGCGCAGCGTGGGCCTGCTCAGCCTGCTCGGCATCCTCGGCCTCAAGCACGTATGCGGCGGGGATCAGGAGATCCATCGCCGGAAGCCAGTCCACCTGTGCTGGTGCTATCTGTGTCCGAGCTGGGCTCGGAAGGATCATGTAATCAGCACCGTAGGGACCGTGCAACCAAACCCAGTGCCACTGGCCGTGCGGACGAAGCATCTTCATCCGGGCCATGACGTCTATGGACAGGGAAGTGGGGCCCGGGGCTCGTCGCAGGTCGGTCGGAAGGTCCTCGCTGGTCATCAGGGCGAGCAGGGTGATCAGACCGACGCAACATATCGGTGAGCGAGCGCCCACTGATACGATGATGCGGTCTAAAAACCAGCTCGTGATATCAATCACGACGGCGGGGACCAACTCGTCACTCTCCCTATCTAGAGCTCTGGGGCGCGTCATCGCATAGAGCATATAAAGCTCCGGCGTGGACATCGTCCCAGGCTCATACCTCACCAAAAAGGTAGTCGCCATAAGGCGCTGAGCTATGCGGAGGCAGGGGTGAACGATGGCCGAGGCCTTGGCCCTACTAGGGTCAAAGGCAGCTGGTAAACCCGTGATCCGGGCCCAGAAAGCGTGTGAATCGAAGGAAGGTGGGGGAATGTGAGTGTGGGCATAACCACGGTCGGCCCCGGGGACATCGGGCCACGAAAAGAATGTTCTCATCATACCGAGAGTGACCTGGCACTCTCGATCCATAAACCTAAACGAGAATCCCTCGTCGGTCCGGGCTATAGAACTCAGCACCTCAAGTGTCGGACGGACGAAGGTGTCCGCCGACACTTGGAAAAAATCTCGCCAACCCACGTTGTCATACAACGTGAGCATCCCCTCAAGTACCCCCAGGCATCCTAGGTCTGTAAGGTGTGCGAACCTAGAGGGTACAATCGAGCACTGGGAAATGCGCTAAAAAACGACGCGGTGTGCATCGTCCCGGAACGTAATCCCCAGCGGCCCGACAAGTGGAGCCGGTGGTGGCAGTGGGTCGGCAGGGAGTGGCTGAGCGGGATGAACGGGGATTGCAGGCTGTGGCTGTGCGGGGTGAACGGGGTCTGTAGGCAGTGGCTGTGCGGGGTGAGGTGGTGTAGGCGGAGGAGAGTCCTCCATCTCGTGGGAGGGGCCGGGCTCATCCGGCCGCTTCCGCTTGGCGGAAGCTCTCCTGGTGCGTGGCCGTGTCCAGGGCGGCATGTGGGCCCCGGGTGCTCACCAAAAACGAAATAAATGCGGTGTGCGAAAATGAGTGGAACGAATATACCAAAATAGTGGATGCGTGCGAAGACGCCGCCTCCACAAAGCCAAAAACTCTCACCGGGAGCTCCACTAGGCTCCCCTAAGCTCCCCAATATACCCTGCACATCAAACGAAGATATCAACGAGTAATATTCAAAATGTATGGGGGGTTAGGGGTATGATAGATAGATTTTGAAGTTGATTTGGGCTAGGGGCTCGATTAGCACATGGATCGTCAAAAAATAGGAGAAAAATAGAGAAAGGGGCGAAATAGGGCATACCGGAGCTCGGCCGGCGGTAAGGGAGTCGCCGGCGACTCGGGCGGTGCGGAGGGGGTGTCGGCCGCCGGTGGTCGGCCGAGCGCCGCCGACGGCGAGGCGGTCGGGCGAGTGGGGGGGGGGGGTCGCAGCGGTCGAAGGAGAGATCGGGCGTGGGATCGGGCGAGAAATCGATAATAACGCTTTGAATTCCGCGCCGAGCCCGCAGCGACTTGTATAAGAAAAAGTTACGACTCGGCCGAGTGACTAAGTCGCTCAGCCGAGTGAACGTAACGGAAATATTTTTGAAAATTCCTCCCCGCTTACGACTCGGCCGAGTGGCCTTGCCACCCTCAGCCGAGTGGCCTTGCCACCCTCGGCCGAGTGGAAAAAGTCCATTCGGCCGAGTGGTTCAAGCTACTCGGCAATACTCGCCCTAGGAGCGTATCGGTTTCGCTCGGCCGAGTGAAGATTTATACTCGGCCGAGTGACAATTATACTGAAATCAAGAAAAGAAACAGAGAGTTGGGTACAGCAGACTTCCCTCGTTCGTGAGCCGCTCGGGCAGACGAGCTTATGAGCTCGGCCGAGTGACTAGTATACTCGGCCGAGTGAACCCTGTTTTCCGCTGTTTGGCTCCATTTGGGCTCTAATCTCTGTTTTTCTTCCTCCAGTCGATTTCATCCTACTCCTAAGCATTGAGCGCATTCCTGGAGCGCTCCTCGTCGCCTTGTTCATCCTCTTAATGATAGGTATCCCTTTCTCCTCTCCTGTCAAAGAAAAATAGGACCCGTTATCACGAAATTTTTAGGCCAACGACTCAAAACACTAATAATTTCTAAAACAAAAATAAAGAAAAAAGTAAAAATAAAGCGATAACCATCGGGTTGCCTCCCGACAAGCGCTCGTTTAAGGTCTTGAGCTCGACCCCCTTTGATTTTCAATTTAATGCGGGATATTGGGTGCATATGAGATGCACCCGTCGAATTTATTGGGAAGAACGCTTAAATTTAGATGTTGTGGCGGCGTGTTCTTCCTCGGTGCTCCTTCGCCTCGGGTAGTGTTGGGGGATGACTCCCACAAGCTAGTGCTTGCTCCGGGCCTCGGCTTCACCGGTGCCACCGATTTTCGTATCGGTGGGGCTTTCTTTGGAGTCTTCATCTTTGAGAGCTTGCAGAGCTCTCGTATTCTCGCGACATCAGCGTCGCCTTCAGCAATTTCCATGGAGGGGTCGGGGGAATGCTCCATCTTTTCTTCTTGGCCCAAGTCCGGCCCTTCCTCAAAGTCATCCTTGAATAGAGCGCCGATGGAATGGGGGATCGCCTCTTTAATAACCTCATCAAGGAGGTCCATATAGTCCAGCTCCTCATGATAAGGCATGTGTTTCATTGCCTTGGGTATATAAAGCTCCACCTCGATGTTACCGACGTTCAATGTTAGAGTCCCTTCTCGTATGTCGACAATGACACCGGCGGTGGCGAGGAACGGGCGTCCAAGTATTAGCGACGTATCTCCCTCCTCCTTGACATCCATGATCACGAAGTCGCATGGTAAACATATGCCCCCCGGGACTTGTAACGGGATGTCCTCTGCGATCCCCACCGGCCTTGTGATCTGACCATCTGCTAGTTGTATCCGCATGTCGGTAGGCTTCAATTCTGTGCCGGTGTTTAGTCTTCGGAACATAGAGAGAGGTATGAGGCTAACACTAGCCCCTAAGTCCACTAACGCCTTTTGTAGAGGGACGCCGCCTAAGGTGCATGGAATTCGGAAACTCCCCGGGTCTTTGAATTTAGTCGGCTCCTTCTCTCTCTTGGTGAACCAAGTCCCCTCCTCAGCGAGCATTATTTTCTCCTTCTTCTTTCTTCCCGTTATCAAATCCTTTAAGAACTTGGCGTATGTCGGGATCTCCACGATAGCGTCGAGGAAAGGAATGTTGAGGCTTACCCCTCTCAAATATTCGAGAAACTTGGCTAGCCGTTTCTCCATCTTTGCTCTAGCAAGCCTCTGAGGGAATGGGATCGGTGGCATAAAATGCCTCTCTTCAATTAGTTGCTCCGCTCTGGACTTTTCTTCCCCTTGTGGCTCTTTCTCCCTCTCAACTTCAATAATAGGCTCACTTGGCTCTACTCTCTCTACCACGGGCTCCTTGGTTGGGATCATGACGGGAGTTGAATCCTTCCCGCCTCTCGTAGTAACTGCAACCACGGCGTTGATATGTCCGGTGGTGCCCCGTGGATTTTGCTCGGGTTGAGCCGGCAACTGTTGACTATTTCGATTGAGCAACGCAAGTTGCTCCGAGATTTGGCCTACAACGGTTGCAAGGGAATCTTGGCTCGCCTTCAAGGAGGCATTAGTCTTCTTCTGCTCGGCCATAAACTCCTCCACTCGGGCTTCAAAATCGGAACGTTGTTGAGCTTGTGGAGGGTTTGGATTTCTCCACCCTTGATTGTATCCGGGCGGCCTATAGGGTCCAACTTGTTGCTTTGGTGGGAAATTTTGTTGCGGAGGCCCCCTTGGTGGATAATGTTGTTGTTGTTGTTGTGGTGGTCGAGCTTGATGAGGTAGTTGTTGCGGGGGGTTCAATGCTCCATCATTGTTGGCATAGGAGAAACCGGGATGGTTTCTAGTGGCCGGATTGGCCCAATATCCTTGGTTCCCCGCGACGTATTGAACTTGCTCCAAAGATCCCTCTCCTTGTTCTCCTCCCAAATACATAGCTTGGGATTGGTCTTGCCAATCACACATTTGATTTGTTGGTGTGGATGTGGAAGGGGTTCCTTGGGGCTCCTTAATATATTTCTCTAGTCTCTCCACTACCTTGTGGAGAGAATCGAACTTGTTGGTCAGCTCCGCTACGGCCTTGGCCTCAAAGATGCTAGATGGCTTCAAGGAGGATGAAGAGTGTCCTCGCTCGTCACCCCATTGTTGATTGTTCGAGGTCATCTCCTCAATTAAGGCCGTAGCTTCGTCGGGAGTCTTCGATAGGATGGCCCCATTTGCCGCGGCATCAATAATCTGCTTGGTCCCCGGTTGGAGACCATTGTAGAAGCTATGGACTAGCTCCCAATCTTCAATGCTATGGTGGGGGCACTGATGCTGCAGGTCTTTGAAGCGCTCCCAAGCCTCGTAGAGTGTCTCTTGAGGTCCTTGCTTGAAGGACACGAGAGCACTCCTAATCTTTACCGTCTTGGAGGGCGGATAGAACTTGTCGATAAACGCGCTCGCCAACTCATCCCATGTGGTAAAGACTCCTTCAGCTTGCGTCCTCAACCAATAAAGAGCTTTATCTTTTAATGTGAAGGGGAAGAGGCGCAGTCTGATGGCATCTAGGGTAACGCCCGGCAGCTGGAAGGTGGCGCACTTTGATAGGAAGAGCTGGATGTGGTAGTGGGGATTTTCATGGGCGTTCCCATGAAATGGATCCTACTGCATCAGAACCACAAGCCCGGTCTTCAACTCAAAATTCTTGTCGACCGCCAACTCCGGCATGGTTATGGACGAGGTCATGGAGGAAGTCTTAGGCCGGAGCCTATCTCGAATGGAAATAATCCTCGCCATTCTTGCCGCTAACTCTTCAGGCGTCTCCCGGACGTTCATAAACATCCCTTCCGTATCGGGTCTCCTCTCCGCTCTAATTCTCCGCAATGTACTCTCGATCTCAGGATCAAACAATATATCGATGGGGTCCGCTGTGGATCTCGTGTACATGCACGGGAAAACAAAGTTTCAAAGAAGTGATTAGCACAATGGAAGGGTTAGATAAAAATAAAGAAATAAAACAAAAAGAAAGAAATAGCTAGGGTGGTAGGATCAAACACAATCGCCTCCCCGGCAATGGCGTCAAAAACTTGATCGCGCCCGGGCGTACACCCTAAAGAGTGACCGTGTAGTTTTACCGCAAGCGCACGGTGTAGCGGCGAGCGGGTATCGAACACAAGGAGGACGTATGACAGTGCCTTCTCCGAACAACCTGGCTATAGGGACAGAAGAGTAGGAAAGTGCCTTTCGGCGATGTTGTCACAATTGTCAAACAAAGTATAGAGATATAAAATCAAATAAAGACGCCTAGGGAATAGGGAATCCCCGCTACTCACCGTATCTCGTCAATGTGATTCATTGGTATCACGATTGCTAGGGTAGAATTTCAGGTGAACTAGTTGCAACTGAATGTGAAACTTGGCGCACGCTCTCACGCTTTTGTCAGTCTATAGCAAACCTAGGTTCGGGTCCAATCTCTTGCAAACCCTAGCCTAGGCAAGCTAGCATTAGGATCAACATCATTATTCAATCGTGCCCCGAGCCCACTCTCGTGCAAACTCGGGCTACGACCTAGGTTGGGGTAGTTCCTACCCGTCCAATCTCTTGCAAACGGGTATCAGTATAGAATTGCAACCGAGAACCCTAGTATCGGTCCAATCAATTGCAAACCGATACTACGGAAACTCGATTTCAACCCAATTTGGATTTCTAGGGTTTCCTATCGAATTGGGATCCAATCTCTTGCAAATCCCAATCGATATGAACTCCTAGCCATCCGTAATATATCGATCCCGAACTAACCCTAATAGCAATTCTAGCAATAGTTCTACCAAATCATCACAAATCGGAAATTGGGCTCGTAGGGTTCATCCCCACGCCCTAAGACGTTAAGACTACTCACAAATCATATTGCTAATGAAAGAATAATCAATAGAAATAGCAATGAAATTCATGGCAATATTCAAAATAACAATAAAAATAGGATTTTTAATGGAGAGGAAGACAAACCAATGTAGCTTTCCAAGAATCCAACAAAATAACACTTTTCTCTCCTCTCCAATCACAAGAAATAAACTCTAAAAAGTCTAATCTAAAAAAAGCTGCCAAAAGCAATGAAAAGCTCTCTAAACTAGGTTAGAATATGGGGTTAAATACCCCCCAAAACTGCCCAAAAATTCGTGACCAAACTGCCCCTGCGTAGCTCCAAAATCGTGATTTCCGCTACAGGCAGCGCTGCTCACTCGGCCGAGTGACAAAAGTCGCTCGGCCGAGTGAGAGACCCTGAGAATTTACAGTAAGTCCGGGGTCTTGGGGGTCATCACTTCGGGCGTAACTCGGCCGAGTGAGCGGTCGTCAATTGCCACTCGGCCGAGTCGGGCTTCTGCTGCTCAGATTGACGAAAAACAGTAAGTTGGCTCTTTTTGAGGGGCGTCGTCTGAGTGCCACTCGGGCGGACGGGATACGTCACTCGGCCGAGGCGGCTTCTGATGCTCGGCCGAGTGCACACTTGGAGCGTGTCCGATCTGGCCGGCCGAGCGGGGTCTCGCTGGTCGGCCGAGTGACTCCTTCACTCGGCCGAGTGAGACACTGAAAATGCCCATTCTGAGTGTTTTTGCCTCCTCGTCGCTCCTACGACGTTCTTTCTTCTTCCGCTCCTCTCCAATCTCAAAATACCCCTCAGGGAAGTCTTCGGTGACACTCCGGAGTAGGTGTATCTCAGAATCACTCCAAATCGCTCCAAATCTCCTGAAATACGACAAAAACAACAAATAGTGAAAAGTATCGCAATATTGTCGATAAATCGTGAAAAACGCGATTTGAGCGATCTAAATGGCATGCAAACATGCGGAAAAAAGGTGTAAAATATGGAGTGATCAACTCCCTATCGATTTTTACCCCTAGCCATTTGTGATCATGAGTGTGCTCATCCAAATCACAATGACTAGCCTAGTCAGACCCTTGATTTCGCGTCTAACCTGACTTGCCCCGGTGCTCGGTGTATGCACGACACGTCGATTTGGGTCAGGTCTTAGACTACATCTTTGGTTAGACTTACGCCGGCGCTCGTTGTATGCATGACACGACGGTTTGGGTCAAGTCGAGATGTTATCAAGAAATTGGTTTCTATAAGATTGCCATGTCACAGCTAGAGTGTAGCTCAACAACTGTAACACGGGTCTTACTGTCACGTCCCGCTTCCCAAAAACGTGGAGGCGAAGCGTGAGAAGGTCCGTTCAGACTTGAAGCTGCAAAGCTGCAAGTCCGATAAGCGTCAAACAAAATTGTATGGCAGGTCCTTGCAACGCGAAACGAAACAAAGATAATAAATAAGGAAAAAAGACAAAAGAGATATCTCAGAACATTCATAATAATAAACTCCAACATCGCAGAAAAGCCACCAGGCTAAAAGAAAAGAGTCTAAAAGAGGCCCCAGCGTGGCCAACAAAAGTACAAAGTACAAAGGAAGGTGCTACGCACCGACAACTAACAGAAATCCTAAAACAAAAAGGGAACTCAGCAAGGTCACTCAGAAAGGTCACCGTTGTCCACAAAACTCCTCCTGGGCAGACATGGACTCAGGCTCAGTGTCAGCAACAACCACGTACTCAGCTACGATCTCTGGCTCAGGGTCTAAAATGTGACACCCAAAAGAGCAAGGGGCACATGTCAGCAAGTCTACAAGAGACTTGTGCAAGGAAACTGAAAGTGGAAGTAAAACAACCTAGCAGTTCTAGCATGATGTAATGGCATGGCAGTTAAAGTATGAGTGCAACAGGTAAAGTAAAGTACGAGCATGGCATTTAAATCATGGCATGGATATCAAGTTTTACAAGAAACATTCACAAGGACAAGTACAGTCTAGTAAGCACGTCGTGCACAGAGATTTCGCCTTTTGGCTAGAGTGGCTGCGTGGCCAACTCCTAGCTCAAGTGATCGCTTATCTCTACCCCTCCACGTGTATCGAGCCAGGGCCTTACCCCCGAACACGGAATGCTCGCTTCTGGATCACGGGCCAGGAAGTGTTTTTCATGATGGCATAGGGGTGCACCTAGCCGGACAAGGAAATCGGGCATTGGCTTTTGACCAACACATGTGGCCCGCTTCTGGATCACGAGTCCAGGAAGTATTTTTCATGATGGCATATGGGTGCACCTAGCCGGACAAGGAAGTACAAGTATTATAGCGTGTGCTACGAATGCAACAATCAACTTGGATGACATGTAAGATGCAATGCATGGCAGTTAAAAGTGCGTACAGATAAGGAATTTAAACGTGGCAGATAACAATGCATGAATGACATGGCAGGGTGACAGATCTAGCTTCGTTGTCAAGCTAGATCTTAAAGTTGCGTCTAGACAGCCATCATTTCACTGTCTAGTCTCTTTTACGCTAAAAACAAGGAAGTGGCCTAAAAACATGGCCCTAAGCAAACGTTGGCAAGTTTCACTTGCCTGCAAGTCTGACGTCTGAGAAACATCGCCCAAAAGTCCACAAGTCACAAACAACCTATGTGCACAAGTCCACCAGCCTACAGTCACATATTATTAATCTTGATTAGTGAATTATCAGATACCCAAAATACCGATTTTTATCTTGTTTAACAGGGTTGGGTTGGGGGTCCTAAGAGTGTAGACCGTTACCTCAACACGACGCGAGAGCTACACTGGCGTCGGGTAGCGACGCCAGGGGTTGGATTCCGGTAGCGCGTACGATATAGGAAGACGGATACTCTGTGATAAAATTCACGAGCACGAATGAGTTCGTTACGACGGAACAAGAAATTATTAGGCAACCTGGAATGTCTAACAAATCAATTTTAATTAGGTTGTCTATCCCGAAGGGTGACACATCAGTATTAATGTTCACAGATATTATCATGATAATATACGTCGCGTAGCTAGTACGACAAAAACACAACAATTATAACTAGCGACTAGGCTAACACGTTATCCAGAATTTGTGTAAACAAGTTATCAATCCTATGAACAAACTTGTTAACAACAAAATATAACGTCCGTTGGCTATACATCGTTTATTGAGTTTACTAGCATGCAACACCCAATCTTTAAGTCCGATAACCTTCTATAGTGAACCAAAACTATAACCAACCGATAATAACGAGTTTACTAACCGGTATGGAGAGGAGATCCTCTACGATGCCTCCGGGGGTTGTCACGCCACACCAACAGCGGACAGAGGATAGAGACGTCGTAGCGGCACGAGGGAAGTCGACAATAGTCTGGAGAACAGCCGAGATGACAACCGCACGAAGATATCGGCAGCCGCACAATGCTCGTAGCCTGCAGTTGCTATGCGCAGCCTGCGACGGCCGCTACAGGCGGTATCCGGCGGGGGTCGGCCAACAGAGGCTAACGGGGGTCCGGTCGTCATGGAGGGGAGACCGAGACAACACCGGGCGGTGTTGTCGTTAGGCCCGACGGCCTGAAGTTCGCAGAAAATGCCAGGCGGCGCTGTCACTGGCTGAGGCGACGCTGCCTTGCCCCTGGCGGAGTGAACAGCGAGATGGTCGGAGGGAAGGTCCACGGGGAGGCCGTGAGCGAAGGAGGGTTGTTGAGCGAGATTACAGCTCGCCGTGGCTGCGGTGCACTGCCTGCAGTAGCACCGACGGCGGAACAGGTGGCTTAACGGCAGGAGATGGCCGCCGGGAGAGGGTAGTTCGCCGGTGGAGAGTGGGTGAGTCGGAGGTCAAGCGTGCAGGGCTTGTTCGCGTTGGGCACTTGGAGACTCTCGCGATCGGGGTGGGGAGAAGAAGGACAGGGCGGCGGCTTCGTTAGGTCTTTTTTGTTTGCTGTGAATGACCCAGGGGTATTTATATAAGAGTATGGGCCTTAGGAAGCCCGTTATGAAGTCTAAAGGGCTTATTATTTACACAAAATAGATATGGAGAGGGGAAAATCAGAGGAGCAGCTCGTGATGAATCTACAAGCCTAGAGTTAGGTTTTTACATATATATAAAGTTTAGTTTTATTATAAATTATTATCATGAATGTTATAATATAACAATAACATATATATATCTCTCTCTCCCCTGTGTGTATGCGGCCAAGAGGGGATTTAATAGTGGGCTAAGTCAACATTATCGGGTAATGATCATCATTTAAAAAAATAATGAAAGTGGGTTAAGCATTTGAAACTTAGGATTAAACTATAGCTTAAAATGGAAGGGAGAAAGTGGGGTCAAACGGAGTCCAAAAATCGTGAAATAAAAACTGGGGTGACCAGGGCGACGAGAGAAAGAAGACAGAGAAGACGAATCACAATTTTGGCGTCGAAAAATGAAATTAAAAATAAAAAGGTCTAGCGACAAAAGTGAAAATCGTGACATCTCTTCAAATAGGATCAAATCGTGGGAGAACGACCCGTGAAATGACGTTCCAAATCAACATCACAATTTTAATACTCTCAGAGACGATCACAATGACATATCACACCATAGGGTTCGGTTACAGACAACGTCTAAAATAAATACGTGCATGAACCAGACTACGTGCACGTAGAGCGTATAAAGGATATGGGGTCCAAAGGCGACGGTAAATTCAAGTTGGGCGCACGTCGGGGGTTCGCTTGCTAAGGATGCAACCAAGGTTACGGCCCTAATGACTCACGACACGACTCACTCACAAAGCAACAAAACCAATCAGGTACCCGAAATTGCTGTACGCACAGCCGTATAACGAATAGTGGGCACCGGCCGTTACACTTACAGTTGCCAACTCCTAAAACAAGGAGGGCTACGATTTACCTTGAATAAGATTATTATCGTATTTGACTTAGGTATAGTCGATGGACTTACACAGTCATGATTTGACTCCTTGCGGTCCAGCGGACGCGGCCAGGGAATTGACTAAGCCAGGACCACTTAACCCCTAGTCTAGCTAGGGTGGTCCAGCAAACTTAGCCAAGCACATTGACCGACATCGTGATCCATTGAAGGAGACTTATCAATTTTATGTTCGTCTATCAACTAAAAGCTTTTATTAACACTAATTAATCCTTATCAACTAGTGGATCCATAAAATTCGAAATTTTATGGATTTGTTCAATAACTTTTATTAGATCCTTATCAACTATAAGGTTTGTTCGTCCATCGTGCTACCCTAATCTTAATTAGGATTTTAATAGATCAATTACAACATTTTATAAAATTAGTCATTTAATGATAATTATTATCGAAACAATTTAAAATAATGATAGTCAATTAAAGGGACTACCCTAATCAGGAATTAGGTTTTGATGTTGTAATTGTTCATTAAAACGTAGCATGTCACAATTTAAAATTTTATCTCATAAGATTTTAAATTAATGGCTAACCTAAAAGGTTCATGAATAATCTGATTATGCATCATAGCCAATAATGTCAACCAACTAATTATCACATGAATTAGGGTTCAATAATGTGACATATCAAGATAACATGCAAGTTAAAATTATCTACCACATAAATAATAAGCTTGATGATCTAAAATTTAACATTTAGATTCAAAATTTAAAACTTTAAACATTTTATCACATAAAATTAGGTTTATAAAAATTATCAAATAATTTTTAAATACAAACCTAAGCTTTAAAATTAATGAAACATTTTAAGATTAAAATCATCTCATAAAATAATCTTTAATAACTTTATGTAACTAAAAGAAATGAATTTTTAAGTCCATCTCATGAAAAAAATTTCCTTTATGTTACATAAACAACAAAATAATTTTAAAACATTTTTAAAATTGTTGAAATCAATTTTAGAACTTTCAGATAAAGTTAAAAAATCTTTCAAACTTTATGTAACTAAAAGAAATTAATTTTTAATATCATCTCATGAAATAAAATTTTTCTTAATGTTACATAACCTTTAAAATCTTTTAAATGCTTACTAAAATTATTTTATCTCATAAAATAAATTTTTTTAAAAGCATTTGAACATTGTAGACTTATTAAACTTTATCACATAAAATTTAAAACGTCACCAAAAAAATTTCATGTTATAAAAACAATTTTTTAAAACACAAAAAATTTGTTTAACCAATTTTAACATAAAGTTAAAATATACATATGTTCAAAAACAAGCAATTTAATAATTTAAAATCGTCGCAAATTACGATCTAAAAGCATAACCTGGCTCTGATACCACTGAAGGGTTTTGGCAGACCCTCGGAGCTCAGATCTGTGCCTGTCCTAAGTCGGACGGACCACAGTGGCATAAAAGCAGCGGAAAGTAAAACATGCTAGCTAAACATTTTAGCTAGGCCCTGAGAGAGCCAGAACCCAGCCCGATCTATGCCAACTTGGGTGGGTCCAACCCACCCCAAGAGAGATCTATCCTACTGCGACGAAATTAAATTACACTAAAAAACTTAAAGGACATACCCGGAATATTGACACTGGGGCAGGCAAGATGTACCGCACCGAATTCTTGCGCTCCATGTAGCCGACCCGCCTCATTCCTTTGAACCGATCTACCCGAACCGCCTCCAAGCCGATCACTTACCGAAGAAGGTTTCACTTGAGCAGACCCGCGTCTTAGATGTCTGGATCCGAATCCAAACCCCCCTTCGTAGTCTTACTAGGACCCGTCGGGAGAACATGAAGAATAGAGGAAGAATAGTTTAAGTCGTAGATCGAGCTTGCTCAAAAATTCGGAGCTACTCGATCGAAGACTTGGTGTATTTTTCAACGAAGAGAGTACACCCGTATTTATATAGGGAGTCGGCACCTCCCTTTTCGTCATGATCAATGTGGGACAAATCTCAAATAAAAGAGAAATTAATTTAGTTAATTGAAGTTAGTAAGCCTTTCACAAAGGCCAACTTCAACCAATTAATTCTCCCTCACCATCGAGCTTCAGAGATGATATAAGTTATCATTTCGAAGGGCTTCGAATGGTGAACGCGTAGGAATGAACGGCGAAGAATTCCGATTTCGTTTGACCCCTCAAACAATTGCCCACAGATGGGCAAAAATTAGATTTTCGTAGCCGTCGCATAGGGTTTCAAAAAACCCTATTTCAGCTTAAGTTAAAATGCGGGCGCGCCCGCTCCCCTTGCAGGCACGCGCCCGCAAGGGCGTAGCAATGCCCCGGCCCACAAGGGCAGGCCGGGTCATAGGGTGGGGCGGGCAGGCGCGACCCGCACAGGCGCGACCCGCAATGGACGGGCAGGCGCGACCCGCACAGCGGGCTGGCCCGCTCAGAAAAGCGGGCGTGCCCGCTTTCAGAGCAGGCGTGCCCCACCCCTTTTGCTGCCTTACTTGGGCCCTTAGTGGGTCTAACCCACTTGGCCCCTTTGAGCTGTTTTTGTGTTTCTGGGCTCGTTTGAGCTCCGTTTTGGAAGTGGTTTGAACCTGCGTTTAGACTGGGACGATCCCGTCAATCAGGTAACCCTTTCCAATGCTTTTGTTCCTAAAAATATTGTTGTAACCAATTTACGACACGTTTAATCTTGTTTGCATCGAATGAACATTGTCCCTATCTACGACTCAGTCTCACAACTAGCTTGTGAACTTAACTATTCCATTTCATCGAATGAATTCCTCTTATTTATCTTCCCATTACTAAGACACGAATACTACTCGATGTGAGACCCTACAGCCTGACCCTACTACAGGTTGGGGCTCGAAACCCCTAGACGATGGTAACCACGAGCAGTAGGTGTCGTCACTGTTTCAGAATCATACTTACGTGATCGATCCAATGACAAACGTCGTTGGGATCATTCTGACTGTGTCAGTGATGAATTCTGTCGTTTTAGTCCTTTCGTCAAGACTGTGTCTCTGCATGGCCTAGGGTATGGTATACCGTCAACCCCAATAGCCAATATTAATCAGTACACAACGGTCTTTGTTGTATTCATGTTGTACATCCAACAACATACCTCGGCCAAGGATTAACACAAAGTCCGTACTGATCCAGTGACACTAACTTCCATTTAACGGAAGAGACGAATCCCATCTAAGTCATCTACTTCCCTCGTGAGCTTCTGGTGTCCCCTAACCTAAGATCTTTCAGCAGGCCGAGCCTCGAAGCTAGATCATAGATCTAAGTGACACTATCCATTCACAGGTTCATACTGATGACTTCTGGTCTTAAGGACCAACTAGCCTATCATCACTATAGAGTTATTATTGACAGTTTAGTTAAAGCTTAACCATTTAATAACTCTAAGTTGGTCGTTCAGTGAACTCATTCCCCAATGAGCACCTGTGTCTCGTCTCCGACTTCGCCAAGTCGAATGACTATGAGATCATCATTGCCCTAAGGTAAGACAAAGACACAATGGTCTAACCAATGTGTCGATATCCTATTCTCGACATATCTATGACCATGAACCGGTTAAGACTTAAGTTTCTAATCGATCACTAACTTCTTATAATCGAGATCTCCATCTTGATACGCAGTGACCTGACTATAAGTCTAAGGAAATTATCTAAGTATTTGATTCAACGAATTCAAACTTAGGATAATTGACACCATATTAACTCTTAACAAGACATATACTAAGGATAAATTGCCTTATGGGCATATATCCTCCTACAAAAACTACATATCACACTACTTTGGAATACATGACATATGATTTTTATATCTTGACAAAACATAATACTTGCAAGCCATTAAGAGCAAAGGAAGGGATTCTATAAATTCATGCAATCAACTCATATTCACATCATCTAATTCATAGAGTTTAATATTCAAATGTTAGCGATGTACTTTTCAATTAAGAGTTATAACTGAAGCATATAAGAATCACACCAAGCATGCAATAGAGAATCGAATAAAAGTCATGGCATTTGCATATTTATTTCAAATCATGAAAAATCTCCATAGCTAATATATTTGGCAAAGTCTAAGCATTAACAAATATTCCCATTCATGCACAATCTCCGCTCTAATGTCGTGCTCACTCATATAATCAAATGAATTCACCCCCCAAGCTTAGCTTGAGGCATCGTATCTAAAGGAAAGGATGGGAGAAAATGGAATTTTTGCCTTGGTTTTCCCAAGTATTTTTTGTAGCTCCAAGTAATGAAATAAAGAGATATTTTTCTTTTCTTTTTGGTTTTTTTGGTACTTTGGTACTTTTTGTTTCTCTCTTTTTTTCTTTTATAGGAGCTATTTGATTTGCATTTTTGCTTTTTGGCTCCTTTTTGGCTTTTTTGGACTTTTTGAAGCTAGCTTTTCTTTTTACGGGTTTTTTGGGAAAGGATGCGATATAAGTAGCTGCAAGGGGGTGAACCCAAATGACATGTAGAGAAATAAAGATATATGTGGAGAAAGAAATATAATAACTCTCGGTTCACTCTAAGATGTGCATAAACGATTCAATAAGATAATACTTCAACTAAATTCATAAGTAAGCATGGATATTTTCAATCATTTCGATAAATGGCGAAGTCAAGCGATAAAGCATACAATCATATCAGGCATGCAACAGAAAATGAATAAGACAATAAGGCAGATGCTTCAAATATACTAATGATGCGTGAATCTTGGTGCATTTCCAACAAAAGCATTCTAAATACTATTGCATACATTCAACTTCAATTAATTTCATGCATTCATATAGAGAGATCATCAAAAGAAATATATAGGCAAGCATATGGATAGTAAGACACTGAAATACTCTACTGGCATGGCCAGAGATATAAGCGTCGTGATAGCTATTAAAGCTAAAAGAGATATCACCATTCGGAATAAATCTAGAAGAAAGGGAAACGAAAAGCGGGGACAAGTAAAAATAAGCATGCAAGCATACCAAAACATGAAAAAACGTGATGTTAAATGAAAAAAAATTAAAATGGTGGAAATGGGGTGGAAAATAAAAACAAAAATGTGAACAATGAAACAAAATGTATAAGAAGTGAAGAATAAAAAGCGATAGCGCTCATCCCCCAAGCTAAATACAGCAGTGTCCTCACTGATGAGAACACGCGTGCAAGGCAGGTGAATGATGCTAGGGTGGGTCGGGTGGAATAAATAAAGAAATAAGAAACTAAAAATGAAACTATACAAATGAAATGCTAAAGAAAAATGCAGATGCATGACCTAGTGCCTAAAAAAGTGAGCAAGCAGGAAAATGATGCAGATGATGACATGGTGCAAGAAGGGAATAAGCAAATGCGATATGAAAGATATATACAAATGGTGCAAAATGGGTCTCCCTCAAGCTATGCAAAAGCAGGGCCCCAAAGGGACGGATGCGCACAAAATATGGGGGGAACCGGAGCAAAATAATATAATCAGAGTATCAAGCAGATGCAACACCCTCTGGAGGTGGTGATGGGTCCACTACTAAGGACCAGAAAGTGGGACAATAGGAGGTGCAACAGGTGCAGGCTCGACGAGTGTGTCGGCTGGCAGGTCAACAAAAGGTGCGACTGGCTCAGAAGAAAGTGTGAAAACAGTTGTGTTGACAGGCGTAAGAATGGGTGTGTCAACAACAGATGCATCCACCAGTGATGCAACTAACTCAACAGAATGAGTAACAGGCCTTACAGAAGCCTGAGAAAGGGCACAGTGAGTGGTGCAGGTGTGACAGGAGGAGGAGGGTCTGGTCGGGCAGGAGGAGCATGTGCGAGTGTAACAGCTGGTGCACGATGCATCCTCAGAATATCAAGAATAGTAGCGAGGTCCCGCTCAACTGACTATTGGTGGGTGGCGACCGAGCTGGTGAAGTGTCAAAGGCACGCTTCAAGCGAGCAACCTCGGTCTCTACTGCCGTAAGACATGTGTCAGTATTGCGGGAACCAGGAGGAGGATGTGAACTACTAGAAATGACCCTCTATGCATTGCCTCGTCCATGTGAAGAACGAGGTCTGAAGACAAAATCAGGAGATGGCGGTCTAGCAGAGATCTCGGTGGAAGAGGATGGGAATGGAATGGATCCTAGATCTGGTGCAGAGACAGAAGAAGAAGCAGCATCAAAAATAGGAGTCGTTGTGGCAACAGAAGTGGCGACAGACACCACGATACTCTCAGAGAATACGGCTGATGCAGGGACAGAAGAAGTGGCAGGTAGTGTAGCCGTGGACCCTAGAGTGATGGGAATGGAAGTGAGGGGGTCCACAGGTGCAAGTAGGGTATTGGCAGGGTAAAAAAGGTGGGACAGCAGCGGCAGGCTCCAAAATGGTGAAAAAAGTAAGGTCGGGAGCAACAGATACAGACGTGCCTTCAAGTCCGGGCACGGAAGAGACATAAGTAGTGACCTCGGGGATAGAGGTGTGGACAGCCCCGGAAGTCTCTACGGTGGTGGTGGGAATAGGAAGTGTAGAAGGCGAAGCCTCCCTCTCTCCAATGGCATGTGGATCCTTTGTAGCCCTCTCCTCGTCATTGGCCATAATAGGGGCTGAAATAGTGGTGTCTTCCTCTTGAGTAGGAATGGATGATCTCTAGATCACCTTTTTGGAAACCTGCACCATGACATTGTTGGTGACCTTTCCTCGCCTCGTGGTGAAAGCAACCACCACATTGACTTGCCCTCTAGGATTTGGCTCAGGCTGAGTGGGTAACCTTCCTTGAGTCTTCATTAATTGAGCCATTTGAGCTTTTAACTCGTCAACGGAGGTGTTGAGGGACCTAAAATGGGCTGTAGTTTTAGCATTGTTCTTCATTTGCCCACTAATAAATGCGTCCAAGGTCGCTTCCAAGTTAGATCTTGGGGCCGCCGGTTGATATTGTTGCTGTGGTGGTCTATTGTTGTACCCCAGTGGTCTGTAAGGCCCAGATGGCCTAAACCCATATTATTGTTGCTGAAGAGGTAGCCCTTGTTGTTGAGGAGGTGGTTGTAGTGGCCTTTGTTGTTGTGGAGGTTGCAATGCTCTATTGGACTTGCTATAAAAAAACCCAGGATGATTTCTAGCCACCGGATTCTACCACTGATTCCTCTCCTCTCTAGCTATAAAATGGACTTGCTCTACCAGTATGTCTGTTCCTTCGCAGGACACTTCTATTGGGGCGTACCCTTGCTCGGCAAAGTCTTCATGAGTAGCATATACCGGAGCTCTAGGAGTGAGAGGAATAGCATCCAACCTTTGTTCTATCCTTGTTACCTGCTTGCAGAGGGTCTCGAGTTGCCCATCTAGGTGTGTAGCTATCTTCACCTCGGGACCCTTAAGTGTTAAGTGTTCCTCACTCCATTGTTGGTTGTTGGAGGCCATTTGTCCCTACAAAGATATGGCCTCCTCAGATAGCTTGTCGAAAAGAGCGCATTGAGCGGAGGCGTCGATAATCATCTTGGTACCTGGCTGTAGCCCATTATAGAAGCTCTGAATAAGGTCCCACTCCGGGAATCCATGGTAGGGGCACTGATGCTGCAGATCCTTAAATCTCTTCCATGCCTCATATAACTACTCCTAAGGAAGTTGCTTTGTGACGACTCGTATCCATCAGTACACGTGTTTTCGTATTCTACATATTTTTATACTTTGAAAATATCTTGAAATGGTTTGTCAGGAGTTTTATTCAAAAATGGTTTCTAATCAATTATATGAAAAATATTTTGGTATCATCATTCTAGTTATAACATGTATTCGTAAGTTTCAGTGTCGTCAAAAATTTTAAAAAGTTTATATAATATTTTCTACTTAATTGTTACTGAAATAGCCATATCAATTAATTTTCTATATAAACATTATCAAAATGATTTTAAACTTCTACCATGTGATTCTATGATCATTTAGGGCTCCCCATATTAATTTCGTAATTTTCTGGAGTCAAATCGACCAAAAACCCGCAAATCCGCACCCCAAATGTTTTGGCCTAAAATTCATATCTCCATAGCTCAAACATTGAAATAGATCTTGTATTCGCGATCCTTGCGACGATATGAACCCATGGCTATGTTTTTGTAATTTTTCCAAGTCGTATGCGAAAACAGCGTAGTATTACATCATTTTTACTAATTACCATCGCTAATGACTTTTTTACTATTACTAATTACATTTAACTAGTTACTTTTACCCCCTAACCCCACTTAATTAATACCCTAGCCCACCTATTTAACCCACCTTCCTAAAGTTGGCGGGTCCAACTATACTAATTAATATTACTATTATTACTTTTATTATTATTATTACACTACACTATATTTCTTATAACCCTATATATTAACAGCCCAAACCCCCTTCTAACTCACCTTGCTCTTCCCCTTCACGTCGAACACAATGATCCTCTCACCTACCCCATCTCCGAGCGGCATCCACCTCCCTCCGACTGAAACCACCTCAGCCTCGCCCTGTGCCCGCCCCACCACCCGAACAGCGCCGCCCTCCTCGCTATTCTCTGACGCTCCATCCGCCACAAAACCCGAGTCCACCGTCACCGCTCAAAGCACCCTCGAAGCAACCCAACCCGCAGACCTCATTCCGATGTACTCCACCAGCAGAGCGCCACCGCCGCTCCCCATGCTCGTCCTCGCCTCCGCCGTTGACTGCATCCTATGCCGGCGACGTCCCCACGCTACAGTAGTAGCACGAGCCCACGCAGGCTTCGCTTTCCCCAGAACGCCGCTCGTTGGTGAAGCCTGTTGCACCACCCCAGCTCTCCTCTCCATGGTGACGACGACGACCGAGCGCCCTCCCTCTAGGCGAAGACGCCGCCACCTCCCCTATGACTACCGCCTCCTCTGACATGCACAACACTGCCTCCCCCACTTCGAAACCCTCTCCTCCGACGAGCGCCTCTCCTCCTCAGCCTTTGAACCCTCCGAGCTCACCGCCTCAGCCCGTACCTCCGCCTCGCCGCCTCCCCGCGCTCTCGTTGTGCCTCTGCTAGTCGCTAACATCGACTCCCCCGAACACCCCATCGAGACGTCGGAGGTGAGAACGACGTTATATGCGGTTTAATATGAAAATACGTTTTAAATACAAATTTAAATACATATATATACACACTAGTATACACTGATCATAATAAATTATTTATAAATCATACATGCCTCAAAAAATACGAGACAAGGCCCAAAAAATCAAAAACGACGAAATAGACTCATTGACGCTGGTTTCATCGCCAAAAGGAAAGTACAACTCCCACAATGATTTTTCAAAGTCAAACCTTAATAAAGTTAAATTCGCTTTAAAATTCATATCATGAGATTTTCACTTACACGGACATACGAGAAAAATATATGTTGTAGTACTAGTTAATACGGTCGTTTTGACCCCTTGTTGGAAGAATTCTGACGTATGGTTTGCCCTAGAGAAACCTTTGAAAAATGTAATGAAAAATCGTTTTCTCGTTTTAATTAATTTTTGGTTCATATAAATTAAGAAAAATCCCCATTAATTATTTTAAGATCTTGAAAGATGTTTACTAGACTTAGAAAAATATTCCAAATTTATTTATCCTCATTTGCTTAGTTAAAACTGCTTTCCATGCTCATTTCTTTAAAGTATTGTGCATTCCTATACTTCGATAATTGTGTAACTAAATCTCAAAACTGTGTAATTAGTCGAGATTGTGGAATAGACTGATGAGACACCATACACATCTATTATGATGCCAATAAACTGAATATAATGAATGGAAGATGGAACTTCAATATAATGAATGGAAGATGGAACTTCAATATAATGAATGGAAAATGAAATTTCATATAAATGGATAGCACATGTACTTTGACCCAGCACTTGACTTGACCCATGGGTTTGGGGTAGTTTATGATCACAAAGGTTACGGAGTGGCTAGATGCATCCATACCGAATACCTCCAACACATTACGAAGGTTAGAGCTTGACCATCGCCATATAGGGTCGGTGAGCAGCGTCACGGATTGGCTCCCGTCATAGGGCGCATTTTGGTCATCTCTCGTACTCTTGGACATGGACTCATCACTAGAATAGACTGGTTATTAATTATTGCTCTAACCTCTTTTCTACAGGTTGTTGAAAACGTTACAGTTTCGTTATTAAATGTTAAATTGTTACAGTTTGCTAATATTATTGCAAATGGCTGTCAAATGATTAAATTGATGTAAGTTGCAAATTGCTGCGAATGTTTAACTGTTATAACTCTTTTAAAATTAAACTTATTGCTTGGCTTTAACCCTTTTTAAATTAAACTTATTGTTTGTTTTAAAGTTCAGCATGGCTCAATTTTAAATATCTAACGTTTTTGTTTTGTAGATTATCTTGCCGAATAAACCTCGCTGACGGACATTTCACTTTGTTGTTTTCGAAATGTCCATTAGGTATCGATAGTGAGTTTTCTGAATACACTACAGCAGAAGTTGAGCCAGTGCTCGAAGAGTATGTAGAGTACCCACCCGCTGAAGATTAGACGATCACCTTCGCGACTGCACCCTTATATTTGAAATAATGTAATTTATGTACTTTGTTTGTATTGGCCATGCTAGGCCCAAGATGTATCTTAATTATTGTACGCTGGATATGTAATAATGTTGTTTGGACTGCTTCTTAAATTTGCATGCAAGGACCTGCAGTTTTTATACAGACGCTTAGTGTGTTTAAGCCAAGGAGGAAGATTTTAAAGAAAAAAAGTACTACTCCTTGTTTTAAGCACATCGCAGACCCACTCGCATCCTTGCTCTCGGTAGAATGGGAAGCGGGACGTGACAGGTTTTAGTGGCGGCTCATGTAGGTCATGCTTTTGCAAAAACTTTAAGATCAGTTTAGACGACATTAATATCTAAGTGTACAACTAGAATAGATTGTTTTTACCTAACTTACATTGTGGTTTGTCTTGAAGTATGACATGTCGATCAATTACTCATGGCGTCACCGGCAATGACATCTTGGGTGTCGTAAAGGAAATACTGGAAATTCAACGCCAAATTTTCCATGAGGCTGCTGACAAACTCTGTAAAGCATCCCAAGGGAAGCATCCTATGGAACCACCGGGAGATGCCCTCCAACCGATAAAGACTATGTTCAAGAGGCTTGCATCTTCAGTTTACAACTGATGCCTGATGGTGTACTTCCATTGCAACCGAAAGGGACATATCAAGAAGAACTGTCGTCTGCTGCTGAATCATTGTTCGGTCTGTGGAGCATCTGAGCACTCTATCAGGAACTGCCCCCACCACAATAATAAGAAAGCGACTACGACAACATGAGTTTCTGGATCAGCATAGTGTAAGCCACCCCTAGTTCCACAACAGAAGGCATTCCAACAGGGCGAGGCCAGGTGTCAAGCATCCGATAACTAGAGAAGCTGAGGCTGCAGAGCCAATAATCACGGGTATGTCTGGACCTTTCTTATTTACGTCAATTTGATGCCCAACGCCTTTAATATCATCGCCAGCATACATTATCATACTATATGTATTTTCTTAGTGGCATACCCGTTCTTGATTTGGAAACTTTCCATTGCTTCTTATCACAAAAAGTCACAACGATCCATTTCCATTGATCCTCACTACCTTCTTTGAACTCTTGAACCCTTAACTAGGAACTCGTGTTCCATTTTATTCTATTTTGATGAATCTTAATCTAGAACCTTCATTTGATAACGACTAGAGTGACCTTCCATAAGTTAGAACCTTCCATTCATTGCATCACCATCATCATTCTTGTAATGGCCTTCCAATCATCCTACTTATACTGAAAATACTTCCTAGTTGCGTTTAGTTCATCTAAACTATGGCTATACTCTTTTATAATGAGGGTAGCATTCGAATTTTTCGATCATCCGAAGTTCGAGTTCGACAACAGAAGCAGATCGAAGGATGCCCAGAAGTAATTGAGGATGGTGCTAGAAAATTTGAGACGAGCCAAACCGCGGCGTGCAAGTGTAGGCTGTTACGTCTTCTTCATCTTTCTTAAACTTATAGTTCTCTTCTACCCACTACTTTCATCTTGTGCCCGATTTTCCATGGGTTTGAATCCTTTTCCCGCCTACCATCTCCCCCTCTTTATTTCCTTTTGTCTGCATCCTCTCCTCGAACTCCGGTCCCGCCTACCCTACCCTACCCTATCGATGACTTTGACGCCCTCTTTAAACCCCTCATCTCTCTCCCTCACCAAACCCATCCAGTGGCTTCCTCTCCGTCGCGACGATGCCCACCCCTTCATCGTGCCTCTCCCTTTGCGAGCCCAACCTGTCTCGCCTCAAGATCCTCCGGCCTCGCCCAAAGCTCTACCATGCCACCCATCGCCATTAAGCAACCGTCGTCGCTGCATGACGTGGATCAACAATCACCGATGGCCCTCCGAATTTCTGTTTAGGATTTTTGGGTTTAGCGATGACCCTCACCGCCACCCTTGCTATTGTTGTGTGCTTGAGATTTTGGGAAATTGACATTCTTGGGTTTCTTTCGAGCTCCTTGCCCTGGGTCTTGCCCCTAAAGGTGTTCCGCTTCGATTTCTTCTCGAGCCCGCTCCTTCGTGTTTGTTGGACTGTGTGTTCTTGGTCACTGACTTGTTTAGGGTTGATGGTGATAACTATGGATGTCAACCAATGGTGTTGGCAAGGAGTATCATTAGGGATGAGTATTGGCATGATATTGGCCTTAGGTGTTGAAGTTTGATGTCGGCCTTGTGCTTGGATTTGGCAGACGGTTTTGGTGTTGGCTTGTTGTTGGCTGTTATGGGTAATGCTGGAAGGAGTTATAGCGATAAGTATGGTCCTGGAAAGTTGGCCTTGTATTTGTCTTTTGGTGTTGTCCTGGATATTGGCTTGTTGTTGGGTATCATGAGAGTTGACGACATTAGTGCTTGGCTGGTTAGGTATAATAGCACAAGTACATATGGATTAGTCGATACCCCCTTTGTATTCTATATTATTGATGACTTCCTTGTCTAGACTGTTAGTCATCATTAGCCTGAGTTGAAATTTTAAACTTTATAATCTTTCTTTTGATGTGATTGATTAGTTTGCTACTAACTTATCACCTCGGGTTCCAAGTTCGAACAGATGTTATCATAATAACTATCATTTTCATGTAACGCCATTAGCTCATATTAACTTTTGGCTACTTGAAAATTCAAGATAATTATTATGATGATACTGGTCTCAGGACTAATTACGAAAGCTATGGTGATGTTAATAATATATATTTATTAGTAACCTCTTTTGTTTTCTTGATGATATGATATCACATTATAGTTCATGCTATTAACAACTTAATTTCCTACATCGTAATCATTTGTCAAGCCTTCCCTTCGATCGTTTAAATTGCTTCGGCAATTATCGATCTTCTAAATTTCGAGGACGAAATTATTTTAAGGAGGGTAGGATGTGACGACCGGTATCCATCAGTACATGTGTTTTCATATTCTACGTATTTTTATACTTTGAAGATATCTTGAAATGGTTTGTCATTAGTTTTATATCAAAAATGTTTTCTAATCAATTATATGAAAAATATTTTGGTATCATCATACAAGTTATCACATGTATTTGTATGTTTCAGTGTCGTCAAAAAGTTTAAAAAATTTATATAATATGTTCTACTTAATTGTTACTGATATAGCTGTATCAATTAATTTTCTATATAAACGTTATCAAAACAATTTCAAACTTCTACCATGTGTACCTATTGTCATTTAGGGCTTCTCATATTAATTTCGTAATTTTCTGGAGTCAAATCGACCTAGAACCCACAAACCCGCATCCCAAACATTTTGGACCAAAACTCATATCTCCATAGCTCAAACTTCGAAATGGATCTCGTATTCGTGATCCTCGCGATGATACGAACCCGTGGCTATGTTTTCGTAATTTTTCAGAGTCGTATGCAAAAACGGCGTAGTATTACATCATTTTTACTAATTACAATCGCTAATGACTTTTTTACTATTACTAATTACATTTAACTAGTTACTTTTATCCCCTAACCCCACTTAATTAATACCCTAACTGACCTATTTAACCCACCTCCCTAAAGTTGGCTGTCATGCCCCGCTTCCCAAAAACGTGGAGGCGAAGCGTGAGAAGGTCCGCTCAGACTTGAAGCTACAAAGCTGCAAGTCCGATAAGCGTCAATCAAATTTAACTGCAGGTCCTTGCAACGCAAAATGAAACAAAGATAATAATAACGAAGGAGACAAAAGAAACATCTCAGAATATCCATAATAATAAATTCCAACATCGCAGAAAAGCCACCAGGCTAAAATAAAAGAGTCTAAAAGAGGCCCCAGCATGGCCAACAAAAGTACAAAGTACGAAAGCAAAGTAATGGTGCAAGCACCGACAACTAACAGCAAGCTAAAGTAAAAGTAACTCCACAGTCACTAAGACTGGTCTCCGGTGTCCTCGTACTCCTCGTCGAACGTAGGCTCAGGCTCAGCGTCAGCAAACACCTCGTCCTCAACAACGGTCTCTGGCTTAGTGTCTAACATGTGACACCCAAAAGAGCAAGGGGCACATGTCAGCAAGTCTGGAAGACTTGTGCAAGGAAACTGAAAGTAAAGCAACCTAGCAGTTCTAGCATGATGCAATGACATGGCAGTTGAAGTATGAGTGCAATAAGTAAGGTAAAGTAAAGTAAAGTACGAGCATGGCATGACATTCACAAGACAAGTACAAGACAAGAAAAGTAAGCACCTCGTGCACAGAGTTCACGCCGTACAGCTGAAGAGGCTGTACGGGCACACTTCTACGCTGAGTGGTCGCTCAACCCTACCCCTCCACGTGTATCGAGCCAGGGCCTTACCCCCGAACGGGAATGCTCGCTTCTGGATCACGAGCCAGGAAGTGTTTTTAACAAGTATGGCGTAGGGGTGCACCTAGCCCGGGACAAGCAAGTACAAGTATGTAGCGTGTGCTACGAATGCGACATTCAATGCATGGATGACATGATATGGCAAGTAGTAAAACGTACAGGTAAGGAAAGTAAACGTGACAGTTTAGTATGCATGAACAACAAGTTTAAAGAGTTGGATCTAGCTTCGTTGTCAAGCTAGATCATTTAGGTGACGGATCTAGTTTCGTTGTCAAACTAGATCAAGTAGGCGTCTAGCCAGCTATCATTTCACTGACTAGTCTCTTTTACGCTGAAAGTAAGGAAGTGGCCTAAAAACATGGCCCTACACAAGAGTTGGCAAGTTTCATTTGCCTGCAAGTATCACGTCTGAGCAACACCGTCCAACGAGTCCAAAACACAATAATCCTACGTGCACAAGTCCACCGGCCTACATTCGTTTTATTAATCTTGATTAGTGAATTCTAAAACATTTAAAATACTTTAAAAATACTGATTTTAGTCTTGATTAGCATGCATTGGGTTTGGGGTCCTAGGGGTGCAAAGCGTTACCTCAACACGACGCGAAAGCTACACCGGCGTCAGGTAGCGACGCCGGGGGTTGGAATAATAATATCGTGCTCCAAGTCCAGATTCCAATTAGATTTCTCGCTGGAAATTTCAGAGCAATCAACCGGGGCGACGATTCCAGATTCCAAAGCTAGCACGTGCGACGACGGGCTACGACGTGTCGCAACGTCGTACGCGACGAATCCTCGAAGAGCAAGCACCTAGGTGGGGCCCACAGTAGTCCTAGGGACCTTTGGGGGACCCACAATACCTCTGGAAAACTTGGGGGGCCCACGGAGGCAAGTGGTGCGACGGGTGCGGGGTTGCGATGAGTGGCTCTCGGTCGTACACAGCCAATGCGGGCAGATCCGTCGGTCGTGCACAGAGAATGCGGGGTTGCGACGCTTGGGGCGTGCAGCGGCTGCGGGGTTGTGCTTGGTGCGGGGTTGCTTCTCGGTCAGTGTGGGAGAGGGGCTCGGTCAGGCGCTTGGATGCGGGGGGCGAGATGTTGCAACGTTGCAACGCTTGCAACACCGGTCGGTGCGGAGAAGCGGGTCGGTCGGGCGCGGTGCGGAGCGGGGCGACAAGCGGAGGTTGGTGCAGGCGCTGTGCGGGGTTGAAGCTCTCGGTCTGACAGAGGGCCTCTCTCGGTCAGAGCGGGGGAACGGGCATGGGTGGCAGCAGCGGGGTGCGGAGCGGCTGTGGTGCGGGGGAACGGGGGAGATTTCTTCGGTCGTGCGGCTGCCGTTCGTCGCAACGTTGCGACGAATCGTCGCAACGTCAAATCTGAGTTTGGAAGAGGCTAGGGTTATTTTCTTGCGAAAATAGGTCTTCCTAGGGGTTGTTTATATAGTGTAGATGGTTTGACTTGGTCTAGGGCTAAATCTAATAGGATTAGAAGTTTAAAATAATTTAAAATTTGAAATTCAACTTCTCCAACTCACCCAAGAATTTGACCTGGTCCAAATGAGCTGGAAATTGGCTCAAAAATTCTTTAAAACGTTTAAAACTCAAATAAATTTTATTTGGCCGAAATTAATTTAAAAATAAATTATTAAAAATATTATAAACCTTGTTAAAAATATAAAAGTGGTCAAATAAACTCCAAAAATTATAAAATAAATATCATGGTGATCGTGATGACGAATGTGAGCAAACTAAGAAGACGGAACTCAATTTTGACGTCGGACGACGAAACTAAAAATAGAAACGTCTCCCGTCAAAAGTGAAAATCGTCACGTCTCATCGAATAAGATTAAATTGTGGGAAAACGACTCGAGAAACGTCGTTCCAAATTAGTGCCACTATTTAATACTCTCAGAGGCGTTCACAACGACATATCACACGAAAGTGTTCACAATCAAATAAAGTCTAAAATAAACACGTGCACCGCCAAAAGCACGTGCACGAACAAGGTACAACGAAAAGTGGTCGTTACATCCTCCCCACCTTAGAAATGATTCCGTCCTCGGAATCAACATCAAGCACTGCTCAGGAAAAGGTGCGTGAAACTCTCTCTCATCTCATCTTCACGCTCCCAGGTGGACTCACCGGGGGAACCGTGACGCCACTGCACTCGAACCAAGTCGACGGTCTTATTCCTTAGCTGCTTCTGTCGACGATCCAGAATCTCAACTGGCTGCTGATCATAAGACAGATCTGGATGAACCGTAATCTCTGAGAATTCCACAGCATGGGATGGATCACTAACGTATCGACGTAACTGAGATACGTGAAATACGTCGTGAACTCCCACCAACGACGGTGGCAACGCCAAGCGATAAGCCACAGCTCCAACTCTCTCCAGAACATCGAACGGTCCAATGGACCTCGGACTTAGCTTGCCTCTCTACCCGAATCGAATAACTCCGCGGTTCGGAGAAATCTTCAGGAAGACATGATCGCCAGGCTGAAACTCCAAAGGCCTCCGTTTAGCATCAGCCCAATGCTTGAAACGGTCCTGCGCAATCCTCAGCTTCTCTCGAATATTCCTCACAACATTCACGGCCTCCACGATCATCTCCGGTCCTAACAGCTCCCGATCTCCAACGTCATCCCAGCTCAGTGGCGATCGACATTTCTTTCCATATAGCGCGGCGAAAGGCGCCATTCCAATACTCGCCTGGTAGCTGTTATTGTAGGCAAACTCAACGTGATGGAGATGATCCTCCCAAGATCCCTTAAAGTCCAGCATGCAAGCTCGCAACATATCCTCTAAAATCTGAATCGTCCTCTCGGACTGGCCATCCGTCTGCGGGTGGTACGCCGTGCTGAAACTCAGACTCGTACCCAAGCTCTTCTGCAGACTCTGCCAAAACTGAGATGTGAATCTCATGTCTCTGTCCGACACAATACTCACGGGGACTCCGTGAAGTCGTACGATCTCCTGCACGATTCACGTTACATCACTATCTAAACTAGGAAAAAGGAAATAGAAACGGAGAGTAAACGAATTTACCTCCATGTATCTCCTTGCTAGCGTCTCGGTAGACTGTCCTACTCGGAAGGGAATAAAGTGCGCGGATTTGGTCAATCGGTCTACGATCACCCAAATCGCGTCGTTCTGCTTCGGACTCCGAGCTAGTCCAGTCACG
Source organism: Scilla litardierei (assembly GCA_030789695.1). NCBI lineage: Eukaryota > Viridiplantae > Streptophyta > Magnoliopsida > Asparagales > Asparagaceae > Scilla > Scilla litardierei. The sequence goes on from CM061142.1 coordinate 37,618,174, forward strand.
AAATCCATAGTGATGTGCTGCCACTTCCACTCCAGAATCGGAAGCGGTTGCAGCAACCCTGCCGTACGCTGATGCTCCGCCTTTACTTGTTGGCAAACCAAACACTTGGCTACGCTCCGAGCCACACTCCTCTTCATACCATGCCACCAAAAGTTCAGGCGAAGATCCTTGTACATCTTGGTCCCACCAGGATGCACAGAATACGGCGAACTGTGTGCCTCCACCAATAATTCCTCCCTGATATCTCTAGCTGGCACACACAACCTGGCTCCAAATCTCAACGAACCATCCTCGTGAATCAAAAAGTCAGTCCGCAGACCGGCTTCCACCTGCTCCCGAATCTTCACAAGCTTAGCATCTCCAGCCTGTCCAGCCTTGATCCTATCCACGATCGTCGATTGTATCTGCATGCTCATCAACGAAGAAGTCTCTCCAGGAAGAATAATCTCGATACCAGTCTCGCAAAAATCCTGCTGTAATCTCCACTGTGAGGTCAACATCATCACCGCTGGAAGTCTGCTCAGCGCATCCGGAACCACATTCACCTTGCCAGGGTGATACTGTAAATCAATCTCATAGTCTGCCATGAGCTCCAACCATCGGCGCTGTCGCATGTTGAGCTCCTTCTGCGTAAAGATATACTTCAAGCTTTTGTGATCAGTGAAGATCTTCACCCTCTCACTCAGTAGGAAGTGCCTCCAAATCTTCAGCGCAAACACGACTGCAGCCAACTCCAAATCATGTGTCGGGTAATTCTTCTCATGAGCCTTAAGCTGACGAGAAGCATACGCAACCACATGCCCATGCTGATGCAACACACATCCAAGACCCTTGCCAGAAGCGTCGCAAAAGATCTCGAATCCTCCACTCTGATCAGGCACGACAAGTACAGGGGCAGTCGTCAACCTCTCCTTCAGAATACCAAAAGCCTTCTCGCAATCATCAGACCAAACATAAGGTACATCCTTCCGCGTAAGTCTGGTCATCGGCTCAGCAATCCGAGAAAAGTCCTTAATGAAACGTCGGTAATAGCCTGCAAGTCCAAGAAAACCCCGAATCTCTGACGCTGACTGCGGAACAGGCCACTCTCTGATAGCCACAATCTTCTCGGGGTCCACAGAAATTCCATCACCAGACACCACATGCCCGAGAAAAGCAAATCTATCCAGCCAAAACTCGCACTTGGAATACTTAGCATACAAACGATGCTTCCTCAAGATCTCCAACACTGTCCTCAAGTGCGATGCATGCTCTTCCTCCGACTTCGAATAGATCAGAATATCGTCAATGAAGATGACGACGAACTTGTCTAGAAAGTCGTAGAAGACCAGATTCATCAGGTTCATAAAAACTGCGGGCACATTGGTTATGCCGAAGGGCATAACCATGAACTCGTAGTGACCATACTTTGTCCTGAACGCTGTCTTCGGGATGTCTTCCTTCTTCACCTTAAGCTGATGGTAGCCACTTCTCAAATCCAATTTAGAGAACACCCTCGATCCTCCGAGCTGATCAAAGATGTCATCTATCTGAGGCAAGGGATATTTATTCTTGATAGTCACAGCATTCAGCTCCCGGTAATCCACACACATGCGACGTGAACCATCCTTCTTCTTCACCAGCAACACCGGTGCTCCCCACGGAGACACGCTAGGATTGATGTATCCTTTCTGCAAAAGTTCGTCCAGCTGCCTACGTAACTCCTCCAACTCTGCTGGTGCCATCCGATACGGCGCCTTCGAAATAAGCTGCGCTCCCGGAACAAGGTCGATCGAAAACTCGAGAGCTCGATCAGGTGGCAGTCCAGACATCTCCTCGGGGAAGACGTCATCGAACTCACGTACCACAGCTGGTCTACTCTGCTCCATCTGCATAGCAACGATCTCCACCGGCTTGGCCCGAAACCTGACAGGGCCAAGCGAACTGCTACCTCTGCTGAACTCAAACACAGGATGTCCTGGGATCTTGAACACCACCATCTTCCTCCGACAATCGATCGTAGCATAGAAACTCGCTAGCCAATCCATTCCAAGCACTGCATCGTAGTTGATGATGTCGTGGACAATAAAATCAGCGTAAAGCTCATGTCCACAAACCACCAAAGGGCAAGAATTGCACCCACGATGCACCGAGATTACGCCATTTCCTGTAACGATGTTCCAACTCTTGGGAAGAGGGGAAGTCGTCAAGGAATGCTTCTCCACGAAGCTCCGAGATATAATGCACATCGATGCACCAGAGTCAAAGAGGACTCGTGCAGGAAACGTGCAAACCAAAATCACACCTAACAAACAGACTAACAATCAAACCTATTCTAACAACCAATCATATGCAAGCAACAAACATAATCTAACAATCAACTAACTTAACAAAAGAACAACTAGACAGAGGGTTACCTGCGATAACCTCATCCACAGCCTCGGTCTCCACTGCAGTCATCAAGTAAGCCTGCCTCCTCGGCTGAACAGCCTGCTGAAACGCCTGCTTCTGTGGTGGAAGAGGCGCTCCACGTCCAGCAGGTACAGGTGCTCTCCGCTGCAACAGCTGGGCTGCAACTGGTCCCCTCTGTAGCTGTGCTCCATCAGATCCTCTCCTCAGCTGGTTCGCGTGCCGACAATCCCTCGCTACATGAGTAGCATCTCCACAGATCAGGCACTGCCCCAGAAATTTCCTGCACTGCTCCTTGATGTGACCAGTCTTGCCGCAGAAATGGCAAGTCTTCACAATAGGCCCACCTGGCCTCTTGAACTGCACTGGCTGGGTAGGCTTGACCCCAGGCCTAGACTGCTCCATAGGCCTCTTCCCAGCTCCAGAAATCTGTCCTCTCTTCAGCTTCGCAATCTTCTCCTGTCTCCGAGCAGCTACCATCAACTTCTGATATGACTCCATATCTGACGTAGACACCAGACTCTGCAAGTCTAGAGATAGGCCCTGCAGAAACTTCTGAGCCTTCTCTTCAGCATCCTCTACCATCTTCGGCACGAAGCGACTCAATCTAGTAAACTCCTGGTGGTATTGGTCCACCGTCAAATTCCCCTGCTTCAGCTCAATGAAGCGCTGCAACATCTCCCTCCTGGCAGCCTTTGGAAAGTACTCCTCATCGAATCTAGACTTGAAAGTAGCCCAAGGTATAGGGCTCACCAACAGCTCCTCCTCTGCATCCCACCAATTTCGGGCATTATCCTTAAGCTGCCTCTTCGCCAGATCAACCCATCCAGCCGAGTTGACCTTCGACATCTTCAGATTATCCTCGGTGTTCCTGATCCACTCCTCTGCAGCCATCGGTCCTTCAGATCCATCAAAGTATGTCGGGCCCAGCTCCCGAAACTGCTTCGCTCCTGGCTCATGGCGAGGAGCACTCTGAGTGGTCTGGAGCATGCCCTGCTGCACCTGCATCATCTGATGCATCATCCTCATGATCTCAGCATTGGTGGGCTCTCTATCCGGCTCCTCAGCACGATTGGGCCCACTTCCAGATCGGGTCTGTCGTCGTCCAGCCATCTAATGACATAGAAAATGAACAAACAAATTAGACTCAAATAGCTTAATGACTTGGATGTCGCAATTTATTTAATGGACATTCCGTTATTATCGTTGTTCCGTTAATTCACAATTGCAAGAGTGACCTGCATGGGCCACCAACAAAACCTGTCACGCCCCGCTTCCCAAAAACGTGGAGGCGAAGCGTGAGAAGGTCCGCTCAGACTTGAAGCTACAAAGCTGCAAGTCCGATAAGCGTCAATCAAATTTAACTGCAGGTCCTTGCAACGCGAAATGAAACAAAGATAATAATAACGAAGGAGACAAAAGAAACATCTCAGAATATCCATAATAATAAATTCCAACATCGCAGAAAAGCCACCAGGCTAAAATAAAAGAGTCTAAAAGAGGCCCCAGCATGGCCAACAAAAGTACAAAGTATGAAAGCAAAGTAATGGTGCAAGCACCGACAACTAACAGCAAGCTAAAGTAAAAGTAACTCCACAGTCACTAAGACTGGTCTCCGGTGTCCTCGTACTCCTCGTCGAACGTAGGCTCAGGCTCAGCGTCAGCAAACACCTCGTCCTCAACAACGGTCTCTGGCTCAGTGTCTAACATGTGACACCCAAAAGAGCAAGGGGCACATGTCAGCAAGTCTGGAAGACTTGTGCAAGGAAACTGAAAGTAAAGCAACCTAGCAGTTCTAGCATGATGCAATGACATGGCAGTTGAAGTATGAGTGCAACAAGTAAGGTAAAGTAAAGTAAAGTACGAGCATGGCATGACATTCACAAGACAAGTACAAGACAAGAAAAGTAAGCACCTCGTGCACAGAGTTCACGCCTTACAGCTGAAGAGGCTGTACGGGCACACTTCTACGCTGAGTGGTCACTCAACCCTACCCCTCCACGTGTATCGAGCCAGGGCCTTACCCCCGAACGGGAATGCTCGCTTCTGGATCACGAGCCAGGAAGTGTTTTTAACAAGTATGGCGTAGGGGTGCACCTAGCCCGGGACAAGCAAGTACAAGTATGTAGCGTGTGCTACGAATGCGACATTCAATGCATGGATGACATGACATGGCAAGTAGTAAAACGTACAGGTAAGGAAAGTAAACGTGACAGTTTAGTATGCATGAACAACAAGTTTAAAGAGTTGGATCTAGCTTCGTTGTCAAGCTAGATCATTTAGGTGACGGATCTAGTTTCGTTGTCAAACTAGATCAAGTAGGCGTCTAGCCAGCTATCATTTCACTGACTAGTCTCTTTTACGCTGAAAGCAAGGAAGTGGCCTAAAAACATGGCCCTACACAAGAGTTGGCAAGTTTCACTTGCCTGCAAGTATCACGTCTGAGCAACACCGTCCAACGAGTCCAAAACACAATAATCCTACGTGCACAAGTCCACCGGCCTACATTCATTTTATTAATCTTGATTAGTGAATTCTAAAACATTTAAAATACTTTAAAAATACTGATTTTAGTCTTGATTAGCATGCATTGGGTTTGGGGTCCTAGGGGTGCAAAGCGTTACCTCAACACGACGCGAAAGCTACACCGGCGTCGGGTAGCGACGCCGGGGGTTGGAATAATAATATCGTGTTCCAAGTCCAGATTCCAATTAGATTCCTCGCTGGAAATTTCAGAGCAATCAACCGGGGCGACGATTCCAGATTCCAAATCTAGCACGTGCGACGACGGGCTACGACGTGTCGCAACGTCGTACGCGACGAATCCTCGAAGAGCAAGCACCTAGGTGGGGCCCACAGTAGTCCTAGGGACCTTTGGGGGACCCACAATACCTCTGGAAAACTTGGGGGGCCCACGGAGGCAAGTGGTGCGACGGGTGCGGGGTTGCGACGAGTGGCTCTCGGTCGTACACAGCCAATGCAGGCAGATCTGTCGGTCGTGCACAGAGAATGCGGGGTTGCGGCGCTTGGGGCGTGCAGCGGCTGCGGGGTTGTGCTTGGTGCGGGGTTGCTTCTCGGTCAGTGTGGGAGAGGGGCTCGGTCAGGCGCTTGGATGCGGGGGGCGAGATGTTGCAACGTTGCAACGCTTGCAACACCGGTCGGTGCGGAGAAGCGGGTCGGTCGGGCGCGGTGCGGAGCGGGGCGACAAGCGGGGGTTGGTGCGGGCGCTGTGCGGGGTTGAAGCTCTCGGTCTGACCGAGGGCCTCTCTCGGTCAGAGCGGGGGAACGGGCGTGGGCGGCAGCAGCGGGGTGCGGAGCGGCTGTGGTGCGGGGTTGGCCTTCGGTCGGAGCGGGGGAACGGGGGAGATTTCTTCGGTCGTGCGGCTGCCGTTCGTCGCAACGTTGCGACGAATCGTCGCAACGTCAAATCTGAGTTTGGAAGAGGCTAGGGTTATTTTCTTGCGAAAATAGGTTTTCCTAGGGGTTGTTTATATAGTGTAGATGGGTTGACTTGGTCTAGGGCTAAATCTAATAGGATTAGAAGTTTAAAATAATTTGAAATTTGAAATTCAACTTCTCCAACTCACCCAAGAATTTGACCTGGTCCAAATGAGTTGGAAATTGGCTCAAAAATTCTTTAAAACGTTTAAAACTCAAATAAATTTTATTTGGCCGAAATTAATTTAAAAATAAATTATTAAAAATATTATAAACCTTGTTAAAAATATAAAAGTGGTCAAATAAACTCCAAAAATTATAAAATAAATATCATGGTGATCGTGATGACGAATGTGAGCTAACTAAGAAGACGGAACTCAATTTTGACTTCGGACGACGAAACTAAAAATAGAAACGTCTCCCGTCAAAAGTGAAAATCGTCACGTCTCATCGAATAAGATTAAATTGTGGGAAAACGACTCGAGAAACGTCGTTCCAAATTAGTGCCACTATTTAATACTCTCAGAGGCGTTCACAACGCCATATCACACGAAAGTATTCAC